>CM075779.1:3542500-4252500 GCA_037974665.1 Ehretia macrophylla
TCATGTATATCCACACAAAAAAAAAAGATTAAATCTTTGCTACAATTATGCTCAAGACAATCACCCAAATCCCAGTTTCACACATTTCAAACATAAAAACACATATCAAATCAACTAATGAATCAATTCTACCCATACATATACATTTGGTCATGTATGTTATCCACAAAAAGATTAAATCTTTGCTACAATTGTGCTCAAGACAATCACCCAAAATCCCAATTTCACACATTTCATACATAAAAACACATATCAAATCAACTCATGAATCAATTCTACCCATACATACATACATATAAGCATTAAAGCATAACTACACACACACATACACACACACACATAGAGAGAGAGAGAGGAGGAGGAGGAGGGGCTTACAGAATCCCAATGGGTGCGTCTTCTGCGTTCTAGAAAAGGAGAAGAGTGAAAGAAAGAGGGCCTCAGCTGAAAAGGGTTGGTGCTGCCCTCATAGTTGATGAGTGTTGCTGCTTTTATGGCTCTGTTCATGACTCAATTTTTCATCTATTCCTCTTTACTGGGTTTCTTTTTCTAGTGTGTGTTGTGTGTGTTGAGATGTTCGCGGAGGCCCTCAGGCTCAAGCTGAGGCGAAGCAGTAATGTGAGAAATTGATCAAGCAAATATAAGATCTGAGTCAATTCGTAGACTCGGTGAGGAAAAAGAAAATTGGACTTGGGCTGTTGCTTCTGTCTAAACAAAGCCCATGACAGAACATTTAGCTTTGTGGATTTTAATCTTGGGTTGTTGCTTCAGTCAATAATGGATCTTAATTTGAATTTGGGCCGTTTGTTACAATTTTTGATTTGCACCGTGGACTTTGTTCGTTGTTTTTGAATAATATATAAATAGTTGAAATTATGTAAAAAATATGAAATGTTAACATAGAGATTTCTAGTATGTTGATGTAATGTCTCATAATTGTAGAAGGCATTAATATCGTAAATTTAAATAATTACACGAGTTAATTATTTTGAACTAGTAGATTTGAAGTTTAAAATAATTATCGGGGGGCCACGTTCCCCCCCAACCTCAAAAAAAAAAAAATACTTAATGTATTTAAAAAAAAAAATAGATTTGGCCCCCCAACAAATATTATAAAAGTTGTTAAAGTTCACAAGATGTGGATTGGTTTGATGGTTAGACACAAGACTTCAAGTTGTAATTTTTTTTTTTACTAGCAGGCAACAGCCTAGTTGTAAGTGGGTGAAAGAAAAAAAAAAAAAAGGGAAAGTTGCCAATTGCCTTGCCGGGAAAAAAACTTAAAAGTTGTGCATTTTTTTAAAAAAAAAAAAAAAAAAAACTATCATCATCTTCATCTTCTTCTCAAAATCTCCCTGCAAATCTCAACTTTATTACACCACATCTTCCTACAAATCTCAAATTAAAAAGTATACTCTAACTGTTGTACCTTTTTTTTAAACAAAACTATCATCTTCCTTTTTATGTTTTTTTTAACAAAACTATGTATGTAAATGATACTTGGATATTGGGTAACATGACCCGTAGAGCTTGGCTTGTGTAAAAATTGGTGCTATGCTTGGTTATTAGATAAATAGATATAACTTTGAGGTATTTAGTGTTGTTGAATTTTGGGGCTGGGTCGCCCAATTATAGGTTGACCCGGCCCGACCCATTTTTATATGGGTCATGGGAAGTTATAGAAATAACTTCCCATCCTATTTATAATAAGAGTAATTAGAAATAGAAAAGAACTGAACGTATCAGTTCTTGTAATATAGAAGACTCATTGTTTTCTTCAATGGTTTCTTTCCTCTCTCAATCTCTCTCAAATTCACCATGTTTACTGCGTGTAAACATCAGGCTCATAAGTCGTGGCAATAAATTCACTCCCTCGTGGTTTGGGTTTTGATTCGTAGCAATTTAACGGTGAAACCAACTTAGCTTTTTCCTACAATCCTTCCGCTGCCACTTTGAGGTAAGTATGCTTTATGAAATTATATTGGATACATATGTTGTGTATTTAATTCTAACAATGGTATCAGAGCCATATCATTGGCTCTCCGTTAAAATTATGCGAACTTATGAGATTTATGCGATTTATGTGATGAATATTGTGAATGATGATTTTAATGTATAAGTGATTTTATTTATGTTAAAATCATGAGAATTTGTTTTTTTAATCACTGGGATTATACTTGAAAAAAATACATAAATCAATTGTTTCGCACATTTAGTTTTTATAATTTTCGTGACTGTTTTTTGAGCTTGTTTTTATATCTGTAACATGCTCCAAAATTTGTGATTTTGGAATGTATGGAACGGGCTCGTCGAAAGCTTTCCGTGCATTTATGGATCATTAAATTTGGCCTTAAAATGCGAAAGTTAAGATTTTTTGAAGATTTTTTGTAAATCTGAAAAAAGTAGGATTAGTGTGTGTGCGTTGAAAAACATGAAACATGGCTGAACATGGGACTAAGTGGGCATATCAGTGACCACTACATGGCCATGATTTGGTGATGTTATTATTTTAATATTTATTTTATTAAATATCAAATTTTAAATTTTTGAAATTAGTTTTCTTTAAAAAAATTCAAAATAAATTTTACCTAACCACCAGTGCCACATGGCACGTAGGGCCAGCCACGTGGCGCCACGTGGCGCCATATGGCAATAACTTTGTGTTTTTTATTTTTTGATCCTATAACTTTGAGTTATTAATGGTTTAATCCTATAATTTTATATTATTTATGGTTTGACCCTATAACTTTGTGTTATTTACGGTTTGATCCCTTAACGTTGTATTATTTATGATTTGATCCCATGACTTTGTGTTATTTACGGTTTGACCCCATAACTTTATATTATTTACAATTTGACCCCATAACTTTGTGTTATTTACAATTTGACCCCATAGCTATGTATTATTTTTTATCTGGGCCATTACCTTAGTGGTAATTTAGTTTATTACCTCATGTTCTTCTTTTGACCTATTATCTTTGTGATAATATTATTTTAGACCCCATGTTTCTATTTTAGACCATTATCTGTATGATAATATCATTTTTGATCCTCATGTTCTCAATTAGGGCCATTATCTTTGTGATAATTATGTTTTTGGCCCCTATTTCTCACAAAGTAGGTACATAATTTAAATTAATTTCAATTTAGACATGAAATCATGAGTGATTTCATTTAATTGTCCAAATTTCTTTGTGATTCAATTGTAATTATTACAATATAGGAATGAAATTTTTGTAATTTCATATAAATGCCTAAAATTTGTGTAATTTCCTTGTAATATTTAAGATTAGGGACGTGAAATTTTTGTAATTTCATTTAAATTCTGAAATTTATGTAATTACGTTGGAATCTTTGCAACAAGTGATATGAAATTTTTGTAATTTCATTTCATAGTATGAATTTATGTCATTTCATCATACAACTTGTTGTGTACAATATTAATAGATGTTATGTGCACTATTAATTTTTGAAATTAATTGATTGGATTATTATGTACTAAAGTTGTTTATTTTTCCGAGGACTTTAGTAGTCATTTGAGGATTGTGCGAGTTAAACAAACCGCGAGAAATACTCCCAACACTACTGACCATATGAATACACATTGTTGTGGGCCCAAAAATGATTATCCCTTAAATCTTCTTATTTTTATAATTATGTGATGGAATAATTTGATGAGCATGTGATAGTCATATGTGGTATCATGCATAATGTCAGACCGCACCCTTATTTCTCCTAACACGTAGAACCAAAATGTGTCTTTTGGATCTCAATAAGTTTGAGATAGCTTTTGCGTGCCTAATAGTCATGGTCTACATGTGTGAAGAGAATTGAATGTGTTAATTCTTGTGGACCGGACAGAGTTATGAACGGATGGAGAACATTGAGGAGTACTTAATTATGTCTAATATTATTAGTTATTTATATGTTAAATACTTTTTTATGTTCATCTCATGATAATGTTTGTATTTATCATCATACTCTTATTATAAGCTTGTACTACATATATTATTGAATTAATAATTAGTTTATTAATCCTTTAACTGAGTAGGAGTTTTATGCATGTTAATCTGTGTGGTTAACTTCTAGAACTTAGTTTTTCTAAAAACGTGAATTTGAGTAATTCGGTTTTTGAGAATGTTATTTTACTAGGGTGAGTTTAGTTGTACCTTTTAAATACCTGATTTATAGATGATGGCAGATCGTACTACGATCTGCTGATTTTATATCTTGTATCTATTAGTTACATTTAACACTTGATCTAGCAAAATTATTTAATATATGCTAGTATTGAACATCCAATCGTCTATGTTAAGGTTATTAATAGTACTAGCCTAAAATATCATTATTGCCCTTCACCAAAGGAAAAATAAACGGTGATGATTGCAGTGGCATCATAAAGTTCAGAATATCCTTGAGAAACAACTAGGTGCTTGAATCACTGAGTTGTATAGTGGTGAATCAAGTGGGTGTAACACTACTCAGCATAAGAGGTAGAGGCCTATCAGGCTGGAAAAATGCCATTGCTCGCATTACGTTGCTGGGCATCGTGCATAATACCTCATTGCTTGTTACGAAATTTGACCTATTGATGTAGGGATTTCAAAAGCTTGAAAGAGAAGTTCAGTGAAATTTTTATTTTTAAGCTAAGTTAGCTTATATTGAGTTCAACACATGCCACGAAAGTCTCAATGCTACTGAGTGATAGCATTTCTGAGATGTCAAACATAATTTGAGAATTGAAGGCAATTGGCCACATTCTCATTGATGGTCAACAAACGTATATTGTTATCATATCTTTACCATCTGAGCTAAGTGCACATAATTGTTATCTTGACACGAAAAGGAAATGTTAACACATTCCAAACGTTAAACGTCAATTGGAGGTGGTGTAGAATGCCTTTTAGCCAGAAAGGCTGCCGGTCAAGCTTATGCAGCCAAGACCAATAAGCAAGGATCATGTGGGTCCAAGTAAAAAAGGGCAATACCACTGAAAAAACCATAGAGGACATACGTATATGTGGCAATTGCAATTTAACATTGTGATAACTATGTGCTACAATTGTCACAAAAGGATCACTAAGCTCGGGATCGCCCTAAGCTGAAGATCAAACGTTTGTCCTCATGACTAAAAATGTAGGAGCTTTTGTGGGATACCATTTGATTTTAGATCAAACTATGGTTATTTTTGTAATAACTCAATAGTTGAAGTCAAGGGCATTGACACTTGATAAGTACCATTATGTGATGGTCAAACTCTATGTTTTTCCACAATGTGCTAGAAGCTCCGATTTTTCAAGTCAACTTGGTCTGTGCATTAAAATCCTTTTACGATTAGGTCTTATACTTTATAAGTACTAAGTTGAATTGTTAGGAACAACTTATCATAAATCTGGCTACATTGTGCATGGTTTCCTTGTTCTATGCGCTGAACATCAAAACCGTTGTGTTATTTATGCTATATCTTTGAGATCTGTAGCATAGCAAGCTAGGCATGCTCGGGCGAAATATAATGAACAGACTCACAAGAAAATGTCTTTTGAGATTGTGATTAGCGCAATTCTACCTGCCTCTGTGTGAAATTTGCCTAGCCGATAACACCACAATAAATATGTAAGCTTGCCAGCTAGTTTTCCATTGCAATCAATTCATCTCGAAATTTCTTGGTTCAAAGAATGTTAGAGCATGACAAAAGGCCTAATATTTCATTACTAACGATTTCATTAGTTGTGAGCTTGTCCTTTCTATTTTCTCACAAGTCCAAAGCTTTTATTTACTTTGGAAGTAATTTTAAACTTGTGAGAATCCATGAGACAGAAAATAAAATTGATAACTGAATGTGGTTCATGTATATCTATTTGATTAGTTCAAAGTCTTGTAATGAAAGAAGTATAGCACGAGAGCTAACTATTCCTAGAACTTTGCAACTATGAGATGTTGTAAAAAAAGGAATAAAACCTCATTGGATATGGTTATGTATATGATGTGTCATATGAATTTCTCAATTTTGTGTTGAGAATGCGCAATTCTAATACATATACTTAACCAAATGCCCTTATAATTAGACAATTCAAGACCCTATAAGTCATGGACAAATAGTGAACCAGTCCACAATGACTTATGACTCTGGGAGTTGTCTACTTTGTTCATAATATTTCTCATAAGCATGAGAAACTGAAACTGAAAGGAAATGAAACATTTCCATTTGGTACATTGAATGCTCTAAAAAGGAATGTTCATTGATGAACAAATAGTAGGAGTGTATCTAAACTCAACATTCTTGTACAAAGAATTTCCAAGTGGGAGACTTAGTTATTGGAATTGAAGACTCCTAATGGTCCTATTTCTCACAATCTTTCAGAAGGACTGGAGAACTTGTTTCCGTTCACTGATCCAAGTGGGAGATAAATACCGGTTGATCAATATGAATTTGTTTCATATAACAATATGAATACGTTTCATATATGAGTTTATTTTGTGATCAACGTGAGTTCGCTTCATTAATAGGTTTGTGGATCATGTTCACTTACAACAGTAATACTGGTATGGCCAACTAGAACTTGTTTCGTGATCAATGTGAATTTGTTTCATTGTCGGGCGATTGTAAAAATAAGTTTTTCATAAGATTACTAGTTAAAATAATGGTGAGAAGTTGGATGAAAGCAATGGAAAAACAATTGTGTTCAATATGAGATATGAAGCTCGCTAAGGGCTAAAAGTTGTAATCCAATTAGAGGGTAACGCTTATGAGCAAACCTTCTTTCGTTGTTAGGATTGCATCTGTTCACCGATTTCTGGCCATGTCATTTAGTTGAACCTTAACTTACGTCAGGTGGATGATAAGATAACATTTCTTTGTGGAGAAATGCATGAAGAATTCATTTTGTATGATCTTCAAATGGTTCAAGAGGATATTTTGTACATGTCACTTGATCTGGGAGTAGATATGTGATTTTATCTCTTTAGATGGATGACATATTGTTGGTCAAAAATGACAAAGAGTATATAATCACTATTAGTAAGTGGTTGTCCTTAACTTTGTGGATGAAGGATAATTGTTTGTTGTGTGAATTCTAACGCAAGTGCACGTGTCGTAACAAGTAATAAAATGATGAATAAAGATCGTTCCCACGAGGACTGAGATTATTAACTACCGAAATTGAACTACCTCTAATTTTATTCAGATGATCAAAATTTGAGAGATTGTGATTAAAAACTAAAGAATTAACGAAACTAACGAAAATAACAACTAAGCAATTGCGAGTTTGATAGAAAATTTGATTCAATAATTGGAGAGTTCTAGGGATTACGATTTCACCAAGATTTATCCTACTCGAATCTGCTGATTAATTCCAATTGACGACTATTCCTTATGCTGCCAGCAATCTTGCTATGGTAAATATTAATCTTTCTCAAGCATTTATACCCTATCCCACTAAGCAAGCTACCTATATCTCTGTGATAACTGTGAACTTATGGAATGCATTAAATCCTAGAAATTTAAATGCTGCATTAGATCTCATAACTATCTCTAACTTATGACAATTTAATGATACTCCATACATGGTCTAGTTTAGTTATCACTTCTCAGTCTCAAACTAAACCACAAAACAAGCAATTATTGGCCAGATAATCACAAGCATTACGTATAGTGTGAAATATTCAGCATAAAAATAGAATAATCAATCAACCAATCAATTCAACATCATTTGAGCAATCAAAATCTGGCTACATCGTAGCCCTAGAAAAGTAATCTAGCAACTCATAATCAACGTAAATGAAATCCAAAGTCTATTAAAAGTAATGATGAGAGAGAAAGAAAACTCTGAAAATCTCAAGAAAGTCGTGGCTAATCTTGTCTTTAATCCGTCCTTTCCCGTCAATCTTGCAATTTCCTCGTGTTTTCTTCTCTCCAAACGTTGGTTTTTCTCTCAAGAACTAGCAGCCTCCCCAAAAACTCTCCTCCTTTTTTCAACATCTGATATCCTCTTTTATCGTAGGGTTTTTTTTTCTTTTCGCACCTTTTTTACAAAATTGCCCTTAAAAATCCTGCAACATTACGCAGCTGCGCTATGACTGCGCTACTTCTATTTTCTCTTTAATTGCTTCACGAACTGCATAAAAGATTGCCTCAGTCATTTTCCTTCAATCTTGGCCTCAAAAATCCATGTCTCCTCATATAATTCACCTACATCACAAAGCAAAGATGGAACCAATTAAATTGCTCATAAATTACTCAAGAACTAACAAAATTTAAGTGAAAATGTGCTGAAATAATATATCAATATTATACCTAACAAACACCCTCAAACTTAAGCTTTGCTTGTCCTCAAGCAAAAGACACAACTAAAGAAAAAAAAACAAACTAAAAACTAAAGACTCTACACAAAATAACTCATGAAAGCAATGTTGCAGGATAGTAAATTTTCACGGTCTCAGTAGCTTTTTCCCAACTCAAGATGTGACTTACAATCATAAGCATGAGAAATAACAACTTCATATAAGTCTCATTTTACTTCAAATCCCCCAAGTGAGTGTGTGAATAGCCTCTATCATAATCAATTGTACCCGGATGAGTTTATGCAAGTTAAGTGAATCATCAATATGGAGCTTTTATTTTCAATCACGTAGGACTTCAGAAGCTTACTTTTCATACCACTCTCCACTAATGTAGGTTAATCATAGCATTAAAGATCAGTAGGACTTTACATTTGGTTGTAACGTGTGGCTAGGGTCAAGGTAGGATAATGGATATAATATAAGACTAAACTACCTGCAAGCACACAACTATTCGAGGATGTTCAATGGAGCACATGTCAATTTTACTTCTTACCACCAAAACTATTCAACATATCTCTTTTCTTTCATCTTTCATTTCAGTTCTTCAACAGTCATTCACAACATTTAAAAACACATACAGAGTCCACACTCCCCCAAACTTGCATTTTTATATTAACTACAAGGAGTGTGGTTGTTCTTTTTTTTTTTTCTGATGATTTCCCTTTCTTTTTCAAAACAAAACAAAACATCACCCAATCATCATACCTCATATCATCCAATACAAAACATAGCTCCATATAATCATCCTAGAACAATCATATGTTACAAGTAGGAAGGTCATTAATTGGGGTAATCAACTTGACAAATTAGGGAAAAATTTGTAGGTTGCACATGAAAGAAAAAGGCTAATTAGGCTCAAATTGGTGGACTAGGGATATTCAATTACTACAAGGGTTGGCTTGAAAGGCTCAAACGATCCAAAGATGGCCTAAATCATTTCTCTAATGCTATGCAACCTAGGATTTCGCCTCGAGTGACAATCAAGCAAGTTCTAAAGTCCTCTACTCATTCGTTTTCATTTTTTTCTTCACTTAAACTCACATAAACTTTCTCTAAGCAACAACATAATTAAGTGAGGCTAAGTGCGCATTAGATGGGGATTTTTCATAAAACAAACTGTGCTTCAGTCAACTATCCTCATTACTATCATGTCATTCATACGCTACTCATCATCGGCCTATTTCTTATATTTCCAGCATCACTTTCAAATTTTTTTCAAATTTTTCTGATTTTTTTTCTCTTTTTTTTTTCAACTTTTCAATTTTTTTTTTTTAGTGTGAATTTAAAAAACGAAAACACGTAATGAAAATAACTAAAACATGTAACCCTGATACACATAACTCAGAACAAGTAAAGAGACGCCACCCCCAAACTTTAAAGTAAAACATTGTCCTCAATGTGAAAATATTAAAAAGAAAATGAGTAGCAACTTCCCTGAATATCTGGTGGAGTCATTCATCTTTGGAGGGAAGTAATAACTAGCCGACAGAAAGAGGCGTAAAGCAGGTGCTGGCGGAACACCCAATTTCTTGCCTATCTTTGCCATGTATTTGAAACTCTGCTCCTGCCTAGCAGCTAACTCATCTTGCCGCTGGATAATCAAGAGCAATCTTTCCCCAAGGCGATCTTCCTGCTCTAACCGCTCCTATTGCCCCTTATCCATGTCTTAGCGCAATTGTGCAATGTCCTGGCACAAGGCCTGGATGTTTGGGATATGGGCCTCTCCCTGATCTATATGTTCAGTTTCTTGTTGCGCCATGTGAGCCCCCAAAGTTTCGATGGTAGTCTGCGTCAATGGGGCTTGAGGCTACAACACCTCATCAGTGGCTTAGACTGGCACACCAGCTGCAAGACATAAACCTGTAATCAATGTTGGGTGAGGCAATCCCCCAGTAATACGACCCTTCAAATACTCTAGGATCGACTGCTCAATTATTTTCCCTATGTCAATGCTGAACTGGTTACCAATTGCATAATTCAACGCGGCGCGCTCTCTGGAGACTTCATACGTATTCCATGTCGGTAAGATGGTGGCACAGATGAAGAGGTGCCACGCTTTAATTTCCTTACACATGCCAGAAGACGGGAAACTCACAAACTTATCACCCTTCTTTTTCCATGTGACCCGATCAGTTGTTAAATACCTGATAATACTATCTGGGTGAATATCCTCTCCATGGGCACTAAAGAAATCATCATCAAGGGCTGAGACCTGATAGAACCAATTGATAGCGCCCCGGTCAAAAGCAACAAGCTTCCCACGAACCATAACCCGCTTATCTTGATGTTCGGGAGCATTAGCATAAAACTCCCGAACCAACAACACATAACACGGCCTAGGAGATTTGATGAAATGAGTCCATTGCCGTGATTCAGCTTGTTGTGCAATAATAGGTCCAGGTTCGTCGAAACCACGCTTGACAACCAAAGATTTTTTTATGATACTCTCAGTATAGCGAGCTTTAGCCTCCTCACTAACAAATATATGTGTATTCAAAGCAGGCCTAGATGTGGATGTAGATGCACCAGATGTGGACACTCGTTTCCTTTTAGGAGCCATGGCTAGCTAGAATAATCAATCAAAGTCAACTGTTCACTCACACCCAACTGCTCAATCACAACTTTCAACACAACAGTCCCATGCACAACTACGTAACTAAGAATCACCCAAAAAACTCAATAAAAATCACAACTATCACAATCAGTCCCAAGAACATACTCAGCACCAAAACACACGTAAAACCAGTGGAACGCAGCCAATAACAACACAGTCTCAAGTTTCTCAACAAATGCAATACTCCAAAGAAGTTCAAGTCACAAGGCAATCAACCAAAAACACACCAACACATGCACAAAATACTCAATTGAGATCAAGATGGCACACGCATACAATAACCAATTGTTCAAAGACTCTTGAGACTCAGCATACAACAATCCACACAGGTCGACGTTCACTGCTTCTGTCAGCATGTGATTTTTTTTATTTTTATTTTTTCGAAAGCTATCTACCAGCGAGGAAAATAGATTAACAACTCAAAAACAAAGCACTCACCAAAGCAAGAAGGGCTGTTTTCGTGAGATATGCGGCGTCGCGAATGAAAAAGGAGGAGGGGCGTGTGCTATCGTCGGTGTGGAGGCAGAGCGACGTGAAGAAGTTGGTGAGAGGCGCTGCTGACGTCACTTCTATCAGCACCGTCCGCGGAGTAGCATGGTGATGAGGTCGGTGACAACAAGTGGTGATGGCGCCAGTGTGAGCTGGATAGAGAGGCTGATAGCTATGTTCTGCGCCGTCGTCGTTGTGAATTCGTTGGCGCCGTCGACAGTGGGCAGCAGCTGTCTTTGGGTGGTTGCTATTAGTTGGGTCGTGGTGATAGAGATGAAGAGTTTTGCGTTTCTTGTGGAGCTGCGGTGAAGGCAGAAAGTTTGCAAAGATGTGGGTTTGTCGTGAAATGGGTTAAGGGTTTGGGTGGGTTTTTATTTGATGTGCGTGGGTGGAATTGAATTGGGAGAGTATGTGTTAATATGATGCGGGTTGGGTTTAGGTAATGTGGGCCGTGGGTTGGGGATAATGTATGGTTCGGGTCTGATAGATGGACTTGTGCAGCAACGAATTTTTTTTTTTTTTTCCAAACGTCAGATGGGCAGGACGCCAGCGCAGTAGCGCTTCTTTTAGCGCAACAGCGCTACTGTTTTCTTTTGAATAGCTCTAAAATTAACGTTACTTCAAATAACGCCAGCGCAACTGCGCTAGAATTTAGCGCAACAGCGCTACTGTACAACTTTATTTCTTCTTGTTTTCCTCTTCCATGCACGCAACCTCTTCGCTCCAAACACAAATTTCTCTATATTTGATCCTCTAAATGACGTGGTAGACCCTCTTATTGCCTCGGCTCCCCCCAAACTTTTTCTTGAACCTATCATTACAATTAAAATGAACCATTTAGCTACAACAGTTAGAACTCAAAAATTAACTTAAAAACAACTAAAACTATCAAATCAAGAAAAGTAAAAAACTTCGGGTTGCCTCCCAAAAAGCACTTGTTTTAGCGTCGACAGCCCGACGAAGCAATTTCTCAGGCGGAGTTGAGGTGGACAACAGACTTGTGCTTTTCAAACTCATCATCCCAATAAATTTTCAACCGTTGTCTGTTAACCTTGAACATCCCCTTCTCTGGATGATTTACTTCAACAGCTCCATAGGGAAACACCTTTGTCACAACGAAAGGGCCAGACCATCTTGATTTAAGCTTTCCAGGAAACAAGCGAAACCTTGAGTTATATATAAGAACTTTCTGACCAGGCAAGAACTTTTTTCGTGAGATGTGCTTATCATGCCACGCTTTTGTTTTCTCCTTGTAAATCTTTGCATTCTCATAAGCTTCATTCCGGAACTCTTCCAACTCATTCAATTGCAAAAGTCACTTCTCTCCTACCGCTCACATATCCAGATTCAACTGCTTCATTGCCCAATATGCCTTGTGTTCGAGCTCCACTGGTAAATGGCACGCTTTTCCATAGACCAATCTGTAAGGAGACATCCCAATTGGTGTTTTAAATGCAGTACGATACGCCCATAGTGCATCATCAATCTTCTTGGCCTAATCTTTGCGTGAATTGCATACTGTTTTCTCAAGAATCTTCTTTATTTCTCGATTTGAAACTTCAGCTTGCCCATTGGTTTGAGGATGGTAGGCAAGGGTTTTCCGATGCTTGACACCATATTTGAGTAAAAGGGCTTCAAACTGCTTGTTACAAAAGTGGGTACCCTCATCACTAATTATTGCTCGAGGTGTGCCAAACCTTGTAAAAATGTTCATTTTCAGAAAATTCAACACTACCGCACCATCATTTGTTGGAGTCACCACCGCTTTCACCCATTTAGATACGTAATCAACTGCAAACAAAATGTATTTGTTATTGTAAGAGGAAGGGAAAGGCCCCATGAAATTGATTCCCCTCACATCAAAAAGTTTAACTTCAAGAATGTTCTGCAATGGCATCTCACTCCTTCGCGAGAAATTCCCCAATCTCTGGCATCTGTCACATGCAACAACAAAAGTGTGAGCATCTTTAAACAAGCTAAGCCAATAGAAACCTGATTGTAGCACTTTTGCCGCTATTCTATTGCCTCCAAAGTGACCTCCACACTCAAGTGTGTGGCAATGCCGCAAAATATCTTCCATCTTCTCTTCTGGAACATACCTTCTGATAACTTGATCTGCACAATTCTTGTAGAGTATATGATCTTCCCAATAATAGTGTTTCACATTAGATAGAAATTTCTTCCTTTGTTGATAATTCAACTCAGCTGGGATTACCTTTGCCGCAAGAAAATTCACAAAGTCAGCATACTAGGGAAAAGTCTAAGCAGATTGTATCGCAAGGATCTTTTCATCTGGAAAGTCATCTTCAATGGGCAGCTTCACCATCTCAATCTCTACTGGTAACTCAAGTCTAGAAAGGTGATCTGCTACCAAGTTTTCTGTACCTTTCTTATCCTTGATTTCTAAGTCGAATTCTTGTAACAACAACACCCAACGAATGAGCCTTGGCTTCGCATCCTTCTTAGCCATAAGGTACTTAATAGCTGAATGATCAGTGTAAACGATTACCTTATTTCCAATCAGATAAGGACGAAACTTGTCAAAGGCGAATATTATTGCGAGTAACTCTTTCTCTGTTGTTGCGTAATTAAGTTGTGCATCATTAAGAGTGTGACTCGCATAGTAAATAGCATGAAACACCTTGTTCTTTCGCTACCCCAAAACTGTTCCTACTGCATAGTCGCTTGCATTACACATCAACTCAAAGGGTAACTCCCAATCAGGTGCTACAACAATAGGTGCTGATACGAGTTTCTCCTTGATTGTTACAAATGCACGTTCACATTCTTCATACCACACAAATGGAACATTCTGCACCAAAGATTTGAAAGCGCCTTAGCAATCTTTGAAAAATCTTTGATGAATCTCCTATAGAACCCTGCATGTCCAAGAAAACTTCTAACCCCTTTCACAGTTGTTGGCGCAGGTAACTTCTCTATGGTCTCAATATACGCACGATCAACTTCAATGCCCTTAGCTGAGATACGATGCCCCAAGACAATACCTTCATGCACCATGAAGTGACACTTCTCCTAATTTAATACCAAGTTTGTCTCTTCACATCTTTTCAACACTAACTCTAAATTGTAAAGACAATTATCAAACGACGTACCTACCACAGAAAAGTCATTCATAAACACCTCAATTCCACGCTCTACCAAATCTGAGAAAATAGTTATCATGCATCTCTGAAAAGTACCAGGTGCGTTACATAATCCAAATGGCATTCTCCGAAAGGCGAATGTACTATATGGACATGTAAACGTGGTTTTCTCCTGATCTTCAGGTGCAATAGCTGTTTGATTGTAGCCAGAGTAACCATCCAAGAAACAATAATACTCATGTCTTGCCAATCTATCAAGCATCTGATCAACAAAGGACAAAAGAAAGTGGTCATTTCTTGTGGCTTTGTTCAACTTCTTATAGTCGATACACACTCTCCATCCAGTTACAGTTCTTGTAGGAATAAGTTCATTGTTTTCATTTTTCACAACTGTCATACCGCCCTTCTTAGGTACAACTTGCACTGGACTTACCCAAGAACTATATGAGATTGGGTAAATTACTCTTGTATCTATCCACTTCAAAACTTCATTTCTCACCACTTCTTTCATTGTCGGATTGAGTCGCCTTTGTGTATCAATGGATGGTTTGCTATCATTTTCCATAAGAATACGATGCATACACATGGAGGGACGAATTCCCTTAATATCTGCCAAAGACCAACCAATCGCTGATTTGTGAGTTCAGAGCACTCTCAGTAATTTATCTTCTTCTTCGTTAGAGAGCGATGAAGAGATAATTACTGGAAGTGTGTCTGACTTGCCCAAATATATGTAGCGCAAGTGTGCTGGTAGAGGTTTCAACTCCAACATAGGTGGTTGCTCAATTGATGGCTTGGAACATGCAGAACCTTCTCCCAATTCTTCAAAATATTTTCGCTTATTTGGTTCAAAAGAGTCCATCCAATTTAAATATGCTTGCACCTCTTCATCCTCCAAATCAGCAAGATCATCTTGTATTAAGCTAGCCTCCAAGGGATCCAATCGACCCACATGGCTAGGCACTATAGCTTGCACATCATCAACACGAAAACAACTGTAGCTAGCTTCAGGATACTTGATAGCTTTGAACACATTAAATATCACTTCTTCTTCTTGTACCCTTAGTCGCAGCTCTCCTTTTGAACATCAATGAGTGCTCATCCAATTGCAAGGAATGGTCTCCCAAGAATAATAGGAATCTCCTTGTCTTTTTCCATGTCCAGCACTATAAAATCCGCAGGGAATATAAACTTATCAACCTTGACTAACACATCTTCAATAACTCTTCTAGGATGCTTTAGCGAGCGATCAGCTAACTGCAATGTAACAATTGTAGGCCTTGCCTTGCCCAATCCAAGCTTCCTGAAAATAGATAAAGGCATCAAGTTAATGCTAGCTCCCAAATCACATAAAGCTCGCTCAAAAACAACAATGCCAATTTCACAAGGAATAGTAAAACTCCCTGGATCCTTAAGCTTTTGTGGTAGTTTCTTCTGTAGGATGGCGCTGCACTCCTCAGTAAGTGCAACTGTCTCTTAATCTCCAAGCCTCCTCTTATTTGAAAGAATATCCTTTATGAACTTCACATAACTCGGCATTTGTTTAAGTGCATCTACAAATGGAATATTGATGTGAAGCTTCTTGAAAACTTCAAGAGATTTTGCAAATTGTTTGTCAAGCTTGCTCTTCTGTAATCGTTGAGGGAATGGCACCACCACAGGTAGTTCCTGTGTAGACTGTGGCCGAGCTTCTATTTTATCTTCCTCTTTTGCCTCATTTTTCGCTTCAACTTTCTCAACTTACTTGGTTCTCACTGGCTCCTCTAACTCCTTGCCGCTTCTCAATGTGACAGCTTTACAATGTTCTTTACCCTCTCTTCTAGGATTCACCTCTGAAGTGCTAGGTAAATTCCCTTGTTGTCTTTCTGAAAACATGGTAGCCATTTGGCTCAACTGTGCTTCTAAATTTCTGATTTGTGCACTGGTTCTGAAAGTTTGTCCTTGTTTTATTCATGAATTGAGTCTGCGACGTCGCCAACTGAGCCAATGCATCCTCTAAGTTTACCTTCTTCTCTGGTGGTGGGTTATTCTACTTAGGCTACAACACATTCTGATTGTTTCTCTAGGAGAAATTTGGACGATTACGCCATGCTGGATTATATCTGTTAGAGTACTGATTGTACTGCTGCCCATTAAAATTCCCCACATACTGTGCTTGTTCTGCTGTGCATTGTGCAAATGGATTTCCAACCTGACATTCTGCACTATAATGTGGACCACAACAAAACCCACACACCACTGCCGCTTGGACAACATTTGCAGTCATTTGATTAATTTGCAACTGTTTCGCGAGATTGTCAATTTTCGATGTCAAGGCGGTTATGGCATCAATCTCATGAATCCCAACTGTCTTCTTTGATGCGACTCTCTCACTTAACCACTGCTGGTGGTTCAAAACAATATCCTCTAACAACGCATAAGCTTCATCTGTTGTCTTATTCATTAAAGCTCATCCTGCTAATGCATCAATCAAAGTTCTTGTGGAGCTAATTAACCCATTGTAAAAATTATGAACTTGCATTCACCTAGGTACTCCATGATTAGGACACTTCCTCAACAGTGCCTTATATCTTTCCCATGCTTCACATAGATTTTCTCCTTCATGTTGCGCAAAATTATTAATTTTTATGCACAGCTTCGCTGTCTTTCCAAGTGGGAAAAACCTTGACAAAAACTTGTGCACCAAATCCTCCCAAGTGGTGATTGAATCCGAAGGCAGCGAGTTCAACCATTCCTTAGCTTGATCCCTCAAAGAAAAAGGAAACAAGTGAAGGCGCAAAGCTTCATCAGTGATTCCATTGTACTTAACAGTTCCGCAGACTTCTAGAAAATTCACAATATGCTGGTTAGGGTCTTCAGAAGGCAGCCCATGGAACTGAATATTCTGAATCAACTAGAGTGTCACTGTCTTCAAGTCAAAATCATTCGCCTGAATCGTTGGCCTCCTAATCACAGGTTGAATTCCAGTAGGTGGCAAAGCATACTTTCGCAGTGTTCTAGGCGGATTTTCCTGATTATTTCCTTCTTGTGCTACCACGATGTCAGCCATATTTCCTTGCAAATGATGGGTAGTTGTAGTAGCTCTTTTCTACTTTCTGTTCTTCTGACAGGTTCTTTCTATCTCAGGATTGAAAGGCAACAAATTACTACCTCCTGACTTTCGCATGCACGTAAAAGAATATATTCCTGAAACACACGTAACAAAAATAAGATAACAACACAAAACTAAATAAAATCCAAAGTAAAATCAAAGCTATTTGGTATCGATATTAATAATTGACACAGTCCCCGGCAACGACACCAAAAACTTGTTGTGTGATTTCTAACGCAAGTGCACGTGTCACAACAAGTAATAAAATGATGAATAAATATCATTCCCACGAGGACTGAGATTATTAACTACCGAAATTGAAATAGCTCTAATTTTATTCAGATGATCAAAATTTGAGATATTGTGATTAAAAACTAAAGAATTAACAAAACTAACGAAAATAACAACTAAGCAATTGCGAATTTGATGGAAAATTTGATTCAATAATTGGAGAGTTCTAGGGATTACGATTTCACCAAGATTTATCCTACTCGAATCTGCTGATTAATTCCAATTGACGATTATTCCTTATGCTGCCGGCAATCTCGCTATGGTAAATATTAATCTTTCTCAAGCATTAATACCCTATCCCACTAAGCAAGCTACCTACATCTCTGTGATAATTGTGAACTTATGAACTGCATTAAATCCTAGAAATTTAAATGCTGCATTAGATCTCATAACTATCTCTAGCTTATGATAATTTAATGATACTCCACACATGGTCTAGTTTAGTTATCACTTCTCAGTCTCAAACTAAACCACAAAACAAAAAATTATTGGCCAGATAATCACAAGCATTACGTAGAGTGTGAAATATTCAGCATAAAAATAGAATAATCAATCAACCAATCAATTCAACATCATTCGAGTAATCAAAATCTAGCTACATCGTAGCCCTAGAAAAGTAATCTAGCAACTCATAATCAACGTAAATGAAATCCAAAGTCTATTAAAAGTCATGATGAGAGAGAAAGAAAACTCTGAAAATCTCAAGAAAGTCGTGGCTAATCTTGTCTCTGATCCGTTATTTCCCGTCAATCTTGCAATTTCCTCACGTTTTCTCCTCTCCAAACGTTGGTTTTTCTCTCAAGAACTAGCAGCCTCCCCAAAAACTCACCTCCTTTTTTCAACGTCTGATATCCTCTTTTATTGTAGGGTTTTTTTTTCTTTTCGCACCTTTTTACAAAATTGCCCTTAAAAATCCTGCGACACTGCGCAGCTACGCTATGACTGCGCTACTTCTATTTTCCCTTTAATTGCATCACAAACTGCATAAAAGATTACCTCAGTCATTTTCTTTCAATCTTGGCCTAAAAAATTCACGTCTTATCATATAATTCACCTACATCACAAAACAAACATGGAACCAATTAAATTGCTCATAAATTACTCAAGAACTAACAAAATTTAAGTGAAAATGTGCTGAAATAATATATCAATATTACACCCAACAATAATCGTAGAGTAGCTTATATGTTTAGAGTCAAGATCCAGAGAGGTCGATCTAAAGATTCTTGTTGTGTGGCAAGGGTCATGAATCAAGAATGTTCTTGAATGACTCTACATATAAGTCTACAAACCTTTATATACTCTTGTAGTTAGAGGTGAAAGCCTAAGCTAAGGGATTATATCCTTAAATGCCAGAATAGATTGATGAGATAAAAATATTTCCTATTCAAGCACCATAGAGGCCTAGTATATATTGTGGTGTATACCTGGCTAGATATTTGATCTTGTCATGAGATTGGTAAAGTGTTATCAATCAAAGCTTTGATAAGTTCATTGCATTGTTGCCAAAAGGATCGTGAGGTATTAAAGGGAAATTTAGTTTTGCCTATGTCGTTGAAGTGCCGATCTTTGTGGGAAGAGATCCACATATGCTAACTTGGGTGGTGACCTGAATGAGCGATAAGATACCTCTTTGTACATGCTTTCTTGCTGATTATTGGCACTAATTTGTGGAGTAGTAAGAAGCAAAAATGCATAGTATTGTGAAACTGTGAAATTGAGTTGTTTGGTATGCTCAACAACTATGCAAAATGCAGTATGGCTCGAGAGATTATCATGGACTTGAGATGAGTCAATTGCTAAACGGGCAATGATGATCAATTGTGTCAACTAATTATCCATCGTCTATGCTAAGGATCCTAAATTTCATGGCAAGACCTAGTACATAGACATTATGGCTTTGTGTCATAAAAAATGACTATAGAATACTCACCTATGCATGAGATGGTAGTGACCTGCTCAATAAGTTCATATCCAGAGATATATATTTGTTGCAATAGAATCTATAGGATTGTGTAGGACTTGATGTTGATGTTCCGTAAAGTATTGTGTAATTATTAATGTACTCATACTGGTGAGTGTTTGATGCCAGTTCATAGTGAACAAAATTTTCTTCATGTGTTTGTTTATTGCCTTATCTTTGTGATAAGCTTGGAAGAATTCGAGTATGAGTATGCTAGCACATATTGGCATCGAAAAGTATGTCGAAAAGTTGATGAGATTGGCTCTCTCACACAAGCAATCGCCTCTGGTACAGTGGGAGCGTGCAGAAATGAGACGATATGAATTGGTTAGTATTCGTTGGGAAATACTATACTCGTATAAGATACGTCGCCTTAAGGATTGGTTTAGAATTGGTTTCTATGACAATATTAAGATGAGACCTCTTATTTGTATATGTTATAATTAAAGATTAACATGAGATCATCTAAATTCCCACGGTCCATATAATTTGTTTATAGCCAGACGTGAAACCTCGATTACTAGGTGTATTAAGTTAGAGGATTCAGGTTAGTTTCTGAGTGATAACTAGACCAAGATATGTACGGTGTTTGATTTAGGTAAAGACATACGCCCCTTTTTAAGGGAAGTCACACCATAACACATGTTTCATACCATGTGTGCTTTGCGACCGTAAAAGGAAGTGGGTGAATGAATCCCTGCTTCATCATTGTGTGAGTCCTTGAAACAATAAATGCTTCTTTGGGATACCCTTAGTGACCTACGCTCATATTCTAATAGGTCAAGTTCAATGTTAACTACTTTGGTATGTTTCCTAAAGATCACGTTAGATTCGATCATATGGGACATGTTCGGAAAAACGGTTGACTTGATTTAGAAGGATATTGAGCAAAAGGAAGACTGTTCACATCTGGGCCCGCATGTGTTCATTGGTCAACCAGTTATACAATTTTTGTGATTAAACAATCTTAGTGATTGAACATAACTATGAATACATGTTTTGAGATTTAAAGGTCAAACATAGCCTACGAGGGATAAGATGTGTGTTGACAGATATGAACTTAAATTGGTCTAGGGTACAGCGAGACATTTTTTTTCGTTGAAGACCGTAGCTCCCATGTCATCCCTAACAGGTGCATAGTCTGAGCTTCCACTTGTTGTGTGCTCGCGGGTCGCACGACTAATTTGCCCGTATGAATTTGGTGATAGTTCCCGACAAGGTCATGAAGAGAGATAGCAGTAGATAAGGGTCTACCCATCTTGTGTGAGTGGGAGATGTTGAATTTTGGGGCTGGGTCGCCCAAATATGGGTTGACCCGACCTGACCCATTTTTATATGGGTCATGGGTAGTTATAGAAATAACTTCCCATCCTATTTCTAATAAGAGTAATTAGAAATAGAAAAAAATTGAGCGTATCAGGTCTTGTAATATAGAAGACTCACTGTTTTCTTCAATGGTTCCTTCCCTCTCTCAATCTCTCTCAAATTCACCATGTTTACTGCGTGTAAACATCAGGCTCTTAAGTTGTGGCAATTAATCCACTCTTTCGTGGTTTAGGTTCCGATTCATAGCAATTTAACGATGGAACCAACGTGGCTTTTTCCTACAATCCTTCCGCTGCCGCTATGAGGTAAGTATGCTTTATGAAATTATATTGGATACATATGTTGTGTATTTAATTCTAACAAGTGTTATGCTTGTTTTGAACTTTTTTTTATAACTGTAAAAATTGAGTCTCTTTTCTACAAATCCAAAAAATACAGTGCAAAAATTACTATACAAAAAAAAAATTTCAGCTCCCCCAACGTTAGATTTCTGGCTCCGCCCCTAGAGGCTAGGTCTAGGTTTTAGGTGTTACAGAATGATATTTAGAACCAATATTTGGTCCTAAGCAATTGTGTCCCTGAGAATGACGTCAACAGGTCCTTCACGAGGGATAATTGGAATGTTTCAAGTTTGCAAGAGATATGACAAATGAACGTTTTAATGAGTATTGTGGATTTAAATAATAACTCAAATAAATTATTTTAGACTAGTAGATTTCAGGCTCAAGACAATTATTTTAAGCTCATGCCATCGGTCTCGTTTATAGGTCTTAAGCTCTAAACTTTATGCACAATAGTTTACCCTAAGAAAGTTTTATACTAAATATGCTAATTAAAGACTAGAAAATGGAAACTTTAATAAATATTTTGATATTTGTGGTTAGGTGATTTCTTCTCTTACTTTTATTTGTACTGCTTTTTACTTTTCTTTAAGAGGAATATGGTGGGTCAATAAAGTGCATGATTTATCACATGCACTTGATACATTCATATATACGTTTTAGAAATAGTTAATGAATTTTACTCTTAGTCTACAACTAGTTGGTCAGTTGATTTTTTTTTTCATAAAGTTAAATCTCTCTTATGAGTGCAGCAAAAATTTAACACCATTTATGCTTATAGTGCAAAAAACAAGATAGTTTATTGGCAGGTTAAAAGTGCTAGAGTTGGTCGTCTTCATCAAAATTGGACATTTGAATTTCCTATGATTCTGACAAAAAAAAAGAAAAAGAATTTTCTATGAAACATGTCAATTTACTTCAACGTCGTACTTATGTAAGAACTGACAATGGTTGAGTTTGCCGATCAGTGAATTTCAGTATTTTCCCAACAAAAAGAAAGGAAACAAGAATCTTTCTGTGAGGATAACTGAGTTTCGATCTTAAAATCAATTAGTGTAAAGTGCAATAATCCAAGATATTATATGGTGGACTTGAAGTTGGTGATTTTTCGATGTAGGAGGAATGTATATTCTAACACCCCCCTCACATGTGATCCAGAGAGAACCTATAACCGAGAGCTGACATTGACAAGAAACGAGTCAGTGAGAATGAAACAAGTGATGGGTCACACGTGGCGAGATATGACTGGGCCAAGGTTTAACTTTGATACCATGTTAAGAATCATGAGTTTTCATCTTAAAACCAATTGGTGTCAAGTGAAGTGGCCCAATATCTTACATGGTGGATTTTGAGTTGATGATTTTTTGATATGGGAGGAATGTATATTCTAACACCTCTCCTCACGTGTGACCCGGAGAGAACCTGAAAACGAGAGCTGACATTGAGGAGAAACAAGTCAGCGAGAATGAAACAAAATAGAGAGATAGGTCACACGTGGCGAGATATGACTGGACTAAGGGCGCAACTCTAATATCATGTTAAGATAACTAGGTTTCCAACTTAAAACCAATTAGTGTTAAGCGGAGTAGCCCAAGATCTTATAAGGTGATCTTAAACTTTCTGATTTTTCGATATGGGACAAGTGTTATATTTTAACACTCCTCCTCACGTGTGACCTGATTTGAAAGAGGTGACACGTGGAAGATTGAACACGCGTGGTGTACCGTCCCGATCCCTCACGAGACCGGAGGCTCTAATAGCCATGCTAATCATAACCCAATTCCAACCTAGTCACCAAATTTAGGAAAAAACGGACGGAGTTTCCCCTATATATAGGACTATCTAGAAACCTGCAAATATCAACATACTACCACCAGACCATAATCCACAACCTCAATCCATTTCATCCTTACAAACATGCAAGTCAACTAGACAACAACGTAAAGATTACAAGTTAATAAAACATTACAAGCCATTCGTAACTATCAATACATTCTAAACTTAACTTTACAATTACAAAACTGAATTCAATGACAATCCACGTAAACCAGCATAGTCAACACGAAACTCTCGAGCCTTCTTTTTTACCTCAGATAGCACTGATCATGAAAGGTGTTAGAAACGAGGGTGAGTATACAACATGTATACTCAGTGAAGGAGGTGATGCTTTCATGAGATGCAACAAGAATAATAACATATACAACACAAAATAACAAAGTTAATTAGACAACTATTTAACCACGTATAAAAAGGATACGGTTCCACGTTTGTCTTTAATCACGAGCCACAAGCCAAGATCTTCAAGCAAGTGCCGGCAAAACCCTTATTCCTCCAAAATGGGGTACTCCGAATGTACCCCGATCCTACGACCCTTTCTCCTGAGGTAAGTCCATATGCCCAGCAGGTGAATCACACCTTTGGAGTAGTGGAGTATACTTAGCGAGAGAAAGGGAATAGGCACTATGGCAGTCGAGGGAGCACGGCAAGCCCGATGCTGCCCGTATTTCTCGACGCTACCATGTGTGAAAAGGTTGCGCAACCCCAAGACAAGTCCACAAGAATCAAGATTATCATACAACACACAAGAGGGACGACAAAGTAGGCCACCCTCGCAATTAGTCACATATAACAAGAAAAGACACAAGATAAAAAGTAAATAAAACATATATACTTTATCAATTACCAAATAATATAATCTAGAAATAATAAAATAAGTTAAAATGCACATAAAAGATAAATAGTCCCTCACATTTATCAAGACTCAAGATGTAAAAATGGCTTAGTTACTCCAACTTTCCTTGGATTAGCTTGAATATGAATACCCTAGTTTTCATATAAGTATAACACTTTAGCAATTGACTATAGAAAGTTTAACAACTATTTTTCACATCCAATAATCTATATTACATACTTTATTTTATTGTAACTTAATTAAACACCATAGCTTTGTAACAATAGAGAAGCATTTACATATATATAAAGTTAAGCTAACTATAACTAATCAAAATTGTACTTAACATATAAACTAAATGTCAACTGTACAAGTGGACTCAACTAACATGTATTGGTTAACATCTTTACATTTAACTTACATTCTAATTAATTCTTAAAACATTCAATACAAGTTTCCAAGTGCAAAGTTAATATCGCAAGCTCAACTAGCACATTTTTCAATTCCTTTAATAGAAGCTTAACTTAATCAATTCGGTTACCTAGGCTATTGACCTCCAAACTATCTGATTTTTATGTATAATCGTATCTCTTCGAGTTTAGTTAATTTTAGGTTCAAACGGTGCTCAATTCCGAGTTAAATTCCAAAAGTTATAACCTTTATCGCGCAACCACGCATAGCTGGGCAGAACCAGCGAGTTTTTTTGAGCTACATTTCGAAATGATGTGATCAGAGGGTTAAAACGTTAGAATTAGCCTTAGCCCTAGAAATCAACATTTGCTCTAACTGCCTAATCTAGTTGCTGTTCAAATTTCGTTAAGTTTCAATTACGTTTACCAGGTCAAAAGACTTCGAAATACAAGGGCAGTAAGCTGATCCGAACATAACATTAGCTTATATTATCAAGTAACAATTCATAACTAGGTAATTTGTGTTAGATAAACTTCTTTCAAGCAATTTCACAAATAATAGAGCTACCACACACTATCATCTTCATCCTCAAGACAATACAACAACCAACACACCACCAATTCTAAGTTAGCTAACCTCAATCCTTCAAATTCACACAATTCATACAATAAACAAGTTAACTAGCAAAAACTAAGCTTAGATCATCTTATTTCAACATATTCCATTTAGCTTAAAGACAACTCAACCATATAAACAAGTTACTTCACAATTAATTCACTTCAATTTGATCACAAGGTTTCATTAAGTTAAGCATCCAATTAGAATACTACATTTTAACCCCAAACATACCCACTATAAAGCATGCTCCAAGAATCATTTCCACATTCCACACTTCACTTACATAAGTTACCTACCACATGCTTTGACAATCTATTTATTTATGATTTACAAGTCTCCCTGATTATTGATCATTAACATGTATACATTGTGAGATCCCATATTTTGTTTTATCTCGTTTTGCGTATTTTACCTCATTTTACGTGAATTGACCTGTTTATATGCTATATGACTTAGAATGTGCTAAATATGTGATTAATACTCCTAATACATGCTAAGTGTGCATTCATGAAATTTTTATCAAAAACGGAATCAGAAACTTTATCGTCGGTTTTGGTGAATAGTATTTTTGAACACATGTCCGCTAAAATTTTTACAGAGGTGTTTTAAACGTTTTAAAACCTAGTCCTCGGGTATTAATAGACCCGTGTTTGATTAAAACGGATTTGGAATCAATTTTGAAATTTTAAAGATTTTTACACTTTCTTTTACAAGAAAACGAGTTTTAAGTCGATTCGGGTGAAACTATTTTAATGTAACACTCTTTGTTACCTAAAATATATTGTCTAGAATTAATTTAGTTGTCAATTAATAGCTGAGCAAGAAATAGTCAATAAAATGAATTAAAATACTAGAAAATAGAATTAAAAGACTAATAAAACTAACATTGACTATTTTTAAAATGTTGACCTTAGCTTATATGCATCAACACACACAAAACACAACACAAAACACACTTATTTTGCACCTACATGGCCGAGAGCCATAGAGAGAAAAATAAAGCTTTTTCTTCAAGTTTTCAAAGCAAATTTTCATAGAAAAACCCAGTTTTTGTCCGTAGATTTTTGTGTCGAGTTGGATTCCGCTTGTTGGGCACGCATTGCACCCATATCTAGGCTTGTTTCGCATCAAAGGTGAGAGAAAAATTCTAGATCTCAAAAGTCATTTTTTATGTTTTTGCATATAATTGATTATTGAACCGTTAGAATGTTAATTTGAAGTTATATTATTGCTCAGTGCATGCTAGGGATCGTTTATGTGTATTACTACAAGATTTGAACCATTGTAGCGAAATTATTTATTTTCGGGTATTTAAAGTTGATAGATTGGCCATTTGATCAATATCTTGAATTGTTGTGGTTGGAATCAATTGTCGTCGATTTTTAAAAGTTTGTTAATTACGTGGTAACGCCGTTATAATGCCGAATTTTCGATTGCGATGTTTGGATGAAAATCCAAAAATTTCAGCCTAGGTGCATTGATGTTTTAGGGTTGTTGGGCTTGATTTTGATGTGTCTTGGTTGGTTTCCGAGAAGGCTAATGTAGTTGATTGAATGGGTGAGTGTTAGAAACTGATTTGGAGTTGTTTGGATGAGTAGAATGTAAGATATGATTATTTGGAGTATAGGTTGTCTTTCTTTAAATTGTTGAATTGAGCCTTTAGATGATTGGGTGGTGTTTGAGTGATTGAATTGTGAGTTGTAAATGGTTAGACTAGGGTTAGATTACGTGTTTAATGCATGTTAAGTTGGATGGCCTACTTTGTCATCTAACTTAGTTGTTTGTTGTTTAATTGATTACTTGATGTTATATTGATGATAATTGATGATTATTGATTGATGATTGATGAACCGGGAGCAAGGCAATTCTTCTAGATTGTCCTCCTGTGAATGAAGTTTATTATTATTACTGAGTCTTGGTATGTGTGTGCCACCTCTCGGGCAGCATCGGGTTGTCGGGTTGATAACGGCATGACTACCAGAGACTACCTCCTGCTCGCATGACGGAGGTGTCATGGAGGACGAGGCTAGTGAGATACCTCGGGTGCGTGAGTAATGGGGAGTTACAAGAAGAATGGTTGAGATCGTGATGGCGTTTGGAGCTACACCAACTAGAGTATCCTTTATTGATTGGTCATTATAGTTATGTGTTTATATTGTTATTGATGTTTTATTGTGTGTTTATTGCTCAAAGGATCATTTTCAAGGAGTATAGTAAATACTGTTAGAAATCTATTGGATCCTCACTGAGCTTGTTTTATATAAGCTCACTTTCTATTATTGAATGCATATAGGTGTTATTGAGCAAAATTACGGGTACGTGCCTCCAGAAGGGGAAAATGTGCCTTACGTGGATGAGTCTTATGTGTAGGAGTCTTTGCTATGAGATTGTTTATAGTTATTGTAATATGATGTATTGTAAAACTTACCTTAGTATAAAGATTTATGTGTAATGGTTTAGTAGTCTTCTTTTGATCATGTTTAGATTACTAAGTTGGTTTATAACCTATTTTGATATGTATGTTAAAGTTAAGGTAGTATGTTGGAACGAAGGCGTATAACTAAGAATGATTATTGTATAATATGGTTATGTTGTATGTTGTTAATGGTATTGAGGAATTGATTGTTGATTCTTTGTGGAGTTGGTTGTATGGTATTATGAGAGGTTGGTTTAGAGCCTCGGTGTCTTAATTACTGTCGTTATACTGCCAAAATTCCGTTGCGTCCTGACTGATTGTAAGTGGGGTCGAGTTGGGGCGTGACATACATTCTCCATTAATTACTTAGCATGCACGGCTCTAAGCTTCTATAATCCTTAAAAACATTTAATAAACTAGAGTTACCAAGTTAACACACAGTTCCTTGGCCTCATCAATTATGCCTCATCGCATGTCCCCTAAGGGTAAAGCGGGATGCGGGAGGCGGAAGACATAACTAAAGGTTAGTCTAGGTTTGAGAAAGAGAAGTAGAAGATGTGTTTCGGGCTAAATCTGACTCTAACTTCTACTAAGCTTTGAAAGAAAGAAAGATGTATTGCAATCTAAATCTGATTCTGCCCCTTTAGTCAGGGGTTCTTCATTATTTATAGGCAAACCATTACAAAGCGAATAATTACACGCGGAATATTCACTATTCCTGACAACGACTAGAGCAGCTTCCTCTAATAAAGGAAAAGCTGTCACGACATACAATAATTCATAATAAGACAAACCTGACGCGACTAAAGCGGTTTTCTTTAATAAAGGAAACTTCACTTATTACAAACAGACAAACAAGACACGACATAAAGATTCTTGTCATATCCTATTATTACAAGACAACGAACTTATTAACATGACACGGGAAGCTTCGCTATGGGGTCCACCCGGGATTCTTAGATCTTGTCTGCAATGAGTTACCATCTGTCATTATTGAGATCGATATCATCCCACCACTCCTGACTGTTCTGGCTACTAAAATCATCTCCCCCCCACGGGTCATAGTCAGACCCAAGGTCTGCAGTGGTATAGGCATCTGGATGAGAGAAATTCTGGAAGGCGAGGAGGTGCTCATGAAAAGTGGGGCTATCAGGGAAGCGGACATGCCAAAGCTCTTGGGGATCAGAAACATCTATACCATGGGCTCTAGCAGTAGCTCTTTTGATTGTAAGGCACTGTTCCTAAGAAATAAAATATTCCCAAGGCTCCTGCTGGAGGTGGAAATGGTTGATTGGAATGATGGTTGGCGGAATGACGCGATTCCAAACATCTGTGAGGCGTATGATGAAAACCTGCTGGTGTTGAATAATTTGACCGGTGATGAGTGTTGGAGGGTCAAATGACTGAAACACCTGTGAGAATAGCTTGACGAAGCGGGATTCTGGGAACACACGAACATGTCTCTGAATGAGCTCTGGATCAAAAAGAACTGCCATAGGATAATAATTAAGCCAATACCAAATATACAAGAATTGCATCTTTGAAAAGTCATAATTATTAAAATCAAGAACTGTATCCCATGGTTCCTCATGCTGGGGATTGTAACGAACAACATCGCGCACATAATAAACAGAGGCTAACAGATCAATAATTCGTCTGAGCTTGATCTCAACGAATTCTTCAAAGAAATCAGTGATCCGGCTTCTAGCGAATGATCGGAGTATCTTTAGCTTGATCTCGTCAGGTAGGGCTTCAAGAAATTGAGCTTGCTGGTCTGAACTCAAATCACAAAATGTCTGAGACTGGCCATCAGTGGGATCTGGATTTGAACTGGAACTGCCTGGAATAAGCTGGAAGCTTGCGTCCATCTGGATTTACCATGCATACAGCTTTATCGGATGGCGGAGTGCGAGAGAGAAAATCAGCAAGGATATTCTCTTTGCCTGGGATATGTCGCATTGTCCAATTGAATTGGGAAATCCATTATGTCCATCGGATGAGTTGTGGATCTGGAATATCATTCTGCTTTCTTCTGAGAACGCCCTGAAATCCTTTAAAATCTGTTTCAATAATGAAAGGATTTTGAGCAAGATAAAACTTAAATTTTTTGATTCCCTGAATGACTGCAAGAACTTCTCTTTTGAAAGAGGGATAATTGCATTGTGCTGGCGTGAAAGATCCTGACTTATAACCACAGACTTGTCTGTGTCCATTGTCTTCTTCAATGAGGACTGCTGCCCAAAAATCAAGGGAAGCATCAGTCTGCAAAATGAGTTATCCTGGACCTGGGATCTTGAGATGAGGAAGTGCCTTGCATAACTCCTTTAGCTTCTGAACTGCAACTGTGGCTTCTGGAGACCAATTTCCAATGTTGGATTTTCGAAGATACTTGGAAATCTGGCTGGTATAGTTGGCCAGTGATGGGACATGCGATGAGGCATAATTGATGAGGCCAAGGAACTGTTGGATCTGTGTAACAGTTCTGAATTCATCAGGAAAGTCGAGGACTTCGCTTGATATGTGGTCCTGTAAGAGAATGTGTCATTCTCTGATCTGCAAACCAAGAAAATCAATAGCATTTAAACCAATTTTCATCTTGGATTCAGCAAGAACTAATCCATGCTGGTAGGTTAGTTCTTGGAATTGTCGGAGATACTGATGGTGTTCTTCAGCTGTGTTACTGAATATCAAAACATTATCAATGTAGACAATACAGTGCTGCGCGAGTGGCCTATAAACATCATCCATTCTATGTTGGAACTCGGATGGTGCATTCTTGAGACCGAATAACATGACATTCTATTCATAATGACCCTGTGGAACAACAAAAGCAGTTTTGAATCTGTCAGCTTCAGTAATACCAATCTGCCAAAATCCAGATTTCATATCAAATTTGGAAAAGAGTTTGGCTTTGGACAGCTTCTGAAGGAGTTGTTCCTTTCTTGGAAGAGGGTATCTGATATCCTGCAATTGATCATTGAGTTGGCGATAATCTATCACCAATCTTTTCTTTCCTCGAACTTGTTCAGATCTTTTGTTGACATAAAAGGCATGACTTGCCCACGAAGATCTGGATGGTCGGATGAGACCTTGCAGGAGTAGTGCTCGGATTTCAGCTTGACAAAGATCTTCATCTTTTGGCATTCCTGGATGAGAGGCAGTTTGGTGTGGCATCTGCCAATTCTCTTTGTAAGGTAGAGAGACAAAGTATTTTTCTCTTTCCCAAAACTTGTTTGGAAGATCACCGCAACAGGAAATGAGGAGGCTTCTTTCTTCAGCAAATTCATCATCTTGAATGGCTGAAACCTGTGAGGGTAATTTATGTAAAGATACCCATGGGGTATACTAATTATGCAGGAATTGGAAGCCATCTGTTTGAAATGAGAATGGAGCAAGTAAGGTGAGAAAATCCATTCATAAGAGAATGTCTTCACAGCATTGATCATACTGGTAGAAGCTGTGTCGTACTGAGACATCTGGGGATAAGTGTATGGGAATGGTCATGGAATGTGCTTCACTTGCAAATCCACTACCAGAAGCAGTGGTAAAGGTTGCTCTGGAGGAAATCCAAAATTTAGGAGGAAGACACTTGGATTTCATGAAAGAAATACATGATCCTGTGTCAAGAAGTGCAGTAACAGTGATAGGAACATATCCTTGAGGGTTTACAACAAGCTTTATGTATGGCTTATAGATTTGTCCTGGGGTAAAGGTAGCTTTGGAAGTGGTAAGGATTTGTTGTTCAGAATTTTTGTGTATTTTGGCAACGGAGAGGTTTGGTTCTGAATCAGAGGATTCGGATTCGGAGGTGAGATCTGAGGATGAGGCTGTATCAAGGTTGAGGACGGCTTGATCTGGTTCAGAAGTCCATGTGTATAGTTGGTCATCAAAGTTTTGATTTGAGAATAACTGAACAAGCTTGGCTGGGAGCTTCTTGGTCCTTTTGAGGTAACAATCTTTTGCAAAATGTCCTTTCTTTCCACAAAGAAAACACTTAGTGGAAGAAGAGGGTTTTGATATTTTCTTCACAAATTTGAACTTCTTGAAAGGTTTTCTGGACTCGTGAAACCTTTTCTGATATTTGTGCCTCTTGTATTTGTGACACGAGCATGGAGAGTAGCTATGAGTGTAACAACCAAACTTTTGGAAATCTTTTCTGCAAAAGGTATCCATTGTTTTCTGCTCATTGCTTTTGAGAAGTTTGCCAAGTCGCTTGGACTCGCACTGGTCTTGAATGAGCTTTCTGGCCATCTGGTACAAGTGAGCAAGACTCACCTGTCTTAGATCTGCAAGATTGGCTCGTTTGAACTCTGATTCGAGCAATTCAGGAAGTGGTTGTGGCATGTTAAAGACGAACGCCTTCTTGATGGTTTCTGTATTTTTCCCAAAGATAAAATACAGAGCTTCCTGTCTGATATAGTAATCTCCAAGTTTAGCAACATCACAGCATTTGTTGAGTAAGAACTCATTTTCTGCCTTTTCAATCTCTTGGGCTGTTTGTCCTACGAAAACGTTTCGTAGACATGCTAGGAATATCTGAATAGGATCTGCATCTGTCAGGATGATCTGTATTTCTTCTTCTGTCAGCTGGGCCAGTTCTTATGCAAACCCCTGTGACACCGTTCTACACGGACACCACAAGGACACGTACACACAACCCTGTTCAAACTAATCATGATGATTCAGAAGCAAACAGTGACCAAGGAGAAACTTCCCAAGCAGGAGAACACCGAAACCAACAGCTGCCACAACCACAAGCCCCACAGGTTCCACAACAGCAACCTCAAAGGCAACAAAACATTGAAGGAAAAGTTTTCATCCCATATGCTCCAGATCACAAGCAATTCTGGAACATTGATGCAATTCCTCCTGATGACAGACTCAAGTATCTTGAGAAAATGGATGCATGGATAAATGGAGAATCTCTCCGAAATCCTACTCTTGAGATAAGAGATATCATTGACTGTCTTGTTGCTGCTTTTACAGGATCACTCCGCAGTTGGTGGACAAGGATGCTGACAGAAGAAGAAAGACAGATCATCCTGACAGATGCAGATCCTATTCAGATATTCCTAGCATATCTACGAAACGTTTTCGTAGGACAAACAGCCCAAGAGATTGAAAAGGCAGAAAAGGAGTTCTTACTCAACAAATGTTGTGATGTTGCTAAACTTGAAGATTACTATATCAGACAAGAAGCTCTGTATTTTATCTTTGGGAAAAATACAGAAACCATCAAGAAGGCGTTCGTCTTTAACATGCCACAACCACTTCCTGAATTGCTCGAATCAGAGTTCAAACGAGCCAATCTTGCAGATCTAAGACAGGTGAGTCTTGCTCACTTGTACCAGATAGCCAGAAAGCTCATTCAAGACCAGTGCGAGTCCAAGTGACTTGGCAAACTTCTCAAAAACAATGAGCAAAAAACAATGGATACCTTTTGCAGAAAATATTTCCAAAAGTTTGGCTGTTACACTCATAGCTACTCTCCATGCTCGTGTCACAAATACAAGAGGCACAAATATCAGAAAAGGTTTCACAAGTCCAGAAAACCTTTCAAGAAGTTCAAATTTGTGAAGAAAAGATCAAAGCCCTCTTCTTCCACTAAGTGTTTTCTTTGTGGAAAGAAAGGACATTTTGCAAAAGATTGTTATCTCAAAAAGATGTGACACCGTTCTACACGGACACCACAAGGACACGTACACACAACCCTGTTCAAACTAATCCAGCAAGGTCTCATCCGACCATCCAGATCTCCATGGGCAAGTCATGCCTTTTATGTCAACAAAAGATCTGAACAAGTTCGAGGAAAGAAAAGATTGGTGATAGATTATCGCCAACTCAATGATCAATTGCAGGATATCAGATACCCTCTTCCAAGAAAGGAACAACTCCTCCAGAAGCTGTCCAAAGCCAAATTCTTTTCCAAATTTGATATGATATCAGGATTTTGGCAGATTGGTATTACTAAAGCTGACAGATTCAAAACTGCTTTTGTTGTTCCACAGGGTCATTATGAATGGAATGTCATGCCATTCGGTCTCAAGAATGCACCATCCGAGTTCCAGCACAAAATGGATGATGTTTATAGGCCACTCGCGCAGCACTGTATTGTCTACATTGATGATGTTTTGATATTCAGTAACACAGTTGAAGAACACCATCAGCATCTCCGACAATTCCAGGAACTAACCTACCATCATGGATTAGTTCTTGCTGAATCCAAGATGAAAATTGGTTTAAATGCTATTGATTTTCTTGGTTTGCAGATCAGAGAATGACACATTCTCTTACAGGACCACATATCAAGCAAAGTCCTCGATTTTCCTGATGAACTCAGAACTGTTACACAGATCCAACAGTTCCTTGGCCTCATCAATTATGCCTCATCGCATGTCCCATCATTGGCCAACTACACCAGCCAAATTTCCAAATACCTTCGAAAATCCAACATTGGAAATTGGTCTCCAGAAGCCACAGTTGCAATTCAGAAGCTAAAGGAGTTATGCAAGGCACTTCCTCCTCTCAAGATCCCAGGTCCAGGACAACTCATTTTGCAGACTGATGCTTCCCTTGATTTTTGGGCAGCAGTCCTCATTGAAGAAGACAATGGACACAGACAAGTCTGTGGTTACAAGTCAGGATCTTTCACGCCAGCACAGCGCAATTATCCCTCTTTCAAAAGAGAAGTTCTTGCAGTCATTCAGGGAATCAAAAAATTCAAGTTTTATCTTGCTCAAAATTCATTTATTATTGAAACAGATTTTAAAGGATTTCAGGGCGTTCTCAGAAGAAAGCAGAATGATATTCCAGATCCACAACTCATCCGATGGACAGAATGGATTTCCCAATTCAATTGGACAATGCGACACATCCCAGGCAAAGAGAATATCCTTGCTGATTTTCTCTCTCGCACTCCGCCATTCGATAAGGCTGTATGCATGGTAAATCCAGATGGACGCAAGCTTCCAGCTTCCCTTGTTCCAGGTCTTATTCCAGGCAGTTCCAGTTCAAATCCAGATCCCACTGATGGCCAGTCTTAGACATTTTATGATTTAAGTTCAGACCAGTAGTCTCAATTTCTTGAAGCCCTACCTGAGGAGATCAAGATAAAGATACTCTGATCATTCGCTAGAAGCCGGATCACTGATTTCTTTGAAGAATTCGTTGAGATCAAGCTCAGACGAATTATTGATCTGTTAGCCTCTGTTTATTATGTGCGCGATGTTGTTCGTTACAATCCCCAGCATGAGGAACCATGGGATACTCCGATCATTCGCTAGAAGCCGGATCACTGATTTCTTTGAAGAATTCGTTGAGATCAAGCTCAGACGAATTATTGATCTGTTAGCCTCTGTTTATTATGTGCGCGATGTTGTTCGTTACAATCCCCAGCATGAGGAACCATGGGATACTCCGATCATTCGCTAGAAGCCGGATCACTGATTTCTTTGAAGAATTCGTTGAGATCAAGCTCAGACGAATTATTGATCTGTTAGCCTCTGTTTATTATGTGCGCGATGTTGTTCGTTACAATCCCCAGCATGAGGAACCATGGGATACAGTTCTTGATTTTAATAATTATGACTTTTCAAAGATGCAATTCTTGTATATTTGGTATTGGCTTAATTATTATCCTATGGCAGTTCTTTTTGATCCAGAGCTCATTTAGAGACATGTTCGTGTGTTCCCAGAATCCCGCTTCGTCAGGCTTTTCTCACAGGTGTTTCAGTCATTTGACCCTCCAACACTCATCACCGGTCAAATTATTCAACACCAGCAGGTTTTCATCATACGCCTCACAGATGTTTGGAATCGCGTTATTCCGCCAACCATCATTCCAATCAACCATTTCCACCTCCAGCAGGAGCCTTGGGAATATTTTATTTCTTGGGAACAGTGCCTTACAGTCAAAAGAGCTACTGCTAGAGCCCATGGTCTAGACGTTTCTGATCCCTGAGAGTTTTGGCATGTCCGCTTCCCTGATAGCCCCACTTTTCATGAGCATCTCCTCGCCTTCTAGAATTTCTCTCATCCAGATGCCTATACCACTGCAGACCTTGGGTCTGACTATGACCCGTGGGGGGGAGATGATTTTAGTAGCCAGAACAGTCAGGAGTGGTGGGATGATATCGATCTCAATAATGACAGATGGTAACTCATTGCAGACAAGATCTAAGAATCCCGGGTGGACCCCATAGCGAAGCTTCCCGTGTCATGTTAATAAGTTCGTTGTCTTGTAATAATAGGATATGACAAGAATCTTTATGTCGTGTCTTGTTTATCTGTTTGTTATAAGTGAAGTTTCCTTTATTAAAGGAAACCGCTTTAGTCGCGTCAGGTTTGTCTTATTATGAATTATTGTATGTCGTGACAGCTTTTCCTCTATCAGAGGAAGCTGCTCTAGTCCTTGTCAGGAATAGTAAATATTCCACGTGTAATTATTCGCTTTGTAATGGTTTGCCTATAAATAATGAAGAACCCCTGACTAAAGGGGCAGAGTTGGATTTGGATTGCAATACATCTTTCTTTCTCTCAAAGCTTAGTAGAAGTTAGAGTCAGATTTAGCCCGAAACACATCTTCTACTTCTCTTTCTCAAACCTAGCTGAACCTTTAGTTATGTCTTCCGCCTCCCGCTTCCCGCTTTAACCTTAGTGGTCTCAGAGCCTAGTTAACTGTAGCACTTCCCTATTCTGGTATTGAAGGTCTTAAACTATACTTGTGTGTTGAACACTAGAGTCTTTGGCAATAGGGCAATAGCCGTTAAAGAGTGAATGAAAGGCGCAGTAAGTCCCGCAGTAAGTCCAGTCGTGACCAGTGTATCCACCATGGCTGATCTTCCCCTGCCAGAACAAGAAGTTGTTGCTAACAACTCTGAAGTCACTTCCTTTGATCCTTCCGCATCTCACTATGAGGTAGACATAACCCAAACACCTCCATCTACCAAACCAGGTGAACTCTTCAAACTCTCTCCGTTAAACCCATACTCATATTACCAAACTTCCCAACTCACACAAAAGTTCAAATCTCTATTACCTACCAAGCCAGCAGCCCTTACAGCCGTGTATAAATCCTCTACAGTCTCTGTACAATCTGTATCCTCTTCCCGCACAGAAACCTATCTTCCTATACTTTCTGAAACTGATCTCCGTAGATATAGACAGAAAGGTTACAAAGGTTTACACCTTGGAGCCATTCGTCTAGCCTTACAGCCTAGTTTTCTTGCCGGAAAAAATGTTTCATGTCTAGTCTCTCTACTAGATACTAGGTGGCGTAAGTTTGATGATGCACTCATCTGTGCCGTTGAAACAGGTCTTCACAATGGTCATGTTCTTATCCAGGTTGAACCAAACTTCACCCTTGTTCTTTCTCGTCCTACCCTTTCTCAAACCATACAGGTCCTTATCCAACTCTATGGAGCTGATATGAACCCAAATGAAACTGTTGTTGCACTCCATCATTCTATGACCTATAAAGTCCAAACCCATCTCTTTTCCATGGACCACAACTGTAAGCCTCGAGTCCACGTGTTAGGTGATAGTAATGTTACCCAACCAAAAATCTACACCAAACATGAACTCACTTTCCCTCCTCGTTGGAAAAATGATTATGAAAGAAGCCATAACCGACCAATCATCCATGATTCACCATGAATTTCTAGACATCCTCTAGAACCAGGTCGTGTAGCCATATCATTTCCGACAGAATCCCAACCAGCTGAACCATGTGAAAAATGTCAACTCACTAGACATCCTCAGTCCTGTCCACACTGTGTCAGAAAACCCTTTGCTACCAGATCTAGATCCTTGCGATATGTCTGTTCTGTGAATTTTCCTGAAGACATCTACTGTACAGGAGAAGCCGACAATTCATATGTTGGTAAATGGCAGGTTACCAAAACCAGACCACAAGATGTTGGACCAATCAAGTCAGCAATCAATTGGGGCAATATGAATGCAAAAGCCCAGAATGCTGCCATTGAGAAGATATGGTCAGATCTCAGGGAACATGTTGCATGGACAAAAGAAGCCCATGAACATCTCAGACAAGGTTGTTATGACCAATATAATGACCTCCACAACGCTTTCCACAGAAATCACAGATATCAACAGCAGAATCCTGTTAACTGGAAAAAGCTTCAGAAGGTCGCTCCAGTTCAAAATCCTTCCGGACAAGTTCGTTCTTGGAACAGCGTCAACATGATCAACTTGGAGAAATATTCTTCAGAGAAGCATTATCTTGATTCAGACGAGTTCAAGAGAAAAAGAGAACGACTCGCTCAAAAGCTCAAACAGCCAACTAAGCCGAAGAAGCAGTCCTCTCATCCTTGGAAGCATAATCCAAAGCCAGATCATGCAGTCTGGATACCAAGTGGAAATGCGAAAAAGCTTATTGGGTTGATCTCACACCTCCTCCTCATTATCTCTCCAAAGAGAAAATTATCCCAACCGGGTGGGGTAATGAAGACGAGAAAGAAGGTCCTAGTGAAATTTCCTCAGTCATTTCGTCCTTTGATTCCTTTGATCCGTTTGAAAAGGATTCATCCTCTCAGACGATTCCACCATACAAAGGGCCAGTTCTTATGCAGACCCCTGTGACACCGTTCTACACGGACACCACAAGGACACGTACACACAACCCTGTTCAAACTAATCCTGATGATTCAGAAGCAACCAGTGACCAAGGAGAAACTTCCCAAGCAGGAGAACACCGAAACCAACAGCTGCCACAACCACAAGCCCCACAGGTTCCACAATAGCAACCTCAAAGACAACAAAACATTGAAGGAAAAGTTTCTATCCCATATGCTCCAAATCACAAGCAATTCTGGAACATTGATGCAATTCCTCCTGATGACAGACTCAAGTATCTTGAGAAAATGGATGCATGGATAAATAGAGAATCTCTCCAAAATCCTACTCTTGAGATAAGAGATATCATTGACCGCCTTGTTGCTGCTTTTACAGGATCACTCCGCAGTTGGTGGACAAGGATGCTGACAGAAGAAGAAAGACAGATCATCCTGACAGATGCAGATCCTATTTAGATATTCCTAGCATGTCTACGAAATGTTTTCGTATGACAAACATCCCAAGAGATTGAAAAGGCAGAAAAGGAGTTTTTACTCAACAAATGCTGTGATGTTGCTAAACTTGGAGATTACTATATCAGACAGGAAGCTCTGTATTTTATCTTTGGGAAAAATACATAAACCATCAAGAAGGCGTTCGTCCTTAACATGCCACAACCACTTCCTGAATTGCTCGAATCAGAGTTCAAACGAGCCAATCTTGCAGATCTAAGACAGGTGAGTCTTGCTCACTTGTACCAGATGGCCAGAAAGCTCATTCAAGACCAGTGCGAGTCCAAGCGACTTGGCAAACTTCTCAAAAGCAACGAGCAGAAAACAATGGATACCTTTTGCAGAAAAGACTTTCAAAAGTTTGGCTGTCACACTCACAGCTACTCTCTATGTTCGTGTCACAAATCCAAGAGGCAGAAACATCAGAAAAGGTTTCACGAGTCCAGAAAACCTTTCAAGAAGTTTAGATTTATGAAGAAAAGATCAAAACCCTCTTATTCCACTAAGTGTTTTCTTTGTGGAAAGAAAGGACATTTTGCAAAAGATTGTTACCTCAAAAGGACCAAGAAGCTCCCAGCCAAGCTTGTTCAGTTCATCTCAAATCAAAACTTTGATGACCAGCTATACACATGGACTTCTGAACCAGATCAAGCTGTCCTTAACCTTGATACAGCCTCATCCTCAGATCTCACCTCAGAATCCGAATCCTCTGATTCAGAACCAAACCTCTCCATAGCCAAAATACACAAAACCTCTTAACAACAAATCCTTACCACTTCCAAAGCTACCTTTACCCCAGGACAAATCTATAAGCCATACATAAAGCTTGTTGTAAACCCTCCAGGATATGTTCCTATCACTGTTACTGCACTTCTTGACACAGGATCGTGTATTTTTTTCATGAAATCCAAGTGTCTTCCTCCTGAATTTTGGATTTCCTCCAAAGCAACCTTTACCACTACTTCTGGTAGTGGATTTGCAAGTGAAGCACATTCCATGACCATTCCCATACACTTATCCCCAGATGTCTCAGTACGACACAGCTTCTACCAGTATGATCAATGCTGTGAAGACATTCTCTTAGGAATGGATTTTATCACCTTACTTGCTCCATTCTCATTTCAAACAGATGGCTTCCAATTCCTGCATAATCAGTATACCCCTTGGGTATCTTTACAGAAATTACCCTCACAGGTTTCAGCCATTCAAGATGATGAATTTACTGAAGAAAGAAGCCTCCTCCTTTCCTGTTACGGTGATCTTCCAAACAAGTTTTGGGAAAGAGAAAAACACTTTGTCTCTCTACCTTACAAAGAGAATTGGCAGATGCCATACCAAACCGCCTCTCATCCAGGAATGCCAAAAGATGAAGATCTTTATCAAGCTGAAATCCAAGCACTACTCCAGCAAGGTCTCATCCGACCATCCAGATCTCCGTGGGCAAGTCATGCCTTTTATGTCAACAAAAGGTCTGAACAAGTTCGAGGAAAGAAAAGATTGGTGATAGATTATCGCCAACTCAATGATCAATTGCAGGATATCAGATACCCTCTTCCGAGAAAGGAACAACTCCTTCAGAAGCTGTCCAAAGCCAAATTCTTCTCAAAATTTGATATGAAATCTGGATTTTGGCAGATTGGTATTACTGAAGCTGACAGATTCAAAACTGCTTTTGTTGTTCCACAGGGTCATTATGAATGGAACGTCATGCCATTCGGTCTCAAGAATGCACCATCCGAGTTCCAGCACAGAATGGATGATGTTTATAGGCCACTCGCGCAGCACTGTATTGTCTACATTGATGATGTTTTGATATTCAGTAACACAGCTGAAGAACACCATCAGCATCTCCGACAATTCCAGGAACTAACCTACCAGCATGGATTAGTTCTTGCTGAATCCAAGATGAAAATTGGTTTAAATGCTATTGATTTTCTTTGTTTGCAGATCAGAGAATGACACATTCTCTTACAGGACCACATATCAAGCAAAGTCCTCGACTTTCCTGATGAACTCAGAACTGTTACACAGATCCAACAGTTCCTTGGCCTCATCAATTATACCTCATCGCATGTCCCATCACTGGCCAACTACACCAGCCAGATTTCCAAGTATCTTCAAAAATCCAACATTGGAAATTGGTCTCCAGAAGCCACAGTTGCACTTCAGAAGCTAAAGGAGTTATGCAAAGCACTTCCTCCTCTCAAGATCCCAGGCCTAGGACAACTCATTTTGCAGAATGATGCTTCCCTTAATTTTTGGGCAGCAGTCCTCATTAAAGAAGACAATGGACACAGACAAGTCTGTGGTTACAAGTCAGGATCTTTCACACCAGCACAACGCAATTATCCCTCTTTCAAAAGAGAAGTTCTTGTAGTCATTCAGGGAATCAAAAAATTCAAGTTTTATCTTGCTCAAAATCCATTTATTATTGAAACATATTTTAAAGGATTTCAGGGCGTTCTTAGAAGAAAGCAAAATGATATTCCAGATCCACAACTCATCAGATGGACATAATGGATTTCTCAATTCAATTGGACAATGCGACACACCCCAGGCAAAGAGAATATCCTTGCTGATTTTCTCTCTCGCACTCCGCCATCCGATAAAGCTGTATGCATGGTAAATCCAGATGGACGCAAGCTTCCAGCTTCCCTTGTTTCAGGTCTTATTCCAAGCAGTTCCAGTTCAAATCCAGATTCAATTGATGGCCAGTCTTAGACATTTTATGATTTAAGTTCAGACCAGCAGGCTCAATTTCTTGAAGCCCTACCTGAGGAGATCAAGATAAAGATACTCCGATCAATCGCTAGAAGCCGGATCACTGATTTCTTTGAAGAATTCGTTACAAGGGAAGCTGGAAGCTTACGTCCAGCCTCGAGTCCACGTGTTAGGTGATAGTAATGTTACCCAACCAAAAATTCTCAACGAATTCTTCAAAGAAATCAGTGATCCGGCTTCTAGCGAATGATCGGAGTATCTATAGCTTCATCTCGTCAGGTAGGGCTTCAAGAAATTTAGCTTGCTGGTCTGAACTCAAATCATAAAATGTCTGAGATTGGCCATCAGTGGGATCTGGATTTGACCTGGAACTGCCTGGAATAAGACCTGGAACAAGGGAAGCTGGAAGCTTGCGTCCATCTGGATTTACAATGCATACAGCTTTATCGGATGGCGGAGTGCGAGAGAGAAAATCAGCAAGGATATTCTCTTTGCCTGGGATGTGTCGCATTGTCTAATTGAATTGAGAAATCCATTCTGTCCATCGGATGAGTTGTGGATCTGGAATATCATTCTGCTTTCTTTTGAGAACGCCCTGAAATCCTTTAAAATCTGTTTCAATAATAAATGGATTTTGAGCAAGATAAAACTTGAATTTTTTAATTCCCTGAATGACTACAAGAACTTCTCTTTTGAAAGAGGGATAATTGCATTGTGCTGGCGTGAAAGATCCTGACATATAACCACAGACTTGTCTGTGTCCATTGTCTTCTTCAATGAGGACTGCTGCCCAAAAATCAAGGGAAGCATCAGTCTACAAAATGAGTTGTCCTGGACCTGGGATCTTGAGAGTAGGAAGTGCCTTGCATAACTCCTTTAGCTTCTGAACTGCAACTGTGGCTTCTGGAGACCAATTTCCAATGTTGGATTTTCGAAGATACTTGAAAATCTGGCTGGTATAGTTGGCCAGTGGAGGAGGTGTGAGATCAACCCAATAAGCCTTTTCACAATTTCCACTTGGTATCCAGACTGCATGATCTAGCTTTGGATTATGCCTCCAAGGATGAGAGGACTGTTTCTTCGGCTTAGTTGGCTGTTTAAGCTTTTGAGCGAGTCGTTCTCTTTTTCTCTTGAACTCGTCTGAATCAAGATAATGCTTCTCTGAAGAAGATTTCTCCAAGTTGATCATGTTGACGCTGTTCCAAGAATGAACTTGTCCGGAAGGATTCTGAACTGGAGCGGCCTTCTGAAGCTTTTTCCAGTTAACAGGATTCTGCTGGTGATATCTGTGATTTCTATGGAAAGCGTTGTAGAGGTCATTATATTGGTCATAACAACCTTGTCTGAGATGTTCATGGGCTTCTTTTGTCCATGCAACATGTTCCCTGAGATCTGACCATATCTTCTCAATGGCAGCATTCTGGGCTTTTGCATTCATGTTGCCCCAATTGATTGCTGACTCGATTGGTCCAACATCTTGTGGTCTGGTTTTGGTAACCTGCCATTTACCAACATATGTATTGTCGGCTTCTCCTGTACAGTAGATGTCTTCAGGAAAATTCACAAAACAGACATATCGCAAGGATCTAGATCTGGTAGCAAAGGATTTTCTGACACAGTGTGGACAGGATTGAGGATGTCCAGTGAGTTGACATTTTTCACATGGTTCAGCTGGTTGGGATTCTGTCGGAAATGATATGGCTACACGACCTGGTTCTAGAGGATGTCTAGAAATTCGTGGTGAATCATGGATGATTGGTCGGTTATGGCTTCTTTCATAATCATTTTTCCAACGAGGAGGGAAAGTGAGTTCATGTTTGGTGTAGATTTTTGGTTGGGTAACATTACTATCACCTAACACGTGGACTCGAGGCTTACAGTTGTGGTCCATGGAAAAGAGATGGGTTTGGACTTTATAGGTCATAGAATGATGGAGTGCAACAACAGTTTCATTTGGGTTCATATTAGCTCCATAGAGTTGGATAAGGACCTGTATGGTTTGAGAAAGGGTAGGACGGGAAAGATCAAGGGTGAAATTTGGTTCAACCTGGATGAGAACATGGCCATTGTGAAGACCTGCTTCAACGGCACAGATGAGTGCATCATCAAACTTACGCCACCTAGTATCTAGTAGAGAGACTAGACATGAAACATTTTTTCCGACAAGAAAACTAGGCTGTAAGGCTAGACGAATGGCTCCAAGGTGTAGACCTTTGTAACCTTTCTGTCTATATCTACGGAGATCAGTTTCAGAAAGTATAGGAAGATAGGTTTCTGTGCGGGAAGAGGATACAGATTGTACAGAGACTGTAGAGGATTTATACATGGCTGTAAGGGCTGCTGGCTTGGTAGGTAATAGAGATTTGAACTTTTGTGTAAGTTGGGAAGTTTGGTAATATGAGTAGGGGTTTATAGGAGAGAGTTTGAAGAGTTCACCTGGTTTGGTAGATGGAGGTGTTTGGGTTATGTCTACCTCATAGTGAGATGCGGAAGGATCAAAGGAAGTGACTTCAGAGTTGTTAGCAACAACTTCTTGTTCTGGCAGGGGAAGATCAGCCATGGTGGATACACTGGTCACGACTGGACTTACTGCGGGACTTACTGCGCCTTTCATTCACTCTTTAATGGCTATTGACCTATTGCCAAAGACTATAGTGTTCAACATACAAGTATAGTTTAAGACCTTCAATACCAGAATAGGGAAGTGCTACAGTTAACTTGGCTCTGAGACCACTAAGGTTAAAGCGGGAAGCGGGAGGCGGAAGACATAACTAAAGGTTAGGCTAGGTTTGAGACCTTTCATTCACTCTTTAACAACTATTGCCCTTTTGCCAAAGACTCTAGTGTTCAACACACAAGTATAGTTTAAGACCTTCAATACCAGAATAGGGTAGTGCTACAGTTAACTAGGCTCTGAGACCACTAAGGGTAAAGCGGGAAGCGGGAGGCGGAAGACATAACTAAAGGTTAGGCTAGGTTTGAGAAAGAGAAGTAGAAGATGTGTTTCGGGCTAAATCTGACTCTAACTTCTACTAAGCTTTGAGAGAAATAAAGATGTATTGCAATCCAAATCTGACTCTGCCCCTTTAGTTAGGGGTTCTTCATTATTTATAGGCAAACCATTACAAAGCGAATAATTACACGCGGAATATTCACTATTCCTGACAACGACTAGAGCAGCTTCCTCTGATAAAGGAAAAGCTGTCACGACATACAATAATTCATAATAAGACAAACCTGACGCGACTAAAGCGGTTTCCTTTAATAAAGGAAACTTCACTTATTACAAACAGACAAACAAGACACGACATAAAGATTCTTGTCATATCCTATTATTACAAGACAACGAACTTATTAACATGACACGGGAAGCTTCGCTATGGGGTCCACCCAGGATTCTTGGATCTTGTCTGCAATGAGTTACCATCTGTCATTATTGAGATCGATATCATCCCACCACTCCTAACTGTTCTGGCTACTAAAATCATCTCCCCCTACGGGTCATAGTCAGACCCGAGGTCTGCAGTAGAATAGGCATCTGGATGATAGAAATTCTAGAAGGCGAGGAGGTACTCATGAAAAGTGGGGCTATTAGGGAAGCGGACATGCCAAAACTCTCGGGGATCAGAAACATCTATACAATGGGCTCTAGCAGTAGCTCTTTTGACTGTAAGGCACTGTTCCCAAGAAATAAAATATTCCCAAGGCTCCTGCTGGAGGTGGAAATGGTTGATTGGAATGATGGTTGGCGGAATGACGCGATTCCAAACATCTGTGAGGCGTATGATGAAAACCTGCTAGTGTTGAATAATTTGACTGGTGATGAGTGTTGGAAGGTCAAATGACTGAAACACCTGTGAGGATAGCTTGACGAAGCGGGATTCTGGGAACACACGAACATGTCTCTGAATGAGCTCTGGATCAAAAAGAACTGCCATAGGATAATAATTAAGCCAATACCAAAGATACAAGAATTGCATCTTTGAAAAGTCATAATTATTTAAATCAAGAACTGTATCCCATGGTTCCTCATGCTGGGGATTGTAACGAACAACATCGCGCACATAATAAACAGAGGCTAACAGATCAATAATTCGTCTGAGCTTGATCTCAACGAATTTTTCAAAGAAATCAGTGATCCGGCTTCTAGCGAATGATCGGAGTATCTTTATCTTGATCTCCTCAGGTAGGGCTTCAAGAAATTGAGCCTGCTGGTCTGACCTTAAATCATAAAATGTCTGAGACTGGCCATCAGTGGGATCTGGATTTGAACTGGAACTGCCTGGAATAAGACCTGGAACAAGGGAAGCTGGAAGCTTACGTCCATCTGGATTTACCATGCATACAACTTTATCGGATGGCGGAGTGCGAGAGAGAAAATCAGCAAGGATATTCTCTTTGCCTGGGATGTGTCGCATTGTCCAATTGAATTGGGAAATCCATTCTGTCCATCGGATGAGTTGTGGATCTGGAATATCATTCTGCTTTCTTCTGAGAACGCCCTGAAATCCTTTAAAATCTGATTCAATAATAAATGGATTTTGAGCAAGATAAAACTTGAATTTTTTGATTCCCTGAATGACAGCAAGAACTTCTCTTTTGAAAGAGGGATAATTGCGTTGTGCTGGCGTGAAAGATCCTAACTTGTAACCACAGACTTGTTTGTGTCCATTGTCTTCTTCAATGAGGACTGCTGCCCAAAAATCAAGGGAAGCATCAGTCTGCAAAATGAGTTGTCCTGGACCTGGGATCTTGAGAGGAAGAAGTGCCTTGCATAACTCCTTTAGCTTCTGAACTGCAACTGTGGCTTCTGGAGACCAATTTCCAATGTTGGATTTTCGAAGATACTTGGAAATCTGTCTGGTGTAGTTGGCCAGTAATGGGACATGCGATGAGGCATAATTGATGAGGCCAAGGAACTGTTGGATCTGTGTAACAGTTTTGAGTTCATCAGGAAAGTCGAGGACTTTGCTTGATATGTGGTCCTATAAGAGAATTTGTCCTTCTCTGATCTGCAAACCAAGAAAATCAATAGCATTTAAACCAATTTTCATCTTGGATTCAGCAAGAACTAATCCATGCTGGTAGGTTAGTTCCTGGAATTGTCGGAGATGCTGATGGTATTCTTCAGCTGTTTTTCTGAATATCAAAACATCATCAATGTAGACAATACAGTGCTGCGCGAGTGGCCTATAAACATCATCCATTCTGTGCTGGAACTCGGACGGTGCATTCTTGAGACCGAATGGCATGACATTCCATTCATAATGACCCTGTGGAACAACAAAAGCAGTTTTGAATCTGTCAGCTTCAGTAATACCAATCTGCCAAAATCCTGATTTCATATCAAATTTGGAAAAGAATTTGGCTTTGGACAGCTTTTGAAGGAGTTGTTCCTTTCTTGGAAGAGGGTATCTGATATCCTGCAATTGATCATTGAGTTGGCGATAATCTATCACCAATCTTTTCTTTCCTCGAACTTGTTCAGATCTTTTGTTGACATAAAAGGCATGACTTGCCCACGGAGATCTGGATGGTCGGATGAGACCTTGCTGGAGTAGTGCTCGGATTTCAGCTTGACAAAGATCTTCATCTTTTGGCATTCCTGGATGAGAGGCAGTTTGGTGTGGCATCTGCCAATTCTCTTTGTAAGGTAGAGAGACAAAGTGTTTCTCTCTTTCCCAAAACTTGTTTGGAAGATCACCGCAACAGGAAATGAGGAGGCTTCTTTCTTCAGCAAACTCATCATCTTGAATGGCTGAAACCTGTGAGGGTAATTTCTGTAAAGATACCCAAGGGGTATACCGATTATGCAGGAATTGGAAACCATCTGTTTGAAATGAGAATGGAGCAAGTAAGGTGAGAAAATTCATTCCTAAGAGAATGTCTTCACAGCATTGATCATACTGGTAGAAGCTGTGTCGTACTGAGACATCTGGGGATAAGTGTATGGGAATGGTCATGGAATGTGCTTTACTTGGAAATCCACTACCAGAAGCAGTGGTAAAGGTTGCTCTGGAGGAAATTTAAAAATTCAGGAGGAAGACACTTGGATTTCATGAAAGAAATACATGATCCTGTGTCTAGAAGTGCAGTAACAGTGATAGGAACATATCCTGGAGGGTTTATAACAAGCTTTATGTATGGCTTATAGATTTGTCCTGGGGTAAAGGTAGCTTTGGAAGTGGTAAGGATTTGTTGTTCAGTGGTTTTGTGTATTTTGGCTATGGAGAGGTTTGGTTCTGAATCAGAGGATTCGGATTCTGAGATGAGATCTGAGGATGAGGCTGTATCAAGGTTAAGGACGGCTTGATCTGGTTCAGAAGTCCATGTGTATAGTTGGTCATCAAAGTTTTGAGTCGAGATGAACTGAACAAGCTTGGCTGGGAGCTTCTTGGTCTTTTTGAGATAACAATCTTTTGCAAAATGTCCTTTCTTTCCACAAAGAAAACACTTAGTGGAAGAAGAGGGCTTTGATATTTTCTTCACAAATTTTAACTTCTTGAAAGGTTTTCTGGACTTGTGAAACCTTTTCTGATGTTTGTGCTTCTTGTATTTGTGACACGAGCATGGAGAGTAGCTATGAGTTTGACAGCCAAACTTTTGAAAGTCTTTTCTGCAAAAAGTATCCATTGTTTTCTGCTCGTTGCTTTTGAGAAGTTTGCCAAGTCGCTTAGACTCGCACTGGTCTTGAATGAGCTTTCTAGCCATCTGGTACAAGTGAGCAAGACTCACCTGTCTTAGATCTGCAAGATTGGCTCGTTTGAACTCTGATTCGAGCAATTCAGGAAGTGGTTGTGGCATGTTAAAGACGAACGCCATCTTGATGGTTTCTGTATTTTTCCCAAAGATAAAATACAGAGCTTCCTGTCTGATATAGTAATCTCCAAGTTTAGCAACATCACAGCATTTGTTGAGTAAGAACTCCTTTTCTGCCTTTTCAATCTCTTGGGCTGTTTGTCCTACGAAAACGTTTCGTAGACATGCTAGGAATATCTGAATAGGATCTGCATCTGTCAGGATGATCTGTCTTTCATCTTCTGTCAGCATCCTTGTCCACCAACTGCGGAGTGATCCTGTAAAAGCAGCAACAAGACGGTCAATGATATCTCTTATCTCAAGAGTAGGATTTCGGAGAGATTATCCATTTATCCATGCATCCATTTTCTCAAGATACTTGAGTCTGTCATCAGGAGGAATTGCATCAATGTTCCAGAATTGCTTGTGATCTGGAGCATATGGGATGGAAACTTTTCCTTCAATATTTTGTTGTCCTTGAGGTTGCTATTGTGGAACCTGTGGGACTTGTGCTTGTGGCGGCTGTTGGTTCCGGTGTTCTCCTGCTTGGGAAGTTTCTCCTTGGTCACTGGTTGCTTCTGAATCATCAGGATTAGTTTGAACAGGGTTGTGTGTACGTGTCCTTGTGGTGTCCGTGTAGAACGGTGTCACAGGGGTCTGCATAAGAACTGGCCCTTTGTATGGTGGAATCGTCTGAGAGGATGAATCCTTTTCAAACGGATCAAAGGAATCAAAGGACGAAATGACTGAGGAAATTTCACTGGGACCTTCTTTCTCGTCTTCATCACCCCACCCGGTTGGGATAATTTTCTCTTTGGAGAGATAATGAGGAGGTGGTGTGAGATCAACCCAATAAGCTTTTTCGCAATTTCCACTTGGTATCCAGACTGCATGATCTGGCTTTGGATTATGCTTCCAAGGATAAGAGGACTGCTTCTTCGACTTAGTTGGTTGTTTGAGCTTTTGAGCGAGTCGTTCTCTTTTTCTCTTGAACTCGTCTGAATCAAGATAATGCTTATCTGAAGAAGATTTCTCCAAGTTGATCATGTTGATGCTGTTCCAAGAACGAAATTGTCCGGAAGGATTCCGAACTAGAGCGTCCTTCTAAAGCTTTTTCCAGTTAACAGGATTCTGCTGGTGATATCTGTGATTTCTGTGGAAAGCGTTGTGGAGGTCATTATATTGGTCATAACAACCTTGTCTGAGATGTTCATGGGCTTCTTTTGTCCATGCAACATGTTCCCTGAGATCTTACCATATCTTCTCAATGGCAGCATTCTGGGCTTTTGCATTCATGTTGCCCCAATTGATTGCTGACTCGATTGGTCCAACATCTTGTGGTCTGGTTTTGGTAACCTGCCATTTACCAACATATGCATTGTCGGCTTCTCCTGTACAGTAGATGTCTTCAGAAAAATTCACAGAACAAACATATCGCAAGGATCTAGATCTGGTAGCAAAGGGTTTTCTGACACAGTATGGACATGACTGAGGATGTCCAGTGAGTTGACATTTTTCACATGGTTCAGCTGGTTAGGATTCTGTCGGAAATGATATGGCTACACGACCTGGTTCTAGAGGATGTCTAGAAATTCGTGGTGAATCATGGATGATTGGTCGGTTATGGCTTCTTTCATAATCATTTTTCCAACCAGGAGGGAAAGTGTGTTCATGTTTGGTGTAGATTTTTGGTTGGGTAACATTACTATCACCTAACACGTGGACCCGAGGCTTACAGTTGTGGTCCATGGAAAAGAGATGGGTTTGGACTTTATAGGTCATAGAATGATGGAGTGCAACAACAGTTTCATTTGGGTTCATATAAGCTCCATAGAGTTGGATAAGGACCTGTATGGTTTGAGAAAGGGTAGGACGGGAAAGATCAAGGGTGAAATTTGGTTCAACCTGGATAAGAACATGGCCATTGTGAAGACCTGCTTCAACGGCACAGATGAGTGCATCATCAAACTTACGCCACCTAGTATCTAGTAGAGAGACTAGACATGAAACATTTTTTCCGGCAAGAAAACTAGGTTGTAAGGCTAGACGAATGGCTCCAAGGTGTAGGCCTTTGTAACCTTTCTGTCTATATCTACGGAGATCAATTTCAGAAAGTATAGGAAGATAGGTTTTTGTGCGGGAAGAGGATACAGATTGTACAGAGACTGTAGAGGATTTATACACGGCTGTAAGGGCTGCTGGCTTGGTAGGTAATAGAGATTTGAACTTTTGTGTGAGTTGGGAAGTTTGGTAATATGAGTAGGGGTTTAACGGAGAGAGTTTGAAGAGTTCACCTGGTTTGGTAGACGGAGGTGTTTGGGTTATGTTTACCTCATAGTGAGATGCAGAAGGATCAAAAGAAGTGACTTCAGAGTTGTTAGCAACAACTTCTTGTTCTGGCAGGGGAAGATCAGCCATGGATGATACATTGGTCACGACTGGACTTACTGCGGGACTTACTGCGCCTTTCATTCACTCTTTAACGGCTATTGCCCTATTGCCAAAGACTCTAGTGTTCAACACACAAGCATAGTTTAAGACCTTCAATACCAGAATAAGGAAGTGCTACAGTTAACTAGGCCTGAGACCACTAAAGGTAAAGCGGGAAGCGGGAGGCGGAAGACATAACTAAAGGTTAGGCTAGGTTTGAGAAAGAGAAGTAGAAGATGTGTTTCGGGCTAAATCTAACTTCTACTAAGTTTTGAGAGAAAGAAAGATGTATTGCAATCTAAATCTGACTCTGCCCCTTTAGTCAGGGGTTCTTCATTATTTATAGGCAAACCATTACAAAGTGAATAATTACATGCGGAATATTCACTATTCCTGGCAAGGACTAAAGCAGCTATCTTTGATAAAGGAAAAGCTGTCACGACATACAATAATTCATAATAAGACAAACATGACGTGACTAAAGCAGTTTCCTTTAATAAAGGAAACTTCACTTATTACAAACAGACAAACAAGACACGACATAAAGATTCTTGTCATATCCTATTATTACAAGACAACGAACTTATTAACATGACACGGAAAGCTTCGTTATGGGGTCCACCCGGGATTCTTGGATCTTGTCTGCAATGAGTTACCATCTGTCATTATTGAGATCCATATCATCCCACCACTCCTGACTGTTTTGGCTACTCAAATCATCTCCCCCCACGGGTCATAGTCAGACCTGAGGTCTGCAGTAGAATAGGCATCTGGATGAGAGAAATTCTGGAACTGCCTGGAATAAGACCTAGAACAAGGGAAGCTAGAAGCTTGCGTCCATCTGGGTTCACCATGCATACAGCTTTATCAGATGGCGGAGTGCGAGAGAGAAAATCAGCAAGGATATTCTCTTTGCCTGGGATGTGTCGCATTGTCCAATTGAATTGAGAAATCCATTATGTCCATCAGATGAGTTGTGGATCTGGAATATCATTCTGCTTTCTTCTGAGAATGCCCTGAAATCCTTTAAAATATGTTTCAATAATAAATGGATTTTGAGCAAGATAAAACTTGAATTTTTTGATTCCCTGAATGACTGCAAGAACTTCTCTTTTGAAAGAGGGATAATTGCATTGTGCTGGCGTGAAAGATCCTGACTTATAACCACAGACTTGTCTGTGTCCATTGTCTTCTTCAATGAGGACTGCTGCCCAAAAATCAAGGGAAGCATCAGTCTGCAAAATAAGTTGTCCTGGACCTGGGATCTTGAGAGGAGGAAGTGTCTTGCATAACTCCTTTAGCTTCTGAACTGCAACTGTGGCTTCTGTAGACCAATTTCCAATGTTGGATTTTTGAAGATACTTGAAAATCTGGCTGGTGTAGTTGGCCAGTGATGGGACATGCGATGAGGCATAATTGATGAGGCCAAGGAACAGTTGGATCTGTGTAACAGTTCTGAGTTCATCAGGAAAATCGAGGACTTTGTTTGATATGTGGTCCTGTAAGAGAATGTGTCCTTCTCTGATCTGCAAACCAAGAAAATCAATAGCATTTAAATCAATTTTCATCTTGGATTCAGCAAGAACTAATCCATGCTGGTAGGTTAGTTCCTGGAATTGTCAGAGATGCTGATGGTGTTCTTCAGCTGTGTTACTGAATATCAAAACATCATCAATATAGACAATACAGTGCTGCGCGAGTGGCCTATAAACATCATCCATTCTGTGCTGGAACTCGGATGGTGCATTCTTGAGACCGAATGGCATGACATTCTATTCATAATGACCCTGTGGAACAACAAAAGCAGTTTTGAATCTGTCAGCTTCAGTAATACCAATCTGCCAAAATCCTGATTTCATATCAAATTTGGAAAATAATTTGGCTTTGGACAGCTTCTGAAGGAGTTGTTCCTTTCTTGGAAGAGGGTATCTGATATCCTGCAATTGATCATTGAGTTGGCGATAATCTATAACCAATCTTTTCTTTCCTCGAACTTGTTCAGATCTTTTGTTGACATAAAAGGCATGACTTGCCCACGGAGATCTGGATGGTCGGATGAGACCTTGCTGGAGTAGTGCTCGGATTTCAGCTTGACAAAGATCTTCATCTTTTGGCATTCCTGGATGAGAGGCGGTTTGGTGTGGCATCTGTCAATTCTCTTTGTAAGGTAGAGAGACAAAGTGTTTCTCTCTTTCCCAAAACATGTTTGGAAGATCACCTCCACAGGAAAGCAGGAGGCTTCTTTCTTCAGCAAATTCATCATCTTGAATGGCTGAAACCTGTGAGGGTAATTTCTGTAAAGATACCCAAGAGGTATACTGATTATGCAGGAATTGGAAGCCATCTGTTTGAAATGAGAATGGAGCAAGTAAGGTGAGAAAATCCATTCCTAAGAGAATGACTTCACAGCATTGATCATACTGATAAAAGCTGTGTCGTACTGAGACATCTGGGGATAAGTGTATGGGAATGGTCATGGAATGTGCTTCACTTGCAAATCCACTACCAGAAGTAGTGGTAAAGGTTGCTTTGGAGGATATCCAAAATTCAAGAGGAAGACACTTGGATTTCATGAAAGAAATACATGATCCTGTGTCTAGAAGTGCAGTAACTGTGATAGGAACATATCCTGGAAGGTTTACAACAAGTTTTATGTATGGCTTATAGATTTGTCCTGGGGTAAAGGTAGCTTTGGAAGTGGTAAGGATTTGTTGTTCAGAGGTTTTGTGTATTTTGGCTATGGAGAGGTTTGGTTCTGAATCAGAGGATTCGGATTCGGAGGTGAGATATGAGGATGAGGCTGTATCAAGGTCAAGGACGGCTTGATCTGGTTCAGAAGTCCATGTGTATAGCTGGTCATCAAAGTTTTGATTTGAGATGAACTGAACAAGCTTGGCTGGGAACTTCTTGGTCCTTTTGAGGTAACAATCTTTTGCAAAATGTCCTTTCTTTCCACAAAGAAAACACTTAGTGGAATAAGAGGGTTTTGATATTTTCTTCACAAATCTGAACTTCTTGAAAGGTTTTATGGACTTGCGAAACCTTTTCTGATATTTGTGCCTCTTGTATTTGTGACACGAGCATGGAGAGTAGCTATGAGTGTAACAGCCAAACTTTTGGAAATCTTTTCTGCAAAAGGTATCCATTGTTTTCTGCTCATTGCTTTTGAGAAGTTTTCCAAGTCGCTTGGACTCGCACTGGTCTTGAATGAGCTTTCTGGCCATCTGGTACAAGTGAGCAAGACTCACCTGTCTTAGATCTGCAAGATTGGCTCGTTTGAACTCTGATTCGAGCAATTCAGGAAGTGGTTGTGGCATGTTAAAGACGAACGCCTTCTTGATAGTTTCTGTATTTTTTCCAAAGATAAAATACAGAGCTTCCTATCAGATATAGTAATCTCCAAGTTTAGCAACATCACAGCATTTGTTGAGTAAGAACTCCTTTTCTGCCTTTTCAATCTCTTGGGCTGTTTGTCCTACGAAAACGTTTCGTAGACATGCTAGGAATATCTGAATAGGATCTGCATCTGTCAGGATGATCTGTCTTTCTTCTTCTGTCAGCATCCTTGTCCACCAACTGCGGAGTGATCCTGTAAAAGCAGCAACAAGGCGGTCAATGATATCTCTTATCTCAAGAGTAGGATTTCGGAGAGATTCTCCATTTATCCATGCATCCATTTTCTCAAGATACTTGAGTCTGTCATCAGGAGGAATTGCATCAATGTTCCAGAATTGCTTGTGATCTGGAGCATATGGGATGGAAACTTTTCCTTCAATGTTTTGTTGTCTTTGAGGTTGCTGTTGTGGAACCTGTGGGACTTGTGCTTATGGCGGCTGTTGGTTCCGGTGTTCTCCTGCTTGGGAAGTTTCTCCTTGGTCACCGGTTGCTTCTGAATCATCAGGATTGGTTTGAACAGGATTGTGTGTCCGTGTCCTTGTGGTGTCCGTGTAGAACGGTGTCACAGGGGTCTGCATAAGAACTGGCCCTTTGTATGGTGGAATCGTCTAAGAGGATGAATCCTTTTCAAACGGATCAAAGGAATCAAAGGACGAAATGACTGAGGAAATTTCACTGGGACCTTCTTTCTCGTCTTCATCACCCCACCCGGTTGGGATAATTTTCTCTTTGGAGAGATAATGAGGAGGAGGTGTGAGATCAACCCAATAAGCTTTTTCGCAATTTCCACTTGGTATCCAGACTGCATGATCTGGCTTTGGATTATGCTTCCAAGGATAAGAGGACTGCTTCTTCGGCTTAGTTGGTTGTTTGAGCTTTTGAGCGAGTCGTTCTCTTTTTCTCTTGAACTCGTCTGAATCAAGATAATGCTTCTCTGAAGAAGATTTCTCCAAGTTGATCATGTTGATGTTGTTCCAAGAACGAACTTGTCCGGAAGGATTCCGAACTAGAGCGGCCTTCTGAAGCTTTTTCCAGTTAACAGGATTCTGCTGGTGATATCTGTGATTTCTGTGGAAAGCGTTGTGGAGGTCATTATATTGGTCATAACAACCTTGTCTGAGATGTTCATGGCTTCTTTTGTCCATGCAACATGTTCCCTGAGATCTGACCATATCTTCTCAATGGCAGCATTCTGGGCTTTTGCATTCATGTTGCCCCAATTGATTGCTGACTCGATTGGTCCAACATCTTGTGGTCTAGTTTTGGTAACATGCCATTTACCAACATATGCATTGTCGGCTTCTCTTGTACAGTAGATGTCTTCAGGAAAATTCAAAGAACAGACATATCGCAAGGATCTAGATCTGGTAGCAATGGGTTTTCTGACACAGTGTGGACAGGACTGAGGATGTCCAGCGAGTTGACATTTTTCACATGGTTCAGCTGGTTGGGATTCTGTCGGAAATGATATGGCTACACGACCTGGTTCTAGAGGATGTCTAGAAATTCGTGGTGAATCATAGATGATTGGTCGGTTATGGCTTCTTTCATAATCATTTTTCCAACGAGGAGGGAAAGTGAGTTTATGTTTGGTGTAGATTTTTGGTTGGGTAACATTACTATCACCTAACACGTGGACTCAAGGCTTACAGTTGTGGTCCATGGAAAAGAGATGGGTTTGGACTTTATAGGTCATAGAATGATGGAGTGCAACAACAGTTTCATTTGGGTTCATATAAGCTCCATAGAGTTGGATAAGGACCTGTATGGTTTGAGAAAGGGTAGGACGGGAAAGATCAAGGGTGAAGTTTGGTTCAACCTGGATAAGAACCTGGCCATTGTGAAGATCTGCTTCAACGGCACAGATGAGTGCATCATCAAACTTACGCCACCTAGTATCTAGTAGAGAGACTAGACATGAAACATTTTTTCCTGCAAGAAAACTAGGTTGTAAGGCTAGACGAATGGCTCCAAGGTGTAGACCTTTGTAACCTTTCTGTCTATATCTACGGAGATCAGTTTCAGAAAGTATAGGAAGATAGGTTTCTGTGCGGGAAGAGGATACAGATTGTACAGAGACTGTAGAGGATTTATACACGGCTGTAAGGGCTGCTGGCTTGGTAGGTAATAGAGATTTGAACTTTTGTGTAAGTTGGGAAGTTTGGTAATATGAGTAGGGGTTTATAGGAGAGAGTTTGAAGAGTTCACCTGGTTTGGTAGATGGAGGTGTTTGGGTTATGTCTACCTCATAGTGAGATGCGGAAGGATCAAAGGAAGTGACTTCAGAGCTGTTAGCAACAACTTCTTGTTCTGGCAGGGGAAGATCTGCCATGGTGGATACACTGGTCACGACTGGACTTACTGCGGGACTTACTGCGCCTTTCATTCACTCTTTAACGGCTATTTCCCTATTGCCAAAGACTCTAGTGTTCAACACACAAGTATAGTTTAAGACCTTCAATACCAGAATAGGGAAGTGCTACAGTTAACTTGGCTCTGAGACCACTAAGGTTAAAGCGGGAAGCGGGAGGCGGAAGACATAACTAAAGGTTAGGCTAGGTTTGAGAAAGAGAAAGAGAAGTAGAAGATGTGTTTCGGGCTAAATCTGACTCTAACTTCTACTAAGCTTTGAGAGAAAGAAAGATGTATTGCAATCCAAATCTGATTCTGCCCCTTTAGTCAGGGGTTCTTCATTATTTATAGGCAAACCATTACAAAGTGAATAATTACATGCGGAATATTCACTATTCCTGACAAGGACTAAAGCAGCTTCCTTTGATAAAGGAAAAGCTGTCACGACATACAGTAATTCATAATAAGACAAACCTGACGCGACTAAAGCAGTTTCCTTTAATAAAGGAAACTTCACTTATTACAAACAGACAAACAAGACACGACATAAAGATTCTTGTCATATCCTATTATTACAAGACAACGAACTTATTAACATGACACGGGAAGCTTCGTTATGGGGTCCACCCGGGATTCTTGGATCTTGTCTGCAATGAGTTACCATCTGTCATTATTGAGATCCATATCATCCCACCACTCCTGACTGTTTTGGCTACTAAAATCAAGGTTAAAGCGGGAAGCGGGAGGCGGAAGACATAACTAAAGGTTAGGCTAGGTTTGAGAAAGAGAAGTAGAAGATGTGTTTCGGGCTAAATCTGACTCTAACTTCAACTAAGCTTTGAGAGAAAGAAAGATGTATTGCAATCCAAATCTGACTCTGCCCCTTTAGTCAGGGGTTCTTCATTATTTATAGGCAAACCATTACAAAGCGAATAATTACATGCAGAATATTCACTATTCCTGACAAGGACTAAAGCAGCTTCCTCTGATAAAAGAAAAGCTGTCGTACAATAATTCATAATAAGACAAACCTGACGCGACTAAAGCAGTTTCCTTTAATAAAGGAAATTTCACTTATTACAAACAGACAAACAAGACACGACATAAAAATTCTTGTCATATCCTATTATTACAAGACAACGAACTTATTAACATGACACAGGAAGCTTTCTCATGGGGTCCACCCGGGATTCTTGGATCTTGTCTGCAATGAGTCACCATCTGTCATTATTGAGATCCATATCATCCCACCACTCCTGACTGTTTTGGCTACTAAAATCATCTCGCCCCCACGGGTCATAGTCAGACCCGAGGTCTGCAGTAGAATAGGCATCTGGATGAGAGAAATTCTAGAACTGCCTAGAATAAGACCTGGAACAAGGGAAGCTGGAAGCTTGCGTCCATCTGGGTTCACCATGCATACAGCTTTATCGGATGGCGGAGTGCGAGAGAGAAAATCAGCAAGGAGATTCTCTTTGCCTGGGATATGTCGCTTTGTCCAATTGAATTGGGAAATCCATTCTGTCCATCAGATGAGTTGTGGATCTAGAATATCATTCTGCTTTCTTCTGAGAACGCCCTGAAATCCTTTAAAATCTGTTTCAATAATGAATGGATTTTGAGCAAGATAAAACTTGAATTTTTTGATTCCCTGAATGACTGCAAGAACTTCTCTTTTGAAAGAGGGATAATTGCGTTGTGCTGGCGTGAAAGATCCTGACTTATAACCACAGACTTGTCTGTGTCCATTGTCTTCTTCAATGAGGACTGCTGCCCAAAAATCAAGGGAAGCATCAGTTTGCAAAATGAGTTGTGCTGGACCAGGGATCTTGAGAGGAGGAAGTACCTTGCATAACTCCTTTAGCTTCTGAACTGCAACTGTGGCTTCTGGAGACCAATTTCCAATGTTAGATTTTCGAAGATACTTGGAAATCTGACTGGTATAATTGGCCAATGATGGGACATGCGATGAGGCATAATTGATGAGGCCAAGGAATTGTTGGATCTGTGTAACAGTTCTGAGTTCATCAGGAAAATCGAGGACTTTGCTTGATATGTGGTCCTGTAAGAGAATGTGTCCTTCTCTGATCTGCAAACCAAGAAAATCGATAGCATTTCAACCAATTTTCATCTTGGATTCAGCAAGAACTAATCCATGCTAGTAGGTTAGTTCCTGGAATTGTCGGAGATGCTGATGGTGTTCTTCAGCTGTGTTACTGAATATCAAAACATCATCAATGTAGACAATACAGTGTTGCGCGAGAGGCCTATAAACATCATCCATTCTGTGCTGGAACTCGGACGGTGCATTCTTGAGACCGAATGGCATGACATTCCATTCATAATGACCCTGTGGAACAACAAAAGCAATTTTGAATCTGTCAGCTTCAGTAATACCAATCTGCCAAAATCCTGATTTCATATCAAATTTGGAAAAGAATTTGGCTTTGGACAGCTTCTGAAGGAGTTGTTCCTTTCTTGGAAGAGGGTATCTGATATCTTGCAATTGATCATTGAGTTGGCGATAATCTATCACCAATCTTTTCTTTCCTCGAACTTGTTTAGATCTTTTGTTGACATAAAAGGCATAACTTGCCCACGAAGATCTGGATGGTCGGATGAGACCTTGCTGGAGTAGTGCTCGGATTTCAGCTTGACAAAGGTCTTCATCTTTTGGCATTCCTGGATGAGAGGCGGTTTGGTGTGGCATCTGCCAATTCTCTTTGTAAGGTAGAGAGACAAAGTGTTTTTCTCTTTCCCAAAACTTGTTTGGAAGATCACCGCAACAGGAAAGGAGGAGGCTTCTTTCTTCAGCAAACTCATCATCTTGAATGGCTGAAACCTGTGAGGGTAATTTCTGTAAAGATACCCAAGGGGTATACTGATTATGCAGGAATTGGAAACCATCTGTTTGAAATGAGAATGGAGCAAGTAAGGTGAAAAAATCCATTCCTAAGAGAATGTCTTCACATCATTGATCATACTGGTAGAAGTTGTGTCGTACTGAGACATCTGGGGATAAGTGTATGGGAATGGTCATGGAATGTGCTTAACTTGCAAATCCACTACCAGAAGCAGTGGTAAAGGTTGCTCTGGAGGATATCCAAAATTCAGGAGGAAGACACTTGGATTTCATGAAAGAAATACATGATCCTGTGTCAAGAAGTGCAGTAACAGTGATAGGAACATATCCTGGAGGGTTTACAACAAGCTTTATGTATGGCTTATAGATTTGTCCTGGGGTAAAGGTAGCTTTGGAAGTGGTAAGGATTTGTTGTTCAGAGGTTTTGTGTATTTTGGCTATGGAGAGGTTTGGTTCTGAATCAGAGGATTCGGATTCGGAGGTGAGATCTGAGGATTTTGCTGTATCAAGGTCAAGGACGGCTTGATCTGGTTCAGAAGTCCATGTGTATAGCTGGTCATCAAAGTTTTGATTTGAGATGAACTGAACAAGTTTGGCTGGGAGCTTCTTGGTCCTTTTGAGGTAACAATCTTTTGCAAAATGTCATTTCTTTCCACAAAGAAAACACTTAGTGGAATAAGAGGGTTTTGATCTTTTCTTCACAAATCTGAACTTCTTGAAAGGTTTTCTGGACTTGCGAAACCTTTTCTGATATTTGTGCCTCTTGTATTTGGGACACCAGCATGGAGAGTAGTTATGAGTGTAACAGCCAAACTTTTGGAAATCTTTTCTGCAAAAGGTATCCATTGTTTTCTGCTCGTTGCTTTTGAGAAGTTTGTCAAGTTGCTTGGACTCGCACTGGTCTTGAATGAGCTTTCTGGCCATCTGGTACAAGTGAGCAAGACTCACCTGTCTTAGATCCGCAAGATTGGCTCATTTGAACTCTGATTCGAGCAATTCAGGAAGTGGTTGTGGCATGTTAAAGACGAACGCCTTCTTGATGGTTTCTGTATTTTTCCCAAAGATAAAATACAGAGCTTCCTGTCTGATATAGTAATCTCCAAGTTTAGCAACATCACAGCATTTGTTGAGTAAGAACTCCTTTTCTGCTTTTTCAATCTCTTGGGTTGTTTGTCCTACGAAAACGTTTCGTAGACATGCTAGGAATATCTGAATAGGATCTGCATCTGTCAGGATGATCTGTCTTTCTTCTTCTGTCAGCATCCTTGTCTACCAACTGCGGAGTGATCCTGTAAAAGCAGCAACAAGACGGTCAATGATATCTCTTATCTCAAGAGTAGGATTTCGGAGAGATTCTCCATTTATCCATGCATCCATTTTCTTAAGATACTTGAGTCTGTCATCAGGAGGAATTGCATCAATGTTCCAGAATTACTTGTGATCTGGAGCATATGGGATGGAAACTTTTCCTTCAATGTTTTGTTGTCTTTGAGGTTGCTGTTGTGGAACCTGTGGGGCTTGTGCTTGTGGCAGCTGTTGGTTTCGGTGTTCTCCTGCTTGGGAAGTTTCTCCTTGGTCACTGGTTGCTTCTGAATCATCAGGATTAGTTTGAACAGGGTTGTGTATACGTGTCCTTGTGGTGTCCGTGTAGAACGGTGTCACAGGGGTCTGCATAAGAACTGGTCCTTTGTATGATGGAATCATCTGAGAGGATGAATCCTTTTCAAACGGATCAAAGGAATCAAATGACGAAATGACTGAGGAAATTTCACTGGGACCTTCTTTCTCGTCTTCATCACCCCACCCGGTTGGGATAATTTTCTCTTTGGAGAGATAATGAGGAGGAGGTGTGAGATCAACCCAATAAGCTTTTTCACAATTTCCACTTGGTATCCAGACTGCATGATCTGGCTTTGGATTATACTTCCAAGGATGAGAGGACTGCTTCTTCGGCTTAGTTGGTTGTTTGAGTTTTTGAGCGAGTCGTTCTCTTTTTCTCTTGAACTCGTCTGAATCAAGATAATGCTTCTCTGAAGAAGATTTCTCCAAGTTGATCATGTTGATGCTGTTCCAAGAACGAACTTGTCCGGAAAGATTCCGAACTAGTGCGGCCTTCTGAAGCTTTTTCCAGTTAACAGGATTCTGCTGGTGATATCTGTGAATTATGTGGAAAGCGTTGTGAAGGTCATTATATTGGTCATAACAACCTTGTCTGAGATGTTCATGGGCTTCTTTTTTCCATGCAACATGTTCCCTGAGATCTGACCATATCTTCTCAATGGCAGCATTCTGGGCTTTTGCATTCATGTTGCCCCAATTGATTGCTGACTCGATTGGTCCAACATCTTGTGGTCTGGTTTTGGTAACCTGCCATTTACCAACATATGCATTGTCGGCTTCTCTTGTACAGTAGATGTCTTCAGGAAAATTCATAGAACAGACATATCGCAAGGATCTAGATCTGGTAGCAAAGGGTTTTCTGACACAGTGTGGACAGGACTGAGGATGTCCAGCGAGTTGACATTTTTTACATGGTTCAGCTAGTTGTGATTCTGTTGGAAATGATATGGCTACACGACCTGGTTCTAAAGGATGTCTAGAAATTCGTGGTGAATCATGGATGATTGGTCGGTTATGGCTTCTTTCATAATCATTTTTCCAACGAGGAGGGAAAGTGAGTTCATGTTTGGTGTAGATTTTTGGTTAGGTAACATTACTATCACCTAACACGTGGACTCGAGGCTTACAGTTATGGTCCATGGAAAAGAGATGGGTTTGGACTTTATAGGTCATAGAATGATGGAGTGCTACAACGGTTTCATTTGGGTTTATATCAGCTCCATAAAGTTGGATAAGGACCTGTATGGTTTGAGAAAGGGTAGGACGGAAAAGATCAAGGGTGAAGTTTGGTTCAACCTGGATGAGAACATGGCCATTGTGAAGACCTGCTTCAACGGCACAGATGAGTGCATCATCAACCTTATGCCACCTAGTATCTAGTAGAGAGACTAGACATGAAACATTTTTTTCGGCAAGAAAACTAGGTTGTAAGGCTAAACGAATGGCTCCATGGTGTAGGCCTTTGTAACCTTTCTGTCTGTATCTACGGAGATCAGTTTCAGAAAGTATAGGAAGATAGGTTTCTGTGCGGGAAGAGGATACAAATTGTACAGAGACTGTAGAGGATTTATACACGGCTGTAAGGGCTGCTGGCTTGGTAGGTAATAGAGATTTGAACTTTTGTGTAAGTTGGGAAGTTTGGTAATATGAGTATGGGTTTAACGGAGAAAGTTTGAAGAGTTCACCTGGTTTGGTAGATGGAGGTGTTTGGGTTATGTCTACCTCATAGTGAGATGCGGAAGGATCAAAGGAAGTGACTTCAGAGTTGTTAGCAACAACTTCTTGTTCTGGCAGGGGAAGATCAGCCATGGTGAATACACTGGTCACGACTGGACTTACTGCGGGACTTACTACGCCTTTCATTCACTCTTTAACGACTATTGCCCTATTGCCAAAGACTCTAGTGTTCAACACACAAGTATAGTTTAAGACCTTCAATACCAGAATAGGGAAGTGCTACAGTTAACTAGGCTCTGAGACCACTAAGGTTAAAGCGGGAAGCGGGAGGCAGAAGACATAACTAAAGGTTAGGCTAGGTTTGAGAAAGAGAAGTAGAAGATGTGTTTCGGGCTAAATCTGACTCTTACTTCTACTAAGCTTTGAGAGAAAGAAAGATGTATTGCAATTTTCCTGAAGACATCTACTGTACAGGAGAAGCCGACAATGCATATGTTGGTAAATGGCAGGTTACCAAAACCAGACCCCAAGATGTTGGACCAATCGAGTCAGCAATCAATTGGGGCAACATGAATGCAAAAGCCCAGAATGCTGCCATTGAGAAGATATGGTAAGATCTCAGGGAACATGTTGCATGGACAAAAGAAGCCCATGAACATCTCAGACAAGGTTGTTATGACCAATATAATGACCTCCACAACGCTTTCCACAGAAATCACAGATATCACCAGCAAAATCCTGTTAACTGGAAAAAGCTTCAGAAGGCCGCTCCAGTTCGGAATCCTTCCGGACAAGTTCATTCTTGGAACAGCGTCAACATGATCAACTTGGAGAAATCTTCTTCAGATAAGCATTATCTTGATTCAGACGAGTTCAAGAGAAAAAGAGAACGACTCGCTCAAAAGCTTAAACAGCCAACTAAGCCGAAGAAACAGTCCTCTTATCCTTGGAAGCATAATCCAAAGCCAGATCATGCAGTCTGGATACCAAGTGGAAATTGCGAAAAAGCTTATTGGGTTGATCTCACACTTCCTCCTCATTATCTCTCCAAAGAGAAAATTATCCCAACCGGGTGGGGTGATGAAGACGAGAAAGAAGGTCCTAGTGAAATTTTCTCAGTCATTTCGTCCTTTGATTCCTTTGATCCGTTTGAAAAGGATTCATCCTCTCAGACGATTCCACCATACAAAGGGCCAGTTCTTATGTAGACCCCTGTGACACCGTTCTACACGGACACCACAAGGACACGTACACACAACCCTGTTCAAACTAATCCTGATGATTCAGAAGCAACCAGTGACCAAGGAGAAACTTCCCAAGCAGGAGAACACTGAAACCAACAGCTGCCACAAGCACAAGCCCCACAGGTTCCACAACAGCAACCTCAAAGACAACAAAACATTGAAGGAAAAGTTTCCATCCCATATGCTCCAGATCACAAGCAATTCTGGAACATTGATGTAATTCCTCCTAATGACAGACTCAAGTATCTTGAGAAAATGGATGCATGGATAAATGGAGAATCTCTCCGAAATCCTACTCTTGAGATAAGAGATATCATTGACCGCCTTGTTGCTGCTTTTACAGGATCACTCCGCAGTTGGTGGACAAGGATGCTGACAGAAGAAGAAAGACAGATCATCCTGACAGATGCAGATCCTATTCAGATATTCCTAGCATGTCTACGAAACGTTTTCGTAGGACAAACAGCCCAAGAGATTGAAAAGGCAGAAAAAGAGTTCTTACTCAACAAATGCTGTGATGTTGCTAAACTTGGAGATTACTATATCAGACAGGAAGCTCTGTATTTTATCTTTGGGAAAAATACAGAAACCATCAAGAAGGCGTTCGTCTTTAACATGCCACAACCACTTCCTGAATTGCTCGAATCAGAGTTCAAACGAGCCAATCTTGCAGATCTAAGACAGGTGAGTCTTGCTCACTTGTACCAGATGGCCAGAAAGCTCATTCAAGACCAGTGCGAGTCCAAGCGACTTGGAAAACTTCTCAAAAGCAATGAGCAGAAAACAATGGATACCTTTTGCAGAAAAGATTTCCAAAAGTTTGGCTGTTACACTCATAGCTACTCTCCATGCTCGTGTCACAAATACAAGAGGCACAAATATCAGAAAAGGTTTCGCAAGTCCAGAAAACCTTTCAAGAAGTTCAGATTTGTGAAGAAAATATCAAAACCCTCTTATTCCACTAAGTGTTTTCTTTGTGGAAAGAAAGGACATTTTGCAAAAGATTGTTACCTCAAAAGGACATTTTGCAAAAGATTGTTAGCCTCTGTTTATTATGTGCGCGATGTTGTTCGTTACAATCCCCAGCATGAGGAACCATGGGATACAGTTCTTGATTTTAATAATTATGACTTTTCAAAGATACAATTCTTGTATCTTTGGTATTGGCTTAATTATTATCCTATGGCAGTTCTTTTTGATCCAGAGCTCATTCAGAGACATGTTCGTGTGTTCCCAGAATCCCGCTTCGTCAGGCTTTTCTCACAGGTGTTTCAATCATTTGACCCTCCAACACTCATCACCGGTCAAATTATTCAACATCAGCAGGTTTTCATCATACGCCTCACAAATGTTTGGAATCGCGTCATTCCGCCAACCATCATTCCAATCAACCATTTCCACCTTCAGCAGGAGCCTTGGGAATATTTTATTTCTTGGGAACAGTGCCTTACAGTCAAAAGAGCTACTGCTAGAGCCCATGGTATAGATGTTTCTGATCCCCGAGAGTTTTGGCATGTCCGCTTCCCTGATAGCCCCACTTTTCATGAGCACCTCCTCACCTTCCAGAATTTATCTCATCCAGATGCCTATTCCACTGCAGACCTTGGGTCTGACTATGACCCGTGGGGGGGAGATGATTTTAGTAGCCAGAACAGTCAGGAGTGGTGGGATGATATGGATCTCAATAATGACAGATGGTGACTCATTGCAGACAAGATCCAAAAATCCCGGGTGGACCCCATAACGAAGCTTCCCGTGTCATGTTAATAAGTTCGTTGTCTTGTAATAATAGGATATAACAAGAATCTTTATGTCGTGTCTTGTTTGTCTGTTTGTAATAAGTGAAGTTTCATTTATTAAAGGAAACCGCTTTAGTCGCGTCAGGTTTGTCTTATTATGAATTATTGTATGTCGTGACAGCTTTTCCTTTATCAAAGGAAGCTGCTTTAGTCCTTGTCAGGAATAGTGAATATTCCGCATGTAATTATTCGCTTTGTAATGGTTTGCCTATAAATAATGAAGAACCCCTGACTAAAGGGGCAGAGTCAGATTTGGATTGCAATACATCTTTCTTTCTCTCAAAGCTTAGTAGAAGTTAGAGTCAGATTTAGCCCGAAACACATCTTCTACTTCTCTTTCTCAAACCTAGCCTAACCTTTAGTTATGTCTTCCGCCTCCCGCTTCCCGCTTTACATCCGATGGACATAATGGATTTCCCAATTCAATTGGACAATGCGACACATCCCAGGCAAAGAGAATATCCTTGCTGATTTTCTCTCTCGCAAGCCCCACAGGTTCCACAACAGCAACCTCAAGGAAATGACTTCAGAGTTGTTAGCAACAACATTGACCGCATTGTTGCTGCTTTTACAGTATCACTCCGCAGTTGGTGGACAAGGATGCTGACAGAAGAAGAAAGACAGATCATCCTGACAGGTGCAGATCCTATTCAGATATTCCTAGCATGTCTACGAAACGTTTTCGTAGGACAAACAGCCCAAGAGATTGAAAAGGCAGAAAAGGAGTTCTTACTCAACAAATGCTGTGATGTTGCTAAACTTGGTATTCTCCTGCTTGGGAAGTTTCTCCTTGGTCACTGGTTGCTTCTGAATCATCAGGATTAGTTTGAACAGGGTTGTGTGTACGTGTCCTTGTGGTGTCCGTGTAGAACGGTGTCACAGGGGTCTGCATAAGAACTGGCCCTTTGTATGGTGGAATCGTCTGAGAGGATGAATCCTTTTCAAACGGATCAAAGGAATCAAAGGACGAAATGACTGAGGAAATTTCACTAGGACCTTCTTTCTCGAATAGCTCTAAGGTGTAGACCTTTGTAACCTTTCTGTCTATATCTACGGAGATCAGTTTCAGAAAGTATAAGAAGATAGGTTTCTGTGCGGGAAGAGGATACAGATTGTACAGAGACTGTAGAGGATTTATACACGGCTGTAAGGGCTGCTGGCTTGGTAGGTAATAGAGATTTGAACTTTTGTGTGAGTTGGGAAGTTTGGTAATATGAGTAGGGGTTTAATGGAGAGAGTTTGAAGAGTTCACCTGGTTTGGTAGATGGAGGTGTTTGGGTTATGTCTACCTCATTTGTGTGAGTTGGGAAGTTTGATAATATGAGTATGGGTTTAACGGAGAGAGTTTGAATATCCTCTACAGTCTCTGTACAATCTGTATCCTCTTCCCGCATAGAAACCTATCTTCCTATACTTTCTGAAACTGATCTCTGTAGATATAGACAGAAAGGAAAAATACAGAGCTTCCTGTCTGATATAGTAATCTCCAAGTTTAGCAACATCACAGCATTTGTTGAGTAAGAACTCCTTTTCTGCCTTTTCAATCTCTTGGGCTGTTTGTCCTACGAAAACGTTTCGTAGACATGCTAGGAATATCTGAATAGGATCTGCATCTGTCAGGATGATCTGTCTTTCTTCTTCTGTCAGCATCCTTGTCCACCAACTGCGGAGTGATCCTGTAAAAGCAGCAACAAGGCAGTCAATGATATCTCTTATCTCAAGAGTAGGATTTCGGAGAGATTCTCCATTTATCCATGCATCCATTTTCTCAAGATACTTGAGTCTGTCATCAGGAGGAATTGCATCAATGTTCCAGAATTGCTTGTGATCTGGAGCATATGGGATGGAAACTTTTCCTTCAATGTTTTGTTGTCTTTGAGGTTGCTGTTGTGGAACCTGTGGGGCTTGTGCTTGTGGCAGCTGTTGGTTCCGGTGTTCTCCTGCTTGGGAAGTTTCTCCTTGGTCACTGGTTGTTTCTGAATCATCAGGATTAGTTTGAACAGGGTTGTGTGTACGTGTCCTTGTGGTATCCGTGTAGAACGGTGTCACAGGGGTCTACATAAGAACTGGCCCTTTGTATGGTGGAATCGTCTGAGAGGATGAATCCTTTTCAAACGGATCAAAGGAATCAAATGACGAAATGACTGAGGAAATTTCACTGGGACCTTCTTTCTCGTCTTCAAGTAAGAACTCCTTTTCTGCCTTTTCAATCTCTTGGGCTGTTTGTCCTACGAAAACGTTTCGTAGACATGCTAGGAATATCTGAATAGGATCTGCACCTGTAAGGATGATCTGTCTTTCTTCTTCTGTCAGCATCCTTGTCCACCAACTGCGGAGTGATCCTGTAAAAGCAGCAACAAGGCGGTCAATGATATCTCTTATCTCAAGAGTAGGATTTCGGAGAGATTCTCCATTTATCCATGCATCCATTTTCTCAAGATACTTGAGTCTGTCATCAGGAGGAATTGCATCAATGTTCCTGACATGCCAAAACTCTCGGGGATCAGAAACATCTATACCATGGGCTCTAGCAGTAGCTCTTTTGACTGTAAGGCACTGTTCCCAAGAAATAAAATATTCCCAAGGCTCCTACTGGAGGTGGAAATGGTTGATTGGAATGATGGTTGGCAGAATGACGCGATTCCAAACATTTGTGGGGTGTATGATGAAAACCTGCTGGTGTTGAATAATTTGACTGGTGATGAGTATTGGAGGGTCAAATGATTGAAACACCTGTGAGAATAGCTTGACGAAGCGGGATTCTGGGAACACACGAACATGTCTCTGAATGAGCTCTGGATCAAAAAGAACTGCCATAGGATAATAATTAAGCCAATACCAAAGATACAAGAATTGCATCTTTGAAAAGTCATAATTATTAAAATCAAGAACTGTATCCCATGGTTCCTCATGCTGGGGATTGTAACGAACAACATCGCGCACATAATAAACAGAGGCTAACAAATCAATAATTCGTCTGAGCTTGATCTCAACGAATTCTTCAAAGAAATCAGTGATCCGACTTCTAGCGAATGATCGAAGTATCTTTATTGTGATCTCCTCAGGTAGGGCTTCAAGAAATTGAGCTTGCTTGTCTGAACTTAAATCATAAAATGTCTGAGACTAGCCATCAGTGGGATCTGGATTTGAACTGGAACTGCCTGGAATAAGACCTGGAACAAGGGAAGCTGGAAGCTTGCGTCCAGCCTCGAGTCCACGTGTTAGGTGATAGTAATGTTACCCAACCAAAAATTCTCAACGAATTCTTCAAAGAAATCAGTGATCCGGCTTCTAGTGAATGATTGGAGTATCTTTAGCTTGATCTCGTCAGGTAGGGCTTCAAGAAATTGAGCTTGCTGGTCTGAACTCAAATCATAAAATGTCTGAGACTGGCCATCAGTGGGATCTGGATTTGAACTGGAACTGCCTGGAATAAGACCTGGAACAAGGGAAGCTGGAAGCTTGCGTCCATCTGGATTTACCATGCCTACAGCTTTATCGGATGGCGGAGTGCGAGAGAGAAAATCAGCAAGGATATTCTCTTTGCCTGGGATATGTCGCATTGTCCAATTGAATTGGGAAATCCATTATGTCCATCGGATGAGTTGTGGATCTGGAATATCATTCTGCTTTTTTCTGAGAACGCCCTGAAATCCTTTAAAATCTGTTTCAATAACAAATGGATTTTGAGCAAGATAAAACTTGAATTTTTTTATTCCCTGAATGACTGCAAGAACTTCTCTTTTGAAAGAGGGATAATTGCGTTGTGCTGGCATGAAAGATCCTGACTTGTAACCACAGACTTGTCTGTGTCCATTGTCTTCTTCAATGAGGACTGCTGCCCAAAAATTAAGGGAAGCATCAGTCTGCAAAATGAGTTGTCCTGGACCTAAGATCTTGAGAGGAGGAAGTGCCTTGCATAACTCCTTTAGCTTCTGAACTGCAACTGTGGCTTCTGGAGACCAATTTCCAATGTTGGATTTTCGAAGATACTTGGAAATCTGGCTGGTGTAGTTGGCCAGTGATGGGACAAAATCAGCAATGATATTCTCTTTGCCTGGGATGTGTCGCATTGTCCAATATAAATAATGAAGAACCCCTGACTAAAGGGGCAGAGTCAGATTTAGATTGCAATACATCTTTCTTTCTCTCAAAGCTTAGTAGAAGTTAGAGTCAGATTTAGCCCGAAACACATCTTCTACTTCTCTTTCTCAAACCTAGCCTAACCTTTAGTTATGTCTTCCGCCTCCCGCTTCCCGCTTTACCCTTAATGGTCTCAGAGCCTAGTTAACTGTAGCACTTCCCTATTCTGGTATTGAAGGTCTTAAACTATACTTGTGTGTTGAACACTAGAGTCTTTGGCAATAGGGCAATAGCCGTTAAAGAGTGAATGAAAGGAGCAGTAAATCCCGCAGTAAGTCCAGTCGTGACCAGTGTATCCACCATGGCTGATATTCCCCTGCCAGAACAAGAAGTTGTTGATAACAACTCTGAAGTCACTTCCTTTGATCCTTCCGCATCTCACTATGAGGTAGACATAATCCAAACACCTCCATCTACCAAACCAGGTGAACTCTTCAAACTCTCTCCGTTAAACCCCTACTCATATTACCAAACTTCCCAACTCACACAAAAGTTCAAATCTCTATTACCTACCAAGCCAGCAGCCCTTACAGTTGTGTATAAATCCTCTACAGTCTCTGTACAATCTGTATCCTCTTCCCGCACAGAAACCTATCTTCCTATACTTTCTGAAACTGATCTCCGTAGATATAGACAGAAAGGTTACAAAGGTCTACACCTTGGAGCCATTCGTCTAGCCTTACAGCCGGGAACAGTGCCTTACAGTCAAAAGAGCTACTGCTAGAGCCCATGGTATAGATGTTTCAGTTGGTGGACAAAGATGCTGACAGAAGAAGAAAGACAGATCATCCTCACAGATTCAAAACTGCTTTTGTTGTTCCACAGGGTCATTATGAATGGACGACAGATGGTGACTCATCACAGACAAGATCCAAGAATCCCGGGTGGACCCCATAGCGAAGCTTCCCGTGTCATGTTAATAATTTCGTTGTTTTGTAATAATAGGATATGACAAGAATCTTTTTGTCGTGTCTCGTTTGTCTGTTTGTAATAAGTGAAGTTTCCTTTATTAAAGGAAACTGCTTTAGTCGCGTCAGATTTGTCTTATTATGAATTATTGTATGTCGTGACAGCTTTTCCTTTATCAAAGGAAGCTGCTTTAGTCCTTGTCAGGAATAGTGAATATTCCGCATGTAATTATTCGCTTTGTAATGGTTTGCCTATAAATAATGAAGAACCCCTGACTAAAGGGGCAGAGTCAGATTTGGATTGCAATACATCTTTCTTTCTCTCAAAGCTTAGTAGAAGTTAGAGTCAGATTTAGCCCGAAACACATCTTCTACTTCTCTTTCTCAAACCTAGCATAACCTTTAGTTATGTCTTCCGCCTCCCGCTTGCCATAGGATAATAATTAAGCCAATACCAAAGATACAAGAATTGCATCTTTGAAAAGTCATAATTATTAAAATCAAGAACTATATCCCATGGTTCCTCATGCTGGGGATTGTAACGAACAACATCGCGCACATAATAAACAGAGGCTAACAGATCAATAATTCGTCTGAGCTTGATCTCAACGAATTCTTCAAAGAAATCAGTGATCCGGCTTCTAGCGAATGATCGGAGTATCTTTATCTTGATCTCCTCAGGTAGGGCTTCAAGAAATTGAGCCTGCTGGTCTGAACTTAAATCATAAAATGTCTGAGACTGGCCATCAGTGGGATCTGGATTTGAACTAGAACTGCCTGGAATAAGACCTGGAACAAGGGAAGCTGGAAGCTTGCGTTCATCTGGATTTACCATGCATACAGCTTTATCGGATGGCGGAGTGCGAGAGAGAAAATCAGCAAGGATATTCTCTTTGCCTGGGATGTGTCGCATTGTCCAATTGAATTGGGAAATCCATTCTGTCCATCGAATGAGTTGTGGATCTGGAATATCATTCTGCTTTCTTCTGAGAACGCCCTGAAATCCTTTAAAATCTGTTTCAATAATAAATGGATTTTGAGCAAGATAAAACTTGAATTTTTTGATTCCCTGAATGACTGCAAGAACTTCTCTTTTGAAAGAGGGATAATTGCGCTGTGCTGGCGTGAAAGATCCTGACTTGTAACCACAGACTTGTCTGTGTCCATTGTCTTCTTCAATGAGGACTACTGCCCAAAAATCAAGGGAAGCATCAGTCTGCAAAATGAGTTGTCCTGGACCTGGGATCTTGAGAGGAGGAAGTGCCTTGCATAACTCCTTTAGCTTCCGAACTGCATCTGTGGCTTCTGGAGACCAATTTCCAATGTTGGATTTTCGAAGATACTTGAAAATCTGGCTGGTGTAGTTGGCCAGTGATGGGACATGCGATGAGGCATAATTGATGAGGCCAAGGAACTGTTGGATCTGTGTAACAGTTCTGAGTTCATCAGGAAAGTCGAGGACTTTGCTTGATATGTGGTCCTGTAAGAGAATGTGTCTTTCTCTGATCTGCAAACCAAGAAAATCAATAGCATTTAAACCAATTTTCATCTTGGATTCAGCAAGAACTAATCCATGCTAGTAGGTTAGTTCCTGGAATTGTCGGAGATACTGATGGTGTTCTTCAGCTGTGTTACTGAATATCAAAACATCATCAATGTAGACAATACAGTGTTGCGCGAGTGGCCTATAAACATCATCCATTCTGTGCTGGAACTCGGATGGTGCATTCTTGAGACCGAATGGCATGACATTCCATTCATAATGACCCTGTGGAACAACAAAAGCAGTTTTGAATCTGTCAGCTTCAGTAATACCAATCTGCCAAAATCCTGATTTCATATCAAATTTGGAAAAGAATTTGGCTTTGGCCAGCTTCTGAAAGAGTTGTTCCTTTCTCGAAAGAGGGTATCTGATATCCTGCAATTAATCATTGAGTTGGCGATAATCTATCACCAATCTTTTCTTTCCTCGAACTTGTTCAGATCTTTTGTTGACATAAAAGGCATGACTTGCCCACGGAGATCTGGATGGTCGGATGAGACCTTGCTGGAGTAGTGCTCGGATTTTAGCTTGACAAAGATCTTCATCTTTTGGCATTCCTGGATGAGAGGCGGTTTGGTGTGGCATCTGCCAATTCTCTTTGTAAGGTAGAGAGACAAAGTGTTTCTCTCTTTCCCAAAACTTGTTTGGAAGATCATCGCAACAGGAAAGGAGGTATCCCAACCGGGTGGGGTGATGAAGACGAGAAAGAAGGTCCCCAAAGAAACACTTAAGATGCTTAACACATAACTTTTTCCATTTTAACAAAACATGCTATCTAAACCTATTATTCACATAACATGCTTAAGGGTCAAGCAATTGTAAATATTCCATAATAGTACTATCAATCAATAAAGCTATTAACTCATACTTATTTTCATTACAATTAACTCAACTATAAAGCAATTATCATGGAATTAACTATGCGAACACAAAGAGGTCAATATTATACTTTTCACAAAACTTTACGAAAAGCTCACACATGCCTTAGAATTGCATTTAGACACGCTAAGAGCAACTACAAAGCAATACAAGTACTAAAGCAATTAATTCATTTATTTTCTCTTTGTTCAACTAGGCTATTTAGCTTCCTACCGGAATTCAAGGATCAAGTTAAGCTAGCTAACCATCCTACCAATCTAAGGATATCTAAATACCTCATTTAGAGCCTCCAAATCATAACCTATAGCACAAGTACATGAAAATACCTCTTTGTGGGTTTACACTACAAGTACCAATTCCGAAACCCAAACAAGCAAAACGAAGACACTTCTAATGCTTCAATACTTAATAAAGACTAGTCATAACCTCGAAACGTGCCCGAATTCAAGTTAACCCTGAAACCCCTTTCTAAAATGGCCTATTTTGATCAAATTACCCAAGTTTCGAGCCTAACAAGGACAATTAAAATATTTTCCATGTTCATGGACCTAATTAGCATCTACTAGAAGCTTCGAATCGAATTAAATTACAACTTTTTTCGGAAACCCTCGTTTGGTACTATTCATCATCTTCCTCATGTAGGTTCTTGCTAAAAACTTAGTTTCAAGCTATACCAATGCATAAAGATGTTCTCTAGCATGTAATAATACCATATCTAGCAAAAATCAAGCAATTTATAGCACAAAAATAGTAAATTCGAAAATTACAAAAACTTGGCATAAATTTTAAATAGCAAGGATGATGCATCTCACTCGCCTATATAGGAGCCTTGTGGAGGGTGAGGGAAGACTTTGGAGAGGTGGAATGAGGTCTAGGTTAATGATTCTTGAGCAAATTTGAAGAAAATAACAAAACTTTCTCCTCTCTTTTCCTTTCTTGAGGTCGACGGGTTTAGGGGTAGTTTTAGGGATTTTTGTTTTTGTTTTTATGAGCATTTGTATGCATATATGGTATATGATGTATATATGTATGTGTTGTATATTTAGCTTAAGTCAATTACCACAAAATCTTAGTCAAACTATGCTAAATCTCAATTTAAATGCCAACTAGTTTAAAAACAATGTTTACACTACGTAACACTATTTAACGAAACACTAATCATTTTTCAAACGCAAGTTCCCGACCTCCAAAGTCCAAAACTACAAGTTCCCGATTCATTTTATAAGTTATACTATCTAGGAAAAATATTAATTCGAGCAAATTAGACAGTTGATTTTCTTATGAATAGTAGCCACTAATAAAACATATAATCAAGAAAAAGAAATGCATATTGAAATGCTCAAAGAGACATGCAACAGTTACGAATAAACGTGATGAGAAATCTCGAGCGTCACACGTGGACCTAATTTTTTAGATAGGTCACACTTGGAAGATTAAATACAAGTGGATTGAATTTTTGAGATGGGTCACACTTGGAAGATTGAATACAAGTTAACCAAATTTTTGAGGTGGGTCATATATGAAAGATTGAACACACATGGGAGATTGAAGATGCGTGGAACATGACACACGTGAAAGATTGAATACAAGTGGACTTGATTTAAAATGGGTTGCACGTAGATAAATATGAGTAGACCAAGGGCCTAGTTCTGATACCATGTGAAGATGACTGAGTTTTTATTTTAAAATCAATTGGTTCCAAGTAGAATGACCCAAAATCTTATATGGTGGACTTAAAATTGGTGATTTTTTTATATGGGAGGAATGTATATTCTGACACTTTCAAATGAATTTGTTGAAACTTTAATTTTCTTATATTATTATAACGTAATAAGAGAGAACTAATAGTACGTTATGTACATGTTGAAATGTAATGGTGATCAATATATGGGTAAAATTCCTAGCCCGATCATCATAAGAAGCTGACCTACCCATGTGAAAACAAAAAGAGGAGAATGAAAATTATATTGTCCCAAATAATCGAGGTCCCCAAGAAATCCATTGAACTTCCCACAATGTAAGAGAATATTATAAGTGAGCACACAAAATTTGATGGACCTATTGGAAGAAAATTCTCTTTTTATAACTAAAGAAGACCTCGGGGTAGGTAGTCACGCACTCGTAAAACTTGAGAAGACCCTTTTCAAAAATAAAATAAATATTTTATTATATAAATAAAGAATAACTAATTCTAAACATTCTTATTCTCTTTAAGTTATTTCACCTTGGATTTTATATTTGACAATTACTGATTTTATCATCATAGCCTATATCACGGAATTGAACTCTATTATTTTCTTGTAAATTAGCTCAGATTGTATTTTGACATTGCATTTTAAATTTTTACCTTATCAATAATGATACGTTTATATAATTATAATAAAATAATTTAAATAATAAATTAATATTAAATATCTCATAATATTATATGATACAAAAAAAAATTGAAATAGGATTTGTTATGGCTGGTACGGTGATCATAAATTCATAACCCCGAAATAGTTAGTACTGCATGGCACGTTAGGATTATTATTAGGACAGGGCGTTAACATCCGAGAATGTGACCAGATCTGTCCGGTCAGAAATCTCATCGAAGGCCACGGGTGAACTGCCAGGTGTACGTCGACATTCACCGCACGTGAAGCAAACTGGCAGACCATGATCTCCGAATGCTGAGTTGGCATTGCTCCACCCACGTACTATAATTACCCACACCCAACCCACTAAATATTTTTTTTTGGGGAAAAAAAAAGTTTCATATAAAGTTATAAAAATATTCTTTTTGTGGGGGACCATTTTTCATGAGACCAATCTACCCCTCGTTTATATTTTAGTTTGACAACTATGCAATGTATTGGCACTTTAAGAATTCCACATTTGATGCCACAAGATAATTAAAACTACATTTGCTCACCCAAATGCCCTTTAATGTACTTGGATCTCTTAATAATATTATTACCTTATTTCGGAAGGAAAGAGTGATAAAGAGATAATACAGTTATTTAATATTTACACTCAATAGCTTAAGTCGTTTTGTCATAATTATATTATTACATCACCACCCTTGATTTATGTGATAATATTACTATATTACGAGACCCACTTTAAAGCCACCTTCTCCACAAAATATGTTAGGACGATAGTGTATACAAGGTAATATTAAACTTACAAAAAAATCTAAGAAACTCATTTTCTTGTGAGGTGGGATAATTAATTTTCTTTATAAAAAAAATCAACATACTTTTGTCACATCATCTTTGTTATAAAAAATTGAACAATTCTCTTGTTTATATATCATTTTTCTAATGTAAAACTTATAAGGAGAATAACATACTCAAGTAATTCCGATATTTTAATTCATATATTTACATCAGATGGTGTATTTCTCTTTTTCTTAAAATTTCCTTAATCATATTATAACTTCATTCACGTTCAATGATATATTTGATCATGGAGAATACACATTCCATTTTTATAAAGGAATGAGACTTTCATACGAAAACAAACTCTGCAAACCTCTCATTTTCATTCTTGAAACAATTAGGTTAATTGATTTTGTTCTGGATATTTTTTACTTTTTACATAACCACTAGTACATTATTGTGAGACAAAAAAAAATGTACTAGAAAAATTAATTCGATCTTGTCCAGTATTTTCTATAGTCATAATCCATCTATTTACTTTTTTTCTATCGTGGAATATGGATAACAACACAAAAACATATTATTATGTTTGAAGTAAAATTCTACCACAAATTTTGTAAAAAAATACTTTATGTTTTTCTAATTTTGGTGGTAACTGGTTTTGGTTGATGTTGGAATACAAAGTTCTTTTCCATTTGTGGTACAAATTTATACCGCGGTATTAAATTCTGGAAATTCCTAAAATTGAAATATCAAGTGGATAATTAAAGGACATATAAAGAAGGGTATTCAAAGGGCATATCTGTCCTGGCAGCACAAATGAAAAAGAAAAAGTGAGCCAGCTAAATCCACCATGAACATGACACTGTCATGGAGGCCCACTCACCAGATAATATAATCATAACAACAACAACAGCAACCAACGGACCAGATCTAAACAAGACTGAATTTGAGGTTCATTTTAAGCTTTGCATTTCATTTGAGAGGCTTGTGTTTCATCTCATTTTTCCGTTTTTTAAACAAGAGGGCGGGCAGCTTAGCCACATTGGCAACAATAACATAAACACACACAAAAAAAACTAAACACACCCTTCTCAGAAAAGGCGTCAAAGGTACAATCTTTGATGCAAATTTTGAATGTTTCTTTCGTTTTCCTTTCAAATTTTGGATGGTTTGATGAATTTTCTTGAGAAATGTTGTTCAATTGGAGTAAAAATTCAATCTTTTTGATGTTTGTGTCATTGTATTTTGCTCTTTGTGTTATTCCTTTTTTTTTTTAAATGGTAGAAAGATTTTAATTTTGTTTCTTTTTATATGAATGATCTGTTTATGCTTTTTCTGGATTGTGATAAGTGGATCTGCAAAAGGGTATTTTGAATAAGAGTTTAATTTGAAGATTAAGGTGTGTTATATGTTATTTGGTGGAGATACATTGAGTTGATATTTGATTTAGATGCAATGTAGCATTTGTTTTTTTCTTTTTGCTGAAAACAATTGCTGATTATTAATTTATTGAAATTGAGATCAAAGTTTTGCTATTGGTATTTGGATGATCACATTTGAATTTGATGGTGTTTTGTGATCAGATACTATATGAAGAGATAAATAATGTAAAAAGCTAGATTAATATGGCTTTATCGTGCTATTTTATCAGGATTTCATTTTCGAATTAGAAACTGAAGATTTCACATAGTACTTTTGATCGAAAAATCAATTGAGTTCGGATAGAGATCTTATGATGACTTATACATTGGATGACTTTAACCATAGTCTTGATCGGTTCTATTGTGTTGTATATATCTAATGAACAATATGTATAGCAGCTTATGTGTTTATGAAGTATACTTTTCCTGATAGATCTTGTTTGTCAAAGACTACCTATGGTTCCTATCTTCAAATCAAATTGATTTGATGCAGACCTATCTTCTCGTTTGATGGAAGTAATTATCATATAAGTGGAACATTAGATATTGATTAAACGTTTACAACTAAGAATTGGGAATTCCACCTTCTAAAATTGTGTTTTTTTTCTTCTTCTTCGAGTGCAGTAAAAGATGGCAGATGGTGAGGAGATCCAGCCCCTCGTTTGTGACAATGGAACAGGAATGGTCAAGGTAACAATTGCCACAGTTGATACTTCGTAAAAGAATTCGTTATAACTCTCGTTTTATTATGTGATTATTTTCAAAATAAAAGCATTCCAGATATTCTCAATTAGTATTCCATATGCTAATTCAAAAGATTTAAAATGAATAATGATAAAATTATTATTATTCAAGTAGCATCTTAAACTAGATGCTGACTTCTCACTTACATATTATCAGGCTGGGTTTGCCGGAGATGATGCTCCTAGAGCTGTCTTCCCTAGCATTGTGGGACGCCCTCGTCACACTGGTGTGATGGTTGGCATGGGCCAAAAGGATGCCTATGTTGGTGATGAGGCTCAATCCAAGAGAGGTATTTTGACATTGAAGTACCCAATTGAGCATGGAATTGTCAGCAACTGGGATGACATGGAGAAGATTTGGCACCATACTTTTTACAATGAACTTCGTGTCGCTCCAGAAGAGCACCCTGTTCTCCTGACAGAAGCTCCTCTTAACCCCAAGGCTAACCGTGAAAAAATGACTCAAATCATGTTTGAGACATTCAACACCCCTGCCATGTATGTTGCCATTCAAGCCGTTCTTTCCCTTTATGCCAGTGGTCGTACAACTGGTAAGCAACACCTCATCATTTAGGTGTTTGATTGGGTGATGCTTGATATCTCAACAATGTTTTACTAATATATATACTGTGAAAACTTTTAATTGTGACATTTTGAAATGAAGTCATGTCAGCTTGCATGAAAAAACAACATAAATTATGTTCGTCTTTGTGGTTGCCAGGAATTGTTTTGGATTCTGGTGATGGTGTCAGCCACACAGTACCAATCTATGAAGGTTATGCCCTCCCACATGCAATCCTCCGTCTTGATTTGGCAGGGCGTGATCTCACAGATCATCTCATGAAAATTCTGACCGAGAGAGGTTACTCTTTTACCACTACTGCTGAGCGTGAAATTGTGAGGGATGTGAAAGAAAAACTTGCCTACATTGCTCTTGATTTTGAGCAAGAGATGGAAACGGCAAAGACCAGCTCAGCTGTGGAGAAAACCTATGAACTTCCTGATGGCCAGGTGATCACCATCGGTGCTGAGCGATTCCGCTGCCCAGAGGTCCTCTTCCAACCTTCAATGATAGGGATGGAAGCTGCTGGCATACACGAAACTACATACAATTCCATCATGAAGTGTGATGTGGATATCAGGAAGGATCTTTATGGAAATATTGTCCTCAGTGGTGGTTCCACAATGTTCCCGGGCATTGCGGACAGGATGAGCAAGGAGATTACGGCATTAGCTCCAAGCAGCATGAAGATTAAGGTGGTTGCTCCACCAGAAAGGAAGTACAGTGTATGGATTGGAGGCTCCATTTTGGCCTCTCTCAGCACATTCCAGCAGGTATGCTTAATATATGCAGTAACATCTTTTTCCTGTTGAAATATTGTGAAGTATTCTCAACGTTGCAAAAGAGGATGGAGTGAGAAAATTGGCCTGCTGGTGATGCATAACTTTTTGGCATCCTTTGCCAAACATGATATCTAATAATTCAGTCTGTTGTGTAATGTATTATTTATCTCTAGCAAAACAAACTAGTTTTAGGTCATCTGTCCGCATTTCCTCTTGGTCCCACTGTATCTCTGCCTACGACTTCTTTTTTTGGAATCGACCAGTTCCGAGCAGACTCATGGAGCTGCAATTTGGATTGTTGTAGAATAAGAGGAGCCGTCTTAGGAAATGGCTTAACCTAAAAGAGTTGGGCTCGGTTTTATTACTGAAGAAGGGGAGGAATGTATTATTTATCTCTAGCAGTACAAACTAGTTTTAGGTAGTTATCATAATAACTAACTCTTTTACTTTCTTGATGCAGATGTGGATTGCAAAGGCCGAGTACGATGAGTCTGGGCCTTCAATTGTTCACAGAAAATGCTTCTAGACCATTACATGAGGGCAAAGAGATTGTCAGAGAGATTCATACAATTTGTATCATGAAGAAGGCTTCTGATAGCGTCACTGCAGATAAAGATGCTTTTCTTTTGTATTTCTTTCATATTATTTCGTTCTTTTTCTTTTCTCTGGTATTTCCTTTTCAAGATTTGAACAATGGACAAGCAAAAAAGTTGTTGAACTTGGCAAAAGTTGAACATTTTTCATTAATATTACTATGTAGAAGAGTCGTGTATGTTAAATGCCATTGTGATTTGGATCTTGATAAATGGCTGTTTTATATTTTTAGTATCTTTAAATTATTATATGCTTATTGCAATTATACTTATTGTCACAAATACAAGTTCTCATATCAGCATGCAGTTGAACGATCATCAATGTTTATGCATGCATAGAAATAGCAGGAATTTTTTCGAGCACAAAAAAAAAGATGAAAAAATAAGAAAGAGCAAGAATTTCAGTAACATCTGCTATATCTTTCAGGGAAGTGCAAGCATCGGTACATTATCTTATTTGCTTTTGCTAGATATTACTTATGAAGGCTTTCACATTCATCATAAGTTCACATTATTGCTATACAGAAGCATATAGATCCTTAGGCATAGCCACAAATGCCATAAGCACAACTCTCATCAGGCAAGCATGCATTCCTGCACTTACCACAATGGTGTCTGTTTCTGTTGGTGTCCACACAAGCCCCATTGCAGCATCTTGTCCCGTGCTTACAGATATGGCCACAGAATCCGCAGTTTAACAGGTTAGTAGATAAATCAATGCAGACGCGGTCGAAGCAGCAACTATGATGTATGGAATACTTTTTACAAAAATGTGGATTCCTTCTACACCGCTTGTGCTTCTTAACTCGCATTTGTCCACAATTTCCCTGCTGCGCGCAGAGAAAGAAGTCGTTATCCTGAACAGCGAGAGTGCTGCTGTTGTTGGAAGAGCTCGGGGCTACATAGCTGAGGTTTACTGCTGATCCGCACAGAATGGTTGTAGCAAGAACAAGGAGGAGCACAAAAAGATGGTGGACAGCCATATGAACTTTAAGGAACCCACTTCACAACAAGGTCTGGAGAAAGCTGCAATTAAGAGGATTTCCCTAATCCTCCCTTCCTGAAAGGGTGGTATTATAGGGAGCTGAGAGAACTGAAAGCACGTTCTCAGATGACAGAATCTCAAGGTCATGTGCAAAAATCTAAAATAGCATGGGCTGTTTTACAATCCAACTAACTAATTGCTGAACAAGTTACTGAAACATTAACATGACAGATACTTCTTCGAGTGTAATCCCTGCACAAGAGTTTCGTGTACCGAACTGCCTTTTATAGTTCTTCGAGTGTTGAAAGTGGCAGGAAGTCAAACAATACCGTCTGTGTACATCTCTCACCACAAAGACTAGCAAAGAAAGAAAACTAAGAGAACCTCTATATGCATTTATTCAGACGGTATCGTGCTCAGATCTTCAACCTATGCGCATTCAATATGCATTTATTCAGACGGTATCGTGCTCAGATCTTCAACCTATGCGCATTCAATTATCATGTGTGGGCATTTCAAAGCTTTTTTCCTCTTTTTTTTTTTTTTTTCCCTGGTCAAAGGTATTTCTAAAGCTTAATTCTGGTACTTTCATGTGTGGAAAACAAAGGGTGACAATTACTGTAAGGAGCTGCATTTGCATCTAAATGCATTGATGAAACAGATACGACAAGCATTAAGAAAAATGACACAAAATGGATAAATCTAAACGAAGAACCAAAATAAATAAAATAAAATAAAAGAAGATACATAATATTTACGTGGTATGGCAAAGTATGATGGGATATGCTAGTTATGCAATAGTGAATATTACTAGCTTTCTTGAAGACCGTAGGGCATGCCGTGAATGCCTACAGAAAGTGATAATTTGGGACGGTACAAAGTAGACTTTCTTTACTGACTGGGGAACACGTGTGCTCTTCTAATTGATTGGAGTCAATTCAAAAGAAGGATTCAATCTTATTTAAATTCCCTTGTAATGTTACGAGGGAGATAAAAGCGCGAAACATTGAGCATGAAACATCGAAGAATTACACAGACCAAAATTTTGCAGGACATAAATCAATCTGGCAATTTGCATTGACTAATACATGAAGAAGCCACACACCCGAGAAATGCTCAAATGGTACAACAAGAAGCAGAAGAGGAGTTGGTAGTTTCATTTCTTCAGCTCACTTCCAATTGGTTAGCGAATGGATGCCCGGTAGACTCTTTTCCTTAACAGAGCTGGTGAACCATCTGCATATCGTGTGTGTATTTAGAGATTCACCGACATATTCTGCAGCAGTTACAATTCAGGGAGATCAGTAGTACTCTCGACTAAGCTCAACTGATTCCTTGTAAGTTTTGATACATCTGCAAAACTTCAATATGCGAATAAGACATAATGATTTTACTTGAGAGGAAAATCGTATTATTAATAACAGAATATACTTCAGTAAAATGTAAAGAGCAGGCTGAAGTCCAATTGTAGCAGTTATTGACACAAGAATATCATACCTGGCAGCTATGAGATCAACTGAGCCCCAAAACTGAGAGTATGGCATTCAAGATTTCTCATGTTCAACTGCACAAAAATGATAAAAAAGGTCTAAGCATGTCGGGAATCATATCAAGAAAATCCAACAATAGGATCAAGGATATATGTAATCATTTGAAAACTTTTGATCCCTTTCTTTCCGGAACAATTTATTCTCAAAGCGTTGGGCATAAATATAAGTGATATTATATATATGCTGCTCCATTATGTCCATCGCATGATAAACCATAATGATAAGTTTTAAAATGTCCACCGACTGGGTGAGTGGATCTATGGTCTACCTTTGTGACATCAATATAACTCGAACAGTCCTTTCAGATTGAAAATCTTTAACAAGCTCCAAAACAAGTACTGACAGTTTAAATGAGTAGAATGTCTTAAGACACATATAGAAATAGATATGTACGTATGTATGCATGCATGCAAAAGTATGTACGTATATATAAGTATGCATGGATGCTTTTATGCATATAATGTATATATGTATATGTAGAGATGAGCCATAAGCCTGCTTATATACAAATTGAACATTTTAAAATCGTATATTCCACAGATGCAATTTCATTTTCCATATTATTTAATTCCACTTTGGACTTTGGAGTAACAGCAACCATGTTCATGCATGAACTACCAGGCAACCCAAGATAGCCACATTATCAACTTTTATCTCCTGATGTGTTGCGTTTCTTCTATGTGGAGATGCAGTAACAAACAGCAAAAACTTACCATTACTGCAAGTCCTGTTTCGGCAAATTTGGGAATGCAAATGAGTCTTACTATCTGCCCTTCTGATCCTGCATGGGTTATTATTAACATACTTCAACTCTAGAAATTATTAGTGATAAAGAAGATATGTTATGGTAAAGTACCCTTGATCGAGCGAGTCTCATATTTATCCTGATTACCAACAAAATAAACATGAGGGCACCTCTCAACGAAGAATGGATCCTTGTCAGTGAACGGATAACACCCTGCAAAACAGATAACGGAGAATACCTAAATTGAATAAAAACCAAGGAGGCAGTAAAACATCATAGCAAATTATTGAATTGGTTTTCTATTGATCAATTAATTTTCAGAAACTTTTCCACTTCTATTAGATGGATTTTCATGACCTTTCTTGGGTCACCAAATATGCTTACCTGCACAAGAATTTCTAAATACTGAAGGTTGAATTTGACCAATAGAGTCGGAAGTACCGGTAAAAGACCTCCGAAGGAAAAAGACAGCAACCTGTGAAAAGATGTAGTGTTTACCTAGAGTGCTTGTCGCTGTTGGTGCTACATGCCTCCATCTCAAGGTCCGTTCCATAAACTCAAGTTTGTCTTCAGCATCAGAATACTTCTCAAGATCATCAATGTTCTGACCTGAAGTTCCAAGAAATCTGAAAATCAAACAGAAACATGTTAATGTTTTCTGAATCTCCGTAGGATTAACTGCTATCAAATGCATATCTTACCTAACATCGTCAAGCTCAAAGGCATGAGGATTGGTGCACAATCTGAATGTGTTATAAGCAGATGACCCAGGAAAAAGGCATCGATGCAGAGGCTGAAGGCAAAAAAGTACTTTTAAACTTTAAATTAAAGAATGAAGTAGTAAAAAAAATCCAAATTCAATATACATTTAAGGTATCAAAGAAGAAACCTGCTGTGGCAAGGAGAAGTTTGCAGGGTCATTAGGTCCTGGCATGATATCCACAGGTATACCTGCAGCAATCTGCATGTAATAATTATTTCATTTTTTTTTTCTTTTCTTGGTATAAGTAATCTGTATGTAACAGTTAATACTGAAGTTCAGATCCAACTATTATAAATTACCTATGTCAACAGGATATCCAGCTCTTTGATTGGCTCAGACAATCTAGACTGGTCCCAAGTTCTGCATTAATCACAGAAACTTTCTACTGAGAACAGGGACAGTTTTGTACTGTGTGATTCACTAAAAGATCAACTTTTTTCCTTAAATCCTATCCCCATAGTAATTAGTATAAATTATGCAATTTTCACAAATTTAAAACCTATAACCATGAACATGTATTATCACACCATTTCAGCACTTGAAGAGAAAAATGTTCCCCAAAGCTGACTTGTTGGTGATGATCATCAATGTTGGCAAGAACACAAGAATATATTAATATAACGATATGTTACAGCAGTCAAATTTGCGCTAGTAATAAAATTCCATTGCCAACATCGCATGTTTATGATGATAAAATAGCTATGTGGACCTCATATGTTTATGACAATAAAAGTGAAAAAGAAAATTAATCTGTGCTATGTGAAGAATCTGAACAGTAATTCAAACTTTTGCATGTCAAGAAGATTAGAGGCTCTCTGAAACCAATTTTACCACATGCGCTACAACAGCCAACAGCAATAGTGATTCAGAAGAATGTTCTTTAAACAGCTTATCTCCAAACCAAAGGAGATATCAATATTTTACCTGGCCATTGAGAAATCCATGAGGAAGCTCAACTGAATTCCCAGCAATAACTACTTGGACGATTTGAGCTGCAATACTTTGTTCCTATTCCATTGTTGGATTTGCAGAACCATGAAAAAGTTTAAATCATGATAAGTAAAAAAACAATAGTACAGAAAGACAGAAACAGAAGAAGGGCATTCTATGGACCTTCTCATCTCCAAGATGTCCAGTTATGTGATCAACAAAAAGCTGAAACTGGAGAGGATTAGACAAGCTGCTCCCGGCACTCAGCCCGGATACAAGAACAACATATTTATCTTCACCTGTTTACACTCAACATTGAAGTTTCTTTCTCAAATTTACAGGAAAATTCAAGGACAAACCACAGGTAATTTTGTGATCTTCAATAATGTCTGAATCTTGTGGAGGTATACTATCAACCTGGTTGAAGTGGCCGCTCTATCTGGTCTGGTAAACCAGCTTCTAGAACATCTTCAACACAAAAGTCACCGGCTCCAGTCTCTTTTCCATGCAATGCAACCACAACCCCTATTCCACAAGATGATATTAGCATAAAAAAATGTCAGTTACTGGCATTTAATCTCACTAGACTGTGATCAGAAATGCAATTAAAGTCCATATGGGATGCAAATTATGCTTATGCAGTCAATATCAAGATGGACAAAAGAGGTGATGGAAGACGTCTAAAAGATTTTTCCCTGAAACATAAAGAGAAAAAAACTTGAAATAACTCAAAGTTGAAGCTGAATGATGTAAATTGACCCAAAAAAAGGAGTTCTTTGTTTGTTAAAGGACCGACTCTATAATAAAAGGTACTCTGACTACAAAAAAAAAAAAAAAAAAAGTCATGATGCAATATGACAACCAGAGTATAATGCAGACCTGTCACGTATACAGAAGGTAAAAGTACAGTGCCACAAAGCTTTACTCTTCCACTCTCATCTTCCAAAACTAGATGGTCATCTGGGTGCGTAAAATTATGAGGCTTTACCAGACGGGTGCCGGATCTCTGCATACCATACATTGAAAACTTATCAGCCTCAACAATAGTAAATAAATGCAACACTTTTTTTCCCCATTTCAGATGAGCAAAGTTTAACTTGAACCTCAGTAATAAGAAACATGAAGAGAAATGATAAGAAAAAGGGCATGAATTCTCGATCATCAATAACACATTACCTCTTTAGAGTACTCATCAAGAATGCAAGGTTTAAGCTTCATATGCTTGTAGAGGGTTCCAACTATAATGCATTCTTTGCTTTCTTTCAGTCCCAAAACGGTACAAACTGCAAAGAAACAAAACCAAATAGTCAGTAGTAAAGTAATCCTTGGACTATGGAGGTCAAAAACTTTGTTAAACAATCAATAGAAAGAAAGCCTAACTCAAACTGCTCGCATTATATATGCAAGCCTTTTCTCCGAACAAGAAAACAGAACCAAGTTAAAGCACAAAACTTTTGATTTACTTCAACTTTCAACCTTATAGTAAACTATCAATGTTCATATAACCAACCCCACCTAGTGGGGACAAGGCTTGGTTTGGTTTGTTCTTAAACCCCGATTCCTATATCACTATAATGTGTACTTTCCACCGAATTCACGCAAATGGGGAACTTGCAGACCTTATAATGTACATCGTAACTAACCCCTTGAAGAGTTGGTGAACAAGTCACACTTTGAAGTAAATTTTTTTCAGAATTAACACTAAGCAAAGATCCAATAATAATTTGAAATGACCCCAAATGCAACATCTCAAAAAGATCACTGAAAAGCGCCAACACGAAGATTACTTTCCCATTATTTCCAATATTTATTCAAACCCGAAACCCTAAAATATTTTCAAAAAGAAGTTCAGCTAAATTACAAAATTACACGTTTAGCAAGCATTAGTCAACAATATAAAGAACAACCCACAAAATTATCAATCTAAACAACCCCTCTTAACTATTAACACACCCCATAGAATGGTTTACGCCACAACTAAACAGCGCGGGAAGACATGTCATAGTCAAAATAACTGCCTTACCCACCCAGCCACCACCCCACCCCCCCCCCCCCCCCCCCCCCAACCCTTCACAAAATTACTGATCCAAAATAATTAATTTGAGTTCGTATTTAAATAAAAATACTAACTTATAAACCGCTCTGGCATTACGTTTGCTACTAACGTGGGACATCACAGTTCTGACAGCAAAGCACCCACAAATCTTTTTTTAATACATAAAGCTAATAGAAGAGAAAAGGTAAAACAATTAGTAACCAGGCAAATGGGGTTTCCATTTAGGAAGCAAAGAGTAAATAAGAGTTCTCATCAAGTGGAGTCTTGCAAAATATATTTGACTATATTGTTGGCCTCTGTACATCTCCTTTTGAATCCGAAAGGCTTCATCCTATATGTATATATGTGCCAAACAATGAAAAGGAAAAAAGTTTAGTAATTTTGATAGAATGGACAACACTTTCTTGAAATTAAAGAAGGAAAAAAAAGGTTGAAAATGGAGGAAAAAGTAATCTTTATTATAAATAAAGCATTTTCTTACCAAGGATTTGTAGATGGATTGTTTCCTGTGGAGAACAAGGGAGCTCTGCGAGTCTACTTCCATGGGTGTTGCCATGGCGGGAAATGCTGCAATGTGGAAACTAAAACCATGTGTGAAGCGACTGCAAAACAGGTGTAGGGAAGATTTAATCAGGACGATAAAAGGTGGTTTCAGCAGCACAGTAGGGGATGTAGCTCAAACGGTAGAGCGCTCGCTTTGCATGCGAGAGGTACGGGGTTCGATACCCCGCATCTCCATCTTTTTGTTGTGAAGTATGCGGTCAAGTTGGTGGACAATCAGCTAGACCCTTCCGACTCTAATGTAAGCGTAAACCTTACGCACATGACACATATAATTGAAATGATTAGATCGTTTTTAAGAATTTTTCATGAAGTTTGTGCTGCTAACAAGAAAAAGCTTTTGAAGTTGGATAATTGCTTCTTGTTTGGGCTGGGTAGGTGAAAACATTATCTTAGTTCGTTTCAATTCTAGTAATGGCAAAATGATTAGGCAATAACTTGCAGGTCGATATCAATATTAGCATTTTGTCTCTAATTTTGTATTCTTCTCTTAATTAATGTCCATAAATTGTTCAAAACATTGTGCCATCTGCCATATCTGGAAGCAACAGTAGTACCACAGTTCCGAACTTGTGCCTATCATGATGGAAAAAATTACCTTAAACAATCAAGTCGTGATGTGAGAAGCACCCGTAAGCCTCTCAGCTGATCAATCCTGCTGATCGCTCACAAAAGCGACCCCTATCATGATAATATATCTGGGGAACGGAGAAAAACATGACATACAGAAAAGTACTTCCATACCATTTATTTATTTTATAGTACCCTAAAACATGAAAGATACAGTAGTCAGTTACATCAAGATGCAGCATTGTTTTTGCTAGGAATGAACAAAGCATCAAGCATTACAAATACCACACTTTGTCACTTATTGGATACAAAATGCAAAATTTCTGAACTCAAAACAGGACTTGTGCTACAACATCTAAGCTAGCATCTACCACTTATTTTTTCTGCCATTTACAAGCGATACTTGCGCGTGATAGTGTGGAATTTTAAAGAGATACGCCACATCAGCCTGAGAGGAACATGAGAGAATTATCATCATCATCTATCCAGTGCTCTTATCAGGCCGATGTCATTGACTGAGTTGAATCAGGCTCTTTCTTAGCAAGTTCACCATTCAGGAACTCCAGGACGGAGAGACGCTGCATGTAGAAACAGTGTCACCAGATTTTCGTAATAAAAACTGCCATCTACAGAAGATTAAATGGGAAAACATCAATTTTACCCGTTGTTCAAGGCTAGTTTCTTCAGAGTTCAATTGTAAAGATTCCAATAAGTTTATGGCTTCTTGGAATCCATCAACAGCCGCAACCTCATTACCCAGATTTCTATCCACGTCAGCAACTTTAGCAAGGGAGACTGCTACATCTAGAATCTGGAATAATGAAAATTACTAACAAAATAAGACGTAATGTTTAACTACCAAATGTATCAACTTCATCACCCCCTAGCTTTTTGAAATGTAACAATCATGAGGATCAGCGGAGAGAAGGGATAACTCTCTACATTGCCCAAATTTTGATATACTGAAAATTTTGCAGCTTGAAAGATATCACAAGCCCCTAGAAGCACTAGTGTAATATGGCATCTCATTCAGTTAGGGCCAAATAAAAAGACATCAGCAATAAATTATGCCATGGAATCTCCTACCGTCCAATGAAGAAGGAAAGAAAATAAGTTTCTGAGCAAGCGAAGATTTGACATATTTACATGTGCATCATCTTCAAGTTATGATAACTTTTGTGGCATCACAATACTTTACAAGCCATAAATCCCTACAAGTGAGACTAATTCAAATTCACTCCTTTTGAAGTTACTGGTTACTATTTCACGCAATTCCCATTCTGACCAGACCTGAGGAAGAAGAACTGTGGTTGGAAAGAAAAGAAAGATGATTAAGAAGTAAAAAGAGTAGGAATGCAAAAAGATGAGAAAGGGTGAAAAAATTCTTCCTCTTGTTTCATGAGGTGACAAAATCGAGAGAAATTTTAAACATGGATATTAGAGTGTCTCTCATTCTTCTTCTGCTATCATATTAAGTTGAATAAACTCTACTGATGTTCGAACATATATGTTACTTTATCTTTCTAAAGGGGTAAGGGATTACTACGCAAGCTTGCAGCTGAGTATATTATGATTTCTATTAAGTATAGCCCCTTTACATTTACAAATTTTGCCAATATAGCAGATGATACTAGAGAGACAAAGGCTTTGCTGACCTGAGATGGCACAGTAGCCTCATGCTTGATCGCATTGCGACGAACATCTAAAGCCTGAAGATAGAAAGATCTAGCGGCTTGCAACTCTCCATCATAGTATTTAAGATCTCCGATCTTATTTAGGGACACAGAAAGTGTATGCGTAATCTGTAAATGTTACAAAGTAATACAAGGTTATAACTTGCATAAAAAAAATATGTGCAACATTTATGCTTAGGGAAACAGAAAGCATATGTGTGATCTGTAAAAATGTTCCAAAGTAATACATGGTTATTTCTTGCATGAAAACATATTTGCAACATTTATGCAGCAGTAACTTTGATCAGCGCAGTTGGAGCTTGATCTATAAGGCAATCTCCCAATACATCATTACAGATTATAATTTAATTACCTCCTGGTCATCCCTAGGCACTTTGGATAGAAACTTGACGCTCTCTTCAAAGTAGGTGACTGCAGAGCCAACATCTCCTGTCGCTCGACTGCCATAGGTATCACATTGAAATATCAGACATGAATGCAGTATTGTTATTAGAAGATATCCATAAAATTTAATTTCCATCAACCAAAAAGGAAGGTAGGACGGACCAGCAATCACCAAGCATACCCAGAACTGCTCCTAGCTGTGAGCATAACTCTGATGTGTTACCCATTATCTCCAACTGTTCCCTTATATCTTCTGCACACAGACTAAGCCTTGATTTTGCACTATCAATGTTATTAGCACGGAAAGCCTACAAATGAAACAACCAACTACTGAGTTCAGTCAACTGGAAATCTGGGAAAAGCAACATACACAAATATACCCCAATAAATACAGTTAAAGATAAATATTTATGGTGTCAGCATGAAGTATTGGCAAACTCACCCTCATGGCATGGTGTACCAAGAAAGAGCCTCGTTCTAGAGATACATCCTCATATATCACTACTTTCTTCTCACCCGCTGCTTCTTGGTTCTCATTAGTTTGAGACCTCTTGATCCTCGCATGACCTTCAATGAAACGGTCAACTACTTTCTGAAGATCTGGATTGTCTTCAATCTTTTCAATGTCAGCACCACACAAAGGGCAATCCTTAAAACGTGATATGCATACTCTGATTTCACCAAATGACATGAACAGTGTACAGTATCAGAAAATAACAAAGCAAAATTATATCCACTTCTTATATGCTAAAATAAGTTAGCCATCCATATATACAAATAGACAGGAGTGCCAAACTACCAGTCATGCTTACTTGCAAAAAACATGGGAACAAGGAACACATTTGCTGCATTCGTAAAGAAGCGCTTGACAAATCAGGCAGCTGAGAGGGCCCAGCTTAAATGTTTGAGAATCATATCCAAGGGGGCACTTTGCAGGAATGCTTGCAGGTTTCTCAGACTCTTGTTTCCCCGAGAAGGGGCACTTTGCAGGAGTGTTGGCAGGATCCTCAGACTCTTGTTTCGGCTTGCTCTCTTGCCCTGCCTGTTGTTTGTTTTGGTTTTCACCAGTTTTTTTAGTTGATGCATCATCAGGCCGAGAGGCTTTTACGAAAGGACAAACAGGCGTCATATTGATCAACACCCTGTATGAGAATACAATGAAGATCTTCCTAAATCATCTTAAATATGGATATATTTGATACAATGTCAATATACAGAATAAAAGCAGAAAAGCAGGGATGAATGTCACAGCAACGAACTCTACACTCATGTAAAAGTATGTTCCATGATGGAGCAGTAGACAAGATATTGATTACCAAATAGCCTTTAAAATGTAGATTGCGGGACAATTCCATAGCAACAGCAATGCTTCGATGTCCAATTTAAAACAGATACTGAGAAATAAAAAATTTGGACATTCTTGAGAAAAATCAATTTAATTGCCAAGACAGCTTTTTCAAAAAAAGAAAACAACATTCTACCACAACAAAGAAAGAACAAAAAGAACAAGAATAACAAATACAATACATAGCATCCTCAAGCACAGTAGTTTTAGGAGGCGAACAAATATGCATACAGAAGTGTAAAAGGAAAAGACGCCATTGAAAAACTGATGCCCTATATGTCATTACGATATATAAACGGTACAACATAAGGCACGATTGCATACAATAAACCCCAAAGGAATCCAACCCTTTCAACACTTGACACAGTGGAAGCATCGTGCACCAGGCTGCCCTTTATACAAGCATAGCTATTACTACCCCATAAGGTCCTCAGATAGGATCCCATCGAACTCTCATGCTCTTTTAGCTTGTATACATGACCAACACACACATACACGCACGGACTAACAAACATTATCAAAATTCAAGAACTTACAGAATCTTAACTAGGAAGTGTATGCTTTCATACACATATCTAAACTTGAGTTCCAAGATCCAACAGGCATAAGCACACAGTAAAGAACGATCTTATATAGCATTCAAATTTAATACAGAATAAACACAAAATTATCAACTAAACGCACAAAAAACTTTAAAAAATCCTCCTTTTACCATTTTTCTTCTCTTCAGAATATCAAAAGCGTGTAAAAATGGCAAAATCTGAAAGATAATTGAACAAAATTTTACCTTTTTTTCCCCTCTCAATGCATAATCAAAAGATGCATCAAATCTCTAACAAGATAAGATTATATACTATCAACAGCAATACAATACAATATAATACTGCAAAAGGGTATGCCAAAGTGAACAAATTAGAGACACCCGCATCATAAAATAAAGAAAATATTAATGGGATAATATAAAAAATTCAATCTTTCAGCTTTTTCGTCAAGATTAAAAAGGGAAAAAATCTATAAAAATAAATATGTACCTGAATTTTCTTTTTTCGTTGGTTTTATTGCTTCAAATTTGATTATTGAGTCTTGGGATCTTGATGATGAAAATTGAGGACCGGTAATCTATATGTATCCCACTGAAGAAGATTTTTATCCTCAAGTTCCTATCTAATTTTTGTTGTTTTCTTCTTTATCTTTTAATTGTCAACACATGTTTCATTGTACCCTTCGGTCCCACTAGAATAGACGCATGGGGTCGTGTGATGGAGTCTCGGATAAATAATTTGCACTATTTGTATTTCGATTAATACTGTATTAGTCTTGTACCCGTATGATATATGGGTATCGCACGAGAATAAAATAAGTGTACTTTGAATAATAAAAAATATAAATTATAAAATCAATCGATTTAATTTATGTTATATAATTTCAAATAAATTTTAAATTAATATAAATATCTATTTTTAAAAAAAAGATAGTGATCATTATTTATATAGATCAACATTCTAAAAGATACATATATGTATCTTCTTTCAAGCAAGTTGTTGTATCTACAATATTCATGCCATCTCCTCCTAGTTTAATGTCATTCTTACTTCTTGCTCATATGATCGGCATGCAATCCATTTTTTGTCATTAGAAATTTCATAAATTCAATAGTCAATCTTGCCCTACATATGCTTCTCTAGTTGATGCAACATAAACTTATCATTCTCTTACTAAATGCTTAAATTTGTAAACCAAAGTCCCCTGAAAGTTGCATGTATTTTCCCTCCCTAAAATACAAAATGGTCGAGAATCATTAATAGACAACTATGATACAATTAATTAATTAGAGCATATATAACTACGTATTTCTTCGTCAACTAAAATCATCTCAATCGAATTAGTGATAGAATGATTGTTGAAATTAGGTAGCATCCAAAGACGGATCACCTTAACTGTCCATGTTTCTTTTTCTATATTAATGTCCTTGATAGAATCAATATGTACGGCCTTCTAAAACTTCCAAGGACAAAGAAATTAATAACAAATTTAAAGTATGAAAGACTTATTATAAAAAAAATAAAACAAATAAAATTCATCTCATAAAAGACTTTAAAATGGTGCTATTTAATCAAGTCTAGTGAAAAACGGTGCTATTCGATCTTTAAGTACTGAAAGCTTATCCAAATAAGAAGGTTGTATCAAATCTTGAAAGTTATATTTGTCAAATGATATAATTATATTTGCTAAAACCTGACGTTGAAAAAAGTTGCTTAATAAAATACTAAACAATTACACAATTACTTTATACATCTCATAAAAGACTTTAAAATTGAAGGTTTTATCACAGTCATAGCATCACTCAAATATGCCTAAAAAATATCACATGTTAATGTAGCTGCACATAAAGTTATTTCTTTCTCTCAGTCAAGTTACCTATTGGGAGGAAAATAATAATAATACAACTACCCATCTACAAGTAGACCAATGACTTAAAATCCCAAAGCATTGAAAGCAATAGATGCGAAGAAAGTTAATAGCTTATCCTATGTAGATAGAGAAGGTGTAAAACCATATCTGCAGAGAAAATGAGAAAAATCAAAAGATCCATAATACTGTACTGAGTTAACATGTCCACTAAATAAGCAATATATATATATATATATATGAGTGAATGTGGACAAAATATAGGTGATTTATTCCATTTTCTGTCGGCTGTCAAATGCATTCATTTATCTCAAAACAATCCCGACGATCAGTTTAGGTTAAAATAGTCCACTCAAATACTCAGAGAAACAGATAGGAATAAGAATTGTATGCTGATGTCTTCAATTTTAAATACAAGAGACAAATAAACTCTTCTTCTTTTTTCTTTTTTTTTTTTGTTCTCACTTTGCAATGCTGAGTCCAACTATATTTCAATTTCCCACCCAAGAGCTATGTATATGATTAATTTGCCAAACTATTGCAACATTAATATTGGTTTCTCATTTGAAAGGACACGACATGAATGATCAAGATTAAGCTGCCTATAAAAAATAGAAAGATCTTGGATATTTCCATAAGAACAAAAAATAAATAATTTTGAAAAGTTGAAGGCTGTCACGAGTTGAAATATATGAACTATACTAAACAGTTGCTTCGGATGATAAGTTGTGCATGCTGTTTAATTTGTCGAACAAAATTAGTGCACAAAAAGTGGTCGGAGCGAGATTCTTGTTGCTTCTACTGAATTCAGTTTGCTTTATAAAGTTCGCTTGTTTGGTATCTGCTAGTTTGAAATTTAGAGTGTTTTGAAGCTCAAAACGAACTACAAACCAAACTATATTATGCTTTATTCTATAAGGTGGAGTTAGTTATATGAATATGATAATGTTTAATCTAATCAAGAATTGTAGCTTCAACATATGAATATGATAATGTTTAATCTAATGATCAAGAATTTCTTGGGTCTCTCTAGCTTCTAGCTAATCCAACCTCCAGATACTCTTCAGATCTTGTCGGAGAAGGATATGATGGATTCCAAATCCCTCTTGTGTTGTTCGATAGCTGTTGGCCTACCTCCTTTTAACCAAAAAAAAAAAAAAATCCAAACCAACATCAAATTAATCATCTTCCGAACTTATACCTTCTATTAAAATTTAAAAAAAGAAGACAAAATACTCTACTTATCATACAAAATTTAATTTTCTTAAACTAAAACAAACTTAAATAAACCAAATCAATTATATAATAAATCAACAAAACTCACCAAATATTTCATGGTATGCCGTGATGGACCAAACATAATAAAAAAAACCACTTGCCATGTTTGAAAGGACTTCTACTATTACCATTAAGAATCCATTTGGTAGACATGACAGAAATGATTGGTGGCAACAAAGGAGGAGTTCAATATGCTTTAAGCTGGTCTAGGTTTTTGTAGTTAATCCCATTTCGCCAAAAGATATAAACAAATAGATAAAATGAAGCATGCAAATCTATATATAGGCCAGTGGGGCTATAACTCTCACTAATATAGAGAGCAAAACTATTAAGGAGTGGATTGAGTACTTTGTTCATTTTCTATAACATCTACAACCATGTTCAAAGATAAGCACACAAACATAATATAAAAAAAAATTGCAAAAAGAAACAAAACATCCACACATACACTGTACTAATTATATATAAAAATATAGATCAAAAGCAATAAATATATTACAAAGCATACAAAAAAGAATGTTACAGATATAATCAAAGAAAATGAAATATTTACATGATAAAAAACATAATAGATCATGACAAAATGAAAATTAAGGTAATTAAGCAAACAAATTATTTTATAATAGAAATTGAATTGCAAAACCTTGAAATGAACTCTAAGGTCCGATCCTCTCGCCTTACAAGCTGAAAAAATAAATAAATAACAAAACAAATTACATAAATAATTTCTATTTACAAAAAAAAAAAAAATTAAAAAAATAAACGGAAAAAATACTTACATTTAGTTGAGTTCTCTAGCTCTCTCGAGTACTTCACCTAAAAAATCATGAAAAATTTGCAATTGCTTCAGCTATATATATACATATATAAACATCAATGACTGTATTTACATGCATAATAAAGCTAATAGAACCTCATAGATGCTTCTTCTTGAATCATCAACAATGAACATTAATAATGCACAAAAAATTGAAAGCTCTATTCATGGCGACAATCTATTTATTTTTGCAATCTAGAAATTTACAACTGCGTAACTTCTAAGTTGCTAAGGACAATCAAGAATATAAGGATTTCAAATTTATTGATAAGATTTTACGTGTATATCATTAAATAATTATAATCATGTTGTGAAACGCTTAATACCGTATAAATAATAAAGAAGGTCATGTATAGATAATGCTATTATGAAAACATGATTACCTTGATGAATTCCTGATTGAAAACGGCCTTTGCTTCAAAGTCTGGTGTAGTAGCACAAAACTCTTGAATAGGACAACCTGCGCAAACGTTGATTTTCCAGCGGACTCTAATTTACCATTATAAAGTAAAGATAACGCTATTAATAAAGTAGTAATAATATTATTAATAAAATAAAGGTTTCTACTGATATAGATAAATAATTTTAAATTTTAAATGAAGATATGATAGAGTCTTACGATAGATAAGAAAATCTTAACTAATTATAAGATATAAATTTAAATAATATAATTTGGATGATACTGCATCTAATAATTATCAGTTACATTATAATCTGTAAAAGTCATTTCCAAATTTCAAAATTAAGTATCCAGTAAATCTCATCTTTATTGTTTTTTCCCCTTAATTATCTACAATAAATAACCTAGGTGATTAAAACCTTACCAACATAAATTTGTATTTACTGATAAAGATTAGAAATTAGTATCAATAAGATATGAGCCAACAATTAAAAATTGCTATCATAATAATTTTAGAAATTCAATGAAATCCTTTGTCTTTTTATTTATTTATTTATTTAAAAATAAAGATTATAAAAGTACACAATCATTTGAAGTCATTATTAGAAATGATTTTGTTTTTGTCAGAATTATTGGCAATGAGCTTTTTTTTTTTGGTCAAAATCATTAGTAATAAGTTATTAATCTATTTTCTTTTTTTATCTTTTGTTCATAAAACTACTATAAAAACATAATTTTGGACAAATATCTAAACTAAAACAACCTTAAATAAACCAAATCGATTATATAAGAAATCTTCAAAATTAATTATCTAGTATATCTCATCTTTATTATTTTTTTCCCTTAATTATCTACAATAAATAACCAAAGTGAATAAAAACTTACCAACATAAATTTGTATTTACTGATAAAGATTAGAAATCAGTATCTATAAGATATGAGCCAACAGTTAAAAATTGTTATCCTAATAATTTTAGAAATTGAATGGAAATCCTGTCTTTTTTTTTTTTAATTTAAAAAAATAAAGATTATAAAAGTACACAATCATTTGAAGTCATTATTAGTAATGATTTTTTTTGTCAGAATTATTAGTAATGAGTTTTTTTTTTTGGTCAGAATCATTAGTAATGAGTTATTAATCTATTTTTTTTTCTTTTGTTCATAAAACTACTATAACAACATAATTTCAGACAAATATCTAAACTAAAACAAATTTAAATAAACCAAATCAATTATATAAGAAATCAACTAAATTCACCAAATATTTTATGGAATTATTATTTCAATATTTTAAATAATGTTTACACGTGGCATGATATGGTTGTTCTTGTAGAGATACTCATTAAATGACACATGTCAAGATGGTTATTCTCTTAGAATATATAATGATTATTTTTTAAAACATTTTAATTTATAATATTATAGGAAGATTCATTTTCAAAAAAATATTGTATACAAGAAGTTAATTTATCAAATTATAGATGGTAAAACATGTTACTTTTTTTTTAAGCCAGAGAAAAATATATATTATAGTAAACTTATGCATTAAGACCACCTATTTTTTGGTTTTATTCATCTCAACTTGTGTGACATTATTAATTTTTTGGCGAGATTAATACAATTTTCACATTGAGTCATTTAATATTTGTTTACATAGTAATATGACCATAATAGTCTACACAGAGAATATTAGTACCATAATATAGAAAGTTTGCGGTCTTGAAAATTTGATAAAATCAGCGAAATATTTTTCCTTAAAAGAATATAAAAAAAATTGTTTTAATTATTCTCTAGAACTCATTTTTTAATCCAAGAGATTATTATATTAGGATAGAAGATTAGAGTACTGCATTTTATTATCCTTCTAAAGGCTGTTGAAGGAATTGTTTTTGGACAATTATGCTATACTTGAGATATTAGAGTGACCTTGTACGAAACAAACAAATGAAAATGAGTGAAAGAACATTTGGTTTGTGTATGAGAAGAAGATAAAACGGTCTATAAGTATCAAATACATATAAAAGATGATAAATGTAATAATAATATCATATCTAGAACTTTAAACTTCATAGTTGTTGATTGTGTGCATGATATATAACCTGTTACAACAAAAACAAATAAATTAGAAAAACAAAACTTTGGAAGTCAAGAAAGACAGCTTTACGCCATTGAGTCATTCGGAATTGCCAAGATTGTTTAAAGGATGAAGAAGAATTTTTTATGACATCTAACTAGAAGTGAGAAAAGAATAAAAATCATAAAGACTTCCTTGCTTATAATAAAATATATATATATTTTTTTAATGACGTGAAAACTCAGTTGGCGGAGCCCGATCATCCTTGACAAATTCTCAGGTATAGCGGTACGTCCCAATAAATAAATAATTAAAAATTAGGGGGTCTAACTATAAAGAAAAAGACGCAGGTAATGAAAGAAATAAGTATCTAAAGCAAATGCACACATTTTATGGAGATGTGAAAAAATATTCGAAGAATATGATTATGCCTTAACCATAGATTTGGAATATGAAGAATTAAAATATGCAATTAATTTGTAAATTGATTGAGATGATAGTGGAGAAGAAGGACATCTCAAAACCTGAAAAATGTTATTGGGGAAAAAGAAAGATAGATGGTAACCTAATTTAGATCTAGATTATGGTTTCGACACTGAATAGGTGATCATGAGCGGTAAAAATATAATTTTGCAGATTTCAATATATAACATTCGTCTAAGAAGAATTTGAAGAGAGATATGTCCAAGAAGAACCTATTCCGTCCACAAAAGAAATATTTAGATTGTATAGAGGAGGGTTGCAAAGAGTTAATAATATTCCAAATTGACTTAAAAGTCCAAGAAAAATGAGATGAGCATCCCATCATCTATTTAGTCAGCTTTGAATAATCCAGTTGAATATTCAAGAGACAAAAACTCTCGTCAATTTGAGGAAAAAAAACCTAAGAAAGCTACATTATCCGGAAACTTTTAATAATTTTAGGGACATTCAATTTTACAAAGTGAAAAAATGCAAGAGAATCAAATTATTGCAGAGGACTCTTTTATTAAGTTAACAACGATGAACCTTTATTTTATTTTATTTCTAGTCACTGTTCAGAAAATAGCCTTGATTCCACCAACTACAACCAAGGATAGAATAGTAAAATGCTTTTTGACTTTCTCATAGTTGAACAATCAGCCAAGTCAAACACTCACCAATATTTGGAAACACGGGAGGATTTACGATTTATATGAATAACTTTTTCAGTTGCGGATAAAGTGATTTTTTAATTTAAAATAATTTTAAAAATGCACATGTATAGCATATTTTTAGTCTTAACTCACTTCTTAATACATACCTTCGCTCTTAGGGTTAGTAAAACTACAATCTCGATTGACCCGTAAATAGCTCCAACCTTCTACAGATTTCTCCTTGCATCAAAGCTGCCATGACCTCAGAACGAGTGGCTGATATAGTACTAAATGAAGCCATCAACTGCGCCCTTGCTGATCAGCCATTAATTTGCATCTGGAGCCGAAGTTAATACAGCTCCTCGAGAGCGGCCTGCGATGTTAGCGCAGGCTGTGGCTGATTTGCATTACTTGCTGATGAACTTATCGTTGGATTTTGATCAGTTTATGCACCATCATAAGTATATAATTCTGGTTTGACGACCTCTGTGGTTGCAGAACATGCGTGGACACGACTATTCACTCACTTTGAGCACAACTTAAAACTATCTCTAATAACTTACATTTTAGATGAGGTGGTAGCAAGCGGTCGTGGTTTAAGTTTCGTCATTACTCATTTCAAAACGACATTAAAACTGTCTAGCTATGAACAAGGTTCAAAAACAATTCTCCCCTATACGTGTGGCTGGAATGCTTATACTCCATTGATCTTTTCTCCCCTTCTCCAAGTCGATCACTCTCGTTCACCCAATGCATGATATTGAAAGTTGGGGTGTATGGACCCAACCTATGTAATGAAGACATACAAAACCGTTACTGCAAATTATGGACATTGTTCTCGGAACCTCTTGTATTTAAAACGAGAATCAGAATATAAAATCAAATGCCCAGTGACAAAGAGGGAACCATGCATCTTTGTACCAGTATGTAGTCAATGCAAGTTAAGAACTTTTTTTTTTATATTATTAAATAAGCTAGTAATTCCATTATGATAAAAAAATTATAAAAACTATATATTCTATTCAAAAGTGTATCGCTACACTTTTATCCACTGTAACTTTTTAAATAATCAATCTGTAGTTGCTTGATATTTTGAACTTGGCACAAAAGATTAAAGAACGAAAAATATACTCAATATATATATATATATATATATATATGTGTTCTATTTTTTTTTTTTTTGCTCGGTCAACAAGTAAAATATTCATTCCACTATCAAAAAAGCGTTTGTCAAAGCCCTTACAAGAATGATGCCAAAAACAAAAAACCACAACTAAAACTACATAAGAATGTCACTAATATTCATTTGGGTGCAAATATCTCTATTGCGCCGGTTGTTCCTATACTTTTTTCCCGTCATTAATTTGAATCGGACATCGTTCGTGATTCTTTGGACAATCTGCTCCACATTTGCATACTCGTTGTTGAAGAGCCTTACATTGCGTTCACACCAAAGATAATACACACTTGAACTGAGTAAAAGCTTGAGTGCAACAGCTTGTAATGATTTTCGTTGCCCCAGATTGCAGCTACCACGCAGAATTCTATTCCATTGAATTGCCAACACTGTTGCTCGGGCCATTCTAAGGCAAGTCCGCCAAACTCTCAGACTGAAAGAGCACTCAAAGAAAATGTGGTCTCTTGTTTCCATATACATATGGCAAAGAGAGCAATGACCATTGATTTGCATTCCCCAACTAATCATCCGATGTTTCGTTGGAAGTCTATCAAGGAAGCAAGCCAACAACAAAAACTATGTTTCGGAATAAAAATATTCTTCCACAATAACTGATACCAAGGTACCTTTTGATGTTTTGTTCGAATTTCTTCCCAAGTTGTCGAAGTCTCAAATCTACCATTTGCTCCAATCGTCCATTGAATAGAATCACTTCTAAGAGGATCAACAATAACACCTGCCAAACTGTTACCCAAGAAACGAAGATTCCTTGGCCAATGGATTTCAGCCCACGAATGATAGAGCTCACCTTGCATTGTTGTCCCAGCCTAGAAGCTATGATTTGTTCTTGTTGGATATGGTGAGCAAGGACTCCCATTGGGTGCCAATTATCCCACCACACAAACGTGTTAATCGTGACGCTATATGTCCTATTGACAATTGACATCTATCCTATATATATATATATCACACGAGATGGTCTGGAATTTAAATTCTAGCATTATAGAAATTACAATTAATATATATAGTTGGGGTGGAATATATATTCAAACGCCGTATTACAATGTAATTTTTTAATATCGTGATTTATTAGTTGGTGTGTACAAATATCAGTAATGAATTGAGCGTTACATTGTGTGTGATTGTACACTGTAATTGGTCTAGTGGTATGATTCTTGAATTGTAAGAGGTCTTACAAGTCCACATCGATCAAGACCACAACCCTCCTTTGCAGCAAAAGAATTGAGGCTCTCCGCTCTGGCGTGAGTCTTGATGATGGTTCATCTACTTTCTCCCCGTGCATGCTAACTCTTGTGTTCACCTAGGGCTTGACCACTTGAGAAAATCTTTGAGTAAATGCTGCACTGATGATTGTTACCATCCGCGATGTGTTTCACCTTCAACAAAGAAAACGCTCTTTCACCAGTCCGGATTGACATTAGTCGTGAAAAAAAAAGTGAGTGTAGATTGATATCAGCTCAGACTGTTGTCGAATTCTATCGTCTCTATGCCCATCAATGCAGTCTTCCTCGTCCCCATCCATCATTTCTTGTAATTGAAAAGCAACCCTTAACATTCTCATGACTAGCCCAATGAAGCACAAAGGCCATTATATTAGCCAACATCAACAAACACGAAAGGACCTCAATCGAGATCCTCTTCGGTCATTAATTTGGAGTCAGAATCACTCACATCGCTTTCGGAAGCCGCCACAGACGCTCAGGTTGGCGGGGCATGTGGCCGGAAAGTGCTTTCCGTGACCAAAACCTCTTGCCAATCTCACTACACGGCCTAGTGATCTTTGGTGCAATAGGGTGTGGCTTGTTGCCATATTAATGCAACACTAGAAGTGGAACTTGTTATCAAGTCTGATAAACTTGGTAGGCTTCTTTTTAGGGTTAGGTTGGAATTGAATCTGACAATTTGTAAAATGCCAACATAAGAAGGTTTTTTTCTTCTTCTTTGTATGATGAGAAACTAATCATCTCAACAGGATTATATTAAATTACAATTTTATAGTGTAATATTACACTCCAATATATATATTAGTTTAATCAGAAGAAATTTTGAAATTAAAAACTTTGACGTACCAACTAATATTTTTACTATTTGTTCTGACTCGAAGTCCCAAGGCAAGAAATTTCTTCAATATCAATGGGTGGAAAGTTATCTTACAAGGAGGAGTGTGTGGGGTCATTAATCGTTGTCGGGAATGTTGTTGTTCATCTTTACTTCGTACGATAGAATAAAAAAAAAGAAAACTCTTAGCATTATCAAGTAATGGACTTCATATATATATATATATATAATTGCATAAAAATTCCAAATGGGACATGCAAATCTAGACCAAAATTCACTTAAACGAGGGATACGGTTTACGATATGTTAAAAAAACACTCGAATGCGCCATATCTATAACTATATTGTAGCACAATTGTTTGTCTATATCTATATTATTCCGTATATATTTTAGAATTTGAGTTTTTCAATAAAGAAGATATATTAGTTTTCTCATTTAATTGGTCAAGGTTGTTTTGTCAATGAAGGTTCCGTCGTGCAAGAATGGCGTTGAGAATTCTTTTTTCTTTTGGTAAGTAAAGCAATTTCATATTTGAAAGATCAATCAAAGAGATACAAAAAAAAAAAAAATACAATAATTCAGCCAAAAACTATATTATGATATCTTATAAACTCCAATATTATCTACTAATGTCACATTTAAAGAAGAGGTGTTTCTTATCTTTAACAACACGATGGCAGAAAACACACAAACTGTTAATAGAAATACCCCAAGCAATAAGTCTCATTTTTGTTGGAAGTCTATCTTAAATTGCAAGCCATGTTGTGAAGCTGTGCTTATGAATTCTAGTTTTGTCCTACACATGAGAATTCTTGTAACATTTAGAAACTCATAAGCTATAGCAAAAGAAGAGGGAATAGAAAGAAGGAAGATGTTGGTTGTTGAGGGTGAGGGGGAGGAGGAGGAGGAGGGGGAGGACACTAATAAGGGATGTATGGATTGTCACATATTTGAATAGGTCATATTATTAATTTTTAAACTTTCACCAAACAGATGTAAGACGAAAATTAGATTTTAACTCATACCTTATAACACCATGAAATAATTAAGAACAAAACATATCTTAATATTCTTGAATCACTTTGGAGATATACAAAATAGTATATAAAGTTAAAATATACACATATTTAATGGTGTATATCATGAATTAAATACCCTATGACTAACTTGATCTTCTCTCTCCTTACTCTATACACTTTTTGATGAGGATTTCAAGGTTGTACGAACCATTTAAGAAAGAGCCAAGAACCAGCCTTACATGTCCACGTTCATTGAGCATACACGTCCATATTCATTGAACCATTTGGAAGTCCACATTCAATGAACCATTTGGGCGAATTTTCCACCAAAGATTCAAGTCAAGATTCTATTTTCAAGATTCAAGAACTTCAAGATTCTTCAAGAAGTTTCAAGAAGATTCAAAGATTTAGTCAATATTTGATTTCTTTGTAATTCTATCCTAGTTTTAGTTTTAGTTTTAGTTTTAGTTTTAGTTTTAGTTTAATTCCCTATGGACGAATTTAGGTGTTCACACTAGGAAAAAGACTTTCTTGGGCTGCAAGATTAGGTGTTCACACTGGAAATGAGCTTTTCTTGGGTTGCAAGTTTGCTTCCTTTTTAGTTACTATTCATATTACTATTCACGTGAATAGTTAATATGAGTCTTTTCTTGGTCTCCAAGTTTGTTTCCTTTGACCTAATTACTATTCACGTTTTTCTATTTCAGCTAGGGTTTAAGAGTCTTTTCTAATTAGGAAACTTATTTGTTCTTTGCCTATATAAGGCTGATTGCAAGAAATAAAAGAAAGACAATTTTGATATTAAATTTGTGAGAGTATTCTCCTTAAGTTCTCAAGAACTTTTCGAACTAATCAAGATTATTCTTGTGGCGTTCACCTTAACTTATCAAACGAGACTTCCATCCTCGTTTGTAGCGTCTTCAACTATACAAATGTTCTAGCTTTACTAAGCATAGGGTCGCGGTTCCATCCAATCCTGAAAGATCTTGGGTCGTTTGCCATATTTGGTGTTGGGTTGCGTCACATGTTGGCATGGTTCGTATCAGTTGGTATCAGCGCTTAGGTTTATCAGGTTTGCCTATCCTTTTCTTGTTTTCTTGGTTAATTTCGTGTGTCTAGGATTAGGTTTTAAGTTTCTTTCTTCATTCTTGATTGAGTCTTGATTATCAATTCCGTTTCTTGCCTTGCTTCAATTCTGTTTTAGGTTGTCTTAAATCCGTTCTTGCTTTCAATTTCATTTTTTGTCTTGTGTCAATTCCGTTTCTTGCTTTCAATTGGCCAAACCCTAAAATCTTGAATTAGGGTTTCTTGTGCTTCTAAATTTGAATTTTTGTGACTTGTTCATTGTTTTCGTTTTTGAAAAGTCAAGAAAAGAAATAAAAGAGAGAGAGAAAAAAAAAAATAGTTCGGAGCTAAAAAATTCGAAAAATAGTGAATAGTAAATTTTTTTTTTTAGTGAATTAGCCATTGAGGCCAAACTTTTCTGAAGGGAAACGAAGTTCTAAGTATAACCCACAGCTAAGCTGTGGGCACCACCCTCTTAGGGCCTAATTCCATTGTTTTCTATGAGTTTTATGTATTTTTGTGTTTTCCAATAGGGTTTTCTCAACTTTTCTTATTTTTCTAGGTTTCCTTCTTCGAGTTTTGTTCAATTTTCTTTGTCTAACCTTGTTTCCAAAGTCTTAGAGGTCTGAAAAAAAAACAAAAAAAACAAAAAAAAAAGTCAGATTCCGAAATAGATTATTACGCTGTTTAGTATTCTTGGTAAGTTCTAGGGACTTGAAGGAGAACACGAGAGAAAAAAAGGCAGAGTGCATGAGATTAATAGAGGGTAAAAGCCAAATTGAGTTGAGTGAAACACGTGAGGGAGTGAAAATTAATCATGTCTCAAAATCAAGCGGACAACACTAACGAAGGAGGTCAACAAGCTGCTGTTCCAAATTTACAGATGCAAGCTTTGTTGGGAGAGATGAGACGGATGATGAGAGCTGAATTTGAACAAATACATGAGAGGTTTGAAAGAATATATAAGGTCAAGCCCGATTCCAAACAATCCACCAATGACACGACCTCCTAAGGTAAATCAGCTTCTACTACGACTCAATCTCGTGATATTAAATGTTTTACATGTCAGGGATGGGGACACATAGCAAGCCAATGCCCAAACAAGCGAGCAATGGTAGTCTTGGAAAGTGGTGAGATTGAATCTAAAGACGAAACATATTTTGATAACATGCCCATACTAGAGGACACCGAAGTAGGTGAAGAAGAGGAATTTGGGGCAAATTATGGAGAGATGCTTGGACTAGTGGCACGATGAGCTTTGAGCTTGCAAGCTAAAGAGGAGGAAGAAGTAGTGCAACATGAGAACATCTTTCATACCCGCTGCCACGTGAAAGATAAGGTATGTAGTGTTATTATTGATGGTGGTAGTTGTACTAACGTTGCTAGTGCTTCAATGGTTGACAAGCTAGGGCTCACAACAATTAAGCATCCATGTCCATACAAGTTGCAATGGTTGAATGATTGTGGTGAGATAAGGGTTACAAAACAGGTTGTGGTGCCGTTTCGCATTGGAAAATATGAGGATGAAGTATTGTGCGATGTGGTACCTATGCATGCTGGACATCTTCTTTTGGGAAGGCCATGGCAATTTGATCGACGTGTGCAGCATGATGGCTTCACCAACAAATACTCAGTCATGTTCAATCAACGGACAATCACTCTAGTTCCAATGACACCAAAACAAGTGTATGAGGATCAAGTGAGGTTACAAAAATTGAGTGATCAAAAGAATTGAGTGAACAAAAGAATTTGAGTGATTAAAAGAATTTGAGTGAGCAAAAGAATGAGAGTGAAAAGATAGAGAGCAAGGCTAAAGCTGGAGAGGTAGTAAAAAGAGGAAAGAGCTCGGCCAAGGAGGTAAAAACAGAGGGAAAACAAAGAAATTTTTATGCAAAAACAAGTGAGGTTAAGAGAGCTTTGATTTCAAAAAGGCCAATGATTGTACTTATGTACAAAGAGGCTCTTTTAAACACTAACCAACTTGACTATGCATTGCCTTGTGTTGTTGTTTCTCTCTTGCAGGATTTCGAGGTTGTATTTCCCGAGGACATACCACATGGTCTACTACCTAGGCTGGTCTTTGAACCTGGAGGATTTGAGGACAAATCCTTCTTAAGAGGGGGGGAATGATGAGGACATCAAGGTTGTACGAACCATTTAAGAAAGAGCCAAGAACCAGCCTTACATGTCCACGTTCATTGAGCATACACGTCCACATTCATTGAACCATTTAGAAGTCCACATTCAATGAACCATTTGGGCGAATTTTTCAGCAAAGATTCAAGTCAAGATTTTATTTTCAAGATTCAAGAACTTCAAGATTTTTCAAGAAGTTTCAAGAAGATTCGAAGATTTAGTTAAGATTTGATTTCTTTGTAATTCTATCCTAATTTTAGTTTTAGTTTTAATTTTAGTTTAATTCCTTATGGACGAATTTAGGTGTTCACACTAGGAAAAAGACTTTCTTGGGCTGCAAGATTAGGTGTTCACACTAGAAATGAGCTTTTTTTGGGCTGCAAGTTTGCTTCCTTTTTAGTTACTGTTCACGTGAATAGTTAGTAGGAGTCTTTTCTTGGTCTCCAAGTTTGTTTCCTTTGACTTATTTACTATTCATGTTTTTCTATTTCAGCTAGGGTTTAGGAGTCTTTTCTAATTAGGAAACTTATTTGTTCTTTGCCTATATAAGGCTGATTTGCAAGAAATGAAAGAAAGACAATTTTGATATTAAATTTGTGAGAGTATTCTCCTTAAGTTCTCAAGAACTTTTCGAACTTATCAAGATTATTCTTGTGGTGTTCACCTTGACTTATCAAATGAGACTTTCATCCTCGTTTGTGGTATCTTCAACTATACCAAGGTTCTAGCTTTGCTAAGCATAGGGTCGCGGTTCCATCCAATTCTGAAAGGTCTTGGGGTCGTTTGCCATATTTGGTGTTGGGTCGCGTCACATGTTGACGTGGTTCGTATCACTTTTATGTTTGTCAAATGATGAGAATAACAAATGTTAGAAATGGCTGAGTGGAGAGAGGGACGAAGAGTCTTTTATATAGTAATTTTCTAATTAATTCCACCCATCATGGATTTAATTAGAAATAACCTTTCATGAACCCACTAACCCACTAAGTATACAATTATGTAGGATTATAATTTAGGTGGTTATTAAACTCTCTTGAACATGGATTCAATATAAGACTAGATATATGGACTCTTCATATTTCTCTTATTCTTTTATGAATCCAATTAATATTTCATTATGTAGGAGATTACATATTGGTTAATGACTTTGGTCATTGAACCATCACAATTTATTTTGCAGTTTATGTGGTCATGAACGCCACCTTAAACAAAAGTTTTTTACTAGAGAAGAGGATGAAATGTTTTTTTAAAAATTCTCCTAGAATTGAATAAAGCTAATTCTGCATAATTTTCTCTCAATTAAGCTTGACTTGTACGAGATGAAAATCTCTTATACACTTCTCAACCTGTGGACCCTGCTTACTAAATTCATGTGACAGCATATGTGAGCTTTCGATGAAAATTAAGGACAAAATTATGTGTTGTAATATTTTTAGCTTGTATTATACCTAACTCTACAACTCTGTTTAGTAAAAATATTTCCCAAATTTCGTATGGTGAAGTTAGATGTTAGATTCAGTGTATAATACAAGCCAGAAAAAATTAGAACTGGAAAAAAGTCTTACTTTTCATTATTTTATGTTTCAAATCTTATTATGTTTCCGTGCAGTCATTTGATTCTAGCTACAAGGCAACATAATAAGTGTAAAAATATAATTATATGTACGTTTCTTACTAGATCTCTTCAATTGGCAGTTTGATTTAGATTATACAAAACTGTTTATGATCATGTGAATAATGAAGTATAGTAATATTCACATCTAAAGAAAGTCACCAGATGAAATCATTAAAGTTTGCGAAGAAATGATGACAAAAATAGAAACCAAAAACTTAAATCATAACAATATAATGAAACTTCTAATTTAATTTTATTCTTCCTTCACTTATTAAGTTTCTTTCTCCCCATTTTCCTTGTCTTTTTATTTTTATTTTCTTGATTTATAGTTCTTTTTTTTTTTTTTTAAATGGCATGATATTATACTTTAATCATTTTGCTGCACTATTTGACAAACTTCTTTATAAGGAGATATTTTATGTTGGCTTGTCATGTTTTCCAAAGCCACAAACTTTTCAAATGATAGTTTTTTGATGTAGCTTCTTTTCGTTTCGATTTATATTTTCTCAAATTACTTGAGTTGATATGCATATTATTATGAAAAATTACCTATTTAACCTGAAAAATTAAACAATAGATCTGAGTTGACACTTAAGAGAACAATAACACTCTTTTTTTCTTCCTTAAAGTTCAGCATCGATTAACACAAAGGAGTTAAGTGGAACATTTGGGGCAATAGACAAGAAACTTATTCATGCATCAAGTTCAAATAAGTAAATAGTTTATTTCCCTTGGAATCAGTCAATCTATTTTCTTTGGAGTTAGTCTTAGTGACCTTGTACCTAATTAAACCAAATTATCCCTTTTCGAGCAAGGTGACGTATGCCAAAATTTGGACCCTAGTGTAACCTCAAAGACTATTTACCTAGAAATTAATTAGACTATATATTCTCCTTAGAGTTAGTCTTGTTGACCCTTGTACCTAATTAAAGTGAACTATGCATTTTTCAAGCAAGATCATAGATATCAAAATTCGAACACTAGTGTGGCCCGAAAAACTATTTTCCTTAAAAATAGACTATTCTCTAAAATCGATCTATTTTAGTGAGCTTATACTTAACTAAATTGAATTACATAATTTTTTCAAACGAGGTCTTGTATCTTAGTATTTAAACCCTATTGTAACTCCAAAACTTCCTAAAAACCTTTCCTATCTTTAAAAGAAAAACAAGTATCGATTCTTGTTTAATCCTCCCATTTTTTGGTCATTGTTGAAAACAGGACCCACAATTTTTATTATTTTTGTAAAAGGAACAAACGATAAAACAACCCCCAATCTTTCCCATAATTTTGTACTTTCTACTCCACCACCACCACCCAACCCTCCGCGCCCTCCCTCCCCCCCCCTCCCCCCCCCCCCCCCCCCCCCCACACACACACGTACACACACCCACCACGCCACCCTACCCTACGCTTCCACCCTGTCACCATCCGTACCTGTCTCTCTCTCTCTTTCTGCCCTTTCTTCCTGATTCCGGTTGCCGGTCACCCTAGGACAAACCCCCCACTTTACCACCTCACTTTCACACGTGCCTCGCTTCTCTATCTCACCCCCTCACACGTGCCATCTCCCGCATACTATTCTCTCTTTATGCATCCTTGTCTATGTTGTGTGTGTTTTTTTCTGTTGTGTGGTGCAACAAATAAAAGTTAGAGAGAGATAGAGATAGAGAGAGAGATTAAAAGCTAAATTTTTTTTTTTTCTTGTAGACAACATTGTGAGGTCTTTGCACTCCCTAAGCCAATAAAGATCAGACCCGAAAAAATTTATTCTCATAGCCTAGATGTTTACTTAGTCTTCTTGCTTTCTCCTATCTTCTATTACTAAACCTATACATACATATATATATATATATATATATATATATATATATATATGTGATCATATAGATAAGTGTATATTAATTATACCTATGAGGATAAGGAAACGTTTTCCTACAGCTTCTGTGCCCCTTGCAGATCCCAAACTCAACGGATCATCACTTGTGGTGCAACTGCAATCACAGCCTTCACATGGAAATCTACATTTTCAAGAGTGTAAGACCAATTCTCAGCCGTCTGATCCTCCAAATCAGCCTTCTGATCAATGGATGATGATCCCAGATGATCAGAAAGCCAGATGGGTTTCTCCTGTTAACTCTACAGAAACGAAGATGAAGCAAAAGGTACTTGGTATATCTATACATATATATATATATGTGTGTGTGTGTGTGTGTGTGTGTGTATGTGTGAGTTGTATATATATAGTATAAAGCTGCACTGACTACATGTACTGAATCTGCACCCAAAAGGGTTGCATAAAGTGCAACTTTGATGCATAGATCTTGTGTGCGTTTTTCTTGTTTTTGCAGGATTTGGAAGGTGAGGAGATCAAAGATGATGACAGATGGGTACTAGAAGAAGAGAAGAAGAAGAAGAATAGTAATGATATCATGAGGTAAACAATAAAAAAAGAAAAGTTACTGAACCATCTTGTTCACTTCTTTCATGAATTCTTGTAGTAAAAAAGGTGAAAAAAAAAGAAGAGAGAGTATAATAACTTGATGTAACACACTTTAAATATTTATACTGTAAGTGGAAATACTGTTTAGAATTGCTAGGTAGCCACCATACCTTCCAATCCCATCCCATCTAATATATCTAATCTGTCTCTCAAGTGATCTATAGTCCTTTAATTTTATTTTATTTTTCACAGAAAACCCAAAAATATATATGCCCATGTGGTGCATGTTAGCACAAGATATAATGGTCCCCATCATTTTATGTGTTTGCACTTTGTATATGGACTAAATTTTTTCCCTATATGGATCATTTTTGCACTTTGCATTGTTTACAGGAAAGAATGCACCTTAAATGCAGAAGGAGATATCTCGCTTCTACTATCATCGTCTTCTTCTGATCAAGGTATGTAAATATTTTTCCTGAAAACCTTTTGAGAATGCACGTTGTCTGGGCTGTGTTACCGGAGGCTTTGTTGTTGATTAAAGAACATAATGAGTGTTTGTATTGATCTTGTTTTTGTTATTATTAACGGATTACTTGGACATGGCACTTGCGTTGTTGTATTATGTATATATATAGTAGATGGGAGATGGGGTGAAGGAGATAAGGTGGTTCCATTGAAGAAGAGGAAAGGAAGCTTCGAGAGAGTCGTCACAAAGGAGGAGATCACTGTAAAGGCCAAATGGAAATCAAAGACAAACAAGAAATGCTTACAATTACAAAATGGTGATGATGAGCTTAACGAGAAGATAGCTATGGAGGGGGGTGTTGATAATGGTGGTAGTACAAAGACGGAGAAGAAGAAGAAGAAGAAGAGAGGCAATGTTATCATGGAAGGATCGCGATGTAGTCGTGTTAATGGTAGAGGATGGAGGTGTTGCCAGCAGACACTTGTCGGCTACTCCTTGTGCGAGCATCACTTGGGTAAAGGAAGGCTTCGAAGCATGTCTAGTGTTCGAAATCGAGCCATGGCGGCTAATTCAACAATTGCACCAAAAGATGATGAGTCTTCTCAAGCTTCATTAAGCTTAGGAGAAAACCAGAAAGAGAAGAAATTATCTTTGTTGATGGACCATAACGAGGATGGCGATCATGGTGAGGACAATGAAGATCAGAAGCCAAGGATGGTAACTAAGAAGAAGAAGAAAAAACTTGGTACGGTGAAAGCTAGATCTATGAGCAGCCTATTAGGCCAAACGGAGAATGCAGTTGCAGTAGCAAATAGCACAAATAGCAGTAGGCAGGTGTTCGGTTAAGTCTCGCAACGAGCGTTGAAAAGAAACGAATGTTATTTCATGTATGCGTGAACGAAGCTATTCTGGTAATAAATAGGCTTTTGCAGCTAATAATATCTTTGGTATCATTTCAGATTCTTAGTAGTTGTGAAATTCTTATTGAAATGTTCTTCAATTCCATTATCGTTATTCATTTGATAAATCAATTACATTCTACTTCCTTAATCCCTTTGATTGATTTTGAGATGGGTATAATACTAAAAATGAAATGCCATAACGCTGTTTTAACACATGTTGAAGTACTCCATGGAAAACAAAGAATATCTTTTACATACCCGTCAAGTTTTAAGATTCAAATCTACCGATTTGTTAAATACCTCAATTCAACTTTTCTCAAATTAGTTTTCGCTATTTCAAGAGTTCATTGAACTATTTGTGGATTACTGTAAGAAAATTTACCAGTGTGAGTTTCAATGTTCTTAATTTAATGAATGTGGTGCTAAAGCACCTTAGACCTGACCTCGGCCCTATTTTTATAAAATCTGCAGTTGTTTAATTTTGACTAAGGAAACACAATGCAGTGAACTACGTTTCTTGCATGTGATGAAATTGTTTATAAGATAGAATATACTTGCAAAAAGAAAGTAGCTGTAGCTGAGATTGTTATTATTCTTCGTATATAATACATGAAATAACGATGGACTTGCTACATAGCTTTTTTTTTTTTTTTTTTTTTCTTCTTTTCTCCGTCTGATGTATGAAGTTCTAGTTATGCATCAAAAATACTATTTTGACAAAGAGTTCGAGTTGGATTTTTTCCATAAAGCATCAAATTTAGAAGCTTTCAGGCCTAACCTTTTGAATAGAAATGGTCGACCATACATGTATTTACAAAATTCAATTGCATGTTGAGCAACCATCTGGCTACACAAAATGGATTTTATTGTGCGTACGCTGATGTTCCCTCTTGTTGTAAGAGAAACTTCATTGATTTCCATGCACGATATATAAAGAGGTCATTTGGAAACATGAACACCCTTATGAACTATAATAGGATGAGATTTGCAATATCTCTTCTAAATCCAGATATTTCAGTATGGTTTTTCAATATATATATATATATGTGTGTGTGTGTGTGTGTGTTTTCCCGCCCGTATATTTGTATTGTATACATATACAATATGGTACCTCTGTCTTGGTTACTAGACCTCTAGAGTCTTGAGTAATCTTTTTGCATATATAAGAGCAAGGAAAAAAGTTCACATCCAAAAATTTCTTTTAAATGAGATGGTCATTTAGTAACATATCACTATTTGTATTAGTGTATTAATTTCCGGGACTATTCAAGCTAGCTTGACGAAAGTATACTCCTCCTTTTTCTTCCCTTTATTGTTCCCTTCGTCTTTTGTTAGTAAAGAAGATTGGCTGCTTCAAGCATACACACACCTTAATGTGTATCTCATGCAAGAACTCGCCTATTAGTTGATATGGAATTATAAATTGACTTGGGTCCATTTTTAGAAAAAGAACATCAAATGCTACAATATGCATGATTATAAAAGGATTGAAATCATATATATATATATATATATATATATATAGCTCTTAGGGAAATACATTTTCCTGCTATCGTAGACATGTTATTGAAATTTGTAAATCGTTAATGTGAAATGTAAATGGAGGGAATAATATATAAGAGCGCATTGTAGACATGTTATAGTTCCCCATTCCCCTTTTGTTGTATTCCATGTATGAGGGTATAGGACTAACACGTCAAAAAATATCGTTTATAAAAATTGATCTTATAATTTCTCACAATCACAGTGATGAGCATACCACTAAATTAAAAGTCTTGTAGTTTAATCCCATAAAATAATTTTTCTTTTTTTTTCTTTAAAAAAAGATGATATACTCATAAGGTTGCTGAGAAAAAAATTACTTGAAACCTTTGGTCTAGTGATATTTCGCAAAAAAAAAATTTCGTTAATAACATCAATTGATGTATATTGTACGATTTAAGCTTGTACTCTTGCTTTTACTACTAAGTCAAGAGATCTCAAGTGATGATCTTTGTTCATGTTGTCTTGACAATTCCTGCTCAAAGAACTGCGAATGTTACCGCTTGTTCGTGGCCATTTGGCGAGTTGTACTCACTCATAGGCATTTTTGTAAGTGATTTTTTTTTTTTTTTTTAACGATTTTCTCAATAATCAATTATCAAATGAGTGATTATAAGTTTATGTTATCAGAGAAAATGTTTGGCTAGCTGTCACTCTATGGAAGCAATTTTTATGTAGCTTAAATGTGTGTTGTAAATACTATCACTTATGATGTTTCAACATAATCTAATATTATCATAGTTTATGTGAAAGATTCACCTTTATTTTAACCAAATTATACAAATTAAAGTTTTATAATTGATTAATTATGAAAATAAATTTATTCAGGTAACGGACACTAGAATCTATGTCAAACCAATTTATTGCAACTTTGGGACCACGATGAACAAGAAAGGTTAGGTTGGACATGTAGAGATCGATCTGGGTGTCTCTTGGCCATATCTACATGCGTCATAACTCCTTCAAGATTCAAGCCCTTTATTTATTTTTCTTTAAAAAAAAATTTTTATCGATCTAATCGTCCCAATTTTTCGATCATAAGATAATTCATCATTATTAAATATTTTTTATAATATTATAATATTACAAAGGGATTTAAACTGCACTATTAATGTGGTATATTTTAATCTCATATGACTGTTTAGAGCAGTGATTATCTCTCGAGTCTATATATTCCCATAGCCGCCAGCTGATTGAAATGTTTTTTCATTATATACCAGCTAGCTTGGCCTACATTGTCGTCTAAGTACACCTTTATATTTTTCTTTTAATTTGTTTAATTTGGAAAACTATCATTCTCTGAAGTCTGAACACTTTTATATTATTTAACAAATCACTATTACGAAAAAAGGGGTCAAAACTAATATAAAATCAATGATGGAAAGCTCAGCAATTGTTTGGTCTTAGTTAGACAAATGATAGTGGTTATACTAGCTGTACATACAACAAACCCAAGCTTCAATCTCATTATAACAGTAGAGAAGTACACGATTCTGTGATAATTTAATTTAAATATTTAATTATTAAGATTGTCTTAAAAAAAAAAAACTTTATGTTTTTCTAAAATTGCATATTAAACATTGTTGTAATGTAATAGGCTAATAATCTCCCATAGTTTATAAGAATATGACTTACTGTCTCATGTGTTTAGTAACGACGAGCTCGATGTTTTTTGTTAGATAGATGTAAGGGTTAATTATTTTCTTTTACTATACCACATGATTTAATATTCAATTTCGATAAAATAAAAGAATATATTCCGTTTATCCACATGCAAATTATTGATGCTATTGTGATAGTGAACTTGTATATATTCCAGCGCAGTGCTCATGTAGTTGAAATCTGGAGATGGTCTTGAGCCGCACCGTGGTGGCCGTTAAGAAATACCGTGGGACAGTTGAATTTCTCCACATTCTCTTTACGTGCAACTTGCGATTGATTATTGAACCTGTAATAACGTGGTTTAAGAGTAAAGAATTCGGAAGAGTTTGCATATCAAAATCAATGTTTGAAATAAAAACGGATCCAGCGTGGAATTAAGGATAATATTTGATCAAAGTCCAACTCTGATACTATAAAAAAAAAAAATGAAGTTACAATCTAAAATCAATTGGTATTAAGTGTAGTATCTTAAAAAAATTTATATTAATTTTAGAATTTATGATTTGTTAGAAAATTGGTTCCAACATTTTCAACAAAAATTGTGATCATAAGTGTCTTTTCTTACATTTTCAACATTTTCAACATTTATCCATGTTTGCGTTGGTCATTCGATCCTTTAACTTAATACTGACTAATATATGAAGATAAGTGTAATTACCCTATAGCTAAAGATATTATACAATTTCCAAATTCATTTTTTGATCTATGTCCACCACATGATACTTTTTTTTTTTTATGTGCGTTATAATTGACAAATCTTTATAATAAAGAGAATTTTCTTCCGAATTGAAAATCATATAGCACCAACTAACAAGCTTCAAAATTTTAATATATATATATCCATCGATAATGAGTAACTTGTATTAAATCATATCGTACAGCTTCATTGGAGGATCAGTTGAAGAAATTTAATACATAATATGGATTTTTCATAAAACCATAAATCATACTAACCTCATAGTAAATGCGGAAGAAATTTCAGGAATTAACCCTCGTTCGTTCCACCGTTAAACAGCCGCGAATCGGAGTTCTAAATACGGGATTTAGAACTATGTTTTCACAACTTAAGAACCCCTTTTTGATTTTGATGTCTACGCACGATAGACATGGTGAGAGAGTTTTTGAGAGCAGAGAGATAAAGGTTGAAGAAGACCTCTGTCTTCTTTTTTCTAACGTTAAAAAAAGAAACGTTATTTTCTTTTCTTTTATTTGGAAGTAGTGGGAAGTCAGATAACTTCCTACAACTTCCATTACCCATACTTAATGGGTCAGGTCGGGTCAACCCATATTGGACGACCCAATCCCAAAATCCAACATCAGTCATGTTATTTAAAGATAAGGTATTTAATCAAATAATCTTTTTTTTTTGGCTACAAAAGTAAAAGAATATCATTAAAAGCACAACTCGAGAAGATTTCAAAGCTATGTCAAAGCCAAACACTAACCAACAAAACAAAAATCGTCAATTTGCCATCTAGTACTAATTACAATATTCGTCAGAGATCTCAAAAAAAAAAAAATTCCACTACATATTCTAGTTTTGACTGCGTTAAAAATGTTATCCCACATTTGCTCCTTAGCAGTAAAAATGCCACTATGGATCTTACGGTTTCTTTCCTTCCAGATCTCATAAATAATACCAGAGAACAACGATTTGCAAATTGAAGGTTGAAGGTCTTTGCCTTGACAAAATCTACGGGTTTAATATAATACTCTTTGTTAACCAATCAACTATATCATTTGCATGCCTTCGAGTATGAGGGATGTCGAATCTAGGAGTCGAAGTAATAAGAGATTTTGTATCATTCAAAGAAGTGCTCGATGTTCCAATTAGATGCAAATTAATTTACAAAAGTCATTCAAGAATTCAAAATAATTTGCTCAGAATATAACAATAACACCAAACGATGCATAGACTACAAAAAGAGCATATTTTATTGATGAGGATAATAATATCAATGATATATCATCTCATTAATTTTGATCTCTCGACTTCAAAAATAGTCGCAAATCATGAGCTATTATAACACTAAACATCAGTAACAATTTTATTTTTTATTTTTATTTTTATTTTGGCAATTATGGAGGGCAAACTACTTGACAAGTACAGATGCTTTTGTTTGATGTTGCAGGTTTGCATCTGCAGTTCTTAGGCATTTTGCTTGCTGGAATCACAGCAAGTGCTTCTTCAAAACATTCGTAATTGCCATTGGGACCACATCCACCAGCTTTTGGAAAAGGAGCACTTGGGCAGTATTTCAAGCCCTGACCTGATCAGTAAATGAAAACAAAAATTGAAAAAAATGAAATTAAATACGAAAAGAAAGAATAATCGAAGTTAAATTACAGATTAGTTAAAATGTTAAAGTTGTTCGGGTAAAAACCCAGCCTGCCAGAAGGACGCGGAGATCAATTGATCAATATGAATCACAAGAGTAATGTAATGTACCTAGAGAAAGGGTGAATAAACTGAGCAAAAGTGCCAAAGAAAGAATAGAAGCAACACTGGAGTTCTTCATGATGTTTGCACAAAAGACTTTGTAAATGTTCAAATGTTTGTGAATTTTTGTGTGCTCTTTCTGTGTCCATGACAACATCCTTTTATACTACTCAATTTGACATGGAACATTAATTGCTTTCCTACATTGAGGTGTAAAAAAGAATCAAGGCAATAATTGCATTTTAAAAGCATTGATAATGAAATTAACCGATTTTGTATTATGTTAATAACGTAGGATAAGATATAGAATAGTGGCCCACTTACCAAATGATGTAAGATGATATAGTAATTCAATGAAAATTTAATTATCATTATAGCTAATTAAAGTTTTTCCAAATAGGGATGGAGAGTTGTTATGTACCATATTCTAGTTTTCTTCATTTTTCTAATTGTACAAGTCATTTTAATATTTTTCAAATTTTATAAGGAATTAGTAGTTTTATATTCATACATTGTTCTAAACCTTGGTAGCTTAATAAGTAAGATCAAGAAAATATTTGGGTCGAGTTGAAGCTCTGTATAAATGGTGGAACCAATAGAATGTGGGTACTGCCATATTGTAAGGCCAACTCAATAGCTTAATTTCATATCATACATGTAGAGAATTTGGTTCTCTACATATATGAATTCCATATTTTAGTTTTACCATCAACAATTTTTCTATATTTAATAAATCTCTTATTTCAAAAAATTTATATTTCAATTTTACTCCAACAGTTTTCCTATTTTATTAAATCCTTATTTTCTTTTACTCCAAAATCTCTCTTTATTTTAATTAAATATATTATTTGAATTTAAAGAAATTTATTAATAACTTTAAATTCTTTATTTATATCTGTCAATTGTTTATGATGACTTTTTTATTTTTAGTTACTAAAATTCTTTATTATTTTTTATTTTAAAACTTTTTCAATAGCTTTATGATTTTTATTTACATTTGTTATTTTTCCTTATGATATTTTATTTTCTGGAATTGGCTTTAAGGATTCCTTATTTTATAGAGAATCCTATAGGAAAATTGTTAGAGACCATTTTACCCACCAACTTCCCTATATGTTTAGAAAAAAAAAGGATGGGTAGACAAACAGTTGGAGAAGGCCTAAAAACCATTGGTCCAGCTGATCAGTCCCAATAACAACCCGTATGATCAATATGAACGATTATGGTCCAAAACCATGGAGACCTTAAGGAATCTCTCCGTATTGACAAAACAAATGCACAAATTTTATTAAAGTCCCTCCTTGCAAAAAGCCATTGAGTTGATTATATTCTCAAACATGTTAAAGGGATAGCAATGTTGATGCTTTAATTGACTTGAAACATGTGATGATGTGCATTATTGTATTATAAAATTTATAATTTTAAAGTGGATCCATATAATTCCGTCTAAAATGAGTTTCTCATCATTATCTATATGATTCATTGTTACCTTCTTGGCCTTGGGCACAAATGTATATTTTTTCTTCTTCTTAATTTGTTGGGGGGTAAAGGTCTAATTTAGTCCATTATGTTTGTTTGGTGTAAATGACACTTTCATCTATTATCTTTCAAAATGAACTTTTTAGTCTATTATATTTGGTGTAAATGACACTTTCATCCATTATCTTTCGAAATGAGCTTTTTAGTCCAATATGTTTCACATCAATGATGCCATGAGTTCAATATGTTTTAAAGTTGGACTAACGACGTTACTTATGTGAAACATATTGAACTAAAAGGTTCATTTCGAAAGATAATGGATGAAAGTGTCATTTACACTAAAGATAATGAACTAAAAGGTTCATTTTGAAAGATAATGAATGAAAGTGTTATTTACACTAAACATAATAGACTAAACTAGACATTTACCCTTTGTTGGGGTTCTTTGAGATGTTGTGCCACCAGGAGGGTGTCTACAAGATGTATGTCAAATCAAGAGACGTGTTTATAAAAAATTAAAAAAGACTGCAATTTCAAAACTATTATATGAATCTTATTAAAATATAAATACATGTATAGCAATGGTGACAAGTGTCACCATCTCACTCCGATCCATCGATGTAGAGCGTTTTAAATTTTTTCTCCTAATCAATTGCCAACTAGGTAGGTAAACAAAATAATATCAACATTATGACACAAGACTGCATGGTGATGCAACCAATATTGATTTTGCACTGCAACGATTGTGCTCGTAAAGTAAATGGAGAGTGAGCTCAGAGATTGAGCCCATGAATTAAGAGAACGTAACTATCCTCTCACCACCCTCGATTCACAAGATAGATTTTTTCTATTGTACAAATTTCATGACTTAAAGCCTTGTGCATTTTATTAAGTTCTCAAACACGAATTTGTCTTCCACTTGATTGTTGTTGAAATCCAGCTGAGGAGAGTTAAGCTCCACATGCACGTAAATATCCATATATGTGGGAAGCGGTTGCCAATAACAGGTAGATGCGAGACCATCCCATCAAATATTGAGAATTAATCATTTGGCTTAACATGTATGGAAGGAATATAATCCAATCAAAGAATGCACTGTATACTAACAATGATTAGTATTCCAAATTTTGACACTAACACAGTAAAACTCGTCAAGCTTCAAGCACAAGTTCTACTTTGCAGTATCCCGCTTCAAGCTTCCAAATTTTGCGATGTGTTGTTGGCAAATTTGGAAGGAAAGGAATGATGCTTGTATAAATGGGAAGAAAATTGATGTGCATAGAGCCATTGTGAGAACTCAGTGTGAAATGTCTGAATGGTTTAGAAGCTACAATGTCAGATGGAGTGGTAATGGTTCAAGGGAGAATGCAGATCAACATGTGGCTGTACGATGGACTCCTCCAATGCCTGGAACGATCAAAGTTAATGTGGATGTTTCTTTTGAGCGGAATGGAAAGGCTGCTGTTGCGCTTATTGGTCGACACTGGAATGGAGAAATGGTTTTTTGGGTACACTGTTTCTCTTCGTTGTTTCTCAGCTACTGAAGTTGAGGCTTTCGTTATTCGTTGTGTTTGTTTCTTTGTTGATCGGGTGCAGCATTCAAGTATCATTATTGAAAGTGATACAGAGGCCGTTCTTAATGTAATCGTTTCCCCAGAGTTTGCCCTTTGTTGGAGAGCAGACACCATGGAGAATATCAGAGAGATTGTGGCAGAAAATTTAAGGTTGAAATTTCAATGCATTAGAAAAATGGTCAACCAACAATGTGATTGATTAGCAAAGTGTAGACGTAGAGAAGATTTACATTTGAACTGGTTTTCTTGTATTTTATCTCGTTTGTTGTACCTCCTGTCTCTTGATATCCACCCTACAGGGATTGGATGATTTGTATCTTATGGTTTTTATGATCATATATTTTTATTTGACCAAAAATAAAAACAAAAAAGCTCAAGTTCTATTTAGGCAGAAAAAAACATTAAAAAAAAAGAAGAAATGTGTATAAGTTTGGCTTAAGTTTAGTTATGTTGGTTAATCTATTGCTCAAGCTGACTTGTTATCCAATTATTTGTCTAAAATTGGCTTTTGATTTTCCTGAAATCATTGTGGCTCGATCCAAAGGTGAAATGATCACATTTGCTTCGCTAATTATCTGAGCATTTAATATTAATTTAGTCTTCATATCTAAGCTTATACCATAAAATATATATATTTTTTATTCCCTAAATCATTGATGCATATGAAATTTAATACTTCATCAAGTAGCAAGATTATTCACAAAAAAAAACAACGTTTCTCCAATTAATTCTCAAGTAAACATATTTTGAGAGATGAAAATTCAAAAAAAAAGTGAAAAATATCATCATGATCATTGACTCGAGCATGAAATAAATTAAATTTGACTCTTAAAGAGAAAAGCCTAACAATTAGATCAAACTTAAATTGTATTAAAATGGAAAAAATAAATTGAGTACCCTAACAAAAATTGGACTATTCAAGAAATAGATAAAATATCAAATAGTAATTTATTTTAAATAAAAAATTTTAGTTTAATCTATGTTTTTATCTTTTTTATACTAAAATGAATACAACCCGCCCCCCACCCCCCCCCCAAAAAAAAAAAAATAAAAAAATCATGGCCATTCAACCAAAACTGGGACCAAAATTGTCAGGCCCACTAGTGGCCCCTCATCTTTACTTACATGCTGACATGTCACTTAATTTGGGCCCCACCACTCTCTGTCACACTGCCAAAAATTATTACAATATAACTTATTTAAATTAATAGTGTTAAGACTGTTAAATTATATTAATTTAGTGAGATATTAATTTATTAATAAATTATTAATTATTAATTTATTAAAATATTTAATTTTTTTAACTTAATAGTAAACATATTATATTTATGTTATTTCTTTTAAAAAACGAATCATATTTTTTTAGGACCAATTTAAAAATATAAGTAGAAAAGTCTAATAAGAATATAACAAAAATTTTTTAGGCACATTGTGAACAATAAAAGATAGGATTAAACTAAATTTAAAGTCAAACAAAATATAAGTTTTTTTTGATTCATATTTAAAAAAAATTTATAATTAATTTATTATGTATTTTTTATTTAATTATTAATTTATAAAATATTTAGGTCATTAACATATAAAGAAAATATTTTAAATATATTATTTTATAATTTTATCAAAATTATTAATTTTTTTATAGTGAATCTAAATCAAAACTAAATATTTTTATTATTTAAAAAAAAATATTAATTTAAAAATATTCTACTTATTTACAAAGAATCTCTTTCACCCTCTTTCTCTCTCTACAGCTAATCACCTATCTCTCACAATTCACATGTCACCCACAGTCTCATCTCTCTCCTCACACACACACACACACAAAACACACACAGTAGACCAGATCCCTAAAAGGGGTAGCTGTAGTAAATGGAAAAAAACCAACCTTTGATGGAAAGTCCAGCTCAAAAGAAACAAAACACATCAAAAATCACCACAACTCTTTAGCTGAACATAAAGATTTAATAAAAATCCAATCTTTATCCAAAAGGTCTCTCTTTCCCTCTCTCTAATTCTCTTAAATAAAACCTAGATTTTATTGTTTTTAATTATGGTTGATTTTAATTATTCTAATTTATTTTTCTATTTCCTGTGATAAAGTTGAGATTTTTATTTTTGGTTGACTTGTCAAAAATGATACAAAAAAGTTTGGGGCTTTTTTTCTTTTCTTTTCCTTCTTTACTGTATAAAGTTAGGGGTTTTTGATTCGATTAAGTATTATTAGCTTTCTGGGTGTTGATTTTTTTTGACAAAAATCAATTTTTGATATATGGGTTTTTTCCTTTTTTCCTTTGAAATTAAATTAGGGTTTTTTTTTGTTTTTAAATTTTGTACCTCTGTATCAAAATTGAGTTAGGGTTTAGACTAAATTTAGCTGTTGAAATCTGGGTTTGGATTTGATTGAGTTTAAGTGTGAAAATTGAGGAACTTGACTTGGTTGAGCTGAAAGCACTTAGGGGTTTCGATTCTGTTGAGTTGGAAAAGTTAGGGTGCTTTTGGTTGGGGGAGATTATAGATTGGTAATGGCTGATGAGACGCCGAGTACGATGAATCTTGATCTCAATTTGGGGCCTATTGATCATCCGGGAGATGATACCGGACCTGTGTCAGGTGCAATTCTGGAGGAGACCATGAACTTGGAGGATTGGTTAAATGTAGCTCCTGTTACTACTAGGATTAGAGATGTAGTTAGGCAAAGGAGGCAAAGATGGCGACCGGTGTGGAGACATGCTCCGGTCCCCCCTGAGATGAGGAACATTGCGTTGGAAATAAATGGTGGAGGCGGATTACAGACTGGTGAGGGTAGTGTTGCAGCTGAAGCTAGGCCGAGTGAGGGGACTAAAACGTGTGAAAATAATAATGGGTATTTGGAGGATGAGGCTTTGGGAAAGAAGAATGATGATGAAAAGGGTACTGGTGATGTCGGGAGCTTTTTCGATTGTAATATTTGCTTGGACTTGGCTAAGGACCCCGTTGTGACATGCTGTGGTCACTTGTTTTGTTGGCCTTGTCTGTATAGGTGGTTACATATTCATTCAGATGCTAGGGAATGTCCAGTTTGTAAGGGGGAGGTGACATTAAAACATGTGACACCTATATATGGCCGTGGGAGTGGTACAAGAGAGCCTGAGGAGGATTCAGGTGTGAAGATCCCTCAAAGGCCACAGGCTCGGCGGATTGAGAGCTGGAGGCAAACTATTCAGAGGACTGCTTTCGCTATCCCAATGGAGGAAATGATTCGACGTCTTGGCAGTAGATTTGATATGACCCGCGACTTGATCCAAGTTCAGCCTCAGAATGCCGAAGGTTCTCATGGATCACCTGAGAGAAGCAACTCATTGCTCAATCGGATTCTGACTTCAAGAGGAATGCGCAGAGAACAAAACACAGTAATGCCATCAGACGATGTCATTGATTTAACAGAAAGCAGCCCTACTAATTCTGAGGTGGGAGAAAGCCGCCGACTTTCTCTCCTACTTCGTAGATCAAATTCCCATCGAGCTGCTAATATTTCCAATCTTACATCTGCTTTGAGTTCTGCTGAAAGATTAGCTGAATCATATTTCCGAAACCAACCTCTAGAAAGAAATCAGGAGCCACCGCAGCCAGTTGATGATAGAGATTCTGTATCAAGCATTGCTGCTGTTATACACTCAGAAAGTCAGACAGTAGATAATGCTGTTGAAATAGATTCTAATGTGGCCCTATCTACATCATCGTCTAGGAGAAGAAATGACGCGTCTAGAATTTCAGATGTGGATAGTGGAGATTCACGTGCACCTAGGAGGAGGAGACTAAATTGAATGAGCTCCCGTTGATTAGTCTTAGAATTCTGAATCTCTATGGAATTCAAAATTTCTCATATAAATTGGCCTGTATACAGTCTTTTTCTTTGTCGGAATTTTGACTATGCCATAAGTTATCATTGCAATGGGCATTTATATATCTAAGTTTTGCTGTTTAAAATTCATAAAATGCCATACCATGTGTTTTATCTGTGCCTTCAGTTTCCATGGGAAATCATATTTTTTGTGTAGCCATCAGGCCCCATCTATTTGTTTCCTGTGTAAAATACTAGTACAATGTTCAATTGCATTTGATTGTTTATATGTAATCTACAGTCATGTAGTTTTCTGTGTTTTCCTTAATCAGATGTTTGATAAACTAGTGTTTCATTGTTCTCGTTCTGGGGCACCTTAAGGTAATTGAGAATATATTTTCTCCTTTTTGAGTGTCCACAGGTTTCTGCTTGAGTTTGGACTGAGAGCTATTTTAGTGACAGACATATCTATGTATGCCAAATTGAAGAACTTTTGTTTCCTCCTATATTAATAACACATTATAAGCCTCCGGTTAGCAAATACATAGATAGTCCTATAATTAGGGTGAGGAGAAACATTTTTCGATTACTCTGTTAATCAAGTCACAACTTTTTGCTTTCTTGAGGATTCACTCTTACATGAGGTTGATGTGGTTTCGGATTGAATGCACTTCATTGACTGTAAGACAAACTAACCCTTTGTTTCTGCCGCCTTTAAAATCTTCACCCCTGCTTTCCCCCCTCTATATGGAAAAGGAAAAAGCTTTCTATCCTGTGCTTGGACTTGGGCACGAACCGATAGCTATTCCTTGCATCTCATCAGCTTCTAGATATATAAGGTTCTTGACTACTCAGATGCATAATCCCCTTTCCCTGGTGAAGGAAACTTCGAATTGTCATTTAGGTGATATCACCTTTTTATCTGTAATGAGTTGCGCATATGTTGATTGCTTTATGGGGCTCTATTTGATGCTTTACTTCAGTTTGTGCAATCATTTTCTTTTCAGCACCTAATACTTTCTAATAGTTGGACAAATACTTTCTTTCTTTCATTCTTTTTTTTTTTTTCCTTTGAAGTTTTTAGAGTTTTTAAATTTTCGAAGACTCAGTTTGTTTTAACATGGGTAACATGAGGTTGTAAATTCGATCTAAACTCCGGGTAAGTTCGAAGAACTTTTGAGTTTTTACACACTGTTAATATGTTGTTTACGTAGCTTACATTGTGGCTGATGCCTTAAGCCCCCAATGTGTACCTTGTCAAATAGCAGTCGTTTCTGCAAGTTATATTTATATTGTGGAACTTAAAACTTTACTGTGCATGGAATCTCTTAGTCTTATTGCAACTATTGAGCAAGAAGCAGCCTTTAATTGCAGTCTTAAAGCAATTACTATAGTGATAGGAGGATTAAGAAGAATTGCTAACGTATAATTGTACTCTGCACTAATTAGAATAAGCTTTCCACTGTAAAGAGCATGTATCAAAGAATCCGTGTCTCATTGAAAACTACAGGCAGGTGTGTAGTACACTGGATCACTCTTACAAACGTTGGACGGACTGTCTAGCTTTGAGTGTGGGGGTGGGGCCGACATTGTTAAGCTAGACGGTTCATTTGACGTTTTGAAGAGTTTTCCGTACTATACATCTGATATGTGTCTAACATCGTTGAGTTCCTGTAGGTTGAAAATTTTATTCCATCTGACTTATCTATGAGGCTTTCCGATTCTTGCTGCTGCTCTTGTAGTTTGTTTTCTGCTATCATTGAGTTGTAACCTACTACTCATTGTCAAATGTATTTACTTTTGTGCTGCTATATTCCATGGGAATGGATTTATTTATAATGTTGTTATTACATTACGAAAAAGATTCAATAATAGTGATAATGATGTAGTTATGATGAAATAATCTTAATAATTCACAACCATCAGATCTGGCTCATAAAATAATATACCAACCTTCATCCTGCAATTAGTTTGTGGTGTTCATGCATGATGAGGATGTATGATGAAAATGGGATCCGATCATACATACAATCTTATGCTTGAAAATAGAGATTGTTATAAATAATTCATTTGAGCTAGTCTCATTCTCTGTTTCTCTTTGCCCACATCAGTGATCACTTTCACATTAAAAATGGAGTTTTCTGTGGTACAAGTGAAAATAATGAAGGGCAAATATTAAATATGTAAATACAGTATCATGGTAATCTAGCCTTAGGTAGCATTCCATTCGAAAATTCTTCTGATTATTTCTCGTTGGAGAATAATATGACAAAGAAAAGAATTTATAGTACGAGATAACATAAAAATATTATTTAATTTACTAAAAAAAGGTAAACATACCTTTTATCCGATTGTTCCCTTTTTAACAAATATTTGAACTCGATTCTGTTTCATCCTAATGGACTAGTACATCAACGTATCTTAAGGGCTTATAGTTTAATTGGTTGAAACATACCGCAATCGAGCCCTACTCTAATGAATTGTATACCAATAAAGGGAATTATTTTGATTTCATTGAAGTTACAGATTCAAATAACCATTTGATTTCATTATATTTTATTAATCAGTCTGAAAATTTGCTTAACAGGCCAGCCTTCTAAGGGCTTGTTGATCTTGGACTACCGTTGTAAAGTCTTATCAAAAGATGAGGTCCAAATACAGTTTGGTCAAAATGGTGAAACGATTATATTATTTGACGTAGTAATATTCTTGTTGTTTTCATACTTATTCCCCTCGATTATATTATCATGTTTAAATCAGCGAGGAAGCCAATTTCTTTGGAACTTGTCTTTATAGGCCTTGTGTAATTAACTTGGATTATGCCTCTTTCAGGCAAGGTCATGTATCTCGTGATTTATCATGCTTAATGTGGGTACAATTAGCTTCACAAGTAGAGTTCCAAGTCATATAAAGAAATATCTTTCTTTCTTTTTCTGATTGGTCCCAGAACAACATCCACTTTTACTTCCGAAATAATAGTGTTACAAGATTTCAATTATTCTATTGTTATTCATGGGGATGAATCCAATATTATTGCTAAATAGGGGTAAAAAACACATAAATTTGTACTCTTATGTAAATAACTTTTTTCAATAGTGGCTAAATTAATTTTTTACTCTAAAAAATACCTTAAAAGTTACACAAATTTTTAAAATATGCAACCTCAACTTACTCCTGAATAAATCCACTTTTGGAGTCAGTAAGATTGCTGCCCCGCTGGCCTATGAATGACTCTACTCTTGGCTATTCGGATTAAATTTACTAAAAATGAGGGAGTTTAGTCTAGGGTGAAATTTGAAACTTGAAAGCAATTCAGAAAAGTGATAGTTTGAAATTCTCAAACAAAAAATAAATTTAATTTCCTTAAAGTGACTTTTTTTTTTTGTGGACGAGTGAAAGTACAAGCATCCGAAGAAGAGATGATTTTTTTTAATTCTTATTTTTTTTTGGGTTTTCTATTATATTTCTATTGACGGACATGGTAAAACATGAATCTCACTTTTAAACTTTTTACTTAGGTTTTTGGACTTCCTTGTCTTAAGTTCAACATGACATGATAACATCATTTGCGACTAACATAATTATGACAATTATCAAAGTGGTATTTATGATTGATAAACTTTGCTTGAAAGTCTAATAACTGGGGAAAAAAAACCATGATTGACAGACCACACGGATAACGCGTATACCCTAAGCAAAATTGGTCAAAATCTTCATCATTACCTTAGAAAGTCTGTCAATTATGCTGCAACGATGCTCTTAAGATTGGGAATAAATGGTAAAAATGTCAACTCGTTAAGATTAGAAATAAATGGTAAAAATGTCAACTCGCAGATTGAAAGTTTTATATTTTAGTTCCTCCTTGTTTTATCTAATGTACGTATATATTGGAATGTACCATTATACCACATAATTCATTAACTTTAAAATGGATCTAATATAATTTTGTTTAGGGTAAAGTTCTTATCGTAAAAAAGAATAAAAATAAAATTATGCTCTAATAAAGTTGATCGGACAATGTTAGAATGATATGGGAAATTTATTGCCCACCTCTGGTGCCTAATAAGTCATTCAAATATTTAGTATTAGAATGATATGGGAATTTATTGGAAATTATAATATTAAATTTTAATAGCTTATGGGTACACTGTTGTTAATTTGGCAGTTATACATACATGGAGAAAAAAAAAAAAAAAGAAGGAATTTTGGTATACCAAGAATATGTACTCAAAGTCAGATTTAAGAAATAAAAATAGAACCAATAAATAATCATAATGATAATTTTAAGAAGAACAAAATAATAAACATTATGAAAACTTTCCAAATAGATAGCAAATATTTTATTTTTGACCTCCAGTTTTTGCAGCCTGAGTTTTTTCTTTTAAATGTTTGAATCTCTCAATGAGAAAAAATAACACAAGAATAATGTTAATGGGACCTTATATCACGAGTTGTCATTCTCTGACTACATGACTAGCTACTTAAATTCATTTCCTCCAAAAACTCTATCTTAATTTATGTTATTCATTATTTTGTCGGATACGTTTTTAAAATGACAACTGCTAATAAATCCCATTCCATGAAGAGTTGGATCTCACTAGAAAACGATATTATAAACTGTCATTTTGAACTGCTCTGTTGTATTGAAGAAAATCCGTACTTTTCTAACTTATATAATCACTCCATTTTTTTCCGTAACGGAGCCTCTCAACTTCAATAAACATGATTTAACACGGAACATAACCATGAGTTTTTCTACTTGGTACTTCTTCAGGGAGTGTTCGTCTTCTTTGAATTTCTGTTTTTTCTTATAATTTCTTTTTATTGTGCTTCTCCTTGGCCTACTAATAGATATTGTGACATCTCAAAGACTGAAAGTCTATATTGCAAACTGTTTTATAAAGCTCGTTATCTTTTTTTTTTCTTTCTTTTTTTCTTTTTGCTGAACACTTATGGCCAGGAAGATCCAGCCCAAGAGGATAAATTTTAAATGTAGCGTTTTACTCCAACACATACTCTAAATTAATAAAGAGTCTTAATCTCAAATACTTCAAGAAGGGCTCAAATGCAGTGTATAATAATCCACCCTACTCCTTTGCCATTTGAACTACCCCTCGAAAAATAAAACTCATTATTGTGTTGCAGGTTTCTTGGTTGAATGTTATTGAGTCTATAGATACTACTACTACTACCTTATTCTCTCTACTATAATTAGAACTGAAATTCCTTCCATTCGATTTCAGAGTGTGAGAAAAATTATTAATCGAATAGTTGATTGAGTTATTAAATGTAAAGTTAGTAAAAACTTGCTATTTAATTGGGATATCAATATTTTCCCTATTATTGTATTCTGACATACGACTCGGTGAGGTTGAATAATGTTATTTTTCGTTTTTATAAAAGACGTTTATTTTCGAACAAAAAAAAATAAGACTAGGAAACATACACGAAAATTATGACACTGAAAATGTCATATGTGTTGGTGTGTATCATTAATATGAACATCATAGCATAACGCATTGTTTTGGGGTTTTTGTCCCTTCTTTTGCCAGCATCATATAGCATCCCTAGTTGATAAGAAACTAAAGGCTATTGTGATGATTGTTATGATGATAGTAATGATAATCATTAGATGATGGAAGATGAGCATGACAAGTAGATAATCATGTTGTCTGTGGGAAGAAATTGAAAGATCCTTCCATTTGATAAGGTTTGCATGAGAGAACATGCCATTTTTTCCTCATTTTAGTAATCATAAAGTACACAGTCTAATCAATTGCTATTGCTTTTTAGTAAAAATTTCACATTTAATTTTTATTGTTTACATATTTTTTTTAATAATATTTTTAATATTTTAAAAGATTCATAAATATCTCTAATATTTTTAAAAATAAATTAAAATAGTTCGTATTGTTCAATACTAGCTAAATTGATCCTTATTACTTTTCAAAAAATTCAATTTAGTCCTTATTTAAAAAATAATAATTAAAGTTAGTCTCTACATATGATCCATATTTAGGGACTAATTTAAAATTTTAAAAAAATAATAAGGACTGAATTGGTTACTTTGGAACAATAGGGATTATTTTGAATCACTTTTATAAACATTAGGGATTAATATGATTTTTTTGAAATATTAAACACTAACTTAAAAAAATTTATAAATAATAGGTACTATTTGCATAATTTACCCTTGCTTTTTATCATAATTGCACTGTTTCCATCTTCGAGTACACTACTAGTGAAGGTCTCTGAAAAAAGAAAAAAAAAAAAAAAAAAACTTTTTTCCTCCTTTTAATATTCTCCTGGCCCGGGAGGAAAGGAAAAAGAGAAAGAAATTATAGGTGAAAACAAAAAGAAGGAAAAGATTTTTCGAGTTGACAACTCGTAAGTTTTCGATTTCTTTAGATATTTAGTTGTCAATGTTTGTGGTGAAAGGCCAAACAAAGCTTACTCACACAAATTGCGAGCACTTGTGCACGAGCAATTTGACCACAAATCTTTGATGGGTAAAGAATAAAAACACAAGAAGAACTTTGGACAATATTGTCACGGATCGCATTTTTTCATTTATTTTGGCACTTATATTCACCTTTAAGTGCATACTTTTACTGATTGTTTTAGACTTTAAATTAACATAATTGTTCTAAAGATCATCTGTGCTTGACTCATGATATTACGTTTTATTTATCGATCCGGACTACATATTTCCTTACCCATCTCACCCTTTTTTCAAAATAAGAGACCGAACTCATTGTATATACGTAATGTTTTAAATGTAAAGAGTTAATTTTTTTCATTCAACTTAAAACTAATTAACCAGTTGTAAGTACATTCATCTGATCTTTTTGCTGCTCTATATGTTGATTGAGTTTCCCATCTCTTTGTTTCTTTTTTTGTTAAGATCAATTTCTCTAGAGGGAAGCTAACTTGGGGGAAGAATATTGTCAAAGAATAAATATTCAGAAAAAATTCCACATGAGAAACTATTCTTGAGTGGTCGCACAGTGATCGATCGTGAATGGGATTGGCAATCAGTTTATAAAGGGAAAGAAAATTACATAGCCTCATAGGTTAATTAGTTTTTGTGTTAAAAAGGCCTAAGATTACTTATCACTGGTATTATATATAGTTTAATATCAAAAAGTCTATTGTTGATCCTGAAAAAATTAATTTGATGGTAAATTAACCTAATACTTAATGTACTTGGAAAAAAATTATTGAATTATCTCACATTAATTGCGAAAAAAGTTAGTGATGAATTTATAAATGTAAAAAATAAAATTTATAGAGAGTCGTTTGAGTCCGACCAAACGTTTTCCAACCAACTGCAGGGCTCTAAACGCACATCAATTCTTAACCTCGTTATTCCATTAGAGTGAAGGAAATGGTTACACTGAGATGAGGGAGTATTCTTGCCAATTGACAGGCTTGTGCTGCATGGGAAGTAACACCAATTTAATAATAACCAATCATAACAACACACAAAGCACACAAACAAAAGTTACAGAGCTAGACAAAGAAAAAGAGCCATAGAACATCATTACAGAATTTGACTAGCCATCTCTACCATGGCCCACAATTTGCAGGGCTTGGTTTGTCGTCGGGCTGCAGCCTAGTCTACAACTGGGCCTATCAATCTGGCCCGAATCTTCCAAAAGTCAGCTCAAAGATCCACCTATTACGAAACCACATGTATACCTTCACCACAAGTCTAATCAATATATAAATCTTGGAAATCTCACAGCAGATATTCTGATTCTGATGTGACCTTTCTTCATGGTTTACACTGCTAATTAATCGCGTAATCATCCCATTATCATGATGCTCACAAGTCAAAACGCGCTTTCAAGTTTACTACCGTTTTGCCTCCGAGGGATAATTTTGATGCCAATGTTGGATTGAAGCAATCTGTGGAGTACATGTTTAAAATCGTTATATTTAAGAGTTTTTTACACTGTAATCAATTGCCATTAAACTTTTAATTAAACGAATGTAATTATTGAAACACATTGTATACTCGTGAGTTTTTTAGTTAGTAGTCTAGTTTTAACAGAAAAATCAATAGTTGTGCTCCGCCGGACTTGAGTTCCCATGTCATAAAAAAAAAGTTTACAACTATCACCACTTAGATTATTTTATTTTATTTAATAAAAGACGGAATAAGTTATTTTATATCACTTAAAATGTTATGCACGTGAATTGATCTCGAGATTCTCTCGCACTTAAATGGAGAATCATTTCGAATTTGAGCTAGAAATAATGTTACAAATGAGATTCTACATATATAATTTTATTATAACTACAATACTAATTCACAACTATTAAATTTTACTAATAATATAATATTGTTGTATGAGCGGATTCATTCTCTTTATTTCTGTCTTTCCCCAGACTTATCAGAAGCCTATATTCCCAAAACAAAAAGACATAAAAAGGAAAAAGCAAGCAGTCTATGATAAATTTATAAAGGTGGTTGGTGGACAGAATAACTTTATTACTATTACCATTTGATTTCTGTGTTTCTCCACACTTATAAGAAGCCTATAATCCCATAGCAAAAAGAGAAAAAAAATCAGTCTATGATACTTAAATAAGTGTAATTTGATGCACAAAATTCTTATTATATTTGAAGTTCGGAGAATGATTATAACATTTTTTAAAGCATATTGTATACCGTTTTACATTGTAAAAAGACTATTTTTATAATTTAGAATCTATCATCTCTAAATTTGCGAGTGAAAAATGTTTTCACAAGGGACATGGAGCTATATCACAAAAGTCAACTCCTCTCAAATTCATATAATATTAATAATTGCAATAGGAACAAAAAAACACAAGAGCTATAATTGAACTTATTATTATCTTAGTTGGTAATTATTCTGTGTAGGGTAATTATTCTGTGTAGATTAACTACAATGAACTCGATATTATTCTGCTCATTATGTTCCCATCAGAAACATGAAGAATTTCATTATTCTCCGTAATGGTGGAAGAGCACAACGGCATAATTATCATGATGATGGATTAATTACTATTATTATACCATTCATATAAGAACAGAAACATTGATGACAAACTGGTGCAGAAGTTGTGAACGAAAACAACAACACAATCGACTAAAAGAAGATTCAATCACCTCCAGAATAATTTCAATTGTTTGATAGTGTTAAATTGGCAGTATACAGGTTGAGGAATTTAAATAAGTTAGTCTAGGAGTTACTGACGGTATTGTGTTCATTTTAAGCCATCGGCTCTAAAGTGTTGGCGTGACTCGTATAGTGTTTTATAACTTTAAAAGTGTGATTGAATTAGATGATTTGGTTGGGGGTGGGGGGTGTGGAATAATTGAATTTGGAGATATTTTCAATTCCTTACTCTTGTTTGGATTGAACGGCTTGAGAGGGAGGGGAGGAGGTGGTTGTAATACATTTTTATTTGGATGATTTTATGGGGGTGGTCTTATTTAAATGATTATGTAATACATATATTACCCCTCTTATTGATTCATATAACATTACACTTATACCATTATAAATATTACACTTGTACTCTTAGAAAATGATAAAAATGTCAATTTATTTAAATATCTTTCTATTTATTTATTTTTTCAATTCAAACAAAAAATACATATAATTGAGCCTTTTTTTATAATAATTTTATCTGATCCAAACGGGATTTAATCCTCCAAATTTCTTTCTTTTATTATTGTTCATTTTCATTCACTTCCTTTATTGTTAATTTCCTTCTAAATCCAAACAAGCCGTAATGAGCCCTATATGTTGGAATTGACTTGGTTTAGTTTGACTCGGACAATGTAAGATAAATTTTTTTACTAGACTAAGGAAAAGGTTAAATTTTGAAGCATTGAGCAGAATATGATGCATTTATGCGAGATAGTGCTCTTCCACCATCACGGAGAAATGCTTTAATATAGTAGAAGAAAATATATATTGATGTATGTGCACACCTGCATTTCTTGTATTTAACGATAAATTTTAAATTAGATTCGTCCCTTTATTATATCACATACGTAGAGTGAATTTATATACTGAACTAACCATTTTATGTGTTGAATTGAGATTAAGAGATTGAAGTTTGTGATATATTATTTAAGGAAAGTTTAAAGTAGTATAATATAATTAGTACAAATTAAACTTGTAACGTCTTACATATACAATGAATAACATATCATTAAATTACAGTCATAATAGTAAAATATTTTAAATATACATCGTAAAGAGAGAAGTGTTAATTATAGGATCGGAAGTGCAAATGATTGCTGTAATGGAATTTGTCTCCTTTGGGTGGTGCAGCCATTCCCATCAAATGGGTCCTACAGGTATCCCCACGGGTCATAGCTACAGCCATTTTGGGTGTCTCTGCATCGCGCCAATCCCATTCACTGGTGCACCCCCAGCATCATGTCCGACTATGTACCTCATGTGAGTTTCGTGTAATGGTGTAATTAACGCGTTAAATATAAAAGTTATTTTTATTTAATGTTGTAGTTAAGGAATTAAGTATTTAATCTAAAAAATACGCTCACAACGTGACACTCGCTCTCTCTCAGTTTAGTAGTATAACATTGGTACCTTTCGTTTCAATGAGCTTATAAACAAAGCTTTTCCCCAAGTCGGTTCTTGATAGTGATTAATCAATAAGATGAAATATCCACAATCATCATACCATTTTGCTCTTAAAAAAAGTATTAACGTGATGAAATATTCACTTAGACCCCAGTTTGGCATGGTATTTGGTAAATGCACGTGAAAATTTAGGGAAGTTTATTTTTAGCAAAAGCTTCAATTTCTAACCTAAAAATATCTTGAAAAAAGTTTATTTTTTTAACGTGATGAAATAAAGCTCGAGTTTATTTGATATATTCAGGATTTATATTCACTGAGTGGTTAAAATTACACAACAAAACACTCATAATATATACATATATACATATATATATATATATATTTTTTTTTTTCAATATTAGTTAAATTATTTTTTTAATTTAAAAATACTTAAAAAATATATTGATTTTCAAAAAAAAAAAAAAAGGTTGAGTACGGACTACCAGACCTACTCAAATAGCGGCCATTGGCCGCTTGCCTATAAGTAGTTCGTTATTTAGGCATTAGCTGATTTGTCCAAAATGACCTTCGATTACTATAGTTGCCATATTGCCAGTTATCGAAATAGACAATATTCTACCAATAGATAGAAGCCAAATACAAAGTCTCGAGTAGTGGCCAATATTGTCAAGAATGAAGAGAGTTACTTAATTTTATACTTGATAACCAAAGAATTAAAGACATCCATATGTTTTTTTTTTGGATGACGTGAAAATTTAATTGGTAAAATCTGATAACTAATTAATAAATCTTTAAGTATAACAGTACACCATCACACATGCACTACGTTAGTCAATAACAGAACTTTAAGATAGTAAAAAAATATCAAACTCGTAACTTCATATGAGAGATGTCACCCCACTATCGATAAACTATATCTATAAGAACTAAAGACAATTGCTGCTCTATTTTATGCCAAGTAAATTCACTTGACTAGCTCGTAGTTCACGAAACCCCAATATTTCTTCTTCTTTTGAGGGGTGGTGGGGAGAGAGCGGCTACAGCAGTCAAAAGTGTAATCACAGTTAATTAATGGCATATCATGTTTTCAAGCATCCCCTAGTTTAAGCCTTCTTTTAGGGCAAGTAACTCTCGAAGATTATTAAATTATGGGGGCGAAGTTTAGGTCCAACACCTTTCACATGATTTGTGGCCGAAAATAAGACTTCGATAGTTATATAGTATAGTGGGACCAAGAAGCTATTTTTACTTGGGCAAACATAAATTACCTTGTAATGGAAAGCATGGAAGCCTCGAGATATACACAATATGATTCATATTGTTCTTTAGATCATGCTCTTCTAGAGGGGCTATTGAAAAATTTTAGGCTTTGTTTGTTGTAAATTTTTAGATATTTAAGAGCCTTTTTTTTTGTAAATTTAGAATTTAAAATTAATTTATTTGACTTATTTTTAAAGTACTTTTATATTAAAACTAATACTAAAAATTAAAAAATAAGAAGTTCTAAATCTGAGTTTTTTGAAAATAGCTTTTGTGACTATTTTATATCATGGATGAAACTTTTTTTTCCTTCTTTTTTGCTACCCCCCCCCCCCCCCCCCCCCCTCGGTATTTTTATAGATAATTTATTAATATTTTTTTTTAAATTTTTCTCATATTTATTTGTTATATTTAATTATGTTGTGTCACTGAACAATATATACTCCTGACATTGACAAAAACAAACAATCAAGTGTTTTATTTAAAAGTATTTTTAATTAAATTCTATAATTTAACAGCTAAAATTTTACAGTTAAGTCAAATTCTTAACATATACAAGATTGACGGAAAATGACGGTGTGAAAAAGTGGATCACGTGTCTTAATAAAAGGGAAAATTCATCAGCCCACACAATGTTAGAGAACCTAACTTAGTCGTCTGCCTTTAACAACTAACTATTGTCTGCCAAGCCGTGCCCAATCAGCACTGCAAATGCACTATAAATAGAACCGATAACGACAGATAGGTCATAGGTGCAAACTAGGAGAAAACCTCTACCTCATTAAAGGTGCAACATTAACACACTTGGGCTCCGTTTGTTTGTACAAAATATTTTTAGTGAAAAAATATTTTTTTAAAAAATAAAATATTTTTTTAGACTCAGTTTATTTGCCGTAAAATAATTTGTTAAGAAAAAATATTTTTTTTAAAAATAAAATACTGAAAAATATTTTCTGATATTTGGATATATAATGAATTCCGTAAAATATTTTCTTTTTCCAAAAGACGTGAAAATATTTTCCCAAATTTTGTACTAGTCGCAATTGTTGACCGAAAAATATTTTTCAGTTAACTAATTTTCCGGTGTTTGATATTAAGCATAAAAGCAGCTGCAATGGTTGAATGAAAAATATTTTCTAATTGATCAATTTTTTAATTTTACCAAATATTAGAAAATTAGAAAAATATTTTACGGCAAACATACGGAGCCTTGGGCACCTCAATTTTTACCTCATTTTTCATACATTTCCTCTCCTTTTGGGGGTCTTAAAAATATTTGACTATGGCTTCCTTGAAAATCTTTACGTTATCTCACAATAGTCTATTTGCAACAACTACTTTCCTCTCAAATCTGTTTGCTTAGGAGTTCTGGTCAAATTACAAGACGATCAAAACTCGCCCAACTAAAACTCAACCATGCAAATAGACCAAAATTCATATAATCAACTGCATTGCTTAATGCATTTTTGTCATTAATTTCTTTCTACTATTCCAAGATAGAGAATACGAAATGACATGCCCACCTAGTTTTTAGATTTCAAGGACGTGAGATTTCCTTCTTCCTAATTATTTAATAATAGAGTGCGGAAAAGTAACAAATTCTAAAAATCTTTCTCTTTCTTGTTTGATGCTAGTAAAATTAATCTTGTCCCAAAAAATGAATGATGAACTAATGCAACGTATGACCAAAAAAAAAAAAAAAAAAGTAATGCAATGACTCAGACCAAAAAGATGAAAACTAATGACAAAAATAATTAGATCTAGCATGCATTATTCTGATGGTAATATTATTAGCTCATATTACAAAATAATTAATTGGAGTAGACAATCATGGACAAGAAATTGATGGCTTGACCAAATCACTACTACCACCCTCAAAACCTCATCATTGTCACAATAGTGATTAGGGAATGTAGGAAGGGGGTGGTTGGTGTGCCTTTTCTATGTTACTTTTTACCTCTCTTTGTTCCAATAATTCATACCCCCACCCTCGCTCTCTCTCCCCATCTTCCTTACCCCCGCCCCCCCCCCCCCCCCCCCCCCCCCCCCCATCATACTTATCATTAAAGCCTGCATGACTTCAATTATTGCAATGATCCCAAAAGCATGACATATCTGACCTGCTCACTTCATCTAGATGTGCATTTTAATTGCGATGCCTTCTTCAAAAGTCCTTCCACGCGCATGGGACCACGAATCTTTAAATTATTAAACACCCACCAAATCATCATGTATCACGTATGTAAATATAAGAATATATGTACATTTTTTGCGGGCTCATAAATGAACTCATTGGATACTCCATCATTGACCATCTTGAAAAAACCCTTTCTATAAAACCTAGAACAAGAATTCTTCTACAAGCAGAAATTTTAGTTGTTCCAATTGTATGATCCATCATATATAGTTAGAAGTTGAATAAAATCTTTGATTGTAGAAAAGTAAACAATTGAATACAAATTTATGTTCTATAGTAGATTAAAAATCAATGCAATTGTAGTAAGTTTAAGTTTGTTACTCCCTTTATATTCAATTTTTGAGTTTCTCCTTGTTAAATATAATATTCTTCTTACATCAAGAGTGACAATGTAATGCGAGTGAAACCAATAAATCAAAATTAAGTTTTATTATATGTAGAAGTAGTATCATTATCACCATATATTACTAAAGCGAAAGCCTCTTATGACTCGAGAAGGCGTCCAATACCATTAAATTTCCTTTTTTCAGAAAAAAATGTTTATTTTATTTGTGCTTTAAATGAAAATCAGAGCGAGGCATAAAAGAATTTTATCTGGTTAATATTTTAAAGATGGCCTTGGGAAATATCAAGACTTCTACACAAAAACAAAAACAAAAAAGCACCTTGACATATATATTTGGTTTGCATAATCAAGCATCTTTTCATAGTTATTAGTCATTTCTACGATTTTTATTTTCAATTCTAAAAAACAATAATAAACATTAGCTCAATTTCTTGGTTAAAATAATTGTTGGCACATATATATATATAATCGATAGTTTTTTTCATAACAAGAATGCTTATCAAATTGAAATTTCATTTTCAATAATTTCAAGAGTGCACGGGTTACGTCTAGTTTAAGTATACAATTATAACATGTCATGTAATTATTGACTCATCGGATACCATATCTTAAGTAGTCCATAATAATCTCAAGGATTTGATGAAATGTTAAGCCTTTTAGAAACGAGTAGTGAACATCATGCTTATTAGCATCATAAACTTTCTTGGAATAGTAAAATTTGGTCTCTTTGTCTGCTTAAGTAAAAGCATATAGTTGGGGGAAGCTATATTTAAATTTCGTGCTAATCCGACCAAACTTTCTGCTGTCTTTTATTTGTTTGTTTAGACTTCATGCTTAGTCCCAAAAAGTGTATGCTTTTTCCTTGGACTAGGCTATTGTTGTTTGACAAGTTTTTCAGATTGACTGCTTTATATATGATGCCTCGGTTCAATTTTTTTTTTTTTTTGAAAAAGAAGTTAAGTAACTATCTTGTATGGTTAGGGAGTAATCGGCTTACTCCGATCAGTGGTAAGAATTTTTGGCTCTAGGGACCTGCACTATGTGTGAAAAAATGCTTCATTTTTCCGGTCTGAAAACAACTTGGGCAAAATACCATGAATTTTTGAGTTTTTGCCATTATTTTTGGGGATAAATAAGTAAGTGACTATTCGTTTTTAATCCTTTGTACAAACAAAAGAAACTCAACTAGTTCAATACCTCTTAATCATGATTCTATACTATACAAATAGATCTATTGAGCATGGTATCACAAAAAATATTTTTTCTACACTCTATAGAATTAGACAGTTGCAACGGAAATAAGCCTGAGCATGGAGAAATTTAGGTCTGGTAAAGGTTAGGGAGTACAGTTTAGGTCTGGTAAATAGATTCAGAATTTATGCAGCCAGCCATCTATCAGAGCCATTTAATTTCAATTTATGACTATTGATCACTTCGAAGTTGATGTCCGAAAAGATAATAGGACAATTTCATTTTGTATCCTGATAATGTTCTATTTTTTTTTTTTTAATTTTGCTTCCTGAAAAATTTGTTGTCTTAAATTAAACCCATATTTTCTTTTCTTTCTTTCTTTTCATTTTTTTTTTCTTTTGGCTTAATATCTTACTTATTCTAGTTTTTTTTTTTAATTTTTAATGTGTTGTTGCTTTTCTACATTTGTCCACATGATAATGTGCACCAATTAAATCCACTTTCTTAAACGGTGCTATCAATTTGGACCATATATATTGTCATAGTTAATACAATTTTTTTAAAAATTTCTAATTAACATTTATCAAGCTAACATAATAATTTCTAATATATGATGCCTTTGACATTAACGATGTGATAATCATGGCAAGTTTGGAAAAAAAGGTGATTAGAAGCATTAAAAAGAAAATAATACTAGTAGTCAACAGTCAACACACAAAATATTCTACACTCAAAAGTAATTATTCTATTTCATACCTGTCTTTAGTGTACCTCAAGACACAACACTCATGTACCCCATTAATTTTAATTATTCTCATATTTGATATTTCTCTATGCAATTAATTTTTTCACTATGTCTTTTTCTTGTCAATCGCTAGAGATTTTTGGAGTCATACTTAACAATTACTACTCTTTTTCATTTCGTTATATATTTCACTCGAAACTATATGAGGAATTTAGAGAAATTGTATAGTAGTATAATGGATATTTATTAAAATTAATACTTGCATAAAAATGTTTCATTTGACTAAAAAGCTAAATTGCAACAAAATAGTTGGGGCATGATGAGTATTTTATTTTTCTATGTGCTAATCATATTTTCTATTTATGACGATGATCATTGCATATGGCCACTAATTAATGATATATTCCACTTATAAAAGAATTTAATGATGCTCGTCCTTTAACTAATTGGGCATCCAATCACGTTTCATAATGACTTGGTTTTGCTTGCTCTTTATTTTCTTTTTTCCTTTTCTAGGTAAAAAAAATTGGTTTTGGTAGCTATTGTAGTTGCCAGTAATATGTTAATACTACAAACCTACTTGCCACTAACGACAACTTTGTTGTTTCAAGGACTTAAATTTTCCATGAGATATATAAGTCCATAAATCTGTAATGCAACAAAAACAACGGGGTGAAAAATATTTCACAATTAGTTCCACCGAAAGAGGCAATATATCTAGTAACGAAAAATATTTATATCCGATAACTAGTATAAAATTTATTATGTGTCTGAAATGAAATTTTAACTAGTATAAAAATTTATTATATCTTTATATGTCTGAAATGAAATTTCTACCGTGGCCTTGAAATCTATATTATAAATACTTCATTAGAATTGAATGTTCACATTGACAAATACATATATTTTGGTATGAGTATTACTCTTTCTAATCTCTAACTTTATGCAAATACAAACATGTCAAGTGTGTATATCAACTTTAACAATTACCAGAATGTAAAACCAATTCTATAAATTAGTCGGTCGCAAATTTGCCAACTAAAGCTAAATAAGAAGCAAGGAAAACTATTTTGGTTATATGGGCACTTTAACTTGTGTAAAACTTAAATGCAGCCATAGCTAATTTGTTTTTGGCATAAAACTTAGTTTTTTTATTTTATTTTACACAAATATCAGAATTATTACAACCATCATTGTTAATGACCTATACATACATGTATGATATAATTTCTTAAGTAATCATAATAACAACTTATTTCAAACAACACAACTGGAAAATAGGCATTTTGTCTATTTTTATATACTTGATATATATCTTCTGGCAATGTTTCACTTAAAAGTCAAGGCATTGAATATCCTATATATATGACTATGGAAAATAACAATATAATAATTACTACAACTACTTATATTGGTTTTTTTTTTTTTTGTATTTAAAACAGACCTAAAATATATAAAATATATTAAAATATATCATTAATAAATATGTAAAGCGAGAAATATAGTAATAAATCAAAATTCCGGTGGTTCGTATTGATTACTTTAGACAAGATCAAATCCAGTGGTCTATCTTAGAAAATCTATCTCTACTTTTTTCTTACAAACACACGCGCACAGGGTCATAGGTACCAACCGCTGTATATAATTTATATAGATTCACGTGCGTTTGTCAACCAGTAGTTGTCGGTCAATCTCTGCTTGCAAAAGGCAAATGAAATATCAAAAGTGACCTGATGCGATATATCATTGTGTTGCTATTTAAATTCCTTAAAGGCCCTTTGTAATGCAATCCCAACAAATTTTCTATTTAAAGCCCCTGTTTGTTTTGGTTGCTTTGTTGAGAAGTCTACAATGGAGTTAGCTTTGAGCTTAGGTGATAATACACCAAAAGGGTTTTCATTTCTTGATCACAAGGCTGAGAAGAAGAAGATGAACAGCAAAGATTTAGGGTTTTGCATGGGGTTGGGGAAGACAAGTCATGAAGGTGAAAGCAAAAGAGAAGAAACAATTATCAGAAATGGTTATGGTGATGAGAAAATAGGGTCTTCTCCTGATCCACCACCACCACTTCAGCTTGATCTCTTGCCTTTCTGTCCAGTACCGAGGAATCAAACACCTTCACAGCTTCGCTTCCCTTGGCTTTCTGAAAACCGTACGCAATGCCTCTCACTTGATTAGAGATTTATTTTTGCTGTTAAACTTTGAGCTTTTTCTTATATCTCGATATTTCAAACTAATAATACACCGAAGTATGATCTTATACTAAGTTGATGATCAAGAGTGCTCCCTATTTTGTCTCTTTTTGACACTCTTGTTAATTTTATTTTATTTATTTATTATTATAAGGGTTTTTCTTGTGTTGGTACTCTTCTGCTGGTTAACACTGCTATGATGTTCTTCATATATTTCGTTAGCAATAGAAGAAGAAGAACAATTCGAGAATACGTACCGAATCAAAGCAAATAATTTTTTCAGTCATCCTAGACAAAATGTTTTAATATAATTTTTTTCTGGTACAATAGAGGTTTAAACTGTTGTTCAAATTTGATTTTTTTTTTTTATCATAATAAGTTGCTATTCGACCATGTTCTACCAAACTTTTGGTATTTATATCTCAATTGGTTTGATTTCTAACAGTGGCTGCTGAACCTGGTTCTATAAGCGGAGCAGGAAGAGGGCTAGAATTAAACCACAGATCTTCAAGGGTGGAAGAGGCTGATCAAGAAGGTGCAGCCTTATCGTCACCCAACAGTGTAGTCTCATCTTTTCAGATGGATTTTTCAATGTATAGAGGTGGAAAATCAGGCAAGAGAGATTTCGAAGCGATATTAGCAGCATCAAATATTGAAGGTGACACAGATCGATGTGCTTCTTCAAGAGCAAGTGATGAAGACGAGAATGGTGCTGCAGCCAGGAAAAAGCTTAGGCTTACTAAAGAACAATCTGCTTTTCTTGAAGAGAGCTTCAAAGAACACACTACTCTCAACCCTGTAAGTCCAAAAAGGTTATCATACATACATATATGCTGATCATATGCTTATGCAAAGAATAACAACATAATATATTGAATCTTTTGAAGATTTTCTTCTATTTCGTTTCCATTATTATTTTATAATATCTATTTTCATATTTGTTAGACTTTATTAATTAATGCTTTTTCTTTATTGGGAATGGCAGAAGCAAAAACTTGCTCTTGCAAAGCAATTGAATCTTCGTCCTCGTCAAGTGGAGGTGTGGTTCCAAAACAGAAGAGCAAGGTATGCTTATATGCACAACATATTCTTATCTGGTTTTTTATTTTTATTTTTTTTGCATTGATGTCCAAAAACTATACAAGAAAACATTTACAAAAAAAAAAAATTGTCGTCACCTAAAATGATAATATTTTGCATTTAAATCCCAGTGCGACTGATGTCAATGTTAATGTTACGCCAATATCTCTTTCTTATATACAACTTCGATCTATATTCATTTGGGGTTCCTGTAATATCTTTCTAGATGGCTAGATTGGAATAAATGATTCTATATTATATTTGGGCTATTGGGTACCTTCACCTAGTCTAAATGTGGACAAAATCCAAGAAAAAAAATTGATTTTAGTCCTCATCTCTTATAATTTATTTGTTGCTTTGCATTGAAAAAGGCTTTTCAATGTATCAGGTACTTTTCCATGGTGGAACGGCCATGTAAACTTGTTATAACCAGAAGTTTTGAAACATAGCGACTTCGCTTCCATTTTAAAAAGATAAAATTACACTTTTGGGTGCTAGTTGATTGTCTTTGTTTCGTTTAGATTTTATGGTTGGCTTCATTAAACAAGTGTTTGGTGCACATCTTAAATTGCAGGACTAAGTTGAAGCAGACAGAGGTAGATTGTGAGTATTTAAAGAGGTGTTGTGAGGCACTGACAGAAGAGAATAGGAGGTTGCAAAAGGAGCTTCAAGAATTAAGAGCTTTGAAAACTTCCCAACCTTTCTACATGCAGCTTCCTGCCACCACTCTCACAATGTGCCCCTCTTGTGAACGAACGGTCTCTAATTCCACCACCCCTACTGCCACCACCACCACCGCTACTGCCACCGCGAACACGGCTAATACGACACTCTCGCTTGCTAAACCTAAATTGTTTCCATTTTCACCTGGCCAAATTCAGGCTCCACAAGCTGCTTCATGAGTTATAAGTAGGGATGGCTATGTAAATATATCAGCTTTTGACCCTAGTTTAATACCTTTTGCTCCATATGATCATGACTAAACTTATTTTTGTTCTTTTTTCCCCCCCTCCCTTATAGTTTGCTATGCTTGTGAGATGGAGATTGGAGAGTGATAGATTTGACTAAAGTATGTAGGAGAGGTTTTGATATGTTTGATTTACTAGCATATGTGCTAATTAGAATCTGCCAGCCGTATAAATTTGAAGCAATTTTGTATTAGTCCATCATATGAGTGATGATTTAGATTTGATCTCCACCTTTACTCTTAGCTGGCTTGGAATATGTTGATTACGATGTGTTTTGTAACTTTAAAGATATGATTCAATGTAATTTTATCGCTCCCAAAAATTTATGAAAGTTTTCTCAAGCAACATTAATTTCGAAAGCCTTGGAATGTGATATTCCTTCTACGGTTGGCAACTCTTATTAGAAAATTGATGGCGCTTTAATACATAAGTAGAGCAGCATTTATTCTGGGGTGACTGCAATTTCCTGATCTTGGTCTTTTATTTACAAGAATGACAATTCTTATAATTACCTATTTATATGTTGAAAATAATAAATACAATAAATTTCTTTCTAACAGTTTATTATTTAGATAAACTGATAATTTAATATGAGATTAGACATTCCAATAATTAGCTACAAGGATTCCACATAGTCAATATACAATTGGAACGACATCTATACAAACCTGAAACCTTCTATATATTGATGCAACCTCATCATCCAATCAGAGAATAAGAAGTTTGATATATACTTGCAAACGACGAATTAACATATCTTCTGGAGCATCATTATAACTACCACAATTTTCTAATCGATAATTTCCATTACAGCAAAATGGCTTTATGACATACCTCAGGTTTCATAATCTGGTGACGAAGTAATGATCTCAAGTATAATCAGAATTAGCAGCCAGAAACCCTCTTTCAAGAAGGGCAGGGCAGAGCCGAATTGATCGTGTCATGTGTAATGTCTATCAATCATAGTTCATTAATGTTGATTGATTTAGATATTCCTTCCTCTTTTCAGCTATGAAAATGATCAAGAGGGGTCTGAAAGCCATCAAATCAAAAAAGGAGACAAAAGCCTTTTGATTCACTCCACATTCTCTCTTAAATAAATAAAACTTGCGAGCCTTGGGTCGGTCACAATTGTGGTAAATGGTTTTTGGCCTTTTCAGCTCCAAAAATCAAAATTTCTCACTTAAGATTAATCTCTTAGGTCTAACTACTAACATTTTAACACATGGAGATTAATTCACTGACTCAAATTGCTTAACTTAATTAACCCTTTGTGAAAATAATTTAAAATTCAAGTTATCAAAAACTGAACGTATATCTTATATACAACCAATGTGAAATTTTTGGTTCCCATCCTTTCTTCCATTAGTCTTTTCACTTGCGTTATAGTTTAATTCTTGGTGTGGGATTTGCTGGCCTGAGGAACTTATAATAAGCTCACTTCTTATATTGTGGTTGGGAAAAGCCATGGGCCCAAAAACTTCATAATCCCGAATATTCATTTTTTCCCCCTTAATTTCAGTCCCGATCTTGCATCTCGGGCCATTGAATGTGCTGCATGCACACACATCCGATAGTTTCACGTGAGCCGAGTTCAAGGAAGAATTTTTTACAAAAACGAGGAATGGGTCCTGTAAGGAATGGGGCGAGGCACCCGGAAAATCTGGCATTGGATTTGATTTTATCTGTTGCTAATTAATTTGATTAAATCACGAACAATGCAGTTATCTAAAAGCAAAAATAATTTTCTTCTTCCGCAATTTGTGACTAGCTCAGGGCAAAGTTAAATGAAAATATTCTCTTGTAGTGTATCAGAAACTTAAAACTAGCATTGATCTAAACTACTGCTCTAAGTTGGATTGAGCTAACCCGAATAATTTGAGATTTGGATTAAATTTCTCCACTCCCAAGTTGTATTTTTTCTTTTTATTGGACATTGTTTCGCTTGACAAAAAAAGGCATATTTTTTCTAATAGTTATTTGGCAAACCAATATTTGTTGGATTGCAATTCTTATTATTATTGTTTTTGCGATACGGTAAAAGTTCTGAAATGAGAAAGCCATTCCATGCAAATCCATATGTAAAGGGCCTGAAGAATTGCCAGGGCCAACAAAGAGAAGAAACTTCAACCAAGTTAGCCATACATAAAGACATAGCTCAATACATGAAACTCTGATTATATGTATTTTCAGACAATCTCGATATGCATACATGCACACCCAAAAACCAAAAAAAAAAATTTGATAGATGGTATAGCACAAATAATAATAATAAATCTTAGAAAGAAAAAGAGAAAGGGAGGCACAAGCACTCTTAATCAACTTCTCAACACACTTTAATTTCATTGCAACAGATCTCAACACACTTCTTTTTCTTTAACCTAATTGAGAAACTATTTTCCAGCCTTCCATAAACAAATGCCGTTTAAAAAAGCATCAAAAGCTACGTTGTCAATAAAGCAATGAGGAAAAAGTGCCACAAGATGTGCATCACAAAGGAACCATGTTTAGGATCCTGAAAAACTTTTGCTAGCAAAGAGAAAGTGGTTGCTTAAGATTCAAGACTCTTTGAGGAGGAGAAATAGTCAGTTTTGGCAATTTTATGCTTTCATGTGATAAAGTCAGTAGCCAGTATAATGTCCCCAACATGTGTGAAAACATCATGGAAGCTCACATCTCAACTTTAAATCACTTGTGAAGTTAATTTCTTTAGTGCCAATTGTGATAATGCTCAAGTCTAACTAGCTTAAATCATACTTCCTCAAAAAAATCTCAAAATTACACCCTTGATGTGCACCCAGGGAAGGGTTTTTATTTAGTGAGATTTAAAATTACACATTTTAATATTTATATATAGACAATTTATTTATTTTTTTAGTGAGTGCTAACTTTATTTTTCAGCATAAAAACACCTTAGAACTATATATATTTTCAAAAAATATATATTCGATTCACCCCTTGATAGCTTTATTTTTAAGGTGTGTGGAGATTGCAACTTCTAATTACACTTAAAGAGATTCACCTATGTGTGCACCTAAAGGGCTCCAAAGGGGGTCAAATAAGTGGTCAAAACCTCCCATGTGAAGAGGAGAAAAAAGAACTAAAAGAATAATATTAAGCTACACATGTACATTACTCAAAAGCAGCATGAAGTTAGGGTCATCATCAAGCTGAGATGTAAAGGACTAAGAGTCTTACAGATTCGAAGATTTATTATACAAAAAAAATATATGTAAATTCGAATTAAGGACTCAACATTGAAAAAAGTACCATGCAACAATCTGGTGTACTATATTAAATTTACAATATTGACCAGTTGGATCACATCTTAACAAAGAAATAATAAATTAAACCTATGATCGACAAAGGTGTACTAAATAAAAATCAATAAGTATAATCAATTATTTTATTCTCGATAAACAAACTAAATAATTCACAATTTACAATCTTCAAGCTCTTTGTAGCTTGAAAAGCTTATAGAGAATGAGATAGACTTCCAACTGTATATGGTAATTCACCAAGAAACCCTTCCTCCTATCTCCTCTTCTTCGTACGAGAAATCTTAGATTCGTCTTTGCAGATAAACGTGTTTTGATATCTCCCTCGCAAAGAATACTCACTTCATTCTCTCTATCTTTCCTAATAATTTATACCACAAATAGAATACAATTTCTTGGATCTTTCCAAGTTGTTTGTACGTGTATATATTCCCAAAGTGAAAAACAAAAAACCCGTAATGCTATGACCTGAACTCAATATTCAGTGAACAATGCCTCCTTATGTGTGTTTGTTTACCTATGGCATTTTGTGTTATTGCTGCTTCTGCATTTGTTTAACCAAAACTTCCGCGTAAAGTAGCTCATTCCATGCATCAGGTACGCCCGGGAGGCACCAGTGGCTGCAGTCTTGGAACATCAGCGGCGATCTCCTCTCTACATCAGACAAATGTTGTTTCCGATATATTGAGGGGTGTCCGTCCTTGCGATAATCTGTCAATCTCGTGATATTAAGATAAGAAACATGAGTTTTCATCCCTCTCATCACCTCCTCGAGTACTACCATTTTAGGCGAATATGGCACGAGATATGTCTCATTCTTTATCGGCTCAGTTTCGTGATCACACTGCCCGCCAGAATTCCACTGGCCACCACTGTTTAACAAACAACAGATCAACGATTTTAGAATTACATAGTTTAATATCAAAGCGCAAAATGTTGATGAAATCAAGATATACTTAGGAGCGAAAAAACATCGCGCATGAATGAATACAAGATTTCATTTTCAATAATATATTGCTCTTATCACAAGCTCAGCTGTCACTTTGCCATTAAGCAATTCAGCAGTTGAGACAATAAGAGGAATGCAAGAAAACTATTCAACTATCTATATGCTCCATTACTCTTTTACTTTTATCATGTAATTTTACCTGAAATGAGTCTCCGAATAGCCTCTAAACATAACATGAGTCTTAAGAGGATTTATGTTGGCATCAACCCATCTTCCCCATGTCAGTAAAGCTTTTCGGAATGCTTCAAGAACATTCAATTCACGGTACACATGATTGCCTTCTTGGTAATAGTCCTGCCTGAAACATTCCATAGAGCTTAACTTAAGCTTATTGCTAAATAAACTAAGTATTTTTCAAGTACCAGACTGGTTAAACATGTAATGTTCATAGTCACTTACCCTTTCGAAGTCTTCTCATGAGTCCACCAGTGTCCTGTGTTAAAGACAACGATGTCTGCGTCTTTATATTTATCAGCAGACCTCCAAATAAGATCAAGCCGAAGCGTTTCCTTCTTTGTTCCATTTTTGTCTGTGAACTCCCATTCTTGAACTAGGAAGGGCGATACAAATAACTCTACTCTGCATTTATACTCCTGCATATCCATCCAATTGGAAAACAAAAACCAAGCTTCTATTATTAAGTTGAATACATGTTCCGCAACATAATCTCGAATCTTATTAGTTCCGGCACGTAAAGTACTAAAGAAGAGAGTAAGAACAAAGTCTAGTATAAGGAGGACTAAATCAAAAAACTTACTTCAAATATAAAGGAATAAGAAGCTTCTCCCCGAAAATGGTGTCTTCCAAATTCTTCATAAACTTTTTTCTGATCTTTGACAGAGCTCTTAAGAATGCATACAAGAGATTCCCACATATTCCTATTAAGAGAATCGCCGATAAATACTAAACGCTTCCCTCTTAATAATTCCAGCATATGGGTGCCATTTAGTCTGTGTACACAAATATAAAACAATGTCTATCAATAAATGCATAGTAAACAACAATGCGGTATAGAATTTTACAGCAATACGAACAGAAAGAACAAATAAGAAAAACCCATACTAAATATGGGGAAAGAAAACAATCGCAACCATCTCAACCATGCAGAAGTTAACAGCTCGATTCGTATAAAACATGATCTTTTTCATCAAACAAAAACCAATTCAAAGTGAAGAGAACGGATTAAAAGTTCCCTACTATTCCATATCAGAGAAACAAGAACTGAACTAAACACTGAAGAATTAGTAATGCAAACTGAACAAACAATTGAAACAGTTTGCTTTAAACATTGAACAATTCTAGTATATAAATATTGCCCAAAAAAATAGAGGTTTTTGTAGTCAATGAGGTAAATGAAGTGAATATAAATATTTAGCTATAAAACAAAATTGAACACATAATGTGACAGAACTCAATAATGACATATGCAATTGGAAGAAAACTTAATCAGATAATTAAAGTTGCTCTCAGATGAAACTCAAAAACAGATCATAATATGGAAACTGAAGAAAGAACGAAGAACTCTGCCACATACCTTGGGAGAGTGCAACCATTGGGCTTCCACTTAAGCTTGTAATAATCATGATCAGGCCTACCATTAAGAAAACAGTTGAATTGCTCATCAATCAGAGAACAAGAACCAGGTTTGTACAATGGGTAAGACTCATCTCTCACCCAATTCCCATCATACAGATTACAATTCATCAAAGACTTAACCAAATCCTCAATCCCATGTTTCGCCGACACACTAGGATTAGTCTCATTATTGATCAGACCCTTCTCTGCAATTCTATTTTCTCCATTACCAGTAACATTTTTCTCTCCAGAAGATGGTTGTGGTGATGAATTTACAGTCTGATTCGCGGTCACCGGAGCCTCTGTGACCCCAATTGTGCTCTGATTTGCCTTAAAGGCGTCACCTTTACCATGCAACTCTCCATTCTGAGTCTGATTCTTCAAAATTGCTGACCCTTCATTGGTTTCAGAAGAAGGCTTTGGTGGTGGTGATGTATTTGCAGTATTGTTATTTAAATTCAAGTCTTCAGGGGATGATGGGGCCAAAAGTGTGCTCTGATTTGGCTCAAAGTTTGCAACTTTATCATCTAACTCATTGTTTTGTGTCTGGTTTTGAACAATTGTTGGTTCTTTATTGAAATTGAGTGGTTCAGTTGTGTTGTTTGGAGATCCATTGCTAGATGGTGATGGCTCAGAAGTTGAATTATGGACTTGTGTTGAAGAATGTGGAAAAAAGTAAGAAAAAATTGATGAAAAGTGAGATCTATAAGACTCATCAGAGAAGATTGAAGCACTTGTTGTGCTGCTACTACTACTACTAGAACTAGTAGTGAAGATGTCTGTGAACCATGGTGAGGAAGAGTTTGAAGATGGAGTAAAGGCTAAGAAAATAGTGAAGGCAATGAAAACAAAGACAAAGCCATATGCACAAGCAACAGTTCTCTTGGTTTTGAGAAGAGAGAAGTGGTTTTTGAAGTCTGTGATCAAAGTTCCACCATTGATGGGTGCATACTTTGCTGTATCTGCCATCTGGGTGGATGATGTTTGTAGCTCTTTTGCAAGGCACTGTATCTATAGGCCAGTTTTCAAGAAAGAGAGAGGCAAATAATAGTGGGTAGGAAAGAGAAGATGATAGTGTAGAGAGACTCTGCAACAGCAAAGATAAAGGAGAGAGAGAAGTTGGAGATGTTAAGAAGTAAGAACTCTTTATGGCATGGGACACCGGAGAGAGATTGAGAGAGAGAGAGAGAGAGTGTGTGTTGTGAGAACGGTCCGTGAAAAATTGTGCATGTTATGTAAAAAAAATATATTAAATTTCACATTTAGTCCTTATTGTTTATATATATATTTTAATATAATTTTTAATATTTTAAAAATTTTATAGTGATCCTAAATATTTATAAAAGTTATTTAAAATAATTTTTATTATTTAATTTAACCAATTTGATTTTTATTCTTTAAAAAAAATTTAATTTAGTCCTTATTATTTCTTAAAAAAATCAATTCAATCCATACACGTGACCTTTATTTGAGGATTAAATTAAATTTTATAGAAAATAATATGAACTAAATTAATTAATTTTAAACAATAATTACCATTTTGAATTACTTTGTAAATATTAGAGACTAATATAATTTTTTTTTAAACATTAAGAACCAATTTAAAAGAAAATGCAAACAATAGAAATTAAGTGTGAAATTTACCCTTAAAAAAATGTGTATTTTTGTATGTATTTTTATTTTTTGGATCTCAAATTCATGATGAAGAATTTGACGTGTTTAGACTAGACATTGACTACTTAACATTAGATTTTCTTTTATTTTGAATTTGAAATTTTTTAAAATTATGTAATCAATTGGTTTTTTATTCAAAATATTATAATATTATCATTGAATTTTAAATGATTGTGAATTATCTTATAATTATGAAGAATTAATTTAAGTAATTAATAATGATTAAATTTAATTTATAATATTATGATATTACGATAAAAATAAGCAGCCAAAGAGGAAATTTAACTAGAACCGTGTTTCTGTTTTTCGTGACAAACGTCCTGAGAGTCAGAGTTTAAGTAGAACTGTGTTCTGTTTCAAGTGACAAACATCCCCAGAGTTACTCAAAATGTAAAACAGTTAAAAAGTTTTACAGCTCTGATTCTTGTGTTGAAAGTACATGTACGAAAATGCCACTCGTTTTGTGGAGGTAATATCATAGTTGCCACCACCGTCACGAGGGTTCGGAGACAATCCACAGAGATGCCTCCACGTGTATACGTCTTATTATATGTGGCCAGATGGACCAGAAAAAAGGAAAAATGGACCAGCTGTCAATTACTAGTGATTTTTGGCACATTCTTTGTGGTGTGGTGTGGTGTGGGGTGGGGGCTGCGGTGGAAGACTGATTTGGTTTTTCCTATCATCAACTTTAATGATGAAGGAGAAAGATATAAATTCACCTATGGCAATGGAAAGTGAACCTAATAATTCTTAATATAGTTTCTAGAATTAGGTTTTCGTCTGTTGATCATTTATGTTTAACTAATTTCTCCTTAAGTTGACATAATTACTTTAATGTCAATTCTCGTACGCAATTTTTATCTTAACGTTAACTTTCGTATATAGCTCTTCTCATTAATTTGCCCATTCTAAAATCATTTTTTGTATTCAAAATTACTTCTTTAAATAGTCACATGTGAGACAATAATTAGAATATATAATACTTCCCGCATATAAAAATTCTTAATTCAAAAAACTACTCTTCTTAAATAAAATTTCGTAATTTTTAACAATTTTTTTTTTTGCTCGGTTAGTAAGAAAATATTTAATTCCACTTCTAAAAACATGACGACAAAGCCAATATAGTAAGTTAAAACTTTACAAATCACAAAAAGCCACATCAAGAGTTCACTCTAACATTTCTCTAATGTTTAGTTGTCTATAAATTTCTCTATTCTGTACATTGTTCATAAAAAACTTTTTGTTTGAGATCAATTTGCCTCGAACATCATCAACAATTCTGCCAACAACTTGGTCCTCGCTTGCACATTCATTGCTGAATAATCTAGCATTTCGCTCACGCCAAAGATGGTATATGCTAGCAGCGAAAAACAGCTTGATCGCCAATCCCTGGAGGGTATTCCTTTTTCCAACAGCCATGGAGCACATTATCCCATTAAATCTCTAATGCTGTCATTCTGACCCTTCTGAGACACATTCTCCAAACCCGCTAATTTTTAACAATTATATATGTATTAATTTTACGTCCACCTTAAACTAGTCCATCTTTTCAATTTTTAAAGTGCACCACAAGATTACAAACAACTATCACAAGAAGTACTGAAGCTGGTACTCATAGTATATAACCTTGTACGCACTAGTGCACATATCAAAGTTCATTTGAATTCATTCACGCGTATGCTTTCCGCGAAATATTTAAAAGATTCTTATCATCTATATCACTATATGGCCCATGTCACATTGCATGATTGAGTCAAGATTTTTCTTCAAAGGATTACAATGACGAATGTCCTAAAATATGTATCATATTTCAGAAAGAAATTTATTAAATGGTTTAATCTTTTTTCTTCTTCGTTACAAAGGAAATAGAGCCCGATAATTGATCAGTGATAGATTTACGTTTGGGTTACTGAGGCTGTAGTTCTTAGTAGCCAAGAAAAATATTAAAAATTTATCTATTTCTCAAAAAAATATATATATTTATATATTTTTAATTAAAAAAATTAATTAATTTCTATTAAAAAAATATACTCATATAATTAAAAAATTATATATATTAATTTTCACTGAAAAAAATTCTTTAATACGTCCCGGGTGATTATACAAGCAATGACTGTGGCGAGTTTTTGCAGGCCTAAAGCCTGACGTCTCAACAATGTATCTTGTCATATCCTATACCATTTACAATGCATAAAGTGTAATAGGAGGGTAGACATTTGCGGGTTTTTGGTATGCTAGTTGAACTTTGTTAGGTTATTTTTAATAGAGATTTTAAATTGAAGAACTTTATGTGTTTTTTAGGGATTTTAAAAAATATTTATCATCAGTGGAGGATGTAAATTTAAATATTTATGGTGGGACTTACCATTCTTTCTATTTTTTTGAGCCTAAGTTGCTAATTTTTTATTTTTTTGGTTAAAGTTATCAGTTAGATATTAAATTTAATTTGTTAAAGAGATTCATGTGATCAAATTTAATTTGAAAGTGATCCATGTGAGCTCTAAATTTCTTTGTTTTTTTTTTGAGGCTCCATTTTGTTTAATAAATTTGTTGAACAAAATAGAGTCCAGACTCTAAATTTGTTGAAACATGACAACTTTACATAAAAACTCTAGATTTGGGACTCTATATGTACTACTAGTTTTGCTTTTTTTCTTCTAAAGTATTTATATTTGTTAAAAAATTAGAATTATTGTGTTTTAAAATTTCTATTAAAAATATCCTTATTTCAGAACAACCACAAGAACCAATTAGATCTGTCCAATGTGTCCATACACCTCGTTTCTTCCAAATCCAGTAAAAAAATTCGTGGACTAAATTAAATTAAATATTATCCCATTAAATAAAATTGATTATAAAAATTTGACGTCGTCACTTATCGACTTCCATGGAAAGAAACGGAGGGGAAAAGAAAGAAGTAAACAAGTCAAAGAGTTTGTTAAGAAGTTGTTTCTAAGATTGACTCTAACGAATCTGCTTCCGTGCATTAAATTTGTACATGCATCGCTTTCATTCGTCGTGTCAACGATAGCAATCAAGGGCGTCAAGCAAAACCATAAATAAATGAATTAAATATAACACCGATCGGTAGTAGAGAAAGTGTATTTTTTTTTTTTTTTGGGTTGTTGTATGTAACAAAGAATTCGTTATAAATAGAAATACGTTTATTTATTCTAAAATTATGAATTTTTTAATGTAATAATATGTCCAAATATATGCATTAGATTAAAAAAATAATAATAAGGAAAGAACACTAATTTCAAATCTGAAACCTTTTGTTATAAAAAGTTATTGTGATATTGTCGTACCATTTTACTTAAGATGTTAGTAGATACAGTTTTTTAATTCCCGTAAAATGGTGCAAAATTTCGACCTCAATTTTTTACTTTTCAAAGTTGTTTTGATCAGGATCAACCATGATTTTTGGCCAATTTCATGGCCGCTGTCCGCTGGTTAGAAATATGAAAAGAAGACAAGAAAAGGAAATAAAATGGAAAATAAGTACAATATACATTTATTATAGGTAAATTGGTCTTTTTGGAATGCTTTTCAGCGTGGACCATTGCTCAAGAGAATCAAATGGTCAAAAGTGAAAGTTGAGGGGTTTAAATATCCCCAATCTTAAAATTTAGGGGGCAAAGTAGAATAAACCCTAATAAGACACAAAAAATACATGAATTAAGGTGTTTGACCTAGAAAACAGCTTAAAAACACCTAAGAGTTTTTATAAGTCTTGAAGCTTATAAACTCGAGAAATAATGGATAAGAGTAGTTACATTTATCTGTTAAACTAGGCTAAAATAAAGAGTTTAGCGGGATTCAGGCGTAGTTTAGTGGTAGGTTACTCCTATAATAAGTGAAAAATTAGAATTCGAATCTCATGAGAGGGGGGGGGGGGGGAAAGGGGGGGGGGTGGGGGAGGGGCGGAAACTAAAGATTTTAAGTGGTTTTTAGATTGGAAAAATCAAAAGGAAAAGAAGTAAGGGAGATGGAGGGTTTGTATTCTAGTGTTTGGATATGGAAAGGACTAGAATACAAAGGAGGTTTGGCAATTGGGTGTGGAAGACATTTAGAGAGGCAATTAACCTTAAATTTAAGATTATATGCATTTTTAGTAAACATAAAAGAGGCATCAAATATCCTCACGGGTTAGGTAGAGGTTAATTAGAAATTGGTTGTGATTAAGGTTCTGAATTCGAACTCATGATTTTCATCACAAATATTTTTTGACTTTTGACTGATTTGAAGCATGCATAAGTTGCACCACTACACTAATTGATTTTTAACTTTGAATAGATCCAATTTGATTTTATTTAAAATAAATTCCTTGTCATAAAAGAAAAATGTCACGTGCAAATTTTGGAAAGAAAAAGAAAAGGAATTTATATGTTTTAGAATTCTTTTGGTCCTTATAAAATTCTCATGGTGGGAAACATCTATATTGCTCCATTTGCCTCTTCTCCTGACTTTACTTTTTAGCCAAGTTTCTTTTTGCTTCAGATTCTTCTGGGTCTTGGCAGCTAATTTAATGTGTAGACAAATCTTTTATTGAGGGACCTATTAAGGAAGATATTGGGTCATTGTCTCATTGACAAAATATTAATTGTAGGTCCTCTCATTTACTATTGTGTTGCTAAGTGACAGAAAATTATGCAGTCATTATGGCCAAATTAAGAGAGTTTTTCTTTAGAGTGATCATTATTTGGTTGTTATAATCGGTTGTTGTAGCTATCCACATGGAATTCAAAATCTTCATAGCAATAAATGTTTACAATTTATGATATTTTTCTTTTTGTGTGCAAGAAAGTCTATCGGATGGCCTACAATTTATGAACAAAAAGACCATATTTATCGAGGACTAAAACTTACCATACGAGACTAGTAATTTACTTTTCTAAGTTACTTAAACTTAACTTAGCAGAAAAACTTACTTTCAGTATGAATTTAGATTTAAAATTCAAGCTACAACCCAACATAACATAGTGTTAGCCTGAAGGTTTTAATCCTATATTTTGATGATAATTAAATCTTGATTATGAAATTGATCTATTGACTAATCATATCTTGTAATCAGTTTATTGTTTGAGAATTAGTCAAAGCTTGAAGGATATTTAACATATTAAGTAAAGCTCATGGAAAGTGATGATCAAACAAAAGACATTCTCCAACTAGAAGATCAAAGCACTCTAATGGTCAAGATCTATGAAGATTCAAGATGTGAACATCCTAGCTAAGATCTTATTTTAAAGAATGAAGATTGAAGAGATGATCAAAGCACTTTGAGAATATCAATGTTATACAATCTCAAGAGCAAGTTCATGAAGAATGATATTGATCAAACTCAAGTGATTTAATCATGAAGATAAAATGAAGAGCTCAACATGATCAAACTCAAGTGTCTTTTTGTCAAGATCTCTACAAGCCTCAAGTTGTAAAGAATCGAAGAATGAAGATGGAGCTATAAGGATGGAGACGAAAGTCATAAGGGGTACCGGTTGGAACTTGACTGAGATTTTGGGTCTTGCAAATGATATATGCTCAACAATGATTCTCAAATATTATTTTGAAATATTTGAAAAATGTTTTACAAAACATGCTCAAACGAAACGCTTTTAAAAACCCAACCCTGGCAGTTTTGATCTCACTGGACGACCCCATGGTGACCGGTCGACCGGTGGCCAAAGGGTCGTCCGCCCGAGGCCTGTCTACCGGACAAGGGTCTCTCGATCGGTCGACCGGCGAAACAGGAGTCAACTGGTCGGGTCAAAACACTGGTTCAAAATGTTGCCGTTTTATAAATGTTTGGGTGCATTTATTACACTCATTTCAGCCTCTATTAATGCTCTCTCAATTGCAAAACTTACAACATTGATTCAAAGCAATTACTCTTGAGTTCTTACATTAATTTCATCTTTGAATCATTCTTGAGCTATACTTGAGCAAGAATTTGTGAGCAATATTAAGAGAAACATTTATTGTATTCATCTATCCTAAAAGAAGGTTTGTATTGTGAATCTCAAACACTTACCAAAGAGAGAATTAAACACTTTGAAGGGAAAGACTTCCTTGTCAAAGGTGTTGGGGTTGAAACTTTATATTGAGAAGAAATTTTCTATTGTAAAAGCTTGAACTACTATTGTAGTTGGTTTGTGGACTTACCAACATTTGAAGAGTCACCATAGTAAAGATTGTTGAAATCCTAAGCGGGGAGCTTAGGTCGTGGACTTAGGCGCGGGCCGAACTACACTAAAATCGCGATTTGCAATATCTTTCTCTTAACTCTCTCTTTGCATTATTTTCTGCTCACCAAGTATTTGATAAATTGCCTCACTCACATTTTATATTGCTAGAGTGTACATCTATTTAGAATTATTTTTGATTAATCATTGTTAGTATATTGCCTAATCGAAAAAGTAGTATTATTGCTTATATAACCTAATTCACCCCCCCTCTTAGGTTTAATCAAGGGACAACAAGTGGTATCAAGAGCTAGGACTTTGCATATAGCTTAACATCTAGCAAAGAAAAGATTAATGGCATATACTACTACATCCCCTCACATTGAAGGATATTCAATTGATAGACCTCCTTTGTTTATAGGAACCAATTTCATGAGGTGGAGGAATCATATGGCAACATATATTCAATCCGTGGACTACACGTTGTGGCATATTGTTGAACATGGGCCATACGAAGTTGAAGATGAGTCAACCGAGCAAAACATTGCCAAATTGACCAAAAATGCTCAAGCTATGCATATTCTCTATTGTGCTTTCAATGATCAAGAGTTTGAACAAATTCGTGAATGCACATCCGCTCATGAAATATGGAATCTTCTTGAAAAACTTTATTAAAAGGAAGAAGAAGACGTTAAAGAAGAAAAACAAGAAGAAAATGAAGCATACATTGGTGCATTTGGTGAAGAGGTATGTCTATCTCATAAATCCATTTGTTCCTCATTTATTGATAATGATTTTACAATTGATGAACTTGAAGAAGCCATCTTGGATATTCAAAATGAATTGATATTTACAATTTTAAAAAATAAAAGCTTGCTTGAGGAAGTTAAATGTGCTTTATTTGAGATAAATAAGGCTAACAAGGAAAATACTATAATTAAAATATATGATTTTTCTTTGATTGATAAAGTGTTTGAAAATGAGATTTCATGGTCAAGAAAGATGTACAAAGAGTTGAATGAAGAAAAAAAAAGGATATTATGCTTAATCCAAGATACATGGTTTGCAAACTAAATGTGTTAGGATATAAACCTTATCTTATTCAAAAGATCTTAAAGAATTGTTTTCTCAAAAGGTCAAATAAAAATGAATCACCTTGTGCTTGTCTATATTGTCATAAGATAGAATAATTTGTTTCACTATTTCATGATATGAAAATATTTGAATATGGGTCAAAAGTTTCGTGGTGGCTAAAACACAAATAGATTGTTAAAACCACTACAAATGATACTAATCCCAAGGACCCAATTAAAGTTGGGTACCTAGATCTTGCCATGCTTTGTTATAGGAATGTCAAAGCAACACCAAAGAAGATGGTGATACAATTCATTTGAAAGGCAAGATCATTGAAATAAGGAAGCATGAGTAACATTTGATATGCTTTCATTACATGCTCCTTATAGAATGATTTTATGGGTTAACTTGTGTTTTGATCCTAAAGTGTTTCATTTTTGTGCTTAAGTATATGAAGTATTCATTGGTATGTCATCTTAGAAGATACATGTTTATACTTGATAATGTGGGATACAACTCATTATTCTTTGCAATGCTTGAGTTGAAATGTTGTTTTGAGAACATGAAATGCTCTTTCTCAACTTTCTTAAGTTGAACATGATTTAATTAAATTTACTTGAAAGAAAGAGATGGGTTGAAAGAGTAAACTAAATATTTAATCTTGATAACCATAAGAGAAATGTCATAATATGCTCTTTTTTTGATTTGAATGCCATGCATATACTTAGAGAAGAAATAGAGTATACAAGAGATAAAGTAAAAGTCTTTAAGGAATACTAACCACACTCACGAATAGTAGAGAAACATTGATCATAGCATTGAAAATGTCGTAACAATGAATGTTGTTTTCATGATTGCCTTGTGATTAGTTGAAATGCATAATATCACAACATCTTGAAAGAAAAATGAAATGTCTTATCAATCATAATGATGATAGCTTTAAAGAGAAAATTGATGTGATTGAAACGTTGAAAGTCAATAATTTGGTATATATTGTAATTCAAAGTTTGGCACTTGGCTCTTAATGATGATATAATGTGTTGATAGTACATGATGAAGGGAAAATTTTTGATTGATCGTGTATGATTGGATGTAATGTCGAACTTCTTGATGAATTAAATAAAATTGATAAATGGGAGAGCCATTCAATGAAACATTATATCTCTCCTTGAAATAATTATACAAAAATTTTGTTGGGCATTTGATTGTTGATTGGTAAAACTGATCCATCTCCTTGAGAAACAATCTCTAAGAGCTTGCAAAGTGAAATGGAATTTAGCAAATGAAAGGAGATTCAAAATTCTTCCATGGATTCCCAATCAAGTAAATCAAGAAGAAGTATTTACAAGTCAAACCAAGATCACAAAAGAATCAAACTAAGAAGCTTGTGATCAAGAACTCAAATGAGTATATCAACCGTCAAAATGGTCAAGAACTCAAATGAATATATCAACCAAGCTCCACAAAAGTTAGGAAAAGGTACATTGGTTGACAAAAAAAAGTATAGATGTATGCTCAATAATGTATTTCATTCAATTACCTCTAATATGTGGATAATAATGCTCTTGTGTGCTTGATTGTGATATTGCCCAAAAAAAATCTCATTAGAGCATTGTAAAAGGAAACTTGAATTGTCTTTCCATCACCGTACTAAAACGTTATCATAACTTCTTGATGGATTGTGTTCTTGATCATATTTGACATCATGAACATATGAAATGCATAAGAACTTTGATGATGCTAATCTCTTTGAGCCGAGAAAGATTAATGATGATGTAGGCACTCAAAAGATGGATCTCCTAGTACTTCAAAGGATTAATACAATCAACGAGTACAACCAATCTTATAGGAGGAAGAGCAACAAAGATCAAAACAAGATGAATAACAAACATCCTATGAGCAAAGCATTGATCAAAATCTCTAAGATTTTGAAAGAATATGAAAGATCATCCAAACAATAGGATCCTAGGTAATTCACCAAAAGGTATAAGAACTCTCTCAGATTTAAATATCTTTTGTGAACGTAATGGGTTTCTTTCTCAAATTGAACAAATTGTTGAAAATGATGTGTTATAGCAAGGAACATACTTGTTATAGCAATGAACATACTTGTTATACTTGTCTCTTGATATTTGTAAAGTAGTATGTTCAACTCATTAATATATACAAGAGAAAAAGATAAGTGTTGAAGTATCATTGATTGAGTGCACATAATGTAAATGTTTGATAGGAAGACATGCTTACTTGATTTTGTTGTCCCTTAATTTAACCAAAGAGGGGGGTGAATTAGGTTATATAGGCAATGTTACTACTTTTTCGATTAGGCAATATACTAGCAATGATTAATCAAAAACAATCTTAAACAAATATGCACTCTAGCAATAAAAATTGTAAGTGAGGCAATTTATCAAACACTTAGTGTGCAGAAAATAATTCAAAGAGAGAGTTGAGAGAAAGAATACAAATTGCGATTTAGCGTGGTTCGACCCCCACCTAAGTCCACGACCCAAGCTCCCCACTTAGGATTTCAACAATCTTCACTATGGTGGCTCTTCAAATGTTGGTGAGTCCACAAACCAACTACAATGGTAGTTCAAGCTTTACAATAGAAAGATAATTCTTCTTAATACAAAGCTTTTACTCTAACACCTTTGACAAGGAAATCTTTTCTTTCAAAGTGTTTAACTCTCTCTTTTGATAGGTATTTGAGAATCACAATAAAAGACCTCTTTTACGATAGATGAATACAATGAATGCTTTCTCATAATATTGCTCACAATTTCTTGCTCAAGTATATCTTAATGATGATTCAAAGATTAAGATGATGAAAGATCTCAAGAGTAAATGTTTTGAATCAATGCATTAAAATTTTGCAGTTGAAAGGGATTAATAGAGCTGAAAAAATGGTGTAATTAATGTTCCCAACGTTCACAAACGGCTATATTTTGAATCAGCATTTTTGGCCCGACCGATCGACCCCTGTTCGCCGATCTACCGGTCAAGAGACCCTCGTCCGGTGGACAGGTCTCGGGCGGACGACCCTTTGGCCACCGGTCGACTGGTCGCCAAGGGGTCGTCCGATGGAACCAAGACTGTAAGGGGTGGGTTTTTTTAAAAAGATTCTTTTGAACAAGTTTTGTAAGGTATAAAACACACATTTCAAAAACGTTGTTTGAGAATTACTATTGAGCATATACTATTTGTAAGCCCCAAAACCCTAGTCAAGTCCCAACCGGTACCCCTTATGTTGCCATGTCTCTTCTTATAACTCCTTCTTCATCTACAAAGATCTTCACATGAATCTTTACAACTTGAGCTTGTAAAGATCTTGACAAAAGGACACTTGAGCTTGGTCATGTTGAGCTCTTCATTTTATCTTCATGATTAGATCATTTGAGCTTGATCAACATCATTCTTCATGAACTTGCTCTTGAGCTTGTATAACATTGATATTCTCAAAGTGCTTTTATCATCTCTTCAATCTTCCTTCTTTAGGACAAGATCTTAGCTAAGATGATTACATCTTGAATCTTCATAGATCTTGACCATTAAAGTTCTTTGATCTTCTCGTTGGAGGATGTCTTTTGCTTGATCATTATTTTCCATAAGCATTACTCCAATCTTCATGAGCTTGCTTAATATGTTGAATATCCTTCAAGCTTTGACTAATTCTTAAACAATAAACTCATTACAAGATATGATTAGTCAATAGATCAATTTCATAATCAAGATTTAGTTATCATCAAAATATAGGATTTAAAGCCTTTAGGCTGACAGATTTCAATTCTTAAATTTACATTTTTGCAAGCATAGATACTTGATAACAATACCATGTATGGTTGGTAAATATCAAGTTGATTCAACTAAGGTCAACACACTTAAAGTTTTTCTAAAGTTGATTCAAGGACCTTGTTGGACTATTTGATCTTGTTGGAGCAACTAATCCTTTTTCTTTGTGAGATTTCCCTAAGTGCTTGTATAGGTTATTCAAAGATGAGTATGAAAAAAGACTCAAATGTTCCCTCTTGAATTCTCAATCAAACAATTCAAGAAAAAGTATTCATCAATCAAGCCAAGTACCCAAAAGTACAAAAGAAAGATTGGGCTTAGTAAAGGAAATGAATTGAGATTCCAATGGACATATCAATCACGTTCTACAAAGTTGAGATAAGGTAAACCGGTTGATGAAAAAGAAGTATAGAGGTATGATCTATAATCTTCTATATCCAAATTGCCTTTAAACCAAATGTGATGATTTTTATGCTCTTATGTGGTCATTCAAATGTTGTTCAAATCATCTCATTAAGAGCATTGTAAAAGAAAACTTGAATTGCCCAAACCCGAGTTGTTATATACTTGCGTGCGTGTTTCAATCATGTCTTAAAAATCCCATTAAAACATTGAAACATGAAATTTCAAATGTCACCCCATCATGCACACTAAATGTCTATCATGACTTTATGATGAATTGGATTCTTGAACCATTTGATCTTATCTTCTTACAATGCATATGAACTTTTATAGATGATCATTACAATGCATTGGATATTTGGTTCTAGCATGTATTCTATACTCATATGAGAATAACATAGACATGCTTGGGATGAGTTTTTTTTGAAGAAAATAATTTATAAGAATGTCTTGATTGTATGAAAATATGACATGTGCTTGTATAGAGATGAGTACCTTGATGAGAAAAATATTGTTGAACATATATACCATTATCATCTCTAGATTATTTTTTAATGGCTTTTGACTCTTCTCTTGTAACAAAACTTGTGTTCCTCCATGAATTGGCTTTCATCATATCTTCTTAAGTATTCCTACTACTTGTTCCTTAGTGTGCTTATTACTTGTTCATAATGATCATAAAGAAGAAGTATGCATGATATCAACATGAATGAAATGTCAAACGAATTTGAGAAATTGAATATCATGCCAAATGAGGAATATAAGAAAATTTTAAAAGAATTGGAATTTATGATGAATACCTTGAATATCATTCGTTTCTTATAGTAGTAAATTTGCTATATGATTTGGTTGAATACCAAAGGGGGAGATATAACAATGGTATCATTTCCTAAAAAGAGAGAAATATAATTCATTTTGTATGCTATGACTTATGCTATATGTGAATGATTTTAATGCTCATAGTGTGCAATGATAATATGATTAAGATATGCATACAACAAAGGGGGAGCTTACTTGTCTCAATAAAATCATCCTTATGCATTGATTTTGTAAAGAGATTGTTATGCTATAAAATTGTCATATGCTTTGGTTAAGTACCAAAGGAGGAGAAACAATAATGGAATGATAACAATGTATCAAAGAAGAAAAGTTTTGGAGAAAGCAAATGCATGCTTCAAGAAAGGTAAACTCATGTACCTAAATGCTTTCATGTTATCGATATAAGTTTAACCAATACGATGTTTGAGTCTTGAGCAAGATCCTATTGAAATGCTATCTTACAAGCATATATATTATATCCTACACCTCCTTAATGTGAAAATCTGTTTCTTTGTTGATTACACAAGGGGGAGAGAGATATGTGATTGATACATGATCTAAAATGGAAGTCTTTATTCTTATTATGCACTTAGTATGGAGGAGACTTGGTGAAAATGACTATTGTGATGCTATTTTTATGGAAATTCCATTGTTATGCTATTTCTCTAAAATTCAACTACAGTGTTTTTTAGATAAGATCACATCGAGATGCTATCTTATGACCAAGATACAATATAAGATATGGAGCGTTGTGCAATATAGTCAATGAGGACTTTATGCGTTTATCATTTTCTCACATGTACATATCCTCAGAGTGAGCTTACATACTTTGAGAACTTGATATCAAATTGCTAAGTAACACAATGATATCATATGCATATTATAGTTTGTACTTGAATCATATGTTCCAAGTTAAAATGCTTTTTATGATATGCATTTAGCAAGGATGAGCTTTTTTCTTGTAGTATTTTTCAAAAAGGAAAGATGTTCAATATCCCATTAAGATTATATTTTCATACAAGATCTCATTGTGATGTTATTTTGACTCTCCTATGTTTAACTCACTTTGATGATGCCAAAGGGGGAGAAAATATGAGGAAGATCATATGGGATACAATAATGGGGGCGAAACTTTGAACATGAAAAATTTGATATGCATATGGGATACAATAATGGGAGCGAAACTTTGAACATGAAAATTTTGATATGCATATAATAAAGGGGAGCTTTACTTTGTTTACTTGAAAATCTTACTTATGCCTTGATATCAAATTCCTACTGTGCTTAATTGTATAAGATTTTGTCATCATAAAAAAAGAGTAGATTGTTAGCCTAAAGGCCTTAATCCTATATTTTGATGATAACTAAATCTTGATTATGAAATTGATCTATTGACTAATCATATCTTGTAATCAGTTTATTGTTTGAGAATTAGTCAAAACTTGAATGATATTCAACATATTAAGTAAAGCTCATGGAAAGTGATGATCAAACAAAAGGCATCCTCCAACTAGAAGTTCAAAGCACTCTAATGGTCAAGATCTATGAAGATTCAAGATGTGAACATCCTAGCTAAGATCTTATTCTAAAGAAGGAAGATTGAAGAGATGATCAAAGCACTTTGAGAATATCAATGTTATACAATCTCAAGAGCAAGTTCATGAAGAATGATGTTGATCAAGCTCAAGTGATTTAATCATGAAGATAAAATGAAGAGCTCAACATGATCAAACTCAAGTGTCTTTTTGTCAAGATCTTTATAAGCCTTAAGTTGTAAAGAATCGAAGAATGAAGATTGAGCTATAAGGATGGAGACAGAAGTCATAAGGGGTACCGGTTGGGACTTGACTGTGGTTTTGGGTCTTGCAAATGGTATATGCTCAACAATGATTCTCAAATATTATTTTGAAATATTTGAAAAATATTTTACAAAACATGCTCAAAGGAAACGCTTTTAAAAACCCAACCCTGGCAGTTTTGATCCCACCGGACGACCCCATGGCAACCGGTCGACCGGTTGCCAAAGGGTCGTCCACCCGAGGCCTGTCCACCGGACGAGAGTCTCTCGACCGGTCGATCGACGAAACAGGGGTCGACCGGTCGGGCCAAAACACTGATTCAAAATATAACCGTTTTACGAACGTTGGGGTGTATTTATTACACCCATTTCAGCCTCTATTAATGCACTCTCAACTGCAAAACTTACAACATTGATTCAAAGCAATTACTCTTGAGTTCTTACATTAATTTCATCTTTGAAACATAATTGAGCTATACTTGAGCAAGAATTTGTGAGCAATATTGAGAGAAGCATTTATTGTATTCATCTACCCTAAAAGAGGGCTTGTATTGTGAATCTCAAACACTTACCAAAAGAGATAATTAAACACTTTGAAAGAAAAGACTTCCTTGTCAAAGGTGTTGGGGTTGAAGTCTTGTATTGAGAAGGATTTTTCTATTGTAAAAGTTTGAACTACTATTGTAGTTGGTTTGTGGACTCACCAACATTTGAAGAGTCACCATAGTGAAGATTGTTGAAATCCTAAGTGGGGAGCTTAGGTCGTGGACTTAGGCGGGGGCCGAACCACGCAAAAATTGTGATTTGTAATCTCTTTCTTTTAACTCTCTCTTTGCATTATTTTTTGCTCACCAAGTGTTTGATAAATTGCCTCACTCACATTTTGTATTGCTAGAGTGCATATCTATTTATAATTATTTTTTATTAATCATTGTTAGTATATTGCCTAATCGAAAAAGTAGTATTATTGCTTATATAACCTAATTCACCCCCCTCTAAAGTTTAATCAAATGACAACACATAGTAAAATTCAGAAATAACCCATTATTGAATATGGTTCAAAATATATGAGAGAAGATCATGGGGTCATTCACGAGACCGAATATAATAATTTTACTATGATTACCAAAAAGAAAACTATTGTTTTGATATTTAATGAATCTGCATAACATATGCACACATTTTTCTTAGTAGAAAAGGTCTTGAATTAATTAGTTTGGGTTTTCACTGCTATCAGGAATAAATTTTAAACACTTTGAAAAATATGTGAAATGAAGGAAAGAAATATGTGAACAACTAAAGGAAAATTAATGACAGAAAGGAAAGTGGGTCCATACTATAAGATTATGTTTACATGCAAAAATAGTATGGGAATGGGATGGCCATTTCAATCTAATATTCCATTCCAGAGTTATTATTTTCTGTTACCGATTATATAATATATAATATATGCACTCAATAAACAAAATGAAAAATGCTTGTTCTATTCCATTCCTTAATCGATTCCATCTAAGTGATCCATCTAGTCTATCTTACAAAAAGCAACCTTAAAATTTTCTCAATCTGCTAACCTATCACGCCCCGACCTCGACTCGTCGCCAAGACAAGGCCGGAACGTGAAGTGGACTAGATAGATTACTTGTACAATCATCAATCCATAACCTAAACATTTATAAAATCCACAAGTAACTTCAAGATGGGTGCCTAAAACTATTGGCACCATGGCTTCCTTAACCTGATCATTCATATATACAAGGCCTACACACAGTCTTCCGGCATGCCACAACTACCCATGCTTCCTAAGCCTCAAAAGAATAGGTTAGTGATAAGAGTTACAAGCCAACATCTAAAAGAATATTACAATACTTGAAGTTGTACAAATATAACACAGTTCAATACATCTACATAATCATCTACGGGCAACTAGGATCATAGCAAGCAAAAGTCCGTCTCATCATACAAATAGGCCTCGCCATCAGCTTGAGTCTCTAGCAGAGGCTTAACCTCGGCCTCACCTAAAAAATTGTCATAAAAAGGGATGAGCTACACTTAGCTCAGCGAGGGTTAACGGCCACGGTAGGTTTTACAAACATTTTCAACATTTAGAAAATCCTTTTGAAAACATGCCATGCAAGAATTGCAATTAGTGTACAATAATTAATAAGCAAACAGTAACACATAATCCTACCATCCGAGGTCCTCAAGGGCCCAAGCGAAGGTAGGTTTACCATATATCAAAGGATACAATACTCAAACAGTTGTTGGAGATGGCTAGTCTTGAATCAGCTTCCAATATAACTCAACACACCAACCGATAAGGGTACTCCGGAGGCAACCCAACCACAGTAGCCGAGTCTGTCCTAGCATGCCCAATGCCGCCCAGGCGGCCCAAAACTTCCACCATGGCATTCAAAAACTTAATTATACCAACCATCTCTCCAAGGAAACACACCAAGCGAGAGATGAGTTCAATCATAGCAAACAAGCTCGGAGGCAACAAAGTAGGTTGCCACCAGTTAGTAACAGTAATCAATAACATATTAATGTAATCATGTTCCAAATAGAGTTCATATAATGCATAAACATGCAAGTGGAGGCCAACGAGATAGGTTGCCCCCAAGGTGGGAACATAAAATGTATTAAACTCGACACCTTTGCATTAGTCCTAACTTAAACAGTTATTCTACCTAACTTCCCAAGCTCCGATTAATCTGATTTTGGTTTAGAATCAAATCTTATCGAATGTAGATAACTCTAGAATCAAACGAAACTCAATTCGGAGTTAAAACTAATGAGATATGGCTTTCGAAAAATTGTCGCGCAAATCTGTCATGGAAGTCGGACGAGTAGCCGGGTGAGTAACTCGCCCAGCTTAGTTGACCGGATTTTACAGAGAATTTGGTCAAATTTCGGTCGAGTAGCCGGGCGAGTTTAGTCGACCGGTTTAGTTGACCGACCTGGGCATCTAACACCCGTAAATTCACACATTTTACACCTTATCTTGCTACCTTTCATCCCACTTCTTACAAACCATCAAGTATACATAATGTGGTTTATTAGGTGCCAAATAATAGTTCAAACATCAACCAAAACATTCCATACCAACAATCAACTACCAACTTACCAAGAATTCAACATAGCACCCAATCAACACAATCAACCTCCAAGCTCTAAATGTTAATCTCATGCTCCTATCTTTTACATAGAAGTTACCTACACATTGACACCTACATAATCAATACCAAGCTCACCTTTAACTTTCACAAGTTCATCAATTCACAAATTGAGCAAGTCCTAAATCTACAACACACAAAATACTTCATCTCCTCATTCAAGCTTAGATATGCAAGCTATAACAATATTAATACGCATATATAATCACAAACATGCTCAACATAGCTTTAAAAACTTTTAAGAAAACAACCCTCACCTCTATTGCAAGAGGATGCTAATTCAAGGTTGTAGGATGTAATACAAGCTTCAAAGATAGCTAACAAGGCTTGACCAAGCTTCTCTCTACCTCCTTTTCACTTCTTTCTTTCTTTTCAAGTTTGTGTGTGTATATGTGTGTGTGTGTGCTTAAACGTGTGTGTGTGTGTGTAGTGTTTTAGTGTGTATTAGTGTGTTTGTGTATGTTTTGGGTGAGAGGGAATAGTATAAGTTAGGTGATCAAATATCTTATTTGCCAAATGTCACCTTGCCCTCCAACTAAGTTATTTTTGCTAGTTTGCCATTTTTGTTGAATTGCAACTAATTAATTACTAATATTGACTTGCTAGAATATATTCAATGTCTACGACACGTAAAATTCCTAAATGCACGAAAATGAATATTTTGGCACATAAAACGATAAATACGCACGATAATAATTATCAATGCACATAATTGATGCCAATGCATATGAAATAATATAAATGCATTATAATTAATATAATTATATATAGATTTTCGTGTCGGGTTTTACATCCCCCCCTCCTTAAAAGAATTGCGTTCTCGCAATTTCTTCTTACCTTGCAAATAACTCCAGATATTGCTTCTCCATTTGATCCCGTAACTCTCAGGTTGCTTCCTCACTACCATGGTTGTTCCAAAATACCTTTACCATAGGAATCTTCTTCCTACGCAACTCGCGATCTTGTTCATCCAAAATTTGTACGGGTCTTTCTTCATAAGAGAGGTTCTCACGAAGTTGTAGCGGTTTCAGCTCCAAGATATGAGAAGGGTAGGGTTGGTACTTCCTCAACATGGAGACATGGAACACATCATGTATACCGGAGAGATTCGTTGGCAGACTCAACCGATATGCTAACTTGCTAATCTTCTTTACAATCTCGAACGGTCCCACATACCTTGGACTCAATTTGTCACCCTTACCATGCCAAATCAACCTCTTCCGAGGAGACAATTTCAAAAACACCTTATCACCCTCTTCAAATTCCAAGTCTCTTCTTCTTCTATCGGCATAACTTTTCTGCCTACTCTGTGCAGTGAGCATCATTTTCTAGATCAAATACACATTCTCTATCTTTTCTACCATCTCCGGCAACAATGTAGGATCAATAGCCTTCATCTTACTAACCTTACTCCAATATAGAGGAGATCTATACTTTTGTCCGTACAAGGCCTCATAAGGTGTTATGCCAATCGTCGCTTGGTAACTGTTGTTGTAGGCAAACTCCACCAACGGCAAATGTTTTCCCATGTTCCTAAAAAATCTAATGCACAAGCTCGTAGCATGTCCTCCAAGATCTGAATGGTCCTTTCGGACTGCCCGTCAGTTTGAAGATGGTAGGCTGTACTGAAACTCAACTTCGTCCCTAACGCCTCTTGAAACTTTTGCCAAAACCGCGATGTAAACCTAGGATCTCTGTCAGACACTATGCTCACGGGTACACCATGAAATTTTACAATGTTAGCTATGTACAAATCAACTCATTTCTCCAAGCTATCTGTCTTATTCATTGCAATAAAATGGTCTGTCTTCGTTAACCGATCCAAAATACCCAAACAGTAACACAACCTCGAGGTGACCTCGGTAATTCCGTCACGAAATCTATTGTTATGTGCTCTCATTTCCATTGTAGAATTTCCAAAGGTTGCAAAAGTCCTGCGGGTCTTTGGTGTTCTGTCTTAACTCTTTGACATGTTAAACAACGTGCCACAAACTCTGCAATTTCCCGCTTCATATTATTCCACCAATAGAATTGTCTCAAATCTCGATACATCTTTGTTCCTCCAGGATGCATTATATACCTCGTGTTATGAGCCTCTTCAAGTACCTTTCTCTTCAATTCTGGGTCATTCGGTATACAGACTTGGTTCCGAAATCTCCACAATCCAACTTGTTGTTTGAAATCTGGATTGTCTTCTTTTATCTTCTGAAAATGTAGATCTTGTTGTTGAGCTTCCTTGATTTGAGATAGCAATGCTGACTGAATCGTTAGATGAGCATTCACCTCTAACTTCGCCAAGCTTGCCTTCCGGGTCAATGCATCTGCCACCACATTAGCTTTTCCAGGCATATAGTTGATGGTGCAATTGTAGTCCTCCAAGAGTTCCATCCATCTCATTTGTCTCACGTTCAATTCTTTTTGAGAGAATAAGTATTTTAAGCTCTTGTGGTCGGTGAAGATCTCAAACTTGTTTCCCCATAAATAATGCTTCCATTTCTTTAATACAAACACTATCGCTGCCAACTCTAAGTCATGAGTGGGATAATTCACTTCATAAGACTTTAGTTTCCGAGAAGCATAAGCAATGACTTGACCATTTTGCATCAACATACATCCTAATCCTTCCTTCGAAGCACCACTGTAGATGACAAACCTTGACTTCCCTAGGGCAATGCCAAGATAGGAGCGATTGTCAATCTCTTCTTCAACTCTTGAAAGCTATTCTCACACTTATTGTCCCATGTGAAACTCACCTTCTTTTGAGTCAATCTTGTAAGGGGTCCTGCAATATTTGAGAAGTCTTTCATGAACCTCCTGTAGTACCTGGCTAACCCAAGGAAATTGCGTACTTTCGTAACACTCTCGGGCTTCTTCCACGTTTGCACCACTTCAATCTTTGATGGATGCACTGCTATCCTCGCTTGGAAGATTATATGCCCTAAGAAAGCAACCTGTTGAAGCCAAAACTCATATTTGCTAAACTTGGCGTACAACTGATGTTCCCGCAACTTCTATAACACCATATGTAGATGCTTCTCATGCTCCTCTTCGGTCTTGGAATACACCAAAATATCATCTATGAATATCACCACAAACTGATCCAAATAAGGCTGGAACACCCTGTGCATCAAGTCCATAAAGGAAGCAGGAGCATTTGTTAGTCCAAACGGAATTACAACAAACTCATAATGTCCGTACCTTGTCCTAAAAGCTGATTTAGGCACGTTTTCCTTTTTGATGCAAAGCTGATAATAACCTTGCCTCAAATCAAACTTCGAATAAACTTTGGCTCCTTGTAATTGATCAAATAGCTCATCTATCATGGCAAGGGATACTTGTTCTTAACAGTCACATGATTTAATCCCCGATAATCAATATATAACCTCAACGCGCCGTCATTCTTCTTTACGAACAATACTAGGGCTCCCCAAGGAGATGTGCTAGGCTGAACAAACCTTTTTTTCTACCAATCCTTGCAATTGAATCTTCAATTCTTGCAATTCAGTTGGGGCCATCCGATATGGTGCCTTTGAGATAGGTTGAGTACCTGGCAATACCTCAACTACAAAGTTAATCTCCCTATTTGGTGGCAATCTCGATAATTCTTCCGGAAACACATCAACATATTCATTCACCACTGGTACCTCTACAAGCCTAGCTTGATCGGTTGGCTTGTTAATCAAATAAGCCAAGTATCCACTGCATCCCTTCCTTATTAATTTCACAGCTTTGATAGATGAGACAATAGCATTACTTGAAGTATCACCTCTACCCTTCACCTCAATTACAGGTTGACACGGTACCTGAAACTTCACAATCTTCGTTCGGCAATCCAATTGGGCATAGTTGCGAGCTAACCAATCCATTCCCAATATAATATCATATTTTTTAAAAGGGAGTACAATAAGATCGGCCAAAAATTATCGGCCTTTTATTTGAAATTTACATTCCTTGCATCCATATTTAGAAATGTACTTGGTACCCATAGGATTGCTAACTTCTACATGACATGATAAAGATCCTATTTACAATTTGATGTGATGCACACATTGAGGTGAAATAAAGGAATCGTGGCTCCGGTATCAATAAGCACATTTACCGATTGCTTTGAAATTAAGAAAGTACCTTCAACCACTGCTGCAGCCTTTGGAACCTCCTCTTGATCAACAGCATATACCCGGACTTGGACCCTCTGTGCTAGGGCATTGACTGTGGTTTGGTGCTGCTGATCTTTGCCTTACCATTTAGGGCACTACCTTGCCTGATGTTGATCACTGCCACATCTAAGGCATCTACTATTCTTTCTCTAACATTGGGCCTCTATATGCCCCTTCTTATTACAATGCATGCACACAACATTACGGTCGGTAGTAGTACTGCCCGAAGAACCACTGGCCGATTGAGTAACTGAGGCACCCGATTGTGGTCGGGTAGGGGCTAATCTAGCTTGACTTGAAGCTTGACTCTGGATTGAGTATGATCTCTGTGGTGCTTGTGACAACATCGGCCTCTTACTCACTTGACTCGGTCCCCCACGAGTATTCAATCTCCTCTTCTCAACTCGCGATGCCGAATCAACCATCTCGGCATAATCAGTGAAACGGTGAGATGCAAGAAAATCATGAATTTCGGGTCTTAGTCCCCGAACAAAGTGTTTGATCCTTGCATTTTCTGTTTGGACTAATCCCAGCAAATACTTGGAAAGTTTGTTGAATCGGGCTTCATATTGCACCACCGACAAGCTTCCTTGCCTCACAGTGAGGAATTCTTCTTTCTTTCTTTCTCGAGCCACCTCCGACACATAGTTGCCTTTGAAAGACCACACAAAGTTATCCCATGTTGTTGGTGTGTCATTTCGTTCCCAATGAGTCTTCTCATTTCTCCACCACTACTCCTCATCTTCCTCTAACAAGAAGGTCGCAAAAGCCACCTTCTTCTCATCATTGTAGTCCATGGCCACATAAATCTTCTCCACCTTAGCAAGCCAAGCCTCCGCCTTCTCACTGTCAGGCTCACCGAGGAACTTAGAAGGTCCATATCCTAGGAAGCCCTTCAATGTATCATCTTCATCATCTTGGTGGTTGTTGTTGTCATAGCCACTACCATTGTTGTTATTGTTATTAGTGTTAGCTGCGACTGTTGCTTCTGCGGCTGCTGCTTGCTGTTCCATAGCTCTGCTCATGCAGTCTATCATAGTTGCCATCATGTTAAACATGGCTATCCCAGGGTTGGTTGGGTCAACATTCCCTGTTCTTGGGGCTCCGGCATTTGCACGGGTATTATGACCTGCCATCTATAGGCATAGCACATAGACCACTGATGGTTATATAATACGCATGCATTATGATATGAAATGAGTATACATGTCTTATAGTTATTTCTAATATAAATGATTATGGATAAATTAACATTGATATGGTATAGTGTATAACTATACTTATTTACATGATTTCATATTAGTAAGAAACAAATACTGCACATAAGCACATATTATTCACATATAGACACATAAGTCACTTTATCACATAAATAATTCAAAACATCTCTCAAGTAATTCGTCTTCCTATTTAGGGCATCTACCCACGAACCATTTTCCTAAACCCGAACAGTCGCTAACCTAGGTTAGCTCTGATACCACCTAAAGGTGTCACGCCCCGACCCCGACTCGTCGCGAAGACAAGGCCGGAACGTGACGTGGACTAGATAGATTACCTGTACAATCATCAATCCATAACCTAAAAATTTATAAAATCCACAAGTAACTTCAAGATGGGTGCCTAAAACTATTGGCACCACGGCTTCCTTAACCTGATCATTCATATATACAAGGGCTACACACAGTCTTCCGGTATGCCACAACTACCCATGCTTCCTAGGCCTCAAAAGAATAGGTTAGTGATAAGAGTTACAAGCCAACATCTAAAAGAATATTACAATACTTGAAGTTGTACAAATATAACATAATCCAATACATCTACATAATCATCTACGGGCAACTAGGATCATAGCAAACAAAAGTCCGTCTCATCACACAAATAGGTCTCGCCATCAGCTTGAGTCTCTAGCACAGGCTAAACTTCGGCCTCACCTGAAAATTTATCATAAAAAGGGATGAGCTACACTTAGCTCAACGAGGGTTAATGGCCACAGTAAGTTTTACAAATATTTTCGACATTTAGAAAATCCTTTTGAAAACATGTCATGCAAGAATTACAATTAGTGTACAAGAATTAATAAGCAAGCAGTAACGCATAATCCTACCCTCTGAAGTCCTCAAGGGCCCAAGTGAAGGTAGGTTTACCATATATCAAAGGATACAATACTCGAACAGTTGTTGGAGATGGCCAGTCTCGAATCAGCTTCCAATATAACCCAACATACCAACCGATAAAAGTACTTCGGAGACAACCCAACTATAGTAGCTGAGTCCGTCCTGGTATGCCCATGCCGCCCAGGCGGCCCAGAACTTCCACCATGGCGTTCAATAACTTAATTATACCAATCATCTCTCCAAGGAAACACACCAAGCGAGAGAGAAGTTCAATCATAGCAAACAAGCTCAGAGGCAACAAAGTAGGTTGCCACCGGTTAGTAATAGTAATCAATAACATATTAGTGTAATCATGTTCCAAATAGAGTTCATATAATGCATAAACATGCAAGTGGAGGCCAATGGGATAGGCTGCCCCCAAGGTGGGAACATAAAATGTATTAAACTCGACACCTTCGCATTAGTCCCAACTTAAACAATTATTATTTCCTAACTTCCCAAGCTCCAATTAATCTGATTTTGGTTGAGAATCGAATCTTATCGAATGTAGATAACTCTAGAATCAAACGGAACTCAATTCGGAATTAAAACTAATGAGATATGGATTTCGGAAAATTGTCGCGCAAATCTGTCAGGGAAATCATATGAGTAGCCGGGCGAGTAACTCGCCCGGCTTAGTCGACCGGCTTTTACAGAGAATTTGGTCGACCGGCTTAGTCGACCGACCTGGGCATCTACTACCCGTAAATTCACACATTTTACACCTTATCTTGCTACCTTTCATCACACTTCTTACAAACCATCAAACATACATAATGTGGTTTATTAGGTATCAAATAATGGTTCAAACATTAACCAAAACATTCCATACCAACAATCAACTACCAACTTACCAAGAATTCAACATAGCACCCAATCAACCTCCAAGCTCTAAATGCTAATCTCATGCTCCTCACTTTTACATACAAGTTACCTACACATTGACACCTACATAATCAACTCCAAGCTCACCCTTAACTTTCACAAGTTCATCAATTCACAAATTGAGCAAGTCCTAAATCTACAACACACAAAATACTTCATCTCCTCATTCAAGTTTAGATATGCAAGCTATAACAATATTAATATGCTTATATAATCACAAACATGCTCAACATAGCTTTAAAAACTTTTAAGAAAACAACCCTCACCTCTATTGCAAGAGGATGCTAATTCAAGGTTGTAGGATGTAATACAAGCTTCAAAGATGGCTAACAAGGCTTGACCAAGCTTCTCTCTACCTCCTTTTCACTTCTTTCTCTCCTTTCAAGCTTGTGTGTGTATATGTGTGTGTGTGTGCTTAAACGTGTGGGTGTGTGTGTAGTGTTTTAGTGTGTATTAGTGTGTTTGTGTATGTTTTGGGTGGGAGGGAATAGTATAAGTTAGGTGATCAAATATCTTATTTACCAAATGTCCACCTTGCCCTCCAACTAAGTTATTTTTGCTAGTTTGTCATTTTGGTTGAATTGCAACTAATTAATTACTAATATTGACTTGCTAGAATATATTCAATGTCTACGACACGTAAAATTTCTAAATGCACGAAAATGAATATTTTAACACGTAAAATGATAAATACGTACGATAACAATTATCAATGCACATAATTGATGCCAATGCATATGAAATAATATGAATGCATTATAATTAATATAATTATATATAGATTCTCGTGTCGGGTTTTACATAACCACTTCTTCATACACAACTCAACCAATTCTTGGGTCTTGGATGGAGACAACCTAAGTTGTGCATGTATACTTGTGATTAATTTGTCACGCATTTTCTAGAGATGTGGGTTAGACATCTAGTCTAGCTTGAGCTTTTAACGCTGCCATGTGAGCCTCCATGCCTTTTCTCTTTGATTACTTGGATCACCAATGTTGTATGCCAAAAGTTGCTTAATTCATAGCATGTTCTAAGTTCTAACTTGGACAAGCGGATCCTCTAGAACTCTTGATGTCTCTTGTAAATAGAGATGGAAGGTGTAAGACATCTCGATAATTAATTATTTATTTATTGACTTTGGCCTTCATTAGATGAAAAAGGGAAAAAAGTAACAAAATAAATTTCTACTAAAATAACCGAAGTACCAAAGTATATATATATATATTTAAGCCGAATAGAAGAGTATTTTGTTACTTAAGCAAATGTATATACAAGTTCAAGTACAAAAGTGATTGGACGAAATATTGGCCATGGCATAGAATAGAGATACAATGAAACAAAGGGTCGAAGTCCAAATAACACAAACACGATTGACACAAGGCAAAACCCCAAGAATTGAAGTTTTTCATCAAATGCTACTTTGTGCGATTTAGCATATGACTGTAACTTTTTTTCTTGAATTTTGTTGAGTAAAATGAAGAGTATGACTTACTATAGTGTAGATTAGACATTGATGCTTCATAGTTTAAATACAACAGGAAGGAATTGTTGCAAGCAAAGTTCTTATCCAGTTAGGAATTGAAATTGCATTAGGAAGATTTTGTGGGTAATATCCAACAGAACTATATGGATTTCTCAAGTTGGGCCATTTTGTTGTTTAGCCCTTACCTTGACTGAGCATTGCTTAATCTACTCGATCAGTCTTGAAATATATTTTAGTTCATGGATACTATTAAATTTTGCTCATAATTTTATAATATTATAAGGAAAAGTATTTTTCGGGCCCCGATTCAATCCTAATGATCAATCTAGAAACATCTGGAATTACTTTAACTGAATACCAAATTGTTCTAGTGAATCTAATTTTCTAAATGGCTACCACATAAATTTGTTAGATTTATGACCCAAATAAAAAGTTAGATTATTCTTGTAATATTTTAGTTTTTGATTTAAGAAAAAATGATATATAGCAAAAGATTTCATTGTTCTCGTGACCCCATAAAATTTCAAGTTCACTAGTGAAATTAATATCCTATATTTAGAAATTTTTACTTGTGATTTCAAATCTATCAGTAGTATAGCCTAAATCACAATATTAGCGGATAACTATCCTTATATTTATCTTTTTATTACATAAGACACTACAAATTAATAAATTCATATCACTAAAAGAACATGCGAGTCTTTTGACCCTTCAAATCACCTTAAATGAAATAATACTGATTTTATTTCAAAATTATAGATTTATTGTATAACAACATATCTCAAAAGATGTTGTAGATAAGTCAAAAGCGAAATAATTTACCCTTTAATAGTAAAGAATCGTATAATTATTTTATTGAGCGTAATTAACATCAACATCTATCGTAGATAAGCTCAACATCTCGAGGATAAGCTTTACTGTTTCGTAGTGGTCCTTTTTCAACCCGTAAAACAAAATAATAAGCCAATAAAATTTTAACTCTATCATATAGCCAAAATATGCGAGGTCTTTGATCCAATTGTAAGGTTATTGGATGTTTGTTAAAGGTTATAAATTTACATTTTATTAGTTACATTGTAAGATTTTAGGGCATTTGGAAGAAATTTAAAAGAAAAAAAAAAAAAGTCGCGAAAATATCCAAAAATGAGAACAGTGAAGGTGTTGCACATTTTTCTTTGACCATCACTGGCTTAAATATCTTATCTTGCTCTCTAGGGTCGTGAACACTTTGAAGAAAGAAAAAAGATATGTCTCTGTTAGCACCAAATTCACACATTTTATACAGAGAAATTCAACAAAGAGACCAACAGCAACAACAACTATGGAGTAATGGAAGCAACTGCTTGGTTTTGTTCAAGTCTTATGGTTTTGGATTTGATGGTAGAAAAGGTGAGTGGAAGAAAGTAGTCAAAAGAGACTTGAGAGTAGAAGCTTTCTGGCCAGACTTATCTAGACCTACTGTTGTGGAGATGCAATCCATTGAGGATTGTGATCAGTTGGACCAGATTTTAGCTCAAGCCAAAGAGCTCTCACAACCTATCATCATTGACTGGTCTCTCCCTCTCTTGCTCTGTGTGTGTCTGTGATGCTTAAACTTTTTTTTTTTCTTCTTCTTTTTATCAAAAGAGGATCAATAGTGGTTGTTCACCTACCCCTAAATGACTCGAATCATATATTTTTCGGGGCTAAACTTGATATATGGACCTGCTGATATATATGCTTACGATTTTACTAGTCTTATAGTAGTAATTAAGGTTAATTGTTTTTTCTATATGTTGTAGGATGGCTGCGTGGTGTCGAAAATGCATATATTTGAAGCCAAAATTGGAGAAATTGGCAGCCGAATATGACACCAAGTAAGCTTCCTCATGCATATATATGTAATTTTTTTTTTTTAATTGAAGGGAGGAATGGTAGATACAAAAATTGATCTCGATACCATTCGCACTTAAAGCGAGAATCATATTATTAGATCAAATGATTGGTGGCCATATATATATATATATATATATATATATATATATATATATGTATCTTTGCCACTTATTTTCGGGCGTGATTAGTTTATTCTAATTTGGCATCTAAATATGGCACGTAGCTATCATTTCGAGCCCAAAGTTCACATGACAAATCTGCCAACAAAATGCATTATGAAAATCTTGTTTTAGGCTACCTAAGTCAGAAACAAAGGAAACCTTAATGTAATTTTAGATGCCTATGTGACCTTGAATGTGGCTAATCCTTCTTCAAATTCTGCCCATAGCGAAAATTTGATGCACCGGCTCCTGTTTACTCGATGCATCCAGGATTTGTGCTTTGTTAACCAAGCTTGAAAAAGTCAATTGATTCTTCTGTATGTTGTATTGTAGATTTTTTAACAACCTTTCTAGCCTGCTTATGCTAGTTCGATTTTGATTGAAAATAATTTCTTAATGGTTTACTACATTGATTTCTCTGTAATTCTTAAGCTAGTCTTCAAAGCTTTCACTCACAACATGGTTATGCAATTGATTTTGCATGAACTTGTTGCTTTTTATTCGTGTTTTGTTAAGAATTATGGGGTACCTTGATTACAGATTTGTAATAGAGCCATTGTGCTGCCACAAGGTCTAGTTTCAAACCTAACTAAACATATTTTGTCATCTCACGGCGCAAAATTGCTATATGATCTAACAATTGAAGTCTCCCTGATCTTATTGCTTAAGCTAAAAATCGAATAAATTACTTAAAATGGCCAATCTATGTTTCTGCTGATAAGAAACGACGTTTTTTTTTTTTTCGTTGACAGGCTAAAATTTTACTGCGTGGATGTGAACAAAGTTCCCAAGGATTTGGTAAAACGCGGAAATGTCACAGTAAGTGTATCATTCCAGTTTATAGATTGTTTTCTTCACGAACGATTTCATCGCTTTTTTTTGAGATCTTCCCAATTCTTCGCTAATAATAATGTGTGTCTTATTCTCTTCTTGCTCAGAAAATGCCCACAATTCAGGTGAGTTCGAAGCTCTGAGTTCTTTCCTATCTCTTCGTTGTTGTAAACAATCATAACTCGCTTAATATAAACATTGAAATCGTAATAGTTTTATACGACCCGTTGTTTCATTGCAGCTCTGGAAAGATGGAGAGATGGAAGCAGAAGTGATTGGAGGTCACAAAGCATGGCTTGTGATTGAAGAAGTGAGGGAAATGATCCAAAAGTTTGTTTAGACTTCAAAATGGAGGCTTAGTTTTCAGAAAAAACGTTGCTCTATAATAGTATTTTATATCATTGTGTTGATAGATACCACGTTTTTTGCCATGTTAAAGATAACAATCACATGTAAATGTAATGCAACAGTCGTCTATGTACAGCAAGACTCCTTTATATCCCGGCCAATTCTAGAATAGATTTCAAAATTCTTTATATTCTTTTTAGTATCATAAAGTTTGAAACTGTGGTTCGAATTTTGAATTTCTGACTAAAACAGGTCATTATTTAACTATGTCACCCAACTATTGAATATCAACTTCGAAATGTTATACACAAAGATAGTTGATGGTCTTGTGCAGATTCTTAGACTCACTTTTGGAATGTGGCTAGGTTAATCAAGATACGAGTCTCTTGCCTAGGAACAGCGGCTTTGCCCCTCCTGTTTCTCAGTCAACCGAGTCAACTACTTTGGCAGGAAAAGCTTATGCATCTCTTCATCCAACTTACATTATCATCTTTAGCTTGTTCACCTCATTAGAACACGGTATTTATTTCAAATCATTCAAGATTTGTCCTTATATAAGTACTTATCATGTACGAAATACAACCAGCTGGTCGCTTTGGCCGAGTGGTTAAGGCGTGTGCCTGCTAAGTACATGGGGTTTCCCCGCGAGAGTTCGAATCTCTCAGGCGACGATTTGTATTTTTACTTTTTTCCACTTTAAAGCAGATTGGATCGTTAAGCGTAAAAGGAAAAAAGAAATACCACAATAGCAAAAATGAAAATAGTATATGGGAAAATTTCAATCAGAGATCTTTTAAAAATAAAATAGTGATTTTAGGATCTAGATGACATATTTAGAAATTGAATGAGATACAATGAAGGTCGAAGTTATAATTTGAATTTCGAACTTTGATTATAAAAACTCACTATTCAACCGTTTAACTCAATTTTTGAGTTTGAGAGAATAATTCGATTTCTTGAAACGTACAGCTAAATGTCAGCAAGGTTCTCAAAATGCTTATAGGCTTGATGCCATTTATAGTGGCCAAGCTCTGGTTCAACATCAAGAACCTCATTGATAGTTCCATCATCAACATCAAAAGAGATGATTTTCTCCGGTATTGATAACAAAAGCTTCATCTTCTGATCATCTTTCTTCAACAGCAAAGATAGTATTTGACATCTAAAATCTCCATAATCATCAACTACTTGAGGGTACATTTTACTTACAAATTCAACGTCAACTTGGTATTTTGCATACTATTCTGAATAATCTCTTCGCAGTTCCAACACATTCAACAATGTAGCTCGAGGATTCGACTCCTGAATAAGATGCAAATGGCCACCAGACTCCGCGAAATACCTTATATTTCTACCCTTTTCTGATGTTACTAACGTACTAGGCATTGATCTAAAACGCTCACTTTCAGTATCAAAGCATAGAAAAGGCTTTGTGTTGCTAATCCAGTGAATTTTTCCATCCAAAAACACCCCATTGCGGAAAAAATACTGACTTGAACTGTAATCAGAGAAGCCATACCTATAGTGTCTGGCATCGAAAGATATCCCGGAATCTTTCCAGGAATCCGTCTTGGACGAGTATATGTAGAATGAAAATTCAATCATGTCTTCCCAGACATAGATGATCTTGAACTGATCTGACTTTGTAGGATCGAAAGCTAAATTCATAGCTGAAAGATAGCCGGATTGTTTATAATCAGGCCGCGGAATGTCAGTATATAGACGAGTAATCGGGTTGTAAACATGACAACAGACATGACTACTGGACTTATTATACTTGCTAAAAGGAAGTGAAATGCAGAGCAAGCCATTGCAGGAGTGGAAAATGAAGCTTCCAGTAAGTGCACGGTCTAAAAATGTGGTTTCCATATTTGAATGGATGGTGTTATTTCTTCGGTACAACATGTTTGCAGATTTTGAGAGGTAAATGAGGACTTTCTTGGAATCTCCTACCAAGAAGATGCCTGAGGGAGAGGCAGAAGAAGAAGAAGAAGTAATTTTGCGGGTGTGGAGGCGGCGAAAATGGGAGCTGGAGATGACAGAGAACCATCGTTTTGACACACATTGGAAGCGCAACAAAGATTTTGTGGGCAAAGGTAGGAGGATTTCATGTAACAGATCTTCAATGCTGATGACCTTCTCTGCTGGAGATATGAATCCATGTTGATGGGAATGGTTTAGATCAGCCTGTTTGGTGGCCTGGAGGCTTTCACTTCCATTACAGCTCATGGTGAGAACTTCAAGCAAATGCCTCCAATGGATGAATTAACTGAAAGGTGAAGATCTTGAAATCTCTACTTAAACTGCAACACCAAAGGGTTGTTTAGAATGGTCGGTAACAATCTGTTCTAATTAAAAATTCTAAATTCAAATCACCCTGCTCATACAATGGATCATGCTCCCCAATTTCAAGTTGGAAAAGAGGAAAAGAGGAAAAGAAAGATATTTAATCCAAGAACAATCAAATCTACTTGCAACTTGACGTTATCTTGTCCTCTAGATATTCTGTTAACACCACCAATCTTCAAGTCAAGATAAGTTAAAGAAAAGGTGAGATCAGTTTACCCATCCTTGGGGAATTAATAGGTAATTAATTACTCTCTCCCCATCACTACAACTAAAATTCACATCATGGGCCAACTTGTTACCAATGTCTTCTCATCATGGTAATGTTAATATGAATCTTTCATAACTTTATAACAGAAATTTAATGATGGTGAACTATTCATATCGTTTCACTATAAGTATCCATAATATAATTAACTCTAGATGTACTCGTAAACCAAAAATTTGTTTCAAATAATCCGATTGCGAGCATAAAAACCTCAGCTCATTCATCTACGTAACCTTATCCCATTAGGAGGAATCAGCTATTGACTTATAATTAATAACGTAATCACATGATCAAATCCCAGATTGCAAAAGATTATTCCTCAAGTGCCTGGTAGATCAACCCAGCAATTTGATAAATTAATGAAACATTCTTCGATAAGCAAAGGGTATTAATTAGTGGCACCCATTAGCAACATGCACGATTCATACTAGTAATCCAAGTAAGACAAGCTCCAGATCTATTTCTGCATCAAAACATAATTAATAATTTATTACTTAAATAACAAAATTTGAATTGGAAATTGGCTTAGCAAAATAGGTAAGAAGAAATAATTGAAGATAATTAAACAAAGATGTCAGCCAGCTAATGTATATTTTTTTCCTGTGAACGGCTGAAACTTTTTTTCTTCAACTTTTGATACTTTCTCTGAGACTCTTGGCGTATGATTGCCTTCTTCATGACCGAACACAAGCTTTCCATTATGCATTCGTCCCGAAAATTGTTCTACAGCAGCCAAATCTGCTCTTGCATTAGCTGAAATCGGCCCATCTGGTGGCAAAGAGGACACAGGAGTGACCAATCTCCCATCTAAACGCCTCGCAGTGCCTGTAAAAGCTTGAAATTTAGGCCTTTCATCGGTTAATTTTTCTTTTTCGCAATCTTTTCCAGGTTCAACTGCTTTTGTCTTCTTTTTGCGTTCCATATAATCCAAAGGTGGTGCAAAATCTACCTCACAATCAGTATCAACAACAGATATTGCATTGGATGGCCTAGTTTCAACTATATCAATGTAATACTGATTATAATTATGAGTGATCATAATAGTATCCCCAGTTGTGACACAACAAAAATCCCTCAAAGCTTTTTCAAGAACTTCTTTAGGGTTAGGGAGGTTAATAAACACCGTACGATGAGGCTGTATCCTCATGTAAGTGCCTTTAGGCAAACTTGTATTCTTCAGCATTACAAGTTCACCTTTTTGTAATTTCAAGCTTTTCATCATCCAATTAGGCATGAAAATAAAGCCCTCATCGGCACTAAACTCTAGAACCCCACAATAAGAAACATGTTCAGAATTAGGCCTTTTGATCTCAAACACCATAGGGTATTGAATATCCATGGATGCCAGACGATCAACAACTGAAGGAGGCATTATAATTCTATTCCCATCTTCTAAATGTTCCTTCTTTACGTGAGACATTGGAAAACAACGATAGGCTTGCTCGAACAGCTCGTAATTTTCGTACATAGTGTCATCCTCGCTCCAAGAATCAGAAGTCTTACTCTCCTTCTCCATTGGAGCATCAGAAGAAGGTTCATGGCTTGCATCATCATCTCCATTGCTTGAAGAGTCAGAAGTTTTATCATTGTCTTCATCGTTGCTCTTCTTATCCTTCATGCTTGTAGTATCTAAAGAAGGATCATACTCTTCATCATCACCATCATGGCTAAGCATGTCATAAACATCCTCATCTTTTATGGGCTCATCTTTGGCTAGTAGGTTAGCAATTCTCTCCATGATAATTTACAAAAGCTTCTTTCTGGTGCTGTAGCGAAGGAAGGAATAGAAGAGGAGAGGGTTGTTTGCTTACAATAGGAGTCTTTAGAACCGTATAGAAAACCCTATTTGCGTATATATAGAAGCAATATAATTATATAATTATATTTTCGGGTGTTGGGATATCTCGTGGCTTTAACAAAAAAAAAAAAACTATAATATATATAAGGATTCCTTCACATGTTTTCGTTAGGTAAAATCTAATTCTAAAAGTATAAGGATTTTGGGGTCTTTTATTTTAGGCTACCAAATCTTATTTATTCTAGGGAAAATCCCACAAATTCCTTAAAGAAAAGTATTTTATACAAGAAATAAAAGGATAGTTTTAATTATCTACAAAGTCTAAAAAAGCAAAAATCATGATAAGAATACCCACATTTAATTTTAACTTAACACCAATAAAAAGAAGAGTTTGTACCGAAACAACCTTCAAATTCATAACGCACACCCCCTCTAAACGCTAGGTAGAACGGTTTTTAGTTTGGGGTGGAAAAAAAATCACAAATAGGAGAAAAGAAGAGAAAGAGAAATTTAAGGAGGAAAAATGATGGGAAAAATATACTTTGATCACGTAGCCAAATAATAGGTAGGGATATTTTGATAGTTTTCAATGATATACTTCTAATATTCATGAAAATTTAGAGTTTTGAGAGCCTCTAAACCCCAATTTTTTTATTTTTTTTTTAACCAAGAGTAGACATGCACATATGGTGGTTTGAAAGGATGAACTTAGATTTTTTTTTCTTTTTCCTTGTTTAACACTTAGAAAATCTAGACCTAATAAATCTATTTAATATAAGTGTTCCATTGTAGGAAAAAAAGGAGAAAAACCATTGTAAATCTTGTTATGTCATATCACATGAACCTTTTAAAGTACAAATAATTGTCTCTAGAGTTTGGATTTTATTTTATTCAGTTCACAAGTATTATCCTTCTCTTGAGCTTGAGGCTTTTTGGGCCATTATCCTGCAATTAATTCATATTGGGTCAGACCTCCTTTTGCCCTTCTTGAGCTAGGACTATTTTTGTTAGCTACAACCCCATTAGTCTTTGAAAGATGAATTTTTTTTTTTTTTTTTAATAATAATCGTTAGTTCTTAGTTAGGGGTGAAATGTTGGTCATCCTAACAATCAATCCGAAGATCACGTAAACATGCCTCATAAAAATTATCAATTGTTAGGTGGAAAAAGGTTGAATGACAATGATGTGACAATTAACGTATATAAAAAATAATACTTTTAAAAATAAGAGGTCGACTTATCAAACACAACAAATATAAAAAAGTAATCGTGTCATACCTTATTCTTTATATAAACTAACGTTTAAATTTTTTATTTGTCAAACGATTACATCGTTTTTTTTTTTTTTTTTTTTGTTTAAAAAACGATTACATGGTTCACTGTGATGAAAAGTGGTGCAGAAAAAAGTGAAGCCATGTCCATGTTATGAGGAAAATGGGACCCTTCTCTTGCGGCTAACGAACGTAGTTCTTTACAACGTTCGGATTCGAGAAGTTCATCAGGTAAAACAAACTAGAAAACCTCGATGACAGTGCTTGTAAAAGGTGCAAATCTGAATAGTTTTCTCATGATAAGACAATATACGTAAAAATCAAAGAAACCATTTGTGTGTTTTGATATAATTAGGCCACCAAACAAAAAGGCCAGTAGTTTGCTAACTACTCGAAAAATACATTATGATATTCTGAGTAAAAAAATTATTAATACAATTATAAAAAAATAATATAAATAATTCACAATTATTATAAGTAAACACTTATAATATTATAATATTATGAAAAAAAAATTCACTCCTTGTAAATAGAATGCAACAATGAACTTGTATTTTCATGTTCAATTTAAGAGGCAAAAGAGAGAATTTTTAAATAAAATCATCTTTTTTAGTTATTACTATTAGACAATTAAGTTTTATTTCGATGATGCCTGAAAATTAAGGGTATATCAAATGGGCTAAGTATTATGATTCCAAATGTAAGTCTAAAGTTTCAGTCGTCTCCTTCTGAAAAAATGTCGAGACAAATTTATCATACAATTTCTTTGGGCATGGTACGCTATACAAGTCCTGATTAATTATATATTTAAAGAGGTACAAAAATAAAAGAAATTAAAATGAATTCAAAACCATTTCATGGCTGGAAGCTTATTGTATACACGAAGCTTATATTATAAGGTGGGTGAAATAATTTCATGATTGGAAAATGAACGTGGATGGATACTCTAAAGGTAATTCAGGTTTGATAACAGTATGAGGCAATATAGCTGAGTTGATAGTCTTGAAAGAGATAATGAATCGTGCAGTAAATCTTGGGGTAAAAAATACAAGTGATTGAAGATTAATAAATCTACGTTGAGGACCAGTATGGGGTTTAAAGTGAAACTTGTTTATTAATAAATATTTGTATTCATTGACTTGTGAAAAAAAACTTTTCAACCTCTTGAATTTCTTATTGCGGACACCATTATGTTGCTTCTTTTTCCCTCTTGGAGAATAATAGAAGGGGAATAAAAATGCTTTGGTTGATTACCTAAATTCTCGGGCTATGACCTTTATTATATATATATATATATATAAAAAGAAAATGAAATTCAAAACTTAATGTGCTTGTGTAACCATACCCATCGAATCAGAGGCGGCACCAAGGGAAGCCGGCGGGAGTCCTAACACCCCAAAGTTTTATTTTTTTTTAAAATATTTATATAATATCGTTAAAAAAAATTTATTGACCTTTTTATATTTTTAAAAAAAAAATTATGTAATATAATTAAAAAATATTTTAATCCTTAATATTAAATTTCTAACTCCGCTCCTGCATTAAATAACATTTCCTTTCGGAAAACCTCAACACGTTGTAAGAACTGAACATAACTTTTCAAACATAGCCGCGTTAGAAGCACCACTTACTTCCATACGTCAAAAATCTAACACGACCTTAGACCATCTCCAAGAGCCTCCCTAAAGTGGTTTCTTAGTTATTTTAGAGAGGCAAAAAGATAAAATCTCCTCCAACAAACTCCCTATGCAAAGCTCTCTAGAATTTAGAGCTTCTCTTTTCTTTACTATACTCCCTAGATTTAGAGAGCCAAACACTTCCACTCTTCCTTCTACTTTTCTCACATACAAAATAGTACTGCCATGGTCCAAGTCAAAGTCAATCTTCTCAAACTCGCAAATGACATAGTCACATGAATAATTATCTAAATTTTAAATTTATTAGTCCAAAATATTTAAAATTCACTTATACCCAAAAACTCAGGCTAGCAAATAAAATAGTTTAATAAACAACTATTTTAGTCTCAAATTTAAAAGTCCGAAATAATTAACCCTCAATTACAAACCTACTCATATCATGTTTAGAATATTACATATGCTAAAAGCTTTAATTTTAATTAGACTTATCTTTCTTGACCAAAAAGAAAAAAAAAATTAGACTTATCTTTTCTTTGACAAAAAAATAAATTAGATTTATTTTGCATTGGTCAACACAATTATTTATGTATAATATGACAAAACCATGCATTGGTCATTGATTTCTTCAACAATTTCTATACCCTTTCACAAAAGAAAAACAAACAAAAAAAAACACAATTTCTATACCCACATAAGGTAATGTGCCTTGGTTCTTAAGCTCGTAGCACAATGCTTGTTTCGAGCAATACTTGACAGGCCTATTTATAGCTTGTTTTCTGCTTGATTTTTAGCTTACAGATTTAAATTTTTATGTTCAAATTAATCAAATATTAATTTAATTAAGACAGTGTTTTTTTTTTTTAATAATCCCAAGTTGGTCTTTGTCTTTTTAGCTTCATCCAGTCACTATGCTGATTCTTTTTTTTTCCATTTTGAGCATAAAAATTTGATCTTTAAATTCAAATTAGTATTATAAAAATATGATCAAGACAATTTCTTTGATAATCCCAAGTGAGTAGTTGTCTTTTTGGCTTCCTCTAGTTTATATAGTTTTTCTTTATTTCTTTTTATATATTTTTGTTCAATTTTGAGCATAAAAATCTGATCTTTTTGTTCAACATAGTAATTAATCAAGTGGGTACTTCTCCATTGGGCATACTCTGGTCTCTATGTTGTTGTTTTCTTGGTTTTTGAGCATAAAGTTTTGATCTTTTCTATAGTTTTTCAAATTGATGGTACTTATATAAGGACAATGTGCTCGTCTTTAATTTTGCCTTGTTTAGAGTTTTGTTTTACCTTTTGATGGAAAGGTATAGATGGGACTTTTTTTTTTAATTGGTTTGGTATATAAATAGAAAAGTTATTTTCTGGAGACAGTAATGATAGTTTTGTGTGTTTTGCCCAGCAATTATCAGCTTTGAGTGGAAAAATGCATGCTTTCTTGAATTCTTGTTCTAATATCAATCTGGTTTAGTTCATCAGCTGATGGTTTCTGCAATATTAAATAAGGTAGAGAGATTGTTTTTCAGCTAAAAAGTTGCTTGAAAACTGTGTACTACAATATGTGAAGTTTGGTTTGCTCTTGGATTCTTCATCATTTTTTTATGGATGATTTGTTGATAATTGATAGCCAATTGCAAAAGTATACAGTATATTTTATCTGTTTTGCTGAACCTATATGAAAGGTGAGAATATAAAACTTAGGGAGTTGTGGAAGGATTAGGCTTGAAATTATTTTGCTGTTGATCTATCACTTCCTTTGTGCCGTCTCCTTATTATTATACCATCTCTGACGTGGATCATTTCTTCTGCAAGTAACAGAAATAGAATTAGATTCTCATTCTAGTTTAAAATTTTTAGTTAGTTGAACTTATACGTGCTATCTCGTCTTTCTGGGACACGGTGATTAGACTTTTATATGTTGGAAAATCTTTCAATCTTTGGCTTTTGATATGTTAAACAGTTATCGAATGCAGTTGTAATTCACCATTGTGTTGTTCTTGTTGACTTTCGGTTCAGGAAATATTTTTGTTGTTCTAATTAGTGGAGTTCTAAATAGTGAAATCTAGAGCTATGAGTGACTGGATGTGGAACTCCTGTGTAATTTGTTCTGTTTCCTTCTTGAAAAGGAAAGCTTATATCTGTTTGTGATCTTCATAGATGGTTGGTGAGAGAATCTCTATCGGTCCAAGTTAGTTTATAAATCTACCTAACTCTTCCACCTAAAGCAGAATTAGTAAAGAAAAATTAGAAAGGTCTTATCGCTAACTTGGATACCTACTTCAAAAGCCTTAGTCCGTTCTGACAACATAGAATCTGAATTTCTCTTTAGTTTTACACTATCGGTGATGTTTTAATCTAATTTTACATTTATTTCAGACTATAAGCATCTGAAGGAAGCAGGGAGCTAAGTAAGTCATTTTATTGTGGTTTTGGACTTTGCTCGTTGAGCTAGCACTGTGTTATACTGTACTTTTGAAAATGGCTCCTGGAGGAGGTTATTGCAAAGAAGTTGTTGAGTCACACCCAAAATTTGCAAATTGTGAGATAACAAAGATAAAGGTAGAGAAAAGTATTGTTCCAATCAAAACTGTTGTCGGGTTGACAGAAAAGCATGCAATGCCTTCAGCGAATAATTTGCAGGAACTTCTTCAATGCCCTGTCTGCAAAAGTTCAATGTACCCACCAATCCACCAGGTTCGTATATTTTGAAATTGTATAGCAAGAAGTGAATTCATATTTTCCCCGGAGGAATGTTCTAGCCATTTATGTTTTGATGACTCCTAAATCTGGCATGGGGTCACTAGTTTTACTGACTTGTTCCAAATTTCATTACATCACAGTATCTGGTTTTGGTAAAAAAACAAACTCTATCATCTCTTTGCATCCGGTGATATGAAACCTCAATTGAAATAGCATCATTAGCTAATCCTATTGAGTGTATTTTCTATGGAAATTTTTGTTCAAACTGGAGTTAATCATGCACTTCACCATGATAGAAGTCTTATTTGTCTGCAATATCACTTATCATTGTGTAGCTATTATCAACATTTGCCGCAGAAAGATGCCTCATATGCTAGAGATTCGTAATGTCAAGATATTCATTTGTTGTCACATCCTCGCAACTGGTCTGTCAATGCAAAACTTGATGGAGTCTTCTAAAGTTTTCAGTATTCCACTGTACAGCTATTACGAGATGGGCAGAAATCCACATCCCCCAAAAATAAAAGTCTGGAGTTGACATTTCCCGCATGTCTAAAGATTTATTAGTCACTTGCAGCTTGTAGAATTCAGGTCGCTGGGAGTTCCATAAAGAAATTATTGTGAAGTTGATGATTGTACGTTTGAGTAGCTGTATTTATCCTAGCGAACAGAGTACCATTTTGGCAAGACATCTTCACCGCAATGTTTAGCAAAATAAAGAATGCTCATGTCATCTTCATAATGGCACTTGTGGATGAATTGTATCAGTTCCTTGTAGCTATTTTGACTATAACCTTTTCTCTGATCTGTAAACCTAATTTTCTCCCAAACATTTAAGGATGCTTATTAATTGTTACATTGACATCGTATTTCCTATTATACACTTTATTTTATCTACTCTGCATCATTAACTTGGTTTCTTATTTGTGTAGTGCCCAAATGGCCATACAATATGTACAAACTGCAAAGTAAAAGTCCACAACTGCTGCCCTACATGCCGATTTGAGCTTGGAGACGTAAGGTGTCTAGCATTGGAGAGAGTGGCTGAATCATTGGAGCTACCTTGCAGATATCAAAGTCTTGGTTGTCATGTTATATTTCCTTACTATAGCACACTCAGACATGAACAGCATTGTCAGTTTCGCCCCTACAATTGTCCTTATGCTGGATCTGAGTGCTGTGTAATGGGTGATATCTCAACTCTTATAGAGCATCTGAAGGATGATCACAAGGTAGACATGCATGATGGATGTACGTTCAACCACCGATATGTCAAATCAGATCCACATGAAGTTGAGAATGCAACATGGATGCTTACTGTAAGTTCATGAGTGATGCAATTGTAGTAACTCCTGAGTCTTAAGTCCTGAAATTTGACGCTACATGATCTTATAAAATAAGTTTAGATACTGGCCTAGCTCTCATATTCATAAAATTCCTGGTGGAAAATCCTGCTTTTTCCTTTTACAGAAATCTTGCAAGTAATATTTGATGTAAATCTTAGGAACTTGCTAGTTATAACTTTCTGAATATATATCATACTCCATTCAGGTCTTTAATTGTTTTGGAAGACAATTCTGCTTGCACTTTGAGGCTTTCCAGCTCGGTCTGAAGCCAGTCTACATGGCCTTCCTACGGTTCATGGGTGAGGATCGTGAGGCAAGAAAGTTCAGCTACTCATTGGAAGTTGGCGCTCATGGCCGTAAGTTAATATGGCAAGGAATTCCTAGGAGCATCCGCGACAATCACAGAAAAGTTCGTGATGATCAAGATGGACTAATAATTCCGAGGAAGTTGGCGCTCTTCTTTTCTGGTGGTGACAGACAAGAGCTTAAGCTGAGGCTAACCGGTCGTATATCGAAAGAATAGTAAGCCAATGGATAGTCTATTCTTGCTTCTTCTACAGTGTCTAGAAATCTATTTGGATCCTTTTGCTGTTGAAGATGAAATTCCTCTATTCATCATGCTGCTTCTATGGCCACATGTAATATTTTGTGATTGGCTTTAAGGTTCTTTAGAAGAAGTACAAGTTCTATTCATCAAATTGATTGAATGGCTTCGATATTGCTAATGGAGTTAGCCATAATATGTGATTAAAACATTCAAAATCCTCAAAATACTAACATCAAAATCATTCTGGAATTTTCTTTTAAAGAGCGATGATTTATGTTATGAAACACAAATAAGAAGGGATCAATATATGATTGCCTTGCCACTAGGGCTCTTTGGTCCAATGGTATGTTAATTACGTGTTGTATATGCGAGAAATTGTAAGCTCGAATTTCGTTATTATGACTTTAGACTTCCTCTGAATTAAAAAAGAAAAAAAAACTATTGCCTTCACTTCTTGGTGGGAAGAATAAATCCAAGACTTGTGATCTTAGAATTTCAATCTCAATCGCTATAATAAGGCCTAAGAAGCATAGATTGTGGAGCCCTTCGGGCATTGAATTGAGTTTGTTATCATAAGAATTCAACTGTTCTTTTTCTTTCTTTTGTTTTGAGCAAAAGGATCCAAGTATTCAACATAAGAAAGTACTTTAGCAAAAGGGGCATTTCAAATGAAAGAGAAACAAACAATCTGTGATTTACATTGAATCTAATAAATGTTTAGACCAAAAAAAAAAAATCTAATAAATGCTGAGAAAGTTTGGAAAAGGGCAAAATATTCTCTATGGAATTAAGAGATATGGTAATATTAATAGTTTCAAAGGAAATGAATTGTATTGTATATTATATTATCAGTTTTCACAAAACGTATAATGTTCTAATTAAAACAAACTTGAAAGAACAAGGAGAAGGACCAAGAAACCTGAAAATAAGAGCTTAGCCATCCTTAGCAATGCCTTAATTAATTATATGTTGGTCTCCTGAATTATAAAGTGAAATCTCTTATTATTTATAGTATCGTATATAAATTCTGAGAAATTAATTTAAAAGGAAAAAGCATATTTTTAAGGAATTAATAGAACATAACTCGTACATGAAACTGTAAACATTTATCATTTAAGTGATGTGCAATAAAGGATCCATGGCACAAATGGAAACGTTTTGCCTGGCTTTTCTTTAATTTGACAAATAAATATTATAGCCATAATAATGCCCTAAAACGTACGTATCTGAAATAGATTAAATACTTGAAATAAATATTATAGTCATAATGCCTATATGGATTCTTAGTTGGGATGCTAAAATAATATATATTTTTTTATTTCTCTCTTTTAATATGTCAGCTCAAACATCCACATATGGGGTGAGAAATGACTAATGAAAAATGAGATAATATCCACCATTTCTCTATTAATAACTACGAGGGAAATTAATTGTATAGCATCCTATATTATCAGTTTTGATCAAAAGTATATTGTTTTTATTCAATATACATAAAACCTTTACATCTTGTATTACAAAATTTTTATCAAAATCTTGAATAGATGGAGAAGAAGAATCGTAAAGCATAGTTGACCATGGACAAAGGCATGGCTTCTTCATAGATATTAGACTATTATGATTAAGTTTAGGAAGGAACTGACATTAATTAGTTGATGATGGGTAAAAATTAATTTGAAGAATCTCAACAAAATCTTTCATAGATGGTCAACGAGAGTTGTAGGTTAGTTGTCTAGTTGACCATGGACATGAATTTATCGATCAATATATAATTATTGATCTACAAATATATTCTTTTTGTCTTTTTTTTTTTTTTTAGAATTTAAGGGAGACTCAAGTCATTTTATATCACTATAGATGTTATACACGATAATTGATCTTTAGACCTCTTGCACCTAAAATAAGAATTATATATACCTCTTGTCTTAACAATAAACATATTGTATCCATTGACTTATCAAGGCTCGATGAATTTGATTTATCACATCAAATGACTAAGTTGAGATTCAAGGCACTATAAAGTTAAATTGGTATCTCGATACGTATTTAATTAATCAAGTGAAAGCACTCAAATCATAATGAAACTCCAAACTTCTTGTTATATTAATAAGAGAAAACAATTCTGGGACTTTTGAACACATTACGAATAATTAAAGATAAAATTCGAGTAAGTTGAATATAAACAAGAAATAAGGTAATATATCTTTATTTATATATAGAAAAATGTCTAATAATCAATTTATCATTTTCCCTATTCTCGGTCCCATAATGAAGGCCCATTTTATAGACTTGAAAATAATTCTATCTTGGGTCAAAATCACCTAACACAAACTAGTTTGACCGGATCACTTGAGCATGTGTTTTAAAAATTCTTAATGGGCAACAACCCAACGTCGAAAAGAAAGAAATTCACAAATGCGAATAAATTTGAAAAGGAAAAGATGATTTCTAAGAAATTAATCAATATATATTCTAAACGTTGAAAAATGGCTCAACCCTGATATTGAAATTATGTTTATGGAGTTTTATCTTAAAATTAATTAGAGTTATAAATAGCTTGAGATTTTATAAAGTAGTCTAAGAATTTATAATTTTTCGATAAGGAACAAGTGTTTATTCTAACAATGGTTAAACATGTCCAGACCAAAAGCCCAACCTCATATGTGGCTTGATCTTTGAAATGGTTTTTGCGTGGATGAATATGATTAGATCAAGAGGTCAACTCTGATACCATGTTAAGTTTATAAGGTTTTATTCTAAAATTAATTGGTATTAAAAAGAATATCTCAAGATTTTTTTAAGATGAACTTGAAGCTTATTATTTTGTCATGTGGAATGAATTGTATATTTTAAATTCTTACTCGATATACATAAAAACTTTCTATCTAGTATTTCAATAATTTTATAGAATCTTGCATAGATGGAGAACCAGAGTCGTAGAATAGTTGACCACAGATCAATATATGTCCTTTATTCTCACTTTAAGTGCAAATTGTTTCGAAATCGTTAATATTCTAAGTGAAATATTATTGAGTTCTAAATAGAAGAGTGTGTTAAAAATAAATTATATAACAAACTAATATTTTAGACGAGGTAATAATTTAATAAATAAATAAATAAGTCACATCTTTTCCACCTGGGGCATGGCAAAAGATGGAAAATATTCAGAGTCTACATTCTACATCATGGGTTGCCATGAGGATTGTGAATTCAGTAAACATTAAAGCTTGTAATATAATTGTCCGTTGTAATTGAAGATCAAAAATCGTTTAGTAAGTAGAGCCGTCTCAAACAATTTAAAAACCTTGAATGATCATTTAAATAGGGGCCTTAATAATTAAGTTTTTTTTTTCAATAAAAAAATTCTAATTTTTCTACTAAAATAATCACTACAAATTAAAAAAAAAAACCAAAATTTAAATTATAAAATAACATAATATTACAAGTTAATAAAAAGATATAGTCCCAACCAATCATTAAAAAGAAAAATTAAAAATTCTTTTAATTGGGGCTAATGGGGCCTTAGAGTCTCAACTAATTTATTGATGAAGTCCTGCTCGTTTAATGAGCAGGTCTCGGGACTCTGAGGCCCTTTTGGTCCCAAATAAATGACACTAGTTTAGGATAGACGTTTATTTTTATAAAAATAAGCAATTTCTTTAAATTGAGGCCCATGGGATAAGGGGGGCCTTGGGCACAAGCCCCATTAGCCTAGGGCTTGGGCCGACCCTGATTGTAAGGACCACGTATGGAAATTACCAACTAGCTTGTGATTTTTGAGGAACTCAGGCTAAGCATTAAGTAGGTCCTCGTTGGATCTACACTAAGGTTACAAATTTTGTGATACAATTATATACTCCAATGTATACTCTAACTCTATGAAGGGTTAGTCAATTATTTGTGATAGGAGAATATAAATTTAAACTCGAAAATTTTTCTCAATATAAATTGTTAATCGACCGCTTTATCCAACACTTTCAACACTTGCCATGATATTGATCATCCTGAATTATGCACTCCCGTACTTTTCATACGAATGGACTAAGTTCCAATTATTACCTAGGACGTGCAACATAAAGGAATGGCACGTTGGGATTTTAGTTTTAACCGTTAAAATAGTCCAAGCGAATTTGCCGCGAGACAGAACGATCCTTTGCCTTTGCAGCACCAAATAACAAAAGGAGAAACAGAGAAAGAAATGAAAGACTAAAAACAACAACAACAATTCATTGTTTTTATCTTTCTTTTTTTTCTCCACAAATTATATCATAAAAAAGAGTTCATTTTCTGATTTTTCTCCACATGGGATTGATGAAGCTTCTTGTTGTTTTCAGTATGGAACTTTTTTTCATGTCATCTCTGAATTGTCATCATATCCATGTAGAAACACGATCACATATATTTTCTTTGTTTTTCATTCTGAAATTAATGTTAAATGGTGATATTTTTTTTTTCTGTGTAAAATGGTCGTAATTTTCAATTCTTGCATGATCTCGCCATGATTAGAGATAAAATGTGTTATTATTAGATCCTCATGAAGACAAATGACAAAGAAATTGTCTCATTGCAGGAATATGTTTGGATACATTTGATTCTTGACGAACATTCCCTGTGTTCGTGCGATTAAAGATTACCTTATAAGATTCCGCGCTACACTTTTCTATTTTGAACAATGATGTGCTGTGGAGGTGCAGAAGAGGAACCCTATAGTGCTCCACCAGCAAACCAATATACAGCCCCTCCGCGATCTGGTAATCCGTACAGTGGTGGTGGTGGTGGAGGAGGTAAGCATTACATTCCTTTCAATCTCTGGTAAATCATTTTCATTGGTTCGTGTAAAATTTCCAGCACTTGGCACAAATATATCAAGGTTAATATAATCCTTATTCGGTCATGGCATTGTAATATGTTTTCTGCTTGTTAATGAATAATTAGTTTACCTGAAAAAGTTATCTAGTTTTAGGAGCTCTTGGTTTCATATTAATTGGCCACAACTTCATTCAAAGTTCTTAATGATTTTCTGATTCTCCGGACGTGTAATGGTAGTTGCATAAGTCCTGATATAGAAATGGACATTTTCTTCAAACTTGTGTACACTATGTTCCTCCAGGCTGCAACCATAGGCTGAACAAGACACGGGTCAGGGACTACAACTTCCACTAAAACCTAAGGGATAACTATTAAGAAGTAAATTGAGGTTGTATTTTTTCGAAAATTTATATATTTTAAAAATATTTTTAGGTTGAAAAATCAGTTTAGCCGTTCCACTAAAAAATAAAGAATACTCGTATACAAGTACTATATTTTGTGATTTTAACTTCCATTAAACAAAAATTCTGGAACCGACCCTGAACCTATAACAAACTAGAAAGCCTGATATATAAGTTTTTGTCCTGTCTTTGATTGTGATAAAATCTTTGGATTTTAGGTAGTGAAAGAGGAGAGCCAAGAAGTTCTGGTGCTGTAAGAAGTGGAGGTCCTCAGAAACCCATTGAGACACCAGCATTGTCATTGAATGAGCTAAATAGGCTGACAGGAAATTTTGGGCAAAAAGCTTTGATTGGAGAGGGGTCTTATGGCAGGGTGTTCTATGCAACATTAAGCAATGGCCAACCAGCTGCCATAAAAAAATTTGACACCAGTTCTTCGCCAGAGCCCGATTCTGATTTCGTTGCTCAGGTGAATGAATATACGAGCGCTCCTTATCATTAACTATGAAATAATCATTAGTTTCCTTCAGAAATGTGTCAATTTTTCTTTGGATTATGCAGCTATCAAATGTGTCGAGACTTAAACACGAGCATTTCGTGGCGTTGCTTGGTTATTGCCTGGAGGGAGGTAACCGAATCTTGGTATATGAGTTTGCATCAATGGGTTCTTTGCATGATGTCTTACATGGTATGATGTCCGAGTGATTCTGTTGTCGTACATTTCAACAATTTTTGAAACAGCAAGTCACAGAAGTGTTCCTTCATTGTAGGTCGAAAAGGAGTACAAGGAGCTGAACCAGGTCCGGTTTTGACCTGGAATCAGAGAGTTAAGATTGCCTATGGTGCAGCGAAAGGCCTGGAGTACCTACATGAGAAGGTTCAGCCTCCTATCGTTCATCGCGATATGAGATCTAGCAACGTGCTACTTTTTGACGAGTTTGTTTCCAAAATTGCTGATTTCAACTTGGGGAATCAGTCTTCTGATACCGCAGCGCGGTTGCATTCAACAAGAGTATTAGGAACATTTGGTTACCATGCCCCAGAGTAAGCAATGTGCTTTCTTCTTCTAAATCCCCAAATTTTGAGTATCTGTGCAAGCACATTTCGTTTCAATGGCTCTTTTGGATATGCAAGCTGTGTGTGCTTTAACACTAGTTTCGTTTGGCACTAAACTTATTTCATCTTGGTGCAGGTATGCTATGACTGGGCAGATTACTCAGAAAAGCGATGTCTACAGTTTCGGAGTTGTTCTTTTGGAACTTTTAACTGGCAGAAAGCCCGTAGACCACACAATGCCCAAAGGACAACAGAGTTTGGTGACATGGGTGTGTATGCTTTACTACGTCTTCTTTGTTTCCCTTTCCGCCTTCTACTCTCTTTTTTTGCATCCTTCGGCCCTTCACGCTCACACCATGTCCAGACTCCGGGACCCATAACTCTGCCTGGAAGAAGCATGTGTGTAACTTCTACTCTTCTTAATTATGTAATCCATATTTGCCTTGTTTACTGCAGGCAACTCCAAGATTGAGTGAAGACAAAGTCAAGCAGTGTGTGGATCCAAAGCTAAACAATGATTACCCACCAAAAGCAATTGCAAAGGTCCTTGTTCATCACACTACTTGAAGCACATCATTTGTCATGCCAAAACTTCTATTTTTCTGCAAAATTCTTATAGACAAGTGCTTTAATGTTGTTCTATAATGCTCAGTTCGCTCTAACATGTAGCATTCCCATCAACATGCCTAGTTATACTAGCTAATAGACATATTTATCGCGTTTCCTGTGATGGTTGGACTTTGGGATATGATCGTTTTATTTTCTCCTTTCAACCTTCTGCAGATGGCAGCTGTTGCTGCGCTTTGCGTTCAATATGAAGCAGACTTCCGGCCAAACATGACCATTGTCGTTAAAGCTCTGCAGCCACTTCTCAACGCAAAACCAGCTGGCCCAGACTCTCATGCTTAGAGTATAAGCAAGACAGGTTTATATAAACTTTGGTCGAATTCTTACTCGGATGCCTGCTACAGGGCATTACAGATGCCATTGCTATTGCAGTAGTAACATCTTACATCTGCCAGTGCTAATTTTGATGAAGTCTGCTGCTACACTTAGAAGCCTGGAGGGTACTTCAGAATCTTATGGAAGCAGCAGAAATTCATGGAACCTTACCACGATTTACTCAAGTTCATCACAAGGCCGTGCAGGAGACAATATTAACCAATAAAATGGAAATTATGTTCATTTGTGAAAATACAAGAGTGCTTAGCCATAATTCTCAAAATAAATTCTCGAACGGCCATTCCTGGATATCATTCTGTATCATTCTTGACTTTAGATTGAAGAGATTTCTTTGAAGACCTAAACATTTTCAGTAATTTGATATCTAATAAACACTAATTCATTTGATTAACATAAGAGAGTTAAATGTCAAAGTGGAGACATGTTGGAGAATAGAATGTTTCACGTTGAAAAATATTGAATTTCAACACCAGTAGTATAAAATCTTGGGTAACTCCACTTGATGTCCATTACTTTTAGAATAGAATCTCATGTTTCTTATCAGCCTGTGTTGTACCTTCGAGAACATCCCACTTGATATGAACTGAATGAAGAAGCCAAATCTGAAACTTTCACTTAAAGCAACATAATATACTTGAGGATCCTGGTAATTGCTTTGCTGGGAGAGGGAAATACCTGTCCGATTCTTTTTAGAACTACCTATAATAACGAACTTGCAAAAATAGATCTTTTTAATATAAAGAGATTCATCATTCCTAGCATTCATGCATTATTCTTTACATCAGAACATTGACAATAGCTTCTTTTGGTTTGATAAGATACATACATTAAATAAAAGCAGAAAACAAAGATCGGAAAACACCACAGCCCACACTAGCAAATCTGAATAAATAGCTATATCCTAAAGCAGAAAACAGACGAAAATATAACTTAGAATCTAAATCCTGTTAGAAAACATATTAAAACAAACACATAATAAGTAGAGTCACTTTACTAAGTACGGTTGATCACAACAGACACAATAAGCCAAAGTGAAAACACACCTATTGTCCATAAGCTAAGCCATTGCTTCTTGCCCCTGTTGGCACTTGAGCTTTGGTTATTGCCTGCAATTATGGAAAGAGAGTCGGAAATTGCACGACGAAACTAAGAAATTGGCATCAAAATTGTCATGTCCCGTCTCACGTCTCACATCTATTCTGTAAGAGATGTGTTGTGTTCTACATTTTGAGTTAGTTGATTAGGTTATAGGTGGTATTTGACCAGGATGCCAAGTGAAAGTATGGGTTTTTCTCACTGCCTGGTGGTTCTGAATTGTGGTTTCATTCTGCGTGGAGCAACGAGGACGTCGAATATTAAAGGAGGGAGATTTTAACATCCCATCCTACATTAATTTTGTAAAACATATATATTAGGTTCTCTACTATTGTAACCACGAGCTTACAACTAATTGGACCTGGATCATTGCGAAGATGAGATTAGAGATTAACTATGATGCAGTTGTTAAGTGGTAGGATGCCGGGGGGAGAACATTACCAGCAACATTGCCAGAGATGGTCGAAAACTGTTTGAAAACCTGTGCCTCTGGTGACTTAGGATCCAGGTTTAGCAGAGCTGTGTTTGGCAAGAGAACATGCAAAAAGTATAGATTAGAAATGGCACTTTTGCATCTTCATACAAATTAAAATGATGAAATATATATATATATAGACAAGAAACAAAAACTTTCTTTCATCTTTATACAAATTACGAGGAGAAAATATTTCAAATTCGCTGACTCTTTTAGTTTATGAATTATGTGGGTTTTTTTTTAAAATCAATTAGTAGTGTTAAGATGAGTAGCCCATGATCTTATAAAGTGATGTCAAATTTTATAATTTTTCGATATAAAACAAGTGTATATTCTAACACTTTCTCCTCACGTGCGACCTGATATGATATGGTCACATGTGAAAAATTGAACGCACATGTGACCTAATTTGAGATGAATGACACGTGGAAAATTGAACACACATGTGACATACGTAAAAAATTGAACACGCGTGGAAGACAAACAAGACTAGACCAAAGTTCCAGTTATGATACCATGTTAAACAACCCGAGATTTCATTCTCAAATCAATTGGTACTAGTTGGATTTGAAACATTTGATTTGCGTATGTAAAATAAGCGTATATTCTAACACTTTCGACACGTGACACAGTTCATTCCCTGAACTAGAAACAGAACCAACAGGGTTTTTCACTTTTATACATACCAGGACATTCTGTGGCATTAGCTTGAGCACGGCACATAGAAGGGAGACTTAATGCAAGAGTGGCATTGAGTTTGAATCCTAGTTCTGGATCATTGCGATCTTTTACTAGCAGACATAGGCACAGTTTGGTCTTGTTTGTATCTTTTCTGAGCTCAGCGCAGCAACTTAGAGGTGGGAATTTAGCTTCTCCGCTAACAAAAACCAGACATGGTGCGAGACCAACTAATTTGCTCTGACATTGTTTCTTGTCTTCAGCAAAATCTGACTTCACACACCCAACCATGACTAGAATCAACACACATGATGCTCTAACACCAAATGCGTCCATGAACATCTATGACGATATTTTGCTATGCCTGTAATTTCCTGAATTTGAAATATCTTACTTTCACGCAATTCTTGGTATTTATATACATTTGTTGCAAAACTTGCTATAGTGAAAAATCTTGTGAATTTGGATAGTTTCAATTAGCTAAGTTCGATAGTCGAAGTGATGGGCACAGAAATAGTTTTAAAACAACTTTCTTGCAAGAAGTAACCATGTGGTGTCCTGCTATAATGCGTTGATGATTTGTTTTGATCAAGTGATGAAGTTATCGAAATAAAACAAGTAATCCACAGGATCTTTTCTTCACAATCATATACATACTCCAAAAGCTTATCTGAAATTGACGTTCAACTAAACCAATGAAAATGATGCCATAACTTTCAGTAAATGAATAGTTTGTGATCTCCAAGAATCCATAACCATGCCCTTGCGCTTTGGGTAGGACATGATGATGATGAATTCACCATTTTGCTGGAAATATTAATTAGCAAAAGAAAGAAGAATGACTGATCATTCAGGGCTGCAGATAATTAGTGATTATATTTCTATTTAGAAGAAAAACGAGCGAGCATTGGGTAGGACATGATATGATGATAATTTTCTATGAGATAAAAAAGTGTCATAATACAAAGATGAGATTTAGGCAAGGGCGTCGCCTAGAAAAGAACACAGCAATATCGACCTACTATTCATACAACTCGCTTAATCCTTCCCCTTTGGTTATCTCTGCTTCTATTTTCAGATTCATCGGTAGGGAACACCTGCAGGCCGCAGAAAATAATAATAATAATAAGTCACTTGCAATTGAGTTTTCATTATGTCTTGAAAGACTTTCTGCAAAATGCACCAATACTAATATGAACCATTTATAAGCGGCCTCAAGCTAAACCTGTTGGTGTGCAAGTCTACTACCAAAAGTCATTATGTCTATGGTTACCGACTCATTCAAAATCTGGATTCATTATAAAACGATCTGGGTTTTGAGTTCGTGTTTCAATTGCACACTACAGAATTTAAACCCAAGAAAAATTACAGTTTGAAGTGTACATTTCCTCAAGACAGAACGAGAACCACTTATTTCATAACTAACCCTTCATGGCTGCATGATACACATCTACAGACCATATCAAATCATATAAAGACTAGATCAAAATATTAGAAGACAGAAAAAGGTAAGTAAAATGATGCAAAGAGAAGTGTTCCTCCGGTTATTGAGCCAATTTGTTGTGAGAAAGATCATGTTAATAATTATACAACTAAAAATTTGTTTTTCATCTCTATAGTAACAAAGAAAATTGCTTACCCAAGTGTCAGCGTCTAGTTCTAGGTTTGCAGCGAAATTCGGCTAATAGAGCTATATGATCAGAGGACCACTCTGGAGAAGGAAGTGCTGTGTCTTTTCTCAAGCTATCCTCATCCAAGAGCTCCAACAAACCTTCCACTGTTAACGAGTCCGCTGAAAGCACATCTTATTGTCAACATAAAGCAATAATATCTAAAAATTCAAACTTCTTGCACTAACTTGAATAATAGAAAATAATTATGAAAATTATTTACCATAACCTAGGAAAGATGAGATAAATTCATGCTTAAGAATACCTGAATAAAATATGTAATCATGGGTGCCAATGAAATCTCTGGTGCAGTTTGTAAACAAAGGCTCATTCGTAGTAGGATCCATTCTCCTCCTCTGTTGCTCTACGCCGAGACCAACTCCAATTCTTGCAAAGGATGAGTATGCACTCACCTGTACAAAATAGTGTTGCAACAAGTGATGAGATATTAGAGAAAAGAGTATGCCAACGCAACTAGCTTCTTTGTAAGGAAAAGGAAAAAGATGGGAAGATCCTTTAGATTAAATATTATTATTCTTCTCCTGAAGCTTCTTAAGTTAAAAGATATCATTTACAAGAATAGAGAAGCTTTCAAAGAAGATATACCAATGGTAACTGATGTGTCAATTTGGTCGCAGGCCGCAGAATACCCAGAGGATCTACTGCTAAATCTGGATGCATTGGATCAACTTTCCCCATGGCAAGAAGTGCATGAGGGGCACTGCAATTCAGTTAAAGATAATTTCGTTAACTATAATCACATCTCCCATTATTCATGCTAAAATGCACATCCAGATCAATGTTGTGAACAACATGTCAATATAGACAGAGCTACTAATATACCTTCCAGGTACTGAGTTAAAGTCCCCACAGACCAACATGGGGATGTCAGCACTAGCAGCAATTTTTTCCAATCCCTTCAACAGTGTATGAACCTGATAAAAAGGATAAAAGATAATAAGAACCGCAAATCTCAAAATTCAAGAAAAAAGAAACCAACAGATCAAGAGGAAGAGAATTCGCTTAAAATATCAAGAGTGAGGGGACATAAAAGACACCTGCCAGAGCTTGACATCCTTTAAATCTTGGTGCACATTTACATGAGTATTCGCCTATATCCACAAGGGGAAGAGTACTGGTCAACAAAGGTTCCAACGCATACCCATGAAGGTAAAAGCAGAATGAAGATGTAAACAAAATAATAGGCTAATATGCCTCAATGATGACCCTAAATGGACACGGGTCATGGAAAATAAATGATTTTGTAATATTGAGTATAACAGAATCATCAATCCACATGAAATGTATGGTAGAAGTAAGCATTCGATATATCTCCTAACATATAACACTCAGCAGTGTATAAGGAGAACACAGTGCACTGTCTGTATCTAGTAACTTACCACACACACAAGCTGACGCTTCCCAGGATTGTCAACCCCCTGGTTACTGAACTTTGCTTCCAAAACCACAATTAGTGCAACGTTATCCTATATGAGAACAGAACTTCTGTCACAAAATGAAACTCAAAAATAATACCAAAAGAAGCATATTAGCATCTTCAAACCAAGCTACCTTGACCAATCGACTTAGGGCAGTTTTCTTCCCGGCACTCGGAACTAAAGCGTCAGTCAGAGATTGTGCAGCTTTGTTAAACTCAACCTGCGAAGACGTATGCATGAGATTAACACAACAAAACAGTTGATAACAGCAGAGCACACAGGTAACAATTTCCATACCTCGTATTTTTTGACATGCGAAAATCTATCTCGACGGAAAAATGTAGCGCAACCATCAATGGTGTTAATATTTCCATTTAAGACCTGCATACAATGATATAGTCCCTTAGTAACAGAAGAATTTTCCACTATTAATTCATAAATGTGATAACCAACCTCCGCTGTTTTCCTCTTAAATAAAGCTTGGTAGCCATGTTTGTCCAACTCTGGCGCATAAAATTCCTCGAAATGATCACTTTGGACCTGACAGAAAGTCAATATAGCATTACAGTCAAAATTTCAAGGTCCCATTCAAGAGTTTCAATATCACAAAAAACCTTAAAAGACACATGATCATTATGGTTAAATTTCAAACATATACTACAAACAAGATAATTTCTTTTCACTAGGGACTGCAATTCTAAAATTCCATAACAAGGAATGGAGATGTAGTTCAACAAAGTCCTAGTATAGTATGCACAAATAAACTTCTCATGCACCATCAACAGGAAAAAACCTTTTCGATAAAGAATAAAGACTATCAATATTTATCTCATGATTAAAGCATTCACTAAATATAAGCTTCCAAAATGAAATGGTCATATAGGTCAGTCACTGAAAGTTCATCCATCATGTTTTCCAGGTTCCACATAAACGTCATCTAGAATTGCCGCACGTCTCTCAACCATCTCCATATAAAATAGTGTTGGCAAATCTAACATGTTACCTTCTTCAACACCCCCCCCCCCCGCCCGCGGGCCTCCTCCAAAACCCCCAATTGCATTGAAACTTAGTTCTAATACAATTGATTATGTCAGTGCATTTTTGTACCTCTTGAAGACACAAGATGTCCGCACGATAGCCAACTATTTCACGTAAAAGGTTCTGCCTGCGATAAGGCCAAGAAAGAGCCCAAGATGGGCAGTAGCCGTACAAATCACTTGTGGCATATGCGTCACATAGAATATTGTATGAGAGCACAGTAAAAGTTCCAGCAGAGGATATACGGCCATCTAAATCCAAATGCCCAGGCAAATCAACTCCACTAACTGAAATTAGGCGACGAGGAGTTGGAGATGGTGCCGGAATCACACGGGATGTTAATATGGTATTCACATGGCCTACGGGTAATTTCGTTTCAGCATCTACCACAACACACTCAAATTTTAGGACATGACCAATATCATCAGCAGTTGGCGTATATGTCTTCGAGCGTCCGACTTCAAACCATGTTTCACCACCACTCCTTTGGGTAACGGCTGCAGGATACAATGGTGCGGTGCCATTGGACAAGCTGGTGCTTGACTGCGATGAAGACAAGCTAGCACTAGATCCCGTACTATTGAAGCGCCCGAATAATTCTTCCTCTTCATTTCCATTTTCATTGAAAGCACTAGCGGCCCGCTCATGTAGAACACGATGATGTTGCCATGCATCGGAAAAACATTTAGTTGAGCAGTGATAACTCTTTGCAACAGGTATTTTGGCCTTAACACATCCAAGGCACTGTAATGTAGCTTGCTCAGAAGGATGGACACTACAGATTGCAACTTTCTTATCACTTTGTATGCGATACCTGCATAGGAAATCAACGATAGGGAAATATATGAGCCCAACAAATTCCAGACTCTGAAACATTCAGTAGCAGAGAACTTTTCCCTCTTTCTCCACACATAATAGTTAAAGAATATAGAGATCCCAATCAGAGGAAAAAGGAGGGTATAAATCTGTATCCTACAAATAACAGGCATTCACATATTAAAATCACGGATGATAAATTCTGCATTAAATTAAGATCTGAAGCTCACACCTCGAGCAAGACAGCAAAAGATCAAGTACAGCCAAGGTAGTATCTACATCCAAGCAAAGATCCAGTATTGAGAGCAGAAACCTTAATATGTTCCCTGGTACTAATGTACAATTAAGTAGAACTATGAGTTTTTCAAATGAAAGAAAGGGCATACAGCATACGAAGAGTGAAGCCTTCACCTCTAGTTGTCAATAACCACCTAAAAAAGGCCCCAAAAGCAACATCTTCCTGAATTGTAAATCCATTCAATGTTGAATGCTTCGTATATAGGAAGTTTTATATCTCACCACTCACTGACAAGAGATCATGTACTGATCCTTAAAGAGTTACTTAATGTGGCAATAATATGTGACGTCCAATCGCATTCAATCAATTAAAACAGAATTATTTGTTAAGTTTTTGAGAGGATTAATTTGAGAGGAAACAGGATCGGCACAAAAATCTCACAAGTCCCAACAGTAAAATATCCAAACACAATACATTGGGGAAATGTTGAATTTAATATCCAAAAAATTCCTGTAAGATATCACACTTGAAAAGCCTATTTAATTCATTCTGTCCCATAGGTGAAAGCTAAAACATGATGTATCCCAGCATCTTCTCTCTTACAAATTAATGTGAGATTATGCACCCAACATACCCTGCTGTTTCCTCCTATGATCAGCCATACATCCATAGATTGTCCAATCAACATTAATATCCTGAAAAGTGACCATGCCATAATAGGCAAAGAAGGACATAAGTCCATAGCATATTTTGGTAGAATTAATAAAACATCCTTCCTTAAGAGATCATGACTATGACTTTATAAATTAAGATTTCCTACTTTTGGATTTCAAAACTTAGAATGAATATCCTATTACGTGAAATTTCATAATTTATCCCAGTATGGCACATATAGCGATAGACAGAAAAGAAAGTAAACTTCAGGGCCCAGCAGGTAAAAAATTGTCAACCAGCGCCAATATATATATAAGACAGAGACCATTGTCCGAGGCAAATCTCCAAGGCTCACATAATTTACCGTAGTTTGCATGTCCACAGCCATGAAACTAGGCATGGGCCCCAGCAACAAACGGAGAGAACTGAGCTAGGGTCTGGACATGGACCTTGGCAACAAACAGCCAGACACACAACACGGACCAATCCCCTCCGGAGCTCGCAATTATTACTCAAGTCCAGCAATAAGCGAACAAAAGAATAACGAACTCAACCAGCCAAAAAAGGTCAAAAGAAAAAATAACAGAAAGCACACAGATCGCGACAGAGCCGAATAAACCTAACCTTTAAAGCCAATTTGTCTAAAAGTGAAAAAAAAACAAATTTAACTACTTTTAGCCCTCCACTGCTTCTCCTTCATAGTCACTGTAATATTTAACTATGTCATAATGCTTTTTATCCGAATTACAAATACTTCATGACATTTAAACAGAAAAAATTACTCCAATGAACAAATGTAAGTAGATTGCCCCAACATACAAATTTCACACACAAATTAGTATCCGATTTCATTTCCTACAGCGGGCTCATACACGTTAGAATTAAGAAGAACATTAGATACACAATATAAATACAATTCTACTTATATAATTACAAAAGCATTTAAGTGATATAAATGCAAGAGCAATTAGAACAAAGTAAACAAAAAGGCTAAGTTATACCATTTATATCTCAAAAAATGACCATCGAGGGGGGCAGTTTCGGGGACATCCTCGGTGGTAACGGCCTTATCGGGCCGCCTCAAGAGGACGTACGGCGTGAGCTCACAGCCTACGATCGGAATGTCCGACGGAAGATGCACTCGCAGCACTGTCAGCATTCTCGCGAGCCCCACTCTTCCCCTTCTTCTTCTTTTACCACTACTTCACAACAGCTCCTCTCAAACCCTAACCCTAGAACAGACAACACAGAAAATTCAAGCAGCTCCAATCGTTGGCGGACACGTGGCGGATCCGCCATCACCTGAACCCGGCGTCAATCGCCAGCTTTTTTTTTCTGCCCTTCTACCAAAAACCCTAATTGAAATGTCCCGAAATTCCAATAAAAAAAAAATTCTAAAAACTATTCAATAAAAATAATTTGAAGATCTTTAAGCGGATAAATAAAAATGAGAAAATCAAGCGATAAATTTTAAATCGATCTGAGACTGTGTGTGTATGTGTATAATTTATAGAGAGAGAGGGGGGAAAGGGGTTTGAAATTTTGTAGAGAGAGAAAGAGAGAGTTCTAGAGAAAGAAAGAGAGGAGAGAGGATCGATTGATTGGCGATGTTAGGGTTTTACACACAGACGAAGAGAGAGAGAGAGAGAGACAGAGAAGAGAGTTACCTAGACATTTTATAAGACACAGAGATTTTATATGAGCATATATATATATACATACATGTGTGTACACGATTATTTTCCCTTGTCTTTCTTTTCCATTTTTTTTTCTTTGTCGGGGTTGTATTTTGGATTTTTGACCTTTTTCTTTCTTTTTTTCTCTTTTTTTATTTTTCTGTTTTTTCTTTTTTATGTTCAGGATTTTTAATTATGATATATAATAAATGGTCTAGACAAAATCACCGCGGCAAAAGAAAAAGGGAGAAAAACATCATCCTTAATTATGTTGCAACATTATGTAATAAAAGTGATAATAATGAAAATCATTTGCTTTTATTGTTTAAAACGTTTATCATTCAACTTTTGTATGTATGTAAAATGAATGTTGTATTAGGTGAAGTGAAATAAATGAGAAGCAAGTTCTTTTGAAAAAAGAGGTTGAGAAACCAACAAATGAAATTAAGCTCAAACTTAAGAAAAATTATTTTAATTCTACAAAAAAATTTAAATAAAAAAAGGTGTTATTGCTTAAGTTATTTTTTTTTTATTTATCCATATAAAGAATTTTAGAAATTTTTTTAAAAAAAAAACTCAAAATTTGTTATTGCTTAATCTATACATACGAAATTAAGTATCAAATTTATAGAGATCGTCGTTTATAAAGGGAATAGAAGAACAAACAAAAACAAGGTAGAAAGTTACTAAAATTTGGAATTTTAGTTTTAGCAGTAAAAGGGTTCAAGTAGACGACCAAGCATATTTAATAAGATGAACAAGCTATGAGTTGCTTAAAGATTTTAAATTGCTAGCTTATTATAAAATATGTATGTTTAAAATTTGATCTCATATTGAAAAAGCTAGAAAGGAGTTAATATGTTTATTACTAATGCCTTATGATTTGAGTTAAAAAGAAAAAAAGAAAAAAAAAAAGGAGAGAATTTTCGATAAAATTTGTAAATATACGTGATAGTGTTTACATAAGTATATAAATTATACACATATAATACAAGTATTTATTTATTATCATGCCCATCAATGGTTATAACGAAGGTCACATAATTGGACCCCCCTAGTCTGAAAAAAACATCTCCTGCCCTTTGAACCAAATTGCTTATCTTTAGTGTCGATCTGGTTCTGGATGGCTTCAAACTCAGTGTCTTATATAATATTGCAGTCAACTTCTATGCTAAGAAGCTAAACAAATTATACTCTATACGACACCAAATTGAATATAATTATTTGCAAATTCAATTAGTTAGTTTTCAAATGACAAGTAGATAAGTGATTATAATTACAATCTAATTGGAGGTTTGACAGAGAAGGGTTCAAGGGTTCAAATCTCGTTATTATATAATAAAACCAAAAATAAAGAAATAAAACGTTTCAGTCAACTTTTTCTCAGAGAAGCTAAACAAATTATACTCTATATGACACCAAATTCAATTCAATTCAATTATTACCAAATTAAATTAATTAATTGTCAAATGACAAATGGATAAATGATTATGTACAACCCGATTGGGGGTTTTAGAGAGAAGGGTTCAAATCTCATTGTTATATATTAAAATCGAAATAAATAAATAAATAATCTTTTTATCAAATTTTGAAGGGTACGCTAGTCTTAAAAATGTTTAGACAGATATATCAACTTTTTCACACAATATTCTTCTTCTCACACATTAAAATTAAACCGACCTTCTCACAAACATTACTGATGAGGGTGGAAAATATGCGTCCTCCCGAGCTCAGTACTTTCAACCTCAACGGTCCGACCTGCAAAACAAGAGAAGAAATCGCAGGGGTTCCGGCCTGTGTTTCCTCTCGGGTGTAAAAGTGATTAGTATGTCCAAGTTGAATGAGGGATAGTTGAGAGTAATAAAAATGCACGAGTCACCTCATTAATGCAAGGAAGACTCCATTTATACTAATCCTAGGTGTCGGGCAGCAATTAATGCTTAATGTTGCCCGGCACGCAATTAGTTGTCCGAGCCGTATACCCACTGGACAAAACTATTATTATTTGATTCAAACTGGGGGTTTAACTTTATGTCTTATCTGATATGACGGCCAAACTGGAGGAGAATTGTGCGGGTCAAGTAGGTACCGGGTCATGCAATTTAGGTCGGGAAAACCCGTTTATGCTCTTCTCGGCTCGAGATACCCTTTATCAATTACCATAATAATTAATTACTTTACACGTGACAAACTCTGAGATAGTTGTTTGTAAACAGCTGTCGTTTGCAAGTATTTTGCTTACTCAAATGAAAAAGAGAATCACAACTCGAAATATCACAACGTTATTTCATTGTTACAAAATTATTCTGACTATATAGAGTTAATTACATGTAAAGAGGAATTTTGATCGCCAAGATACAAGCATGGACTTAGTGTGCATCATTTTGGAGGTTGCCTGCAGTAATACGTGCATGTACAAATAGTGCCTCTGCTACATCTTCCCACCCCATATGGTCTTTTAGAACATTTCTCCATGCAATTCTGCAAGCCACACTTGCTTAAGCGAATATGTTTATGGCATGTATGCTCTGGAACCCTTATAGAAGATGCTTCACAAGAAAGCGATGCTGCAGTAGATTCAATTGTCAAGAAAACAAAGATTTAAGCTAAACGTTATCGTAAAATGCATCTCATATAACCACAAATCAAACTAAACTTCATCTCACTAGAGAAATAAAAGTAATACCATATGTTACTCACTTCACCCCTTATTTATGCGATATGAACTCATGTATAAGAGAAAGTGAAGGGATATGCATAACAATACTTGGAAAATAAAACATAACGAATTAGGGGAATGACCTGAAGTACTGACAAAAAGCAAGATCAAGAGAAGGCCGAGTGCAAATGACTTCATCTTCAACTCTAAATCAGGAATCCAAACAAAGGGTGAGCGCCACTCTCAATTTCAAGAGTATTAAGTTTTACCATAGAAGGGGGAAGCAATGTTTATCGGTACATTCACATATGGAAAAGCCTTAAGAGAGAAATTGAGAAATAAACAGTTACATGGAACCACCCCAGTTCCTGAAGCATTTAAAATGCTGATGGAGAAATCAATCCAATGGAAGAGTAGGTGCGAAGGTGCTTGGGTATCAAAAGAGTCTTGGGAGTCCAAACTCTTTTCGAACTGGCTTGACAATATTCTTTACTTCAGCACAAGTTCTTTGCTTTGCATCCACTCATAATACCATGCCATTGTTAAGTTTGAACCACACTGAACCAGTAAACCTAACCAAATCAAACCTTATTCTACTAAATGAAATCAGATAACCTGCCGAGAGCCGAAAATATGTATCTGACAACCTGCCGAGAGCCATCTTCACATATTCGCATCTTCTAGTTCAAGTTCAATTTGGATCATACTATACTAACGTCATCCAAATGCTATCACAGCATCCACCGCTAAGCAGCCACTTCAACCATCGTAGGATGGTATTATTGCACGGACGTCTTCTTTAACTCAAGGTCAAAACATAACATTTGATTGATTCATAACGCAAGTGAAATGCATTGATTTGAATCCCTCATAAACGTTATATTCAAGTCTGACCAACCAAAATGGGTCTGGAAGTGAAATACAATCTCAACATATTAAACAATACTGAATCGATGAGCAAAATAAACAAGATATTTTAAAATTGATACCAGATACTAGAATGATAAACACTAAAACCACCACAACCACGTTAATAGAAGACTCAGCTTTGATTTTATGCAAAATTTCAATAATCCATGTGTCTCTACTCATTGTAAAATAGAACATCTTCAAACTAAAGCTGTCCGACGCAGAGAAAACAGATGTAGATAAATTAAAAACCTTCTCCGCTGCTCAGCGTGCAATTAAACAGAACAAAAACAATTCCAAACAAAGTAATAAAACTCAGTAACCGCCCTTGAGGTCGTTGACGACATCGTATGGGATAGGAGTAACAGTCTCCAAAGTTGCACCTTCAACCATAAAACCAGGTTTAGGTCCCTCTGGCTTCCTCTTAGTGCTAATCACCTCACCTCTTGCCTTAGCCTCAGCTTTAAGTTGATCATTCTTCTTTATCCTATCCTTCAATTCCTCAGCACACCTCGAGGGCTGGATGTGCTCCACACGGACATGAATTCTCTTCTTGATGATTTTGTTACGAACCTGGCTCATGTAAATGGACCATAAGTTAGTCCAACCATCCAGCAGGAACAAAATGAAAGCACTAACCACGACAAAACCGAATACTCGTACATCAAAATATTGTTCATATTTAACCTAACAAATAGAATTATTCATGTTGCCTGCTACTCCAAATAGCACCCCAAAGCAGCAATTACATAACTTCATATACAGCAACACCTTTGGTGTACAATTTCAAGAAGAAACAAGAAATACACAACTCATTTCTTTGAATAATTTTTACATTCAATACAGTGAACGACAGTAGCAAGAGACATGTGCACAGAATACCCCTATATGTATAGGCAGAATACCTCTATCGTATACATTATCACATTTGTTGAAAGACCACAAAATTGTTAAAAGAAATATCACGTTTCCAACACATTCAAAAGCAAACAAAATACCATCATGCAAATGTGATTGCAACCCTTGACTGAGAACAAGATGAGGACAATCTTTTGAGATGATTTACGCCAAGACCTATGGAGGCAAATGTCAAAAATTGCGAGAGTAGTTGCACGGGGCAAAGGGACACCCAGGAGTAGTTGGTGGAGACATTCAAACAAGTATGTTTGCACAGAACTAGCAAAGGAAACACCTTCTACACAATCAGATCTGGATCTATATAGACTATCCAACAAAACAAAGTGTTGAAAAGTGCTACACTAGCAGTATTTAGCTATTTCCAGTTAGTAGCACTTTTGGTTGGTCCCCTGCGTCTACCACCAGTACAACTAATTGGACTATACCCGTCCACCAAAATTTACAGAAGATTCGCACAACCCTAGAACAAGCAGGAAAAATAGACAACTTCTACCTATCATTTCATTAATACATTCATATATTTAGCGCATACATATGCGTGTGCGCGGTCGCATCTGTGTGAAAAATGTAGTACAACCAATTGAGCAAGGGGTACAACTTTGTTTATAGCACCATATGCTTCAAACTATGGTCAAATGCATAATACTAACACAGGAAACTAGCTCATCTTCTACTGGATTAAGCAGAATTATCTACAACACAAGGTCCAACCCATGAAACACAACGCATAACATTTTAATTACCTTAAAGCAGACTGCACAAAAACAAAAATAATAAGAATAATAAAAACAACAACAAGACGAATAGATTTATATATACAATAGGCCAAAATAAAAAAAAATTACAACATGTGAGGCACAACGTACAACATTTCAATTACATTAAAGCAGATTACACAAAACACATAAATAGAAAAAAATGAAAAACTAAACAGCTAAAAAGATGAAAACATAAAATCGAATATATTTAGAGAGAGAAAAAGAATTGACCTGCTTGTTCACTTCGACGCCGATGGCGCGTTTGGTGACGTTCCAAACGCGACCGGTGCGGCCGTGGTAGAACTTGTGCGGCATACCTTTGTGGACAGCGCCGTTAACTTTGATGTCGACGTAGTCACCGATCTTGAAGATCCTTAGGTATGTGGAAAGATGAATGGTTCCCTTCTTTCTGAAGCCTCGAGAGAACATGTCTCTCGTCCGTGCTCGCACTCCATGGCCGGCAGGCATCTTTGCTCTGTGTGTGTGTGTGTGTGTGTGTGTTAGGAAGTGAAAATGAGAGCTCGCAAAGTGGTGAAACCCTAGGGTATGATACAAAAGGTGTCTATTTATATAGCGTTGGTTAGGGTTTTTTCGGCAAAAATGGGCAGCGATTATCTTTGGGCCGGTGATGTTTATGTCTGGCTTCGTAGTTGGGCTGATTCGGAGAGGTTTCTTAAGTACTATATTTGGGCTTGGTCTAATGTGAGTACAAAGGGAAAAGTATAGGTAAGGGCCCTATTAACTAGGATTTTGGAACCTCGAAATACATTTGTAATCAAAACATGATTATTCATTGTGTTTAATAAAGCTAATTATGTTAGTGTTTGGGCAGTCATATATGGTTGTTAATATTTTCGTAAAAGTTAGATTATGAGAGATTCTGACGATGCATATTTCGGCGTAGTTGACATGATCGACATTTAGTTAAGACGGTCACATATTTTTAATATACAAGATGAGAGTTTGTTTATAGTTTTTGGGATCTAATAATGGATGTTTAGCTCCCTGCAAGGAGGGGTAAGTGGTGCTCAAGCATCGAACTGGGGCTAACATTTTGATGATTATGTTAGTAAAAACAGAGTTTAGATGTGTTTAATAAGGAAAATGACCATAATTTTAATGAAAAATTACATTTTCAACGAGAGTTTCATCGTTTAAAAAACCATAAAAGGAAAAAGAAAAATTAAAATGCCAAGTGCAACACAAACGAGTACTACTTAGGCTCCGATTTTTGCCGTGAAATAACTTGTTGGTAGAAAATGAAAATTAAAACTATTAATGTATCAAAAAAATCTAAAATAATTAATTAGTATTTATTTATTTAATTGATAATAATTAATTAAAAATGTAACGGGTGTGGGACGGGGTTGAGATAGGGTCAGGGGAAGGGGGTGGGGATGGGTGAGGTATTGAGGTTGAAGTGGACTCTTTTTAACTAAATATTTTTTTTAATGAAAAATTACTTTTTGGTTGATCAATTCTTTGGTGGGTTAGAAAAATATTTTACGGCAAACAAACTGAGCGTTACACACTAACACCTTTCCATTGGGCCGAAGACAGCAGCAGCCCAGCCCAGTCAGATTGAGCGTTACCACACATGTCCACTGAACAAGCGCACACCACGTCGCGTCTCCTCACTGATCACTATATGAGTACTTTTATGTGAATTTGGGGAACATTTGATCCCTCTGTGAAATTTGGGTTAAACATCATTATGGGTACGCGAGAAGTGTACGAGGAAAAGCTGCGAACAGGGAACCTCTACCACGACCCAACTATCAAACCGGGCCTTGGCTCGGCCCGTTGCCCTCGTTGCCTCTCTCTCTTAAACCCCACCTCAGTATGTGCATCAGACCACATATTTATGCTTTGCAGATTACGTGTTCGATCATATGATTGCTAGAACTATATGAATCAATGTCCTTAATAGTAATATTTTTTGTGTTTTGATGTTAATTTTGGAATTAATTGGTTATAGGACAACGCGGAATGGGCAATAACCAAAGTTCTACACGATGCCACTGCTGTGGTAAGTCTTTTTTTTTTTTTTTAATTTATTGTTATTTTACTCTCTTTATGTGTAAATTTTGTTAATTTTAGCTGTCTTGTTTCATTTTATTGAGTTAGTCAATTATTGTTAGACCCTTTGTGGTGTTATCGTTAATGGTGAAGATTGGGAATCTTAATGTGATTTGGACTATACAACAAACAAGTGGTAGAGGCAGGATTCGAAGCTACATAGAAAAACTTCAACAGAATTACAGTCTGTTTAATCACTCGGCCACTCTCCCCTTCCTGGGTTGAGACCCCTCTCAATGGGTTCTAATTCTAAGGAGGGGTGGAGCCTTGAATCAATCAAAAAGCTTATTGATTGATTTAATTGAAGGGAACTAAGACTAATAGCTTAGCTAGCATCCGGGAGAATCTAGTCATTTAGTCAGTTTATAACAAAAGAAAAGGGTAAAGCTTCTACGATATCTTTTTAAAATAGTATTGAGCATAAAAGTCACTGCAAATGGGGCCGGAATTATGATGTTTTATCTTTGGGGTCTAAGTGCTAGCCAAGTGATTTTGGTGACTCAAAACTAGTTGAGCTAATGGGGGCTAGGTGTTTTTTCCGATGCGAAAGAGTGCATCTGTCTGTGACTCTGAAAATTACTACTTTGTGCAACGAATTTACGCTAGCTCTTTATTATTTGACAAGGTTATGTCAGTTTGTTAAGTGAGTATTACTTTTTAAATCATACATTCTTTTAGCTGCCTGTTCACTGGAATAGCCAAAACAGTGCTTTTTGTGCTTATCTGAGACTCTGAGTTCACTATGTTCATCTTTGCATTCTCAATGTTTCTCGGTTTGTTGCTTTTTGATGGGGGCAGGCTGGCTCTGGCATTGGTGGACTGCTTAGTGCAATTCATGTTTTCAATACAGGTATCATGAAATTTCCATTCCGAGCTCCATCTGCCTTTGTTTTTGGAACAGCATGTTAAGATTGCATAACCTGAATTGATTTCAGGGCTACCTTATGTTCAGAAACATGTGAAGGGACCCAAGTGGCTTCCGTTTGTTGTTGGGGTATGCTTTGCTTTTCTTGAACTCTTTATTACATCTTGGTATCTTACGTGTTTCATGCTTCCATAAGGAGTACTGACATATATAATTTTCCATTTTCATAATGCACTTTAGTTTATCTGTTCTCTATTTTCTTTTCAGATTCCCCCATTTCTAATGTACTCTGCTGCTAGTGCTGCATTTGGAGGTATGCCAGTTCCCCGTTGAGATGTTTTAGCTGGATTTCCTTTTAATGCACGTTGGAGTTTCTGTGAGGTCTTTTCTTAAATGCATTGACATGTACTATATGGAAAAATGAAGCAGATTGGGATTTGAGGGTACTACAACGCATCAACTAATAATTGGACCTTTTAGAGTTTGTGATGTTAAAATTATTGTTTTAGAGTTTGTGAAGTTAAAATTGCTGTTTTAGAGTTTGTGGTCATAGGTGTCAATAAATTTATGGTTATAGGTGTATTACAACGCATCAACTAACAATTGGACCTTTTTGTTTGATGTTAAAATTATTGTTTTAGAGTTTGTGATGTTAAAATTGCTGTTTTTGAGTTTGTGGTCATAGGTGTCAATAAATTTATGGTTATAGGTGTCAATATTGTGGTTTGCCTTCTGCAAATCAGTATCGTGTCTTCTCCTGGTTGGTGTAATTCGATGATGCACATAGATGGTGGTGGTCTGATGACAGTAGAAAGTTGATGGTTTGATGTCTAGAGCGGTGCTAGTGGTTACTAGTGCTGGGGGCTAGAGAGAGGGGTAAGTCGGTGGAACCATGATATTTGATACTGGAAAATCATTCAAGATATTCATAGTTAAATGCTTTACATAATACTTCTTGCCCATTCAAATCCCGACATTTTACGATGAAGGGAGTAAGTAGTTAACTTTTCCACCATTAGGCCATTTACTTGTGAAGAACTGCCATCTTAATTGCCCTGTATTCTGGGTTTTGTCTGTTAGCTAAAAGGAGTTGACATGAGTTTGATTAGGTTTTCCAGTAGAGAGCCTAGGAGGTTTTTTTGTCTATTTGTTGAGCTCGCTAATTGGAAACAGCAATTTAGAATATGTCATTTACAATTTGATTCGTTGACTTCTTTGAAGAAAAACCTAATTGGCAGATTCTTACGTTTATCTTCTTACTATTTATCTATCAGACAATATTAATCTGGCACTCTTTAAAGCTTGATTCTGTAGCTCCACAAATATCTACACTGTAATTGCAGCTATATGTTGTAAGTTGATAAAGGGCAACATGACGTCAGATATTGTGTAGTATCCTTATATATTTTTCATTCATAGCCATTTCTCATTGTTACCTGGCAGAATACCAGGCAGTTAACAATTAGAAGTATAATAGATTGGACTATCTCTCAATTTTCACCGTACAGGTGGAGGCACCTAATGCTCTTGAGGCCTTTGGGATTGTCACATAGGGGTGTCAAGGCATTTACATTTCAGGAGCTTATATCAAGCTATTAAATTAAAAATGTCAAGAAAAGAAACATATTCTAACATTTGGATCACTCGATCATGCTTTGAGGTGTTAAAACCAATATCAGTGAAATTAGATTCACTGCCCACAAAGAGCGCAGTGGGTGGGTAGATCATTTCTACTTGGAACTTCAACCTCGAATTTACATACAATGCTGAATCACTCTGGCTTTCTCATAATTGTTTTTGTTACGTCTTCTATCTTTTTCCCCTGCTTCTGCTCTAAAAGGGTATCCTGGCCTTTGTTTGCATTTGCCTTGATCCTCTTATTAATATACAGTCATATTTGCACATCTATGAACTCATATCTACTTTTCTTCTTCCGATCTTGTTTGACAATTGTTTTATAAGAAATTAATCTTTTGGACAAATGATGTTTCTGAAGTGGCTTGATAATATCAATTTTTTCATGTTCTCAATATATATTAGCGAGTCTTTGAGGCTGAGAAGGCTTTTGGTCAGCTCCCCCAATTCTCTAAGCTACTCTTGGTTTGCTACTTGTCAACTTAACTTGTGCGCCTAATGCAGTCGAACACACGTATGATACTATTTATCTGCTTAAAAGTCTGTTTAATCAAAATGGAATTCTTGAATGTCTATTCTCATTTGTTTCTTTCCGATTAATACTTTTGTGTTTCCCTGATGATCTATATGATTCAATGTGATTTCTTATTTACTTGCAGGTTATGCTCTCCCAAAGTTTGCTCAGCTCACTGTGACATCATACTATGCTGCATCAAGTGTGTCACATTATGGTATTTCATTGCTCACCAGACATATCGAAGATGCCCACACTTCACGTGTTCAATGCAAGAGACTCAGATAATTAGTGGCAAGTGCACAGAATTGGAATCTCATCCACTTCTTTCAGTTTTGTTATGAATACACAATATATGTCTGAAGATGATGTGTGTATCTACTTTATTTTGAAGTCTTTATTTGGAATATCTGTACATCCTCTGAGGACTTACTAGTGACGTTCAATACTACGAGTGCTTAGACAAAAATATCAGGAAAATCTCTTGGAGAGAAGATCTCATGTGCTTCAAGAAGTGCCTTACATTGTTGGGTTACATTGGAAGAATATTGAGAACTGTATGAGTGAGTTAAATTTTCCTTATCATTTACCTGTAGTAGTTATTTCATCGTTTGAGGCATGATAAAACCTGTAGCAGACAACCAACAGGCCGCTTTAAGGTTGTGAAGTTCAAGTCTTTCGATTTTAGTTGCTGGACAAGCAAAAAAACGCGAGTCGTATGTGCAGCTGGAGATTAGCTGATTGTTCTAGGTTGTGTTTAGTTCTCTTGATAGAATCGTTTCTGTTGTTCTATCCTTTTTTGATTACTCTCTTGCTAAACTATTACAAGTTGGATATGAAAGGCAGTACCTTGATGTATTATATGGTTGATTCCTACCAAAACGGACTTTTACTATGAATTTGAAGAGTATTATGTACATTATTTAGTGTTGCTCAGCTTGATTTCCTGGGGTTAACTCCCTACTCATAAATTGAGAGAGTATGTGAGCTTCCAGGGAAGGGCCTTAGGGCTCTATACCCCAATCCAACTTGCTTTACCGTCGAAGCATCATTAGAGTAGCCTGAAGATTTGTACCAGGTAAAAAGAATATACTATTCTATAGTGAGGATTGTGACTTTCCAATGACAGTCGCGAGAAGAGTTCAGAAGTACACTTGTTGCTTCGATCGGGGAAAGGCTAGAACAATATTATTCTCATATTGGTAGAGGTCTATGGCAATTCAAAGTTTGCAGTTGAAATCTACTATATTTGTAATTATTTAGATTCAATTATTAATTTATCAACACATTGTGTTTAGTTAATTGACACAAAATATTTAAACCTGTTGTGATTATACTAGAGAATGCAAGTCAATATAAACTTGAACCAATATGGGGCAAAAATTTGACCAAAAAAAAAATTATGGGGAAAAATGTTACAAACTCCCTGCACGAAGAGGTAACATCCTCGTCGCACCAGAAATAGTGTTTAACCAACTTTTACAAAATGTCTAAAACAGTGTTTCCCTCCAAGAGGTGACATGCTCCTTGCACTAAAAATATAATGGAAAGTCTAGGACCATTTGGTAGTTGAAAAATCACATCTTTGTTATATATATATATATTAAACTAATTAACTAGCCCAAAATCTTTAAATTTAAATCCGTATTGATAATAATAGATAAATAAATTATAAAGTCAATGTATAACGAAGTGAAAAATACTAGGCCAATCCATTGGTTCATCTAGTAAATTGCAGTTAGGATTCAGGGTCCTGAAAAAAATCCATCATAGTTTTGTTGATGTCTATTGTCATTTACTTACAAGTTTGTTGGTCAAAGTTAGGAAAAATTGCACAAATAATCCTTATTATATTTTTAAAGTTTTAAATTCGTTTATATTGTTTAAAATTAATCAATTTAGTCACTATTATTTTCAAAAAAAATTAAATTCATCCTTAGTTATTAAAAATTTGTCAATTTAGTTCTGATTATTTTCCAAACAATTTCAATTAGTTTCTATTATTTTTCAAAAAAAAATTCAATTTAGTCCCTACAATTGACCACAGTTTAAGGACTAAACTAAAAAAAAATTTGGGAAACAATAAAATCTAAATTGGTTAATTTTGAACAATAGAGATGAATTTAAAATTTTCAAATGAAACAATAAAGATTAAATTGACTAATTTTAAACAATATAGATAAATTTAAAATTTTAAGAAAATAATAAACACTATTTGCGTAATTATCCCGTCAAAGTTAAGTAAGGTCATCAAGATCATACCTTACCAAGCTAACTAATTGGTTACAAAAATCTTCAATCAGATACTAGTCTGCTCATTTTCAAGATCAACTAGTTGCAACTTGTGGGCACTTTTTCAGTGTGATGTGTGGTGTTTCTAGAATGTTCATCCTTTCTTGATATAAATAATTTAACATTCAATGCATGCAAGAACTCATCATAATATAAGACCACAGAGGGGTATGTATCCAATTGTGATATATGCATTCCGCGTACAATATTTTATGGTAAAGTCTGTGGAAAGTGAGCTTTAAATAAATAGAGAGAGATCCAACTCAAACAAAACCCCTACGGATTAGACCACATGGTCTATAAATATGGTGGCATTTATTACTGAATGCTCATACATATGTTTCTTGGAAAAGTATCTTCCCCTAATGTAACGGATGAAATTTAACAATGATAAATTAAAAATAGAGTTAAAGTGATTTATTTAATTTACAAAATAAATGATTTAAATTACTTAATCATTATTGTGTTATTTCTTATATAATGTTACATGTGAATCCTTCTCTGATCTATCGATCAACCATCACCACCCAAAAGGGCTGGACAAATTTATAAGCAAGCAGTGATAGCTGCACCCCTGTTAGTTGCGGTGCCAAGACTTCAAAGTCAAAATTTGTATTTATACAGTAAGAAAATTCAATATAATATTTTTTTTACACAAAAAGAATTTTTTTTTTTTTTTTTAATTAAAGGTGTGCACTCATGTCAATGTGGCTTCACTACTCTCCATTGCGTTGTTTAACATAAGATTCATTCTTGAATGCTCATTTGTTTTCACCTCTTGACTCAAAAAAGATTCTTGTTCGTAATATTACAAGGAAAATACGACAATAATAAATTAAGAATGACGTAAAACGTATTTATTTAGTCTATACTAATAAACCATTTAATCATTACTGTATTATTTCAAATCCTTTTCCGACCACTCAACCCCACCATCACCACCCAAAAGGGACTAGACAACGTTATATGCAGAATTGTCATAGCTGCACCCAATGCGCACTTTAGCAAAAGAGCACTGTTCAAACTGTCAACCTCGTCTCCAAGCTTTTATAGAGTCGTGGGGCGATGTTTCTTAAATTCCACTGGTATCTCTAAAGGTGCTGGTGGTCCTAATCATAATGTGTGTACTCTTCATACGTCTTTATTGTGCTCTGTATCAACTTTTGTTTACATTTGTGATCGTGTGTGACTGTGTGTGTTGCAGATGTCCCCACGATATATACTACTGCATTTACTTGTGGACCCCTAAGATAGTTGGAAATTTTTCTCTTTTTTTTTTTTTTTTCTTTAAAATGGAGTGTCACATTTATCAAGTTGGTGTGGGAATTTATAAAGTGGAGAAATAATAAATTGGCAATATTCATACAAAGGGGTTAACATTAGATTGAGTAGGTTATGTTCTGATGCACAGAATGGTTTATATCTTTGTTATTAATGTCGGGACTAATTTAGAATATTTTATTGGTAAATATTAAGAAGATCAAAATTAGTGGTGTTATAACGATTAAGAGATTTTATTAAATAAAATATAAAGATAATTCAAAAGTATTTTAAAGAATTTGTGTGGATTCTGTGGAGACAGTAGTCCGAAAAATGATTAATGTGAATCTTTCCCTGATTATCTTGATGAAGTGTCATTAAATTAAAATCTAAAGATGGATACATTCATAGAAAAGAAAGTCTCACCCAACGAATAATAGATTTGAATAGAGTCTCGCTCATAGAGGTTTGACAAAATTTATATTGACACAATGTTGAAGAGGATATTAACCTCTAACTGTCGTATTAAATATTGAAATTAATTATGCAAAATGTTTGGAAAGAAGAAGCTTGTTTTCTTGGTTATCAAAAAAAAAGAAGCTTGTTTTCTTCCATTTTGTCTCACTTCTAGCTCTGATCCTCATCCACTCCCAAATGATTACACACATTTGAGGATGAGGTGATGTTCAACCGAACTAAAAAGGTCGTACAATTCAAGTGTAAGCCGTAACCCTAATAAACTGAAAAAGAGCAGTAGTTATTACTGTTCTCATTACCCAAAACGAAGATGAAAAGGCAAAAAAAGTAGTAAAAAAAATTGTTACAGTGGTCACTTATGGTGCCTTAGAGTGAAACGTCATCATATTATATGCTTGGAACAGTGTGCAAATGTCCTTCAAAGTACAATTCACCACTGTCGTCCTTAAATTCAGCTGATGCTGCTTTCAAACCTTGTAATTGCCCTTTCAGTGCCCTTCATTTATTGCGGACTTGTAAAGTAGGCCTCAGTGTTTCCCTCATATAACCACATAATTTTGAGGGTTTCAAATCATGCCCTTTGTAAAGGAAAATTGAACAGTTCAAATGTCACGGGAATTGTGGAATGCAAAAAAAACGTTACTGAGTCACAATAGAGAGTGAATTTTACGTGTTTATAAAGTTTATATTTACATTCGGTCAGACATTTGGTATAATGTTTTTTAACATTTTTCGTGATTGTCATTGAATACAATTGTGCTTGCTTAATCTTTTGCATGTTTTTCCATTTAGCTACTGCACATGACTTTATGTTTTTCATTCTATTATTTTCTTAAATTCGTGATTTTTTTTTGGTTATAGGATCTAATCAAAAAGTATACCAAACGCAAGCTCCGAAACTTCAATGTGTTTGGACAATTGATTGACAGTTTAAACCCTGTAAATATTCATATAACATCTTCTATTCATAGATTTGCGTCCATTTTTTTACAGTTAAATACAAAATTATCTATTTTTGGAACAAGAATTAATGTAGTAGATTTTTCAGTCGCATATTCTCGATACTACAGTACTTGTCAATTGCTTATAATGTATGATTCTGTTATTTCTCGATACTGCGCTTGTTAATTTATTATAATTGTTCTGTTCTTTCATCTTTTTTCTTTTTCTCATGATCATTAACAAATGACTCAAGGCTGTGAAGCATCAAAATTTGATTGTTCTCGTATTTCAATGGCTAGAAAATAAAAAATAAAAAAAATTATGTCTTTTTCATCTGATCCTAATTACTGGCAGAATTTAAACTTCTACACAGTACCTAACTGTTTCTTCATCGCAATGGATTGCAGAAAATTTGAAATGAAGCAATAAATAGGTGCTTTTAATTAAAGGGAGTTCTAAATTAATATTACATTATTTTTAAAAGTTATTAATTATCAATTTTGGGACCTCTCGAATTTCAAACGAAAGTTATACTACGAGACTAAAAGCCCAGTGCACATACCTTTGAGCCAATCAAAAGAAAACAAAAAATAGAAGAATAAGAGAGCAATTTGAGGGTTGCAGTAGACTCAAAATGTGGTAGTACTGCTAAGTGCACCTGTTTTGAAAGATGGATCAATTTGTGTACTTTGAAGTTGCAGAAAAATCATCTAATAATCGGAGCTTATGCAATGCTGCCTCAACAACTGATATATCACAGAAGTAGAATGTGCCTTCATCCTAAACTGACCATTGCTTCTGACAAACACACTCGTCTCTCTGTGTGTTCGTGCGTGTGTGCGTCTAATTAAGTACAAGTGCTTCTCTTAAATCTTACATTTGTCTTTAATAAACCTAGAAATTACAGGTTAATTACATGAAGGGAGATATGAAAATGGAGCACAAATTCGCAATATGGTTGATGCCTCTGAGAGTCTCAAAATATATTTCAAGACGGGGCTTGGTCTGTAACACCCAGGAATCAAGTGAAATAGCTAAATTAGTGATAGGTTTTCAATTAGATTAAAGGTTCGACCTCCACTGTACCGGACAAAACAAAGAAATTCTAGCCAATGCAAGAAGCATGTATATGGGGATCATTGTATCACATTGGTTGTTTCAATAAGTGGCCTTAAAATTGCCACCTTTGTCCAATGAGGCTTATGAGTTGTGACTAGTTTTCAACTCAAATCTTGAATGCAACATGCTGCACATGAATTTAAGTCGTGATGAAAATCTGCTGCATTTCTCTTTAATTTCTCTCGTGTAAACATCAATTTTTACATTGACTCAAACTCAAAGGAGTCTATTCTTATCATTCCATTTGTCTACAGATCTGACATATATGCAATGTGGGTTAAAGACACATTGAATTTGAATAAGAATATAAAAAATTGGTCAAAGGTGCGCGTTCACAAGCCCACGCTAAAATTTCAATAAATTCCTGAACGGTGCATTTCGAGGTGTGAAATTGGAGAGAACTAGTTTATATGAAAGCAAAAAGATTAAAATTAATAGATCAGAATTTTTCTTTTTCTGAATTCATTGGAGAGTGAAGTCAAGAATTGCATACTCAAAAGCATGCTAAATTAAAATCATGTCATGTACATATTAATTCTAGCTGAAACTTAAGATGTTACATATATAGAAAAAAACGAAAGAGTTTCGTCTTAATATTACCTCATTATGTAACTAGAGTATAGAGAAATTATTTCCCGTAGAAATACTTCAGCTTATTACAGACGCAGATCCAAACTTACATGATCTTGCATGCTAGCTGGTTTTGATTCGTAACCAAACCGGTTCTGAGAACCCGAATCAGTTATGGACGGCTTCAGTTCATCAGCACTTAACAGTTGGGCAGGATTTCCCGATTGGTCTTGACGAAAATTAGTACTATGATGATGGACTGGTGGGATTCTCCATAACCCCAGAGGGCTGCCATTAATAGGTGGCTGAGAGAATGAGCCGCCATGGCTACTGCCATAGAACCTGTTGGGAGTTGTGTAAGCATTGCCAGTACTGTGACTCCATGATTGATGATAAGCCATAGCTGGTGCTGGAGCTGAACCGAGACGATGATAATTCATGAATCCATAAGCAGCATGCGCCTCAGATAAGCCACCATGGATCATTGCAGATTGAAGATGTGCACGTTTAGCATGCTGGCGCTCCCTTTTGTGCGCATTTTGGTGGCCTCCAAGAGCTTGAGAGGTAGGGAAGTTTCTGCAGCAGTAATGGCATTCGAATTTTCGACTGCTTTCTCCATTATCATTACCCTTCAAGCTCTGATCACAAGCATTAACTTCAGCAGAATTTGATTCATTATCAGGGCTAGTAGAGTCAGCTCCAAATTCTTTACCAAACAATCTAATGCCCTTTTCTTTAACTGGTGCAGGGCGAATAAAGGGCAACTGTGAGAATGACTCCACGTTCATGAAGTCATGTGTTTCTCTTTCAGTCTTCTCCATGAAAGGGTTTAGCAAGAATAGGGAAAAGGAAAAAGGAAAAAAGTATTAATTGCAGAGTTATAAGCTCCACTAGGAAGACAAGAGGGAGAGGGAGGAAAAGGATGAAAAATGTGAAAGAGGAAGGAGATGTAATCTTCTATATGGAGCGTTGAGAGGGAGAGAGTATGGTGGGACCTGTAAAGGGTGTTGTGATTTGATGATCCATGGATAATTGGAGCTCACCCTTCCTCTTTGAGTGAGTCCTGACAAGACCATAAACTTTGGTTTATGTGTGAGAAATGGCTTTTAGACCTTTCCTAGTTTCTTCATTTATTACTATCTTGTTTTGCTAGGAATAATCCTAATTCCCAAACACTATTTTAGATCAAGAGTTAACATGTAATGATCAGATAGCGACCTATTTTAATTAATTTTGAGTTTGAATCAAAATATGACGACGAGAAACTAACTTTAAATAATATTACATTAGATTTATCTTAAAATTAGATTTTTGGTATAGTAATGATGCGCCCGAACAAAGCTTGCTCATTTTTTTGTTATTATGCTAATATACTTCCTCAATCAGATAATAATTAGTCATGAAGTCACTTGTAAGAGTAGGCCAAAGGATTTGATTCTATAATTAGTCATTATATCCAATTAGAGAAACCTAAATTGCAGCCTCTATAAAAGACACTAATTAATTGTTAGAAGCTAGAGTAACAAATGGGTATTTTCTCTATTAATTGTTATATGCTTGAAGAGACATCAAAGAGCTCAAAGAAGAACTCTCTTGATTTGAAGTTAATTCTACAAAGAAAAAAAAATTATATTAATCATAACATGTGACATTTGATTTAATTAACAACATTCAACTATGACACGAAAAACCCAGAATTAGTATAAGGTGGAAACCTTTTCTCTTAACTATCAATGGCAAAAAAGGACTAAGAATTAATTTGTGGGGCTCTTGTGTCTCTTCATTTATAGTAATGCATGTCTTGATGCAAATCTCCTAACAAAAATTGTCAAAGTAGAAATCAAGATTAGTTGGCTTTCTTAAGCTAAAGTCATGTGGGGTAAAAATCATTCATGGGGGCATGCAATATCGCAGACATAAAATTCTTGTTATGCACGAATTTAGAGAATAATTTTTTTTGTAAGGAGTTATTTTTACGATTTAAACATGTGACTTTTATGATAATGTAAATCTGCAACTAGAAATGCTCTTTTGATGAATCGAGTGAAAGAGAAATGATAAACGTAATCGATCAGTCTCTCTCTTTCTACCATCCTTAGGACCAGGTTCAAGCAGTTGGTGCAATTTCTTTATCACTGTTGGCTGTTTTTTATATCTGTGCAGGCATACTGCAAAGTGGTCCTAAAAAAATGCTAAAAAGATTACCCCAATAGGGGCAATACATAATTAGTAATTAAGAAAATGGATTTTTAAAAAAAATATGATTATCATTTATCATTAAGCTTACCTTAATTCTAAATACTTATTTTTCATTTCATTTTTCTTGGTGGCTATATTTCAATTTTTAGCAAATTTACTCATGGAAAGAGATAATAATTCTTTGATCATGTGTCTCCATATTATATGAAATGTTAATTTCTTTAGATGTACTAATAATGAAAAGTATGTTATTCTTTGTTACTCTATTTTATACCCCTTTTTTGGATGCATTTTTCCAATCTGAGCAATTGATCATAAGACCAATTTATGATATGCTTGTGTCTCCATGGTAAGTGTTCTAGTAAATTAATGATAATGCATTTTGTTCTATAAAGGTAAATTAATGATAATGCATTTTGTTCTAGTAAGTAAATTAATGATAATGCAACAGTTTGCTTTATACGTGTATGCATTTAGCAATTATTCCTAGACCCAACTGTTGGCATCATTAATAATTCCACCTTTCTTTGCCATTTCAAGTCAAGTCACTATCTATTGTATCACTCTTCCCATGATGTTGCAATTGATATGAATTATATACACAAATCCAAAGAGTTAGTTTAGTAGTAGAGGATTTGGAGTATGAGGGAGAGATTTGTTTATATTTAAAGTTCAAATCAGTTAAAAAATTATTCTCATTGGAACCAATTCTGACCATATTTTGAATTAGCCAAAAAACTAGGCTCCTTGAAATCAATTCCGATTAGACTTATGTCTTCCAGATCATTTTTTTTTCACAAAGTCATGTATTTCAAAATTTAAACCTTGATATAAGTCCAAAAAAAATTCTAAATATATTTTCTGTCATAAAAAAAAAAAAAAAACTATATATTAAATGGAGGAAGTGCCCTTTGAAGGATAGCACCATCTCATGAAGTGTGGGCCCTCTCTTCACCCAACATGCCTTTAAAAAAATCAACATCTCTTAACCCTAAGAACAACAACCCTTCATTCATGCAAAACCCTTCTTTGCCATTAAAGTCTTAGTCACAGATAGGGGAAGATGGGAGGGGACCATATCTATATGCAGTTCAATTCGATTGCACCACTTCTGCCTTCATAAAGTGGAAAATTATCTGACGTGAACTTCTTGTCACTCATGTTTTTCCTTTGCACCACGTTGTGTGTACATCCTTTATATGCTATGTCATCATATGAATATATATAGAATAATATTATATATCATTCGTTTTATTTTTACTATAATTTTATTACTTTTTACGTAGAGTTCTACTTAACATATATATTAATTAGACAATATTTTTTTTTTCTCTCTTTTTAATTAATATTTGCACAAATCTTTTCTTCTTTCTCTAACTACATGAGATGCAATCACGTTTCAACCAAAACCAAGCTCCCTTTTCTCAATTCCAAACCTGCTGCTAGCCGCTGCTTCATACTAAAATACAACTCACTATCATAATCTAAATATATATATATGCCCATTAATATCTTGACTATAGTTTCTGTTAGACAAAAGTTAATATAATTGGGCTTCAATTCCATAGTTTAAACACTTAAAAAAATTTCTGGTTATTATAGACTAGAAAGAAACAATTCAAAGTACATTCTAGCAGCTGGTAGCTTTAACTTAAACTGAGCACAAGACAAAAATTTAATTGGCTCACTGCCCACCCACATGCAAACATTTAACATGTTATATCGTGTAGTCACCAATTCTTCCTACACAAGTAAAGCTCATAAATGTAACTTGATGACCCCCTCTTGCAATCATTCCTGATTCAAATACCTAGTCAATTTTTAGATCACAAAGCATGAATTTCGCAATGATCGTGAAGTGATAATACAATTATGGTAATGAAATTAATTTGTATAATTCATCTCTGTTAAATTTATCTTATTACATTATAACGACACGAGGGTATCAAAATTCCTTTTTTTCATTTCGTCCGAGAGTTCCTATGTTAAGTTTAATAAACTATTATTTATTGGACCGGATTAATGCATAACTTCATAATTGTACACAAAGTTTAACACAGTATCTTGTAATGCTAACAGAGAGGTATGTGATGTTTGGAGATGGTAATAAAAGAGAGGGGCCTGTAACTCTATTTGTTATATAATGGAATTGATCGATTTGCTTTCAATGTGCACAGCCGAACCATGGAAAATTTTGTGTTTTTGTTTGACTTCTTTTTATATATATATTTCTTCTAATCTATTCCACAAGAATGTTCAAATCTTTATTCTAGGACGATTTCAGAATTTCTTTTCAATAGGAGTTAAAAACATATAGTCAGCTAGCATTTACAAAAGAGTAATTTTTTTCATTGACGGCTAAATTTATTTTTCACATAAAAATATCTAAAAATTGATATATTTTTCAAAAATACAATCTTAACTCAATCCTTAATAATTTCGTCGTCAATGGGAAAACGATTAAGTTGGAGTAATGTGTATAAGTCAGGGACCTAGAAGATCGATGTGATATTGTATACAATCTTCTGCTCGGTTCCGATGAAGAATCGATCATGGCAGATTTGCAGATGTGGGATGCCCTCTCGTTCTCCGCCAGTCCCCCACCCCTTCAAGCAGCCACGTCTATTTGGTTTATTGTTCAGACAGAAAAGTCACTATCTTGTTGTTCCTCAACTCTCTTTCAACATAGGTGGATTGAATGTGACGCGGCCTATGAAGAACTCTTGTCTTGGGACCTCTTCTTCATCTTTGCTTGCTTCTCCGACAACATATGTTTTCCATATGTGGTGGATGATTTTGTAGTGTTTCATGTTAATTAAAGTTTTTAAAAAAAGAATATATTTCGAGAGATGGAAAATATATAATTTTAATATTGTTACCAATTTGGATGCAAACTTCAACTTAATCTGTAACATCTCCCACTTCATTGGTCAGTGACCATGGTTTGGGACCAAATTCTACACATGGACAAGGTACAAATTATTTATTTAATAGGGACCTACCTAGGCAAATGCAATAAACGTATACGTACAGTTTTGTTCCCTTATAAATTACTTTGAGCAAATGCTATTTTTTCCCCATGAATTTTGGTCTAAATTCCAAACTCTCCCTATGAACTTCTAATTTTACCTAAATTTTTCCATAATATAGAATTCTGCCAAATTAAACCTTAGGTTAAATTGCATTTTAGTCTTTTCATTTTTAAAGTAAAAAATAATTTAAATAAAAAAATTTAGTAAACCACCATCTCCTAACCCACAATATACACCTCCCCTCACCCCACTCCTAACATCCCACCCTAGCCGTTAACCCCTTTCCCACACCCCTCAAATCCCACCATTAATAGCTCCTATCATGTACCCCCGATCTCTCAACCCAACCCTCCATCTCATTAACCCCAAAAACCACCCATATCCCCCGCGCACCCTAGCCTTTCCTCTTTTCCATTAGCCGCAACCTAGGCCTTCCCCCTTCTCGCCGCACACTTGAAACCTACTCAATGTCTGTTTGTGGGTCTGTGTGAATGAATCTATTTTTTGTATGTGAGTGTGTGGTTTGTGTGTGTTTGGATGTGTGCGAATTTGTTCTTATTATTATTTTTTTTGCGTATGTGTGTGTGTGTATATATCTAAGAGTGAGTGAGTAATGGTTTGAAAAAAATTATTAGAATAATAAAAACACTAAAATTCCCTTCAATTCTTTGGATGTGTTTCGCAGAGTTAGATATCATGCAAAAATTTGAATAAAACTAAGACTTGATGTGGAAATCTGGGAATTAGACTAAAACTTAAAGGGAGAAATGGTATTCACTCACTTTACTTTATATTCTCAGCTTGCTACTTGTAATTTCAATATTGTATGGTTGTCCTCTATAAGTGAGATGTTTCTCAGCTTGCCAACGTATCATTTCAATGTTGTATAAGTTGTCTTAGATTGTCATTTTTGTGGAACTGTTTAAAAAATTAAAGTAATGGATGTTTTCTATCTTTTACAAGTGCTTGTAATCAACTGCTTTTTGTTCCCTTTGATTGTTACATTCTTGTTACGTACCTTCATGTAGCAATCGAAACAAATTGAAATTTACAACGGCACTAAAAGATCATAATTAGATTAATTGCCAGTGATAACTAAGCTAAGAATTTGCGTAAATTGTAATTAAGGGGCAATGTACCTTAAAAATAAATTTGGCAAATCTATATCTGGACTTTCGTGCAAAATATCATTTGGGATTCGAACACGTTTGATAGATCCTCATTAATTCTCTCTATTATGTTGTCATTTAATAGAATAAAAAATAAATTTAATTCTTAGCAAATTGTTGAGTCCTTCAGGTCCATTCTTAATTATAATCGGGCGAATATGGCTTTAGGAGAGCGGAGGCGATGATCCCTAGTGCTCCCAAAACTTTGTTAAATATATAGGTATATATATATTTAGTTTGAAAAATCAATTAAGCTTACTGAAGTGAAGTCGTATATAAAGACTAACTTGTATATTATAACCCAAATTGAAAAGAACTCCTAGATATGCCTCAAAACTTAAGTTTTCATATCAATTTGCATGCGAAAGATCCAAGATCGATTCTCAAAGTGTGCGACGTCCTTTAAAAAGTAATGTTAAATATAGAAAGAAAAAAAAAAAAAAAAAATTCGACTGCATGGTCATAGGCTGGACATCCTACGCGCAAGCCAGTCTGCAAAGGCTTTTTCAGATCAGATTTTGATTAAGGAAAGATTTCCAGACATTCTTTTTGGCCCTCAGTAGGCATGTGACCCTTTTATGTATATTGGCAACAAAGGAAATTTATAACGTTTGGAATTTAGATATTTTAGCAGCTAGCAGATGAGAACAGAAAACAAGAATGTGGATGCAAATTAGAAAGCCAAATACAAGTGGAGATGAGTACATGAGACTAGAGCCCACCATTTTGCTCTCATGGAAGGATAAAAGCAGTATGTCAACATGCACTGGGGCTAACTCTTGACTATGATGGGCTATCTACATGTAACTCTCCTTCAACTGTCAACATGAGAACAGCTCTTTGAACTCTTTAAGAGCTTGATGGGTATGATCCATGATTGTTGTCTGGAACTGAAGTTGTGGACCACTTATAGGCATCTTTTCAGATGTTGCATTTACACTCTTGTGGCATCTTTAAATTTACCAATATCCTTGGTCACTTTCAGGCAAGGCACAACGAGGATAATTATTCAGTGTGACTAAAATTATATAATGCAATATAAATTTATATGTGAATAACTTTTTTTAGCGGGATTTGATATGAATTTTGATCAGTTACACAAATTTTCGAAAAATATAATCTTAACTCACTCTGTAACCACTTCACTCTTGGGGTCAATGAGAACAGATGCCATTGCTTTCTGGGATTTTTGCATTAGAAAAATGTAGGTGAAGGTTTCAACCCTTTTTTGATATCCTAATTTCAAAGCTAGTAATATTGAATGTTTGCACCTACTAAACTATCAAATAATCAATAAAAATTTTGATAACGGTGATTTCCAAAATATAAATAACATAACTTCCAAATTAAATACAACATTTTAGAAGCAATGTAGCACCACATATATAAATATTTTTGTCTCACAAGCTACCAACATTTAATACCAAATTAAAAACCAATATATAGTTCATTGAATTTTTGAGGAACTGTCGGTGAAATATCGCTTTCAATAGATTCTGAAAGGATTTGATGTTCAATCATATGAAAACATTGCGTCTTCAGTCACAAATGAACTCTATATGTGGTAGACAACCCATGATTATATGCATCACTTAAATGGGTGAAAACAACATTAGCTAGAAATACACAGGTATTAGTCCGATCCTATGAATATTTTATGAACACATATTTTAAAACTTTTTAGGACCTTTTTAGTATCACATAAAAGTTAAAGATAATTTTTCAAAAAATTATTCCTTGGAATATGACAATTAATAGAATTTAGAAATTTGGAAAGTTTAAGACCATTGATTTCAGACCAAGGTGAAAATAAATCACTTAGAAGATGAAAGACGAGAGGCAACTATACTTTGAGAAAGAAAAGCTAATCCCATATTGTTATATTTAGGGTATTAAGACATCAAGTAATGTTGTGGCCTTACTAAGTAGGCCATAAATCAATTTTCATTACTCAGATAAAAAACATGATTAGTTTAACTTGGCCTATTCAGTTACATCTTCATTTTGTTCAGAGACATTAATCTTGATATAATGTATAGATCAATTGTTAAATGTTGAGCTAATGGTTGACGTTGGAGTGAAAATTAGTCAAAAATATTCCGTATGAATTAAGTAAAGAAGAAGTGCTTATAAAAATTAATTAATACTTATGTTTCGTCTTCCAATAGGAACAATTTCATTAATGATAGGGTTAAATCTACTTATTACCCTTATTTTTTACATTTTTTGACACTTATTATCCCTAATATATAATTTTAACCACTTATTATCCCTTGACAGAAGTCAAGGTTAACAGAAGATAAACTCTGTCAAAAATTCTATTCAAATTACTTTTATATCCTTTGATTTCTTTTTTTTTTTATCATCTTTAATTTTTTTTTTTTTTTTTCTCTTCTTCTTCTACCCTTTGTTCTTCTTCTTTCTTTACCGATCATCATACCACAGGTACACACCACACAAAATACACAAAATCAGAGACATACACACAACGCACACGTCTCACACACACCACATACACATAAGACACCCACACATGGCACACATATTATACACACATGGCATATAACAAACACAAGATCAGACAGATCACACATACATAATACAATCACATGGCACACACCACACAAACTCATAAAAAATCACACATATAACTCATACGCATGAAATACGCAGCTTTTAAAGACCAGTCTTCAAATGCATAGCTCTATTACACGAGAAGATTTTCCTCTTAACAATTTTTGGTGGGTGGGTATGTGTCGTGTGTGTGATTTGCTTTGAGATGTGTGTTTACCATGTGTGTTTTAGTATGAATTTGTGGTCTCTGTGTGTGTGGTGAGTGGTCTAGTGTGTGTGCGCCTTCTGTGTATTGTATGACTTTGTATGACATAGGTATCGTAAGTGTATGTATGATGTGTACATCATTATGTGGGTATCGTATGTGTGTTTTTTTTTAAGAAGATATGTATGGGTGTGAAGAAGAAGACAAGGATAAGTAAAAGATAAAACAAAATTTTCAAAAACAGAAACAAAAGAATAAATTAAAGGTACAAAAGTAATTTTGATAAAAGTTTTTGACAGAGTTTGACTTCCCTTAACCTTGACTCAGTGGATAATAAGTGGTTAAAATTATACATTAAAGATAATAAGTGTCAAAGAATGCAAATGATAAGGGTAGTAAGTGGATTGAACCCTTAATGATAAACATAACCAAATCAAACTGCCAATCATATTTAGCTTAACAATAAAGTAATATGATCAAACTTGGCTTATTGTTTGAGATTTTCATGACAAAAACAAGTTCTCAAAATAAATGAATTAGACGAAGACAGAGATTTTAATTCATGGACGACGTCAGAATTTTCGAAAGACCGTCCAACACAAGAAAATGGCTCAGACGATGGCATGTTCGTGATGAAGTATGCTGATTTTATTAGCAGAAAACTCGGATTCTGCTTTAGTATAGATGACAGGGAATATTTTTGGTTGAGAATTCCCTTGGAGATATTGAGGGGAAGGGCTAATTGATATATGCTCACAATTCATTAATACAAATAAATGAACTACTTATGACTAAAATAAATAAATAAATAAACTAGTTTTAATTCAAGCAATAGGTAATACTTACTAGGGTTTGCCTTGAACTTTTTATCAAGGGAAAAAGTCACTTTATTGCCTGAGAAATATGATAAGTCTCAAACAAAAATTTGAAAATCTTTCTACAAATCCTTGCACTTTAATGTCTTTTATATTTTTTGATGAGAAAAGGAATAATACTCTAAAATGTCATTTTTGCTCTTGAAATGTGATGTGGTTGTAAATTTTCATTACTTCATGCAATGACATGGCATAAAAGAGTTTTGGCTATAAAAAAATTAGTGTAACCATTTGTATCTTGTTTTAAAAAAAAAAGAATATATTAGTGCATTAAAATTTCAACTAACAAGTTGGAAACTAATGGAAAAAAATAGAAAATGCCATTTTAATGCATTATTCCTTTTCTCATATAAAAATTATAAAAGAAATTAAGACGTAGGGACTTGTAGAGAGATTTTTAAATTCACATAGACCTGTTTGAAACTTATCATATTTCTTAGGGACTAAAATGACTTTTTCTCCTTTTTTCAATAAATGAGATTACGAAAAAAAATTCTCATCCCATTATATTCTTTTCATAATAGCTCTTTAATTTCTAATTTAGATTAGTGTATATATATATGTTAAGATAACTGAGGTTCCAACTTAAAATCAATTGGTGCCAAGTGGAGTAGCTCAAGATCTTACAAGGTGGTCTTAGACTTATGATTTTTCGATATGGGACAAGTGTTATATTTTAACACTCTCCCTCACATGTGACCTAATTTGAGATGGGTCACACGTGGAAGATTGAACACGCGTGGACCTTATTTTGATATAGTCATACTTGGAATATTGAATATATGTGGACCGAATTTTTGAGATAGGTCACACATGGAAGATTGAACACACGTGCACACGTGGCAGATTGAAGATACATGGAATATGACACGCGAAAGATTGAACACAAGTGGAACTGATTTGAGATGGGTCGCACGCGAAAAATGAATGAGACTAGACCATGTGCCTAGCTCTAATACCATGTTAAGATAACTGGGGTTTCTATCTTAAAACCAATTAGTGCTAAGTAGAATAATCCAAAATCTTATAAGATAATTTTAAACTTTCTGATTTTTTGATATATAACAAATGTTATATTCTAACAATATATATATTAGTGGGTCACTAGCAATCTATGATTAATCTAGAGCTAGGTTAGAGAGAGGCAAGTAGCAATTTTGGCCGAATAATGGTGTGTTCGTGGGGGATGTGGGGTTTGTTTATAGTTATATATCCAATGGCTTGGCAACAAAATAGAATCAAGGAGGATCTTTGTTCCACGTGCCACTAAGCCCTACAACGTGAGCCTTACTATGCAAAACATTTCAATAAAAATATCAGAGCAGTTCTACCAGTCTCATGTATTTATGCTCAAATAATTGGTATTGAACTAGATTCATTTTTTAGCTCTACATGGACAATTGTAATGTTTTTAGCCTTCTGCATGTATCAAACGGACATAGATAAATATAGATGACTTAATGCGTATTCAACAAAAGAAAATAGTTCTACATTATATTCTACAAGTAAATAATATTACGCATACATTTTAAATATAGACTCCTATATGGATACTAATTAACGTCATATATGATAAAAATATGAACAACGTATATCACACAGATTCAGGAGCCTAACGAGACGAAGGCATGCAATTGGACCCTTAACGTAAGAATCAAAAGAGCTTAAAGCACATTTAATTTACTTTGGGTGCTTATAAGCTCTTGGGACCAAACGTTTAAGCAATTCCAAGCAGGCTTAACTCTCTCTTTTTATTTAATTTACCACACATATAGGAGTATAAAGAATGCATATATACATATATTTCGAGACATATTTGATTTAAAACTAATAGATAGCACATCAAGCCAAGTTGATCTTAAACATTTGAAACTTTAACCGAGTTTACACTTGATCAACTTTATTAAAAACAAGCACTAGCTGGAATGAGCTAGATGAAAGGGCAAAACCCGTATATCCACAAATTTCTAAGCACTAGCTGGAATGAGCCTGACTTAGCAGTTTGAGTTTCTCATTGGTTGGTGACATAATAATTGACTTAAGCTCGAGTAGTTCGATTTCAACTCATTTGCAATTGAGCCAGTAGGTGGAAGAACAAAGTTGTAAAGTGGGTTAATAATCTAATATTATTATTTGCACAGGTGTATTTCTAGGTATGATGAGTAGTATGTTTGACTGTAATGAATTTGAATAATTTTGCACATGAGAGCACACAGAGAGAGAGAGAGAGAAAAGATAAATTAGTCTAAGTTTGATATCAAAGCATTATACGGCCATGGTATCTGATGTTGGTAGTTGAAAGTTAACGACGTTCACATGAATAATGTTTCCCCCATTTACTTCAATCACTGCCAAATGGTCCACTTCTTTGATTTCAGATGTTGACTCAAGAGACTATGGCAAATGATTCATTCACTTTTACCTTTAGTACAAGCACAAGATTATCGTTAATTAAGCACTAATGTTTTATGTCACGTTTTTATTCATTTGTTCTTTTTTTTAAATAGTAAAGCATTATCTATTCTATAATAAAAGTTTTAAAATGGGGAAAAAGAGACATAACAATGCTCATGCTAAATGATATATTCTGGTTTGGGGAAAATGGTAGAGTAGACTACATAGGCATCGAGATTATTCCTAAGCGATGGAAATGACACCAAATTGCTCCTCAAATTGATGCACTCATTAAAAGTTCTGAGTTTGATGAAACAAGATTTCGGCTATAAAAAAGAAAAAAGAGATTGATGGACTCATTAAGACTTAATTGATACGACATTATCCATATAATATTTTCCTGTAGTATTCATGTTTAAGGTCACAAAATTCCCTCAAGCAGATTTAATAGGTCTAACATCTTTGGCGTGCGTCACACAATGTCACAGTCATTTTACAACAAAGAAACATATATAGATATATAGATAAATAAGTAACGATGAGACTTGAATAAAAACTCTTTAACAGAGACAAAGTTTATAAATAATATTCAAAGAAACATTTAACTTAAAATATAAGTTGTTACATTAAAAATGTAACTCTATACTCGTACTATCTTTTGTAAAGTATGAAATTGATCAACCCATCTAAAGATCTAAATAGTTAGATATCTCTTCAACAATTATGAATAAAAAAAAGTCACTTAACCCAATTTAATTATCTTCTTATATATAAAAGGAAGACCATTCCCCTTGTTTGGCAATCATTTTCAGTGCAACATATTGGGTACACATTTTGTGTATCATATGTTAAAGAGGTTGTGTTAGCCCCACATATATATACGGATGAAGAAAAAAAGAGTCTATCTAATCCCCATGCACTTGGTGGGACTTGGTACTTACCTTGAAAAACAATGCTTTTCGCATAATAAAAAGTGGTCCCAAAACCAAGTACTGTGTTTTTATCATCTTTTGCTACTTCGTCCACACATAAACTTCTTGACTTTTTCTCCAACAAGAATATTAGGGCCCTTGATGGGCATGGCTAAATTATGAAAAGCATTTGGAGTTTCCACAAGATGCACATACCAAGTAATTGAATTTAATTGGAAATGTTGTTTAAAATGAAAAAAAAAAAGAAGAAGCCAATTATAGTAACCTAAGACAATTTAACTTCCTCATTATAACTCGTTGATTCCCCTTCAAATAGGTATCCTATCGCTGGCGGATTGCAGCATAGGACCAGCCAAAAAATTAATTAGTCCTTACTAAAAAATACACATGTTCGCATGATAGTGAAATTATGTATATGCAAGAGGTTGCGAGTTTGAGTCTCGCTGGTTACGTTATATAACTTTAGGTCTCCCTTAAATCCCCAAAAAAAAATTATATGTTATAATTTTTCATTTGTGACGTGAGCGTAAAGCGAAATGTTTCAACAACATGTTTGTAAATGAAGATTAGATTGAGAAAAGAATCAGTTATGATATTCATTGCAAATTATTGTCCTCTAATAGGCAACAGATACAATAGATTGAGAAAAAAAATCTTAAATCCATCCGTGAAGGAGGGTCGGAGGATCATGGTTCCAAATTATTACATAGATTTTTATTTTTTTTTTGGTCAATAAATTATTACATAGATTGGTTTAACGTTTTTCCACAGTCTTTGCTTTATAAGGCATTTAACAAATTAAAGACAACTCTTCTCAAGCTCTTCAACTGGCAATCTTTCAGAAATTAATACATGATGATGATGAAAAGACAATACTATTTAATTTGGCCAAAATGATCTATCTATTTGGTACTCAAGTATGAGATTGTGATGTGAGATTAGGGAGAATATATATGCAATCACTATAGTAGGCTAAGTACAATATCTGCAATTCGCAACCACAGCTGTGTCTTTCTCTTCTAACTAGCTAGCTATAATTATCATAATGCGGCTAACACAGATCGATTTCTAAGTGGTCCATGTTGTTAAATATGGTCAGAAGATCAGAAGTATACAACTTGACATGCTTGCTTGCAACTGATTAGATCGATTTCTAAGTGGTCCATGTTGTTAAATATGGGTTCGTAGCATAATAAATTGGTTAAAAGCCACTGAGTTCCTATAGAAAATGTGAAGCATAAGAGTTGAAAAAGGAAAAGCAGAGGAAAAGGAAGACTAAAGATACTGATTAACTATATATTGAGAAATTGGTATATTCGAACGTTTCATTAACCACCATTCATGTCCTCTTAGATATAATGAATATATAAGAAACCTATGTCTCGATTACTATTTCGACTCACACATTTAATTAGGATAATATATATAGAGGTCAAAAGTTTGGAAAACTATTCGAGTTATATACATAGTCTGCATAAGGAGTAATGATCTTACATTATTGCTTTGACATATCACTTGGCTTTTTTTTTCCGTTTCGGGAAAAGAGATAATTACATAACAATCCATATATAGTGAATGATAATTCATTCAAATGAGGAAATACTATCATTAATAATTACAAAAAAAAAAAAAAAGAACTACACAGTAGATAGAATACAAATATATACTTGGACTATACTAATATTATTGGTTAGAAGAATTAAAGACTCATAATCTCATGGCTTCAACTCATATACATTTGATAGTCAAACATAAGGTTCTTTCTTTCTTTTTTCTTTTTTTTTTTTGGTCATAGAACATAAAGATTAATTTGAAAATGAACAAAACAAGGTTCATAAGTGAATCTATCTCAAGTTAGTGGGCTTACAAATGCTGAAAAGCATTGCTAATCGATTTAGCCCATTAATCAAAACTCTGGGCCATGTAAAAAGGGCGCCAAGATGGGCCACATATATGGATCCAAAACCCAAACAATATTGTGGTACTATGTATTACTGTATATAATTTCACATTCAATTTCTTCATATAAAATAAACTAATATTATTTCCTAGTATTTATACTTTTTTTTTGTCAGAAAATTTATTTATATAAAATAAATTCATATTATTTTGTAATATTTAAATTTTTTTTTTTGTTCAAATATCATTCATTAACATTAAATACAACAAAGGTACAACGAAAAAATATAAGGAATACCGATATCACTCAACAAAACCAAAGAAAATACATCAGATTTGGCCCGGACCAACAAAATCAACAAGACCACCACAGCCGAAACCATTTTAATTGCAAATTGGGGACCAACTTTCTTTTTCGGATTTTCTTTTTAAAACTTATGATTTTCCACAATTACAACTATTGAGTATATATATTTTTATGAAATGAGGATTCTTTTTATCTGTATAAGATAGATACAGAGTAATAATCAACACGCGTGGCTACAAAGTCATAATTGAGGTACATCATCCAGTATTTAGAATACCAATTAAAAGGAAAATTGTCATTCTTAAATCTTTCAATAATTCAATTCGCGACCTTGTTTTGTTTTACAAACAAGAGAGAAGATAGCCTAAGGGATTGTCCATAATTATTATACTTTGATCTCATGCTTTTATGCGAACGTCAATTTAGTTACTTATTTCTATATAATGAAGTTCAACGGTATATTTTTTGGAAAACTAACAAATAAACATAAGACTTGTATTGCAAACGAAAACTTACATATCTATATACATTAATAAAAGTATTATAATGGTTTAAAACTTTTTGTGTCTGTTAAAGTTTTTGAGATATACTCCCTTTAAAAAAGGAAAAAAATACAGATGTATTTTCTGGACTTCGGCCTGTAATCAGGCCCCATATAGGCCTGATTTATAGCGCCTCAAGGGCCAACCCAAATAAATGAAAAGGAAAATAAAAAACATAAGAAGAATATTAGGTGGTACCAGCTATAGATACAAAAGCAAATTTCAAGGTAATTTTTATTTTTTTAATCACCAAATCCACAAATATGTTCAAATTTTTAGGTAATTTTCTTAATATTTAAATTCGGAACTTTATATTTTGGGTCGTAATAGCATATTAGCATTTACTTCAATAATTGAAATAAGTAATATTTATATTTATTTGCTTATTCGAAAATTGTGGTCTCAGGCATGAAGCTATAATGAAAGAGAAGGCTAATACTGCTGCATCTACCACAAATATTCTCAAAAGAGTATTATTTAATTGCTCATCTCAGGTTTGTTCAATTTTTGTTTTTTTTTCCCACAATATTTATATCTAATTATGTATGTGTGTGTGTGTGTGTGTGTGTGTGTATCTAATTATGTGTATATATATAAATATAAATTGCGTGCATACGGATGTGTGTAAACGTAAAAAATCGTAATAATACGTGTGTATAATTAGATTGTTTATTTCTAAGGCTTATAAGTTCTAATTGATCAATTAGCTACTTATAAATAAGAAAAAGTTCAAAAAAAAAAAAAAAGTTTTAATCATTTATAATCAAATCAGAAGATGCTATAAGATATTTAAAAAAGACTCTTTTTGACCTATAGGTCGCAGTTAGATAGTAAAAGGCTGAAGAATCACTAAAATTTAGTGTACAAAATATTACGTGTTCAATAAGTTATATGTTGCAAAATACGGGCATGGACATGAAGTAAGTAAATGTGTGCATATGGGATTGAGTTAAGAAGAACTTTACGTGTTTTCTCATAATTTACGATCACCTTAATTGCTCACACTTGACATTTATATGAATTGGTTAGACATTCTATAGGGAAAGGCAAACAAATCTAACAACGACGCTGAATTATTCAACTTTTGACTTGCCAATGCCAGCATTTCTCTGGAGATGCTTTCTAAAAGTTTAAATTGCATATGCATTACTATCAGGTTATATCATTCTTTTACCTTTTGCAGGCCAAGGAGTATGGGAGTTGTGTTGCGGCAAAGGTTCCTGAAGTTGAACGCGACATGTGTCTAAAAGAATTCCTTGTATTGCGTAATTGCATGCAGAATGTGGTATGATTGACTTCAATTCAAGGAGATATTTTTATCGATTGGAAGTTAATTAATTAAGATATAATTAATGATCTAATGGTTATGTGTTTGAATATTCCTACACCTTCAGCCCTCTCCACTTCCTGTTGCGCTTGAACTTGTACTAATATTTCTTATTTACTTTACAGCTTAGAAGAAAAGTTTGAGTAACAAAAACATGATGTATTGAGGTTGTCTTTGAACGTTGGGTAATCTAGGAAAGGTGTGATTGTTTTTCGCTTTTGATATGAAAAGAGCTGCACGTTCTATTGGGATTTACCTCTTTAGATTTTGCACTTGGTGCTCTGATGCTAATTATTTCTCTTCTTCTTGTTGATGTCTCAGTGTTATTGCTGCTCGCGCATAGTTTCGTTCCATTAGTGTACTATAGATCTTACAAATTTCTCATTTAGAGTTTAAAGACATAAAAGATAGATATGCTTGGCAAAGCATCTTCTTCTCACCCTCCTGGTATCAGCGGATCTGGTGCTCTATCACATGTTTATATTCAATATCCACCTTTAAGATGCAGAGTCCCTGGATTGAGGAAGTTATTTTATGACGAGGGGAACAAGCTACTATTTGCACTGACATCTGATCGGGTAAGGAAAAATGATAAGCATTGTTGGACCCTATGTGATCAAAGTTGATGCAGTGACAACTGTGACATCAGTGTCACAGCATGAAGGTTTCTCACTCTTTCGTTAGACTAAATCTTTATTGGTTATTATGTAGGTTTTCTCATGGAAAACTGCTCCCTTTAATCCACATACTGCTACATCATCTGATCCTATAAGCGAAGGTCCAGTGTTGTCTATTCGGTATTCTTTGGATTCCAAACTTTTGGCTATTCAAAGATCCAGTCGTGAGATCCTTATCTGGAATAGAGAGACTGGAGAAACTTTTAGTCAGAAGTGCAGGTCTGAATCAGAGACTATTTTGGGATTCTTCTGGACTGATTGTCCGACATGTGATATCGTGTTCGTGAAGACCAGGTGTGCTCTTGATAGTTACTTGTCTTGAAAGATCATTGTGCGTGGATTAATTCTAAATATTCCATTTCAATGGACGGACTTGAAAACAAGTATATATTTGGATTTTGAACCTGAGTTTACTTGGTGATAAAGTGAAAATGAGAAATTGTGGGTATCACAGTATAAATCCATGTTCACCTGCTTATGAATTATTAATATTATATTGTTATTTAAATTAAGATTCTCTTACTCAATAGCGAAAAAGCAAAATAAGTATCTCTTTATTAAAATAGCAAAGGGTTATGGCATCCTGTATACATCACATTGAATTATGTATAAGGTTTAGACACAAATCATTCCTCCCTTTCAAAGGACCTTCGATTTTGTTCCTTCCATAAATTCCAAATGATTGTCATGGGGACCGTTCAAATGACTTTTTTCTTATGCATTTTGAGACAATTGACTATCCTTGGTCAGAAATATGTTTTTTGTATATTTAAGATTATAGTTTTGTGTGTTGTGACTTCTTTTAGTGTATAATAGTGGTCACATGGTGGAGTAAGGACTTCTACAACTATTGTCTATTTGGCCACTTTACAATCAGTGAGATGCTATCTTAATTAATGCTGGTGTTTAGTTATTTGTATTTACGGTTTTAGCATCACCTGTCTGAAGTAAAATTTGACTACAGCGGGCTGGAGTTGTTTTCTTACAATAATGAGTTAAAATCACTCCGCCTGGTGGAGACCAAGAAATTGAATGTGAGCTGGTATATCTATACGCATGAGAGCAGGCTGGTGCTGTTGGCCTCTGGGATGCAGTGCACGAGTTTCACGGGATTTCAGGTATAGCTAGCCGCCTCTCCTGCAAATAAAAGTGTGGAAGTTATGATTATATCTGAGGTTTTGTCTTTGTTGTGTATATATGTCTACTATCTTATTGGACCTTCTTGTATTTCTCCCTTTGAGTTGTTATTGTACAAGATTGCCAAGTCGAGCAATAAGGTGACTTCAACTAACTTCTTCATAGCTGGTATCCTCTCCATTAGTTTGATAAATTTCCTATCTCTTCTGCTTAGCTTTCATCTGTGGGGATAATTCGATTACCAAGGTTTGAGATGGTGATGGCAATATCTGAGGCAAATAACAAACCTGTTCTTGCTGCTGAAGACGTCCATATTGTCACTGTGTAAGATTTGTTTTGTATCATTTAAAATACTTTGTTTTACCAAAATTGAGTCTTAATTTCTCTTTTTATTTGCCAGTTATGGTAGGATCTACTGCTTGCAGTTTGATAGAGTGGCAATGTCACTCCACTCATATAGATTTTATCGGGATGCTGTTGTGCAACAGGTGAATGAATTTTTGCTGAAATTTGTGTCTCTTTCATTCTTTTCTCCAACTTAGTGCTTAAAGTCTCACGCTTGTCGAAGTCAGTGAAAGCGTGAATATAATGAATAACTACAAGCAAGGGTGAATGAGGTGTCTCAATACTCAACATGAATTTTGAGATTATATATTAATATTATTTGTCCAAAAAGGCAAGTTGGTATAAAATAATTTTCTAGTCTGACCTGTCTGTCCATTTTGACTCTGTCCATCCAGGGGAGGATCTTGGTAAAGGAATTAAAATGAGTATGGACTGCTCAAATAAGGAAACTATCCTAACGTTGCATTGTTCTGTTGTTTTGGAATTAAAGGCTATTCTTTTTAGCTAATTGTCTTTTTATGTGCACAATGGTCCTCTAGAGTTCTTACCATTCAATTAGTCATCCTCTAGAGTTGTATAAAGTAAAATGAAATGTTTTCACTTAAAAGTCTGAGCTGATAAATGGAAGATTTCTTTGACCAACCCATGCTGTATATGTGACATAATTTTTTCATTTCCTCTTTTTTATTTGTCTGTGTGTTTTGGGGCTATGGGAAGGAGGCAGAGAAGTAATTATGAGAAATTACTTGTTGTACAAGTGTTTTTCAATTTTTGCAGATCTCTTCTTATTATGTCGGCCTCATCGTTTAGAGGCTTTTCTTATATGTTGGCAAAGAGAGGCCCTCCTTTTTCTCTTGTAACACCTATCTCAAGTTCTGTTGTCATGTCATCTGGTTTTGTAGATTATTCTGGTATCATAGAGAAAATTCAAGCATGCTTTGTGGGCATAAGTTGAAATTTTCTTATTGGGGATCCTCGTTATCCATGTGATTTATCATAGCTCCCCTAGATGGTTCCCACTGATGATGTTTTTTTGTATTTCCTTCAGGGTTCTTTGCCAATTTACTCTAACAGGATTGGTGTAAGTGTAGTTGATAACGTTTTGCTTGTTCATCAAGTGGATGCAAAAGTGGTTATCATATATGACTTGTTTGGTGATTCTCGTGCACCTATATCTGCTCCACTTCCTTTATTGTTGAGAGGTTTCACAAGAACTCACAGCATAGGATCTCAATCACCGGGCAGAAATGCCGAAGCTTCAGAGTCAAAAGAATTAAGTGATTCGGAGGCAATTATATATGGGGATAACTGGACTTTTCTTGTTCCTGATCTTATATGTGATGTTGATAATGCACTTCTGTGGAAGATCCACTTAGATTTGGAGGCAAGTGTTAGTATTCGGTATTAATCATATATTCTCTACAATCTGCTACTTTGTTGTAATAGCCTGTCCATCTTTTCAGGCAATATCTGCGAGTTGCTCAGAGGTGCCATCTATCCTTGAATTCTTGCAGCGAAGAAAGTTAGAAGCAAACAAGGTAGCACAGTCATGTAAATCGTATATACCATTGATGCAGCTGTCTCCTCATTATTACTCATAGACATATTGTCTCTTGTAGATAGTATAGATCAAAGTGATTCTGCATTTTGATACTAACTTAATGGCCCTTGTTCAAATTTACAGTGACCTCTTGTAATGCATTATGCATGACTTGATTAAAAGCTTCATTTGACAAAACTTAAAGGATGTTTGGCACTTAACTTAAAAATAGTGTGTATAAGTGAAAAATGTTTTTTTGATAACTGTAATATTGTAAAATGTCTTCATCAAACTTGCTTAAGAGGATACGTGACTTGTGCTTTCAAAATCATCAAAGTGCTTATGAGCACCTACTGCTTCTTTATTCGTTACCAAACATGTCGAATTTGCTTATAAGCACTTTGGCTGCTTATAAGTATATTTGACCAGCTTACAACTTAAGGCAGACATTTTTTCTTACCATAAGTTGTCTGCACCCTGACATTTCAAGTTCACAATTGCAGTCTTTGTACTTGTTCCAGGCTAAACATTTATGCTTGGAGATCTTGCGGACTATTATTTTGGAAAGAAGGCCTGTTCCGATGGTTGCCAGGGCAATAGATATTCTGATTACCTCTTACTCTTATTCAATAAAAACAGGCAGTTATTATAAAGGCACAAAAGTAGAGAATTCTTCATCTTCTGGTGCTTCAAATGTGAACAGCCCCACCACTATAAATGAATCGATCAGTCGGGTACATGCATCTGAAAAATCCATAAAGCAAGAACCTGCTGGTGGCTTGGAGAATGAATCTATTAATAGATCTACTTTTTCAACTTCAGACTCTGAGGATAATACTAATTTTGATCCAAAGAAAATCAACTCTCGAAGTCATGATTATTCAAGTGGTAAAAATGATGGAGGAAGCATGGGAGAAGGTGAAGCATCTGGTGTTGAAGTCCATGGATCAGCTGTACAATCTCAAATTCCTGGTGCTGGTAATGCTCCATTAAATGCAAATGCTTCCGAGCAACAGGAGTCTCAAGTGACTTCACCTGCAGTTTCACCAAATGATTTATACAGTTCTGTTTTTGCCCCCGTTGAGGAAGAGATGGCAGGAGATGCTTCTTATTTAGTTGCTATAATTGTTGAGTTCCTTCGCAGGTATTGTTTATCTAATTAAAGTTAGAACAGTTATTGAACTTTAGTTCGGTTGAATATGTTTAGTACCTGCAGACACATACTGATTCTTAGTCGAGAAGTTGCTGTTCTTTGACTAGGTAATCTGAAAATGCTAGGTAGTGCACCTGAAAAAGAGCTCTTGTCATTGTCCAAAATCCTATAAATCGGAGAAGTTTATAAAGAATTTGGTATCTGTTCACTTATGCAATGATTTAGCTGTCTCTTGAGTGTTTCTCCTAGTTGCCTGCCCAATCTAAAATAACAAGTTTGTCTGCAGAGTTGATACATGTAGTCATGAAATCTGGCCTACGTTGAACAGTTTTTCTAAAATTACCATTTATAGTAGTAGGCGGAGGTTAGCTTTACTTGTATGAATTCTTATATTTCCTTTTCTTTTCTCCATCTTGCAGTGCAAACACTGAAAAAGTTAAAATACATCCAAATATGTATGTCCTGACAGTACAGCTGCTAGCCCGAAGTGAACGTTTTGCAGAACTGGGATTATATATTATAAACAAGGTTATAACAACGTCTGGAGTTTTCGTGCTTGGGAAAGTGATGAAAATTTCTACCTTTGTAGGCTCAATTTGATACTGAGTTTCAAAATGTTATGCATCTGATTGCAGATTCTTGAGCCCTCCAAGGAAGTAGCACTACAACTAATAGAGTCGGGCGGCCAAAATTTCCAAACAAGGAAGTTGGGACTAGACATGCTTAGACAGCTCTCACTGCATCATGATTATGTCTTGCTACTAGTCCAAGATGGATACTATCTTGAAGCCTTACGTTACGCACGGAAAAATAAGGTAATGTTTATTTTCTGGGTCATATACTCATTGTGGATTCCATTGAAGATGGTGTTGGTTTTAGTCATTTTTCAGCTTAAATGAGGTCAATTCTTAACTAGCTTCCACGTAATGCTTTGTCATTTTCTGCCTTCAACTTCTATTTTCATTTTAGGCCCTCCCAGCTGGGAATGATAGATTTAGGGGCCATTTATATTAGAAGGTCTACAAAGAGATGAAAAAAGCTAGACTCGTGACTTAAACGAAATTCCTACTTGAAACTGCTGCATTTAGACTTATAGAAAAGGGGGATCAGCAATGACTAAATTGGTAACTTACTTTGCTCAGTCGAAAATAAATATTCTACATTATATAAACATGACCTTCTAAGAGCACATCAAATCATTTTCTGCCTTCAACTTCTATTTTCATTTTAGGCCCTCCCAGCTGGGAATGATAGATTTAGGGGCCATTTATATTAGAAGGTCTACAAAGAGATGAAAAAAGCTAGACTCGTGACTTAAACGAAATTCCTACTTGAAACTGCTGCATTTAGACTTATAGAAAAGGGGTTTCAGCAATGACTAAATTGGTAACTTACTTTGCTCAGTCGAAAATAAATATACGCTGCTCTTAGGAAGCAGTGCTAGAGCATCTACATTATATAAACATGACCTTCTAAGAGCACATCAAGTATTGAGCATCATACCAAATACACTTTCATGCATTTGTTGCAAATGCATGCATTTAGTATGGTATGATTTGATTTTCCTTCAAGGGAATTTAACTTCTCCTTCTGCCCACCCTCTCTTGTCTCTGCCCGCAGCTTGAACCATTGATAATTCATGAATATCTTAATCTTTTGTATAGGATTTCCTCCTCAAATAAAGAAATTTGAAGTATTATTTCTCAAAAAGTTCAAAATGTTGGGTTGGTGTAGTTTGGGTGCTGTTGGTACCCGAGTTAGAAACAGCCCCCCGTTGGATACACGAATTCAATACTTCTAACATAAACTCTGTGGGTTTCAGGTGACTACTGTCCGGCCTTCATTGTTTCTTGAATCAGCTTATGCATCAAATGATTCACAACACCTGGCTGCAGTTCTGAGATTCTTCTCTGATTTTATTCCTGGTTTTAAGACTTCTCCGGAGCATAATACATATAACCGATTTCTTGCTGAGTTGAATTCATCGATTGCCACTTGAGGTGCACATTCCGAGACACAAGTTTGAAGCCTCCTTTTAATTCAACCACGCAATTTCTGCTTGAGGCATTTGAAGCGTATGTTTCGGTTCACATGTGAAACCAATATGTTATGAATAAAGTTTGTTGTTAGAAAGGTTATAGATATTCACAAATAGCTCAGATACGCTATGAAAACGTTCACATAAACATAAGGTGTAGCTCTTTGTAGTTTTCTACCGTTACAGTCTTCACGATTTTGACGAAATGAACTGTGGCTTTATGAAATGTTTTTTGAAGATTGCTCTGAGACGTCACTGAACATTTATGAAATTAATGTTATAATAATTTATTCATTTCATTCACATTGGTAGCTGCTGAGATTTACTTTCTTCCTCAGTTTTTGCCCAGATCGGGGAGTAATTGTTAGACCAACACTACATGTTGCATCCTATGATGTCTGTGTGCGCGCGCGTGTCACGACAAGTGCTTACTGATTCATGTAAGAAATAGACGAAAAATGAAAAATGAAAAAACTCTTTAGAATTTACAAAGTGAAATTATAACACTACGTCACTACGATATATATAAAAACCTTTCGAACACTTAGAATATTAATAAATTAGTGTCACGTCAATGCAATTCTTAAACCATCAGCGACAGGAGAGGGAAGATCAACTCTCATCTATCTTTTTTTTATAAAATATATATATATATATGAAAAATAGAAAAAACCAATAGGGCTGTAAGCAAGTCGATCACGCCAAAAATTCAGTTGCGAAGACTTTTACAATGAAATGGATCTTTTGTAGCTAAAACTTATGCGTTTGCAACAAATAGATTGAATATAATAAAAATGACGAAAATTATTCCATAAAAGCGATATATGTGTTCTAACAATTTTTTTTTTAATTTTTATTTGAAATGAGATTTAAGTCAATATTACATCACATACAACATAGTTATATATGTCGATAATTGATCTCGAAACCTCACACACTGAGCGAAAATCATAAGAATAGAGCAAATGCCTATGTGTTTTGTCAAGTTAATAATGGTCAACTTAATTATTAGCTAATGGAGAACAGAGATGGTGTAACAACATAATTAGTAATATGATAAATTAATGAAGGCATGCTTATGTTGTAATCTGCTTTTCCAAATTAAACAAATTTTTGTAAACCCTTTACAGGAAAAACTCATAAGAAGTCAAAATTAAGACCAAAACTTTTCAAGTGATATAAATTTCTATTGATTAGAATATGATCTATGATCTATCGTTTAGATATAAATTTGTATCACGTACGTGCTCTGACATCTCTATCATGTATATGTACTCAGAATTTTGTAGCCGTTTTCCTTCTTTTTTTTTTTCTTTTGGTGGTTATAAAGGAATTAAGTTAAGTTGGATTAGTGAGTAATTATTATGGGAATGTTTTGTCCCTTTTATTTTTCGTAAAAAGAGAAGTGGTGCGGGGACCTCATTCAGTGTTGAACTACCAAGCGACTTATTTAAACCAGAATCTGGTAGCTATTGCCTATTGCTAGCCTTTTGAACCCGAAATATAAAAACATCCATCAGTTCGACTAGAAATTCTGTTTATTACACTTTTAAAGCCAAAAAAAAAAAAGAATAATATATAATAAAACGTATATCGAACAAGTGTTTTTTCTTTTATTTCTTTCTCTAAAGAAGTTGATGATAAATTTATTTTCTCAATTGACATTTGTGTGCTCGTTGTCTACAAGACGCTTGCAAAAAGAAAATGATATTATCAAATTCACTGAAATTTCTAACATATAAATCTAAGGAACACAAAACCTCATCAAATATTCAAATATTCACGTAACAAGAGTCCACAAAAGTTGGAATCATAGTAGAACAATATAAGTAAAAATCTCATCATAACATTAGATAATGTTATGAGCAAAATGATAGTGAAATGTACGCATTAATATTATTTCATCCAATTCTCGAAGAATTAGACACAAAAAGAAACCAGAATGCATGATTTTTGTCTAAAAGCAACAAATTAAGAAACAAACATTCTTAGGGAGGGTGTAATGGGAAGATGAGGTTGATTATATTATGTTATATGCTAAATTAAAGCTTTAAGTCCAAGTCTAGGGCGGCTCTCTCATCTGCATGAATTTCAGCACCACGGCTAGTACCACCAGCCCAAGATGCAACCCCTGGGTGCTCAGCTTGCTCAGCCAGATTTTCGCGAAATGGTGAAATTCTTGGACCAATCTGCAGCCTGGAATCATTCTGATAAAAGTTGTCTCCAGGGGCAGGCATTATCATTCCAGGCCCGGAAACAGCATGTCCATACCCGACCTGAACAGCAGATGCATTTCCAGGTAGAAAAACATTTGCAGCCCTGGATGGACCAGCATGTGCATTTCCAGATGGGGACGACGACGTTGGCTGCTGATTCGCCGCCGCCTGTAGCCTCGGCATGCGGCCATGCCGGATTCTTTTCCTCTCCTTAGGCTCAAACCTGTGAGCATTCTGGTGTCCACCCAAGGCTCGACCAGAAGGAAAGGTCTTTGAGCAATGGCGGCACACATATTCCCAACCAAAACCATCTGAATAGATGGTTGGGCTATCGATTGAGCCTGTTTCATTATCCATCGTTGTTTCAGATGGAAATGAAATGCTAATTAAGATTGCAAAAACTGAGAAGGGTGTGAAAAGGGTGGCTGTTGAAGTGTGCATTTATAGGATGAAACAGCAAAGGAAAATTGCTGGGACGGAAGAAAAAGAAAGGGTGGGGACTGACTGGGAAGCAATTCAAAACAGATAATTTAGGATGTAATAGAATCTTTGCTATTTTCAGTTGAAAACAAAATTATTTAATAAATGATTGATGTTATTCTTCTCATGCTGACAATGCAGCAATCATGCACAGAGCTATTGTATTTAATAGTTTCAAACGTACTTTTCTTCATAACTTTACAATTTTCTTATGTTCTAAATTTTTTTATTAATCTTGACAAGAGGATATATGGTTTCTGCGAATAGTTTCATTGTCTTGTCTCATCACAAATCTTGAAAGAAAAAAAAGGTCGAAAACGAAGGGGCATGAGGCTTTGGGACATAGCCGTAGTATGCACTTCTGGAAGAGTAAAATAACTAGCATATATTCAAGAGTTTGGTGAAATGGTCGGATAGCAACCTGTTGTAATAAAAAGTTTTGAATTCAAACTACGATTTTGGTCACCACTGTAAATAAATAAATAAAAAACCAAGCATATGATGATTTTTCCATCTGTAGCTTAATGTGGGGAGAATCATCCGGCATGGAGAAAGCATCATTCTTTTGGTACAATATCGAGAATAAGAACTCTTACTTATTAACGCCTATCCTTTTTCTTTTTTTCCCGACCCCTGCCTCATAAGATTCAAACTCTGGTATCTCAACTGTCACAAGAAATAGCCTACCACTAGGCTACTTCTTAATCTAAAAGAAAACGTTTGTCCATTCATTTGAAATTAATTAACATTGTTTTCTGCAAACAAGATAGAATGCTTCTCCTTTTTGGATATCAAATTTTTCCTCTAAAATGAATCACCAATTTTAAAAATACACATTTAACCAATTGAATTTCACTCTACTCCTAGCCTCTTCCTCTCGTTTGTTAGTGCCCACAATTGCTAAGATAATACTCGATGTTATTGGCATTCCCTTGTAATTCTTGGCTTCTATTCGATCATATCATTTTGTAGTTTTGAAGCTTTGGAATCATCTTGACATCTTTTCATATTTGGCTTGAACAAAAGAAAAAGCACTTGAATTTTCCAACTTTTGAGTGCCTATGTGAAGGATTATTCCTATTTTCTAAATCAATCTAATTAACATTATTTATTTACTCAATTAAGTGCCTTTATAAGATTTCTATTAGGAGAATGTTACGTTGTTACTGTGATTGCGAATAATTTCAATCAAAAGTCATAAAATAAAAATCAAATTATCCGTGAAATTTCCATGAAGTTGTTGGATACAATGATCTTTATACCTCCATTCTACAATATTGGCTTCATAGTCCTTAATCTTTTGACCTTCCTCATGATCAAGATGACAAAGCACATGTTTAAAGAATTTAATTCCAATAGTAAAATTAGGATAGCTTTCAGAGCTTTACTTATTAAAACATAGTATAAAGTATAATTTGTCCAAATAGAACCCTTTCTAATTCTTTTCAATTTGCATCCTACTTTTATAGGTTCTTTTCTAATTTTGGCCCCTAGCTTTTTTATCCATAAAGGTCTATATATTGTAATGCTACTGTTTTAAAAGAAATTAATTATATAGTCTCCAACACCAATTTTCTGTACTTTCTCATCTCATCACCATAGTCGCCAGCATTTTATAATGATTATTTTGTTATGTAAAAACGAAATTATCTACTATCGATCAATTTTCTTAATTAGTTGAGCCCCCAAAGAGTTGATATTCTAATTATAAAATAAAAAGAAAAGCCGATTTAGATTTAACATCAATTTTTAACTATAATTATAAATCAAAACATTCAAAACTCAAAAGTTAAAATCCCTATAAAAAAGAAAAAGAAAAAGAACGCTACTTATCTTCATCGCGACTGTAAGTGAGTTGTTGCTAAACTAGATCAAAAGTTAGAAATCAAAACATTCAAAACTACACATTTAGATTTAACATCAACTTTGGTTCGATTTTTTTCTAATTCATGTTCAAAATAAATTTGTTTGTGATATTTGTCACAGTCCAAACATACTAGGTCACCTTTTCCAGCCAAGAGTAATAAAAATGTTGTAGTTTTCCATCTTATGCATTGTGATATCTCGGGTCCCCATGGGACACTTCAAATTTTGGAGCCTACTATTTTTTAAGCATTGTCGTTGATCATAGAAGGTCAATATGGGTATATATCTCATGACATACAAATCAAAAAACTATGACATAATTGCTTTATCTACTAGGGACAAGTGAAGTAGTGAACCACCTAGAAAAGTAACAAAAAATATATATTAATATTTATTCAAAAGAAAATTTTCAACTAAAAACTGTTAATGAAAACATAATATATCAAATATCATCTATTTTTAAATTTGTGACCGAATCGGTACGATACACTATTCGATACGATTTACGATTAAAAAAAATAACATTTAGATTCATAATATAGTTTACGATTCGACAACTATGGTCATGCTTAATATTCTTTGGTGAATTTTGAGAGAAATATTCATATTCTAGATTTTCCATGGACTTTTAAAAAAAAAATCAATATTTACCTAACTATTATAGGACTTGTTTTCCCAACAATTCTAAATTTTGGGGAAAAAAAACATATTTTTCTCTCTCCCTCACTCCCTCTTTTCCAAATTCTAAAATCAACGAAACACACACACACACACACACACACACATATATATATATATACATATCCTATTTTTCGTTAAATTATAAATTTTCATGAAACAAATAAACCAGAAAACATAAACCTTAAATATATATGTATTGTCATTTCTTTTCCATCAAAAGAAATAGAACCTGCAATGATAACACCATCTCAATGTTTTTCAAATAAAAGTGACTTTAATTATCTTATGATAGCAACTCTGAATAACATAAGGATTTGATACTAGTAAATGACCAAATCTCATGATGTGAATGTACAAAATTCTTAAATAAACTGAGTTTTAGCATAATTGACCTTAAACTAATTCAAATAAAATGGTATTAGTTTGATACTAGTATAACAGTATTTGTGGACGACTCCAAACAGATTTCAATTGTTGATTTATTGATAAGTTGGGAACATTATCGAGAGCAAATGATTGAGGTTCTGCAAATCATCCATGTAGAAGAAAATATCAATCCGAAAAGTCTGGCCAACAAGTAAATAGAGGGATTAAATATTAATCAATAGAGACACTTTAATAGAAAGCATATTCTTAAATCCTTGCATATATGGCATCACAGATTCACAAAATGTGAACTGTTTCTGGAAAGGAAAGAGTTACAACACTGCTTTGCTATTATTTATTTTCCTTATTCTACTTCTTTATGGATCTTGATATATATGTTCTACAAACATTTATTCGTTTTCGTATCCTATATTCATTTCATCTGGAAACAAACATAGGATAGTTTCTTCTACAACTAATTAAAGCTTCAAAGTCAAGTCTAGCTTCTCACATTTGATCCCATTGCCATCCTCAACAACTCCATTGAAGGCCACATCATTTGCATTAGCCATGACAGCCTCATTGAAAACCTCCATGGAAGCTCTCTCACCCTCTACATTACAGGGAAAAAGATTCAGATCAAGAGGGAAATTTGGCTTCTCATTATCAGATTTCTGATAAGGATGATAAAGGTTATGATGATTAACATGGCCAGCTGATCTTTGGCCTAGTCCATGTCCAGCAGCTGCCATGGCTGCAGCTGCAACCATGGAGGAACTTTCTCCACCATTAAAGTACTTCTTGGGATGGACACCATTGTGTGCTGCAAATTTCAGATATCTAGATGATTGAAGAAATATTCTCCTTCGATATGCAATAGGGTCCCTCACGTAAAGCCTCTTCTCTTCCATTCTCTCACTCTTGTGAGCATTTTGATGGCCTCCCAAAGCTTGTGCTGATGGAAAGGTTTTGAAACAGAAAGTGCATGTGTAGTCACAGTACCTAGCAAGTCTTGCTAACTTCATTAACTCAATTCTATCAGCATTATTAGGGTTTGGCTCATGATCACTTGAACCAAAGTTATAAGCTTTGCCTTTCATGGTTGAAACCGAAACTGAAAATGAAAAGGGGTTAATTATTTTCAAATGAAAGCCATTGTTGAGAACAGTAGCAAAAGAGGTGGCTTGCATGCAAAATGCTGAGAGGTCTGCTATTTATAGTTAATGGCGTAGCCTCGAACCCTAACTAAAATCTAATATATTTAATTAATGAGTTTTGGGGTATTCTAAAATTAATATGTATATACATCCTCAACTATACGTGACTTTATCACTACTTATAGAACTATCATCAAATGACGAGACTTTTTCAGATGAAATTGAAATGATGATCCAACACTTTTTCACCAAAAGTAGTAAATGCAAAGATGTGGAGTTATGAATGATTTTGTTTCAACATGGTGAATTGAGATGAGGCTTAGCTCAATCTGCATGTAGTGTGTTGTGTGTTGTGGAGACACGTACGTAGGCATTGTGAACAAAGATGTGCAACTTTTTTGACGAGTATATATGCAAGATGATGAGTTGAATCAAAACACAACTTTGTTATTAACTATGTGTACTTTGCTTTTACCAAAGTCAAAAGATTTGCTAAAATGATTGCGAAAACTGTGACGTACGACACAGTTGATGACGATCCTTCTGCTTAAACTCTACGCTGTGTGTTATTGATCTTCTCCTACCTAAACCATGCGCAGGATTCCTCTTATTGTAATAAATTTTTTTAGGGCAAGTGGCACACAGACAGTTAGGAGAGGAAGGGGTTTAATTTCTCGGAATATAGACGATTCAAAAGAAAATTTTCACATTTATGTAATTTAAGGAATGTCTATCACGAGTAGTGACGGAGTTACATATAATTAAAAGTGTGTATAGGTACACCTGAGTTAGAAAAAAAAAAAAAAAAAAAACTTATTGAATGTAATAGAGTTGATCAGTTATTTATCCTAAATTTATAAATGGCCCTGTTGACCATAAAGTCCTGACTTTGCCACTAATTACAAGATGCTGCTTCATTGCACTATATAATCCTTTTTTGTGGAAAATCAAGGGCAAGTGTTACACAAACATTTAATCACAAAAGGGGGCTTAGTGGAATACAAACGATATATTCAAAGGAAAAACTTCACGTCTTAGGTATTTGTAAGGCATATTTCCATGGAGTAATTAATACGAGAAATGATATATATATCAAGAAATGAGGTTTTACTGTGTTATTTATCTCTTTCATATAAAAAGAATTTCATGCACCGAATATCAATTTGTTACATGAAGCCCTCGCCGCATATAAGTAATGTTTGTCACATTTAGTTGAACCATAAATATCAATGCCCACTAAAGTATTAGTCATTACCCATCCAAAATATTAATTGTCGAAAGTCATATTTTCTTTTTAACAAGTAATTCGAGAATGAATCAAGTTACTAAACCTTCTTTTCTTGTAAGTGGGATATAATCCAACTTATGTCTCCCATATTTTAACTCTTAGCAATTCGAAGAGTCGAAGACACTAATGACAAGGAGAAAATCCTAATTCGACTTATATTTCTTATAAATTGTGTTTCTACTCGATATCATTATTTTTTTGTAAGTAAGAGTATTTTTATATTAGCATTCTAGATTAGTTGGTTTGTGCATAGTTGTTTACAATAGGTTTATGATATAACTTTGTTATTCGCTTTTAATGAATTCATTTGCCTTTGAGCAAAAAAAAGAGTATATTAAGTCGAGCAATAAATACATCAACAAAATCATTTTCGCCATTGCTAAATTGCTTCTCTAATTCTTTCTTCCATAGATTAAGCAAAATGTGATTCAGTATTGCCGTTCTTCAGTTTTGTAGTCATAGAATTACGCGCTGCTGCTTAGACCAGAAAGAAAGAAAAGAAAAAAAGAGAGAGAGAGAGAGAGAGAGAGAGAGAGAGAGAGAAAGAAAATAGCGGCGTGCTTAAAGCAAAGGCATGGATTGTAAAAGGATTCCACAACAGCTAGTACGTGCCGGAAAGAGTTATTTGTATTATGACTTGCGTCAAATATTGTTTGCATTTTAAATGACTTAAAACATGTGTATCAAAAAATTTGTAACTTAGAAATATATCCAATATAATCTACTCTATAATCCTCGCTATACCAAATGTATTATCTCACCGGGATATGGGTCAAATAATGATAAAGAAGATTTGGTGCTTGTCTAATCCCTGACATTCAAGATTAGGTTCGAGAGTTGCTTTAGCAATTAGAGGAAGGAAGGGGAAAAAGAAAAGAAAAAAAACCCCATATTTAGTATGCAATTAGAGTCCACTATATAAATATGTGACACTGCTTATTTCAGTTGAAAATTATCTTCTTCGTTAGCTTCATACAAGCTAGGTTTTATTTAAGTGTCTCAACTTACTTAAGTGTCTCAGGTCTTCTTCTACACTTCTTTCGGAATACCATCTTCATACCTTCACACATTCTAATAAATGTCTCCACAAATCGTATTTCTTAATATATTCATACCATCTCACACGATTCTCCGCCAATTTATATCCTTTTTTTCTCAAGGCAGGAAAATTATCTCGAGTTAATAGGAGGTCGATCGAGATATTAAGGAAAGCCTCATGCCAACCAAATCTTTTGGTTGGTCATGTTCAGGGAACATAAATATTAGAATCGCAATAGATGTATGGAATATTTTAGATGAACAGACAGCTAATTCGAGCCTTTTTCTCGCCTAGGCGAGGTCTCTATATGAATCTCCCACGTTATTCAATCCTATTGAGATTCTAGTTAAAAATGTGATCAACTCCAAATATAAGGAAATGAGGAAACAATTTCTCAAGTATGAGGTCTGACCAAAAACCTTGTTCAGAGTTCAAAGAGTGAGAAATATATCTAAACGCATTGCTGCGAGCAACCACATACAGAGCTGATGATATTGATAACTTTCAGATCGCGTTGCTATTCAATCAGTCTTCTCATATGGGGATGAACATCACACACATGTGAGACCCATTACCTCTTTCACGGAATAGAAGAGTTCACAAGATCTCACCTACAAGATCAACTGACATGAATAAAGAAGTATCTGGAAAGGCTTTAACAAACACGAAGCATATGGTATTCGTGCGCTAACTTTCCAGAAAATAGTTAAAGCCATTCAACAGATGATAAATCCATTTAAAATCTGTGTCTGAAACAAGGGGGGACAAAAAAGGATAAAAGCGTTGCAGTAGACTAATTGAAATCTCATGAATTCAACTGAATAGGAAGACAAACAGCAGAAAAACATTGCAAAGCACATTGCCGAGGGGAGAATCAAAATCTACACTATCATTACCTGAAATCTATAAAGAGTTCATCAAGGTTGTCAGGAAAGAAATGCGTGGCAGAACTTATCATTACCTAAATTCGTTACAAACCAGACATAGTTCTTGGACTAGGACTGCATGAGACATGCATATCATTTGTAGATCAATCGACAAGCTCTACAAAATATTTATTAGATTAATCGACAAGCTATAACATACAGCTCAGGCCAGTTTCACATTGATCAAATTCCTAACATAATCACCAGAACTTATCTTTTCTTGAATAAGCATAGTCAACCTACATTACAATTTCCCCGAAGTCAATTAATCAACAAGAACACCCTTCATCAGAGGCTAAAAAGCTTTACTACCTCTATATCCACGAAATAACTTATAAATTACTCCATTAATTCCACATTATCAGCAACATGACAACTGAGCTCATTCTACAACAGACAGGAAAAGAGGAAGGAACCAAAAAAAAAAAAACAAGAAAGAAGAAACCTCATACTGCAAGAAGCACAATTCATAGATACCATTTATCGGATCAATCCATAACTAACTAACAATTACGAGACTTAACAATTCCTCATTAACAACCCAATTCCCGTTAACACGATTTCTCATTATCAATGATTCACAAGGTCACTAATACTTTAGCTCATTATTTGTGAATTCTACCAATATATCAACCACAAAAATCACATATCCACCAATGCCAATCTAGGTAAAACGACAAACAATCGCAAATCATATCTTTGCTTGTAACTAAGTTACAACACATTGAAGTTAAGGAAATGTCAATCAATAGCCAAAGGAAGTTGATCAACCGACTGAACTATATGACAATCGAACAGCAAAAGGCGCACATCTATAGGGAATTAAGGCATGCAGTCCGAAATGCAGCACTTTAAAATCAAGTCAGAAATCAATCCCAACACCAAATATAAAAACAAGAAGAGCTATACAAAGCAAGTATGAACTTAAAGTAATAATTATAGGCCACTAAGAAATGAAATCATCTAATAAGCAATAATCTAGCATAAGTATGGATAAAATTCAAAATATCTTTCAGATTCGAAAATTCCAATCAGTTCAATCCGCAATCATAATAAACCACTACTGGTAAAAGAATAAATTAGTCATATCTACCAAAGCAGTCTCTAATAAGTCATACTCACTGCACAAGTCTACTGCTAATAGCAAAGTCGGGGAACACAGCCCTGGAGAATCTGTCTGTTTTTAAGATTGAACTCAAGAGACCAAATATTCAGCAAGTTATCAAAATGATAATTAAAACATTAAAACAAACTTGAAGCCAATACGTAATCATCTCCTCAAGAGCGAACATTCAATAAAACCTGAAAATCTCAAACAACTAAAAATTGAATTCCAAATCTAACAGAACAAATTAAGAAATAAACAAGATAACACTGTCAGCAATTATTCAACAAGTGAGCTCTGAGCATCGTGTCAAACACAACCTTCAATGTAGCTTCTAATAATACCCGAAAAAATCAAAACACCTAAAATTGAATGCCAAACCTAACAGAACCAATTAAGAAACAAACAAGATTAAACTGTTATCAATTATTCAACAAGTGAGCTCTGAGCATCGTGTCAAACACGACCTTCAATGTAGCTTCCAACAATAGCCGAAAAAATTAAAACACCTAAAATTGAATTCAAAATCTAACAAAACCAATTGAAAAAAAAAAACCGATCCGATCCGATCCAATCCACCGTTCATCAATCACATCAATTGGTTTTGGGATCAGGCATAGGGAAAAGCCCAGCAGCAGCAGCACCACGAGGCGGCGAAAACCCCAAAAACTTCTGCAAATTCGTGCGGATACTAATCGAACACAAGAAATACAAAAACGCCATGGAACAATCCGTCATATCATCCCCACTCAACCCTCTATGACTCATCTTCTGCACAATCTTAAACGGGACAAAGGGTATCTTCGCGACGGCTCTTCCATCAAGCAAGCTATTAAGTAGTCCAAACACAACGAAGAGAACCAAGGCGACCACGGCTCCAGATTTGAACTTGAAGAGGGAGAGATCACGCGTTGTCTCCTTCAAGGACGTTTCAAAACGGTCGATTTTCTTGGTCTTGGAACGTTTTGAAGATGGTTCGAGAGTGGTCTTCATGGTTTCAAGCTTCTTGGAGGCTTTGTCGATTGAGGATTTGAGGGATTTGTACGAGGTTGTTCGGTAGATTAAGAGCCATGAAATGGCTTCGCAGACTATGGCTGTACAGATTGAGATGAACAACACTGTTAGGCTGTCGGAATATTTGAGGTTTGGGAACAGTGTGGATGCCATGTTGTGCGTGTGCGTGTGCGTGTGCGTGTGTGATCTGAGTGTTGTGTTGTGTTTTATTGGAGAGTTGATGGATTCGTTTTCTCTTTCTTCTTCCTTTTCTAATTGGAGTAGGATGATTCTTTCGTATTCCTTTTTTTTTTTTAAGAAAAAAAAATTAATAGAAATTTACTCCCCCCTCTTTTTCTCTTTTTTGGAGTTACCTAATGAGTGAAATATTTTTGGGTGTCTCAATTTATGCGTAAATTATTTTTTAATTTTTTAACTAAATTTTTTTTTTAAGTCTATTTGTTAATTACTTTTGATAAAAAAAAAAGTAATTAAAAATATATTTTGCCTATTTTTTCTTTGAATCATAATTTTCTTTTCTATATGGCATTAATTTCAACTGACTTCTCTATTATTTTAACAATTGATAACAACGATAGAAGCTTGCATATAATGTTAAATTCTATTTTTAATGCAAATTTTAGTTAATTGAGCTTCGATTATAAATTCAATTTCTTTTTAATTTTTTGTGTCTTTTATTTTGGGTAAAAAATGGAAAAGTTAGTTAATTTAGCTCCGGATTATAGATTTTTTATTTTACTTTTTGTTTATTTTGGGTTAAAAATATAAATTTTAGTTAATTTAGCTTCAATTATAACTTTAGTTTTATTTTTGTGTTCTTCAATTTTGGTTTAAAGTGCAAATATTAGTTGATTTAGCTTCCAATTATAATTTTTCTTACTTTACTTTTGGTTTTTGGTTATGGAAAAATGAGAGCCTTAGTTATTTAGCTTCCAATTATATATATATTTTTTATTTTATTTGTTGATTACGAAAAAATACTAATTTTAGTTAATTTAGCTCCCGAGTATAATTTTTATTTTTTTGATCTTACATCTTGGATTAAAAATAAAAATAATAGTTAATTTAGCTCCCGATTATAAATTTAAGTTTTGCTTGAATCTGAATGTTAGGTCCTTAAAGAAATTTTGAAGTGAGCTAAAGAATTAGAATTTTGGAAAATTATTAAGCAAATGTCGAACTTTAATTTTTTTTTTTTTGTAGAAGTTGTATATTTTGTTTGGGGTTTAGACAGGTATATTTTGATATTTTTTTTTACTTTTTTTTGTTGATTTTTCAAGATGTTGGTGATTTTTTGGCTCATTGTTGCTACCAAAATGGTGTTTAACATTGCATGTAAGCTTTTATCGTTTCTATCAATGGTCAAAATAAGAGAGAAGTCAGCTGAAATTAATGCTATGTAAGAGGGAAAATTATGGTATAAGGGCAAAATATATATTTTTTTACTTTTTTTGTCAAAAGTAACTGACAGATGTTAAAGGGAAGTTTTTTTTAGTTGGGAGACCAGAAGGTGATTTACGTATAAATTGAGGGACCAAAAGTATTTTACTCGTTACGTAATTATATTTGACCAAAAAAAAGAGTAACAATTTTTATTTTTTTTATTAATTCAAAAAACATTCTCACTCCAATCACCCCACAATACATGTAACTGAGGACCGGCGTAGTTCTACCACATCCGTTAACCACGACAGCAACCCCTTGGGCCTATTGTAATTTATTCCCCCTCCTCTATTGTAGTTTTTTATTGTGGTTTGTTGGGCCTGTTGTATTTTTGTTGGACTAAGCTCATTTGGTGTGACTTTTAGCTAGGCTAAGCACCAGGCTATGTGATGTTTCTTTTGTGGGTCAGTGTCTGTTTTTTGGATCCATTGTTTGGGCTTTGTGTTTTTTAGCCAATATTAACCTCCTTCAAGCTTGGACTTTGTCATTTCAAGTTCCTTTTTTTTATGTATTGGAAAGGAACGATACGATAGCCTTTAAGGGCCTGTTTGGGATTCAAAAGGAAAAATAAAATAAATAAAGAAAATGATTCAATAATAAAGAAAAAGAAAGGAGAGTATTACATCTTATTTGAATTGAATATATTTATAAAGGAAAGATTCATAAATAATTTTGGATATTATTTGTTTGGATTGAAAAAGAAATAAAATGATAAGTTTTATAAATAAAATGACATTTTTATCATTTTCTAATGGTATAAGTATAATAAATAAAAGAACAATATAAATATTGTATAATAATTGAAGTAAAATCACTCCAAATCACCCGAAATCATCCCATTGGATGATTTTTGAAATCTCTTCCTATCAGCTCACTCTCAAAATCTTCCAATCCAAACAAGAGCAAAGAATTGAAAATCACCCCAAATCAAATTATTTCACCCAAATCCCTCAATCCAAGCAAACTGGGCATTTAGTTCACAAAATGTTACAAGATTATTGAGAATGTAAAGTATGAAATATGACATTTTCATGCTTGGTTCACAAAATAAAAAAAAATATTTATGAGAATATCACATTCCTGATAATGCAATATTCTCATGATTTAACCAATTTCTATGTTTATGTGAGGGGATGGGAATCTCACATTCCCAAATCACGAGAATAACTTAGAAAAAAAAATCAAAATACTCATCTTATAAAATACAAAACTAAAATAATTCCATAAAATAATTCAAAAATTAAAATAAAAAATAATAAGATAATAAAAAATAAAATAAAATAATAAAAATAAAAATAAAATAAACATAAAATAAAATAAAATAAAAATAAAATAAATAAATTACAATAAAACAAAAATAAAAAATTAAATGATAAAATAGAATAAGAAAATAAAATAAAACTACACAAAATACAATATTTAGAACAAATAAAGCAATAACAATAAAATTAAAAAAAAGTAAAATAAAAATAAAAATAGTAAGAATAAAATATAATAAAACTATATAAAATAAAAACATTTAGAATGAAAAAAATAATAACAATAAAAAGAAAAAATGAAATGAAATAAAAATTATTAAGTTTTTAGATCTTTAAATTTTAAAATAAATAAATTTTAAAATAATAAAAAAATAAAATAAATAATTTTAATTCTTTATTTTAATTTTTTTTAAATAATAAATTTAAGTTTTTAATTTTGAAGTGTCATGTTAAACTTTATAAATTATAGAAATAAAATTAATTTTGTTGTATTAATACGTTAAATATTTTTTTACTCGCGTATTAGTAAAAGTGTACAAAATGTATCATTATTTGTACACTTTATTTGATATTCTTATTTTTTTGAGTTATGGACGTTATTGAAAAATTACTCAACATTCTTAAGAATATTTAGTTTAAACCAAACATAATAACATAATATTTCTAAGAACTTGACAATATATTTTTATAAATATTTTTAACAAACTAAACACTTTTAACTATATTCCTGGGAATGAAAAATTTATCTGTGAATCAAACGCCTCCTAAAGAGTCTCGGTTGATTAGCTTCTATAATAAGATGGCAAATCTCGTTTCTTACTCCATTTCAGCTTAAATTTGATGGGTTTACTCCCATAATAGCTACTTGTTTGAGTTTGTCAGATACTAATTGTATGTGTCGTGTTATATATTTTCTGTTTTACTTTTATATATCAACAAATCGTCAAAACTTTTCATATAAGGTAAGACCCACACATGTGAGCCCTACACCCTTTCAGAAAGGATCACTCTGTTTTTTAATCATTTTCTACTAAATCTTTTTTATTTTTTTGGTCTAATCTGATTGACTGACTCTAAATTGTTATATAATTAGACAACATTTAGAAATCATTAAAATTCTCTCTTTATAATTTTTATTTATTTATTGGCATAAAAAAAAAGTGTACATAAAACTATCACTACCTCCTTAAATCTAGTCTTATTCTTGGATCTATCAAGAAGTTGAGGCAAGTGGCAAAATCGAAGATTTAGGGGAAGATGAAGGGCACTTTAGGATCATGTCTACTCTTAATTTCAACACGATGGCAACATTTAATTTTGTTCATATTCAAATTGAATGACAACATTATCACCACAGCAAATCAACATCGTCTACTGCTGTACGATTTGAACTTTTATTGACAAAAAAAAAAAATTAATACATCTTTTTTTTTTTTTGCTTACATTCTTTCTTTAAAAAAAAAATTGAAAATAAACTTTCAAATATACGATTTTTCTCTTTAGTTTTTTATTTTCAATCTCATTGTTAATTAAGGTTATAAATAGATTCAAACAGTCAAAATAGACGCAATATGAACTCGACTCTAGCTCTGTCAATTCATTCACATTCTAGTACAATTTGATTGTAATATAATTTTGGGCTTATTTATTTCTAACATCATTACGTTATGAGAGAGATTTAAAGACTGTGATTTAGTAATGAAGTTATAATAAAATAATTTTGACAGTCTACAATTATTGAATGTCACTTGTAATATGATAACGTTATAAGCGAATCGTTTTCCTGTTATCTATTATGTAGAACTTGAGCTATCCTATGCACTGTCTTGCTAGGCTCATGAGTTTTGGCACGTGACGCGCACTAGATGCTTCCTACTTTCATGTAATAGAATTTTAAGTGACAGAAAATTCTTTCAAACGATCGTCATTCTGCGATTTTGAATTGCTGTATGAGTCTTTTAGTTTCACATATGAGAAACAATCAAGAAATCATAGAGAAACACCGAAAATGACCAAAGCAGGACGAGGGCAGTTTAGATTTTGCACAAATAGTACAAATTATAATTTAAACAGTTGTGGCTTTTTAGGCTATCTCTTAAATAACATAGGTGGTGCTATTTACATAGATAGTACTCTAAATCTGACAATATCATCAGACACATTGTGCTATAAACGGAAAACGAAATTGATATCTTAAACATTGTTCTTTATGCTCCACTGCACTAAAAAAGGAAGAAAAGGGAAAGGAAAAGAAAAGAAAAGAAAAAGGAAAGTGCAATAAAGAAGATATGAAGTGCGGAAAAAGTGTTCATGTTGCTAAAAGCTAAATATCTGGAGAACATATATCAAGTGTCACAAAGATGTTGAGCTCATATATTCATGATATGGACCAATTTGTGCCTATCTAAGCTTTTTTTTTAATAATGAATTTTAAAATTATGATCCGAACTTAGAATTTTTGAGTATAAAGTGGGTCTCTTTGATCTAATTTTTAGACGCTTCAAACAGTTTTTTGTGAGTTTAGAAGTTGAAGTTAACTTGTTTGGCCTATTTTTTAGAGAGTTTTTAGATTAAAGCTGAAGTTTAAAAAAATAGAAAAATAAGAAGCTCCAAATTTGAGTTTTTTGAAAAAAGTTTTTGCAAACCTGCTTTTACATAATGCGGGAAGTCACTTTTTTTTTCTTTCTCAAATATACCCCTCCATATTTTTTAAAATCTAATATTACCCTCAAAATTTTTTAAAAGGCCAACATTGTCTAATATAAACTAAACAATCATCGGCTTTTATTTAACAACATATATAACCAAAGTTATATTATTCAAGGCTCTACAACACAAAAATTAAAATTTCATAACTAAGTTAAATAGAACTTAAGTCATTATTCGATCACTTCACCCAACTCTTGAATGTATCTAAACTTATTTTTCCCGTTGTTTCACTTTTTCTTTTCTTCTCTTTTCTTTCCTTTTTTTTTTCTCTCTTTCTCTCTTTCTCTCTTTCTCTCCACTTTAGGTATATGTGATCCAGAGCCTGAAAACCAAAAACAAAAGATACGAGTGGGGAAGGGGAAGGGCATTCACATGGTCTATGGCTGATCTTCCAAGGAGAGCTGGCTAAGGCAGATTGCACACTAGTCAAACACAAATGGATAAATTTTTATAGCATAATATTGCTTCACACCACATCACCCTATCCCTTGGACCCCAGAAAACAAAAAACAAAAAAAATTCCCCTGTATACGTATCTCGCACCTCCATTTTTCATTTTCCTCCATTGGAAAGCAAAACATTTTTAATGTAACAGACAGAAAAAATAACTCAAAAGGGTTAGTCTATTGACTAAGTATTTAGGGCATGGACAAGAGGTTTACTCCCATCTTGAATTCAAATAAGTTAGGAAATTCATTTTCTTGGAGTCAATTTTGGTTGGCCTTTCCTGATTAACTAGGATCATGACTCTTATGAGTAGGATTATGTGACTTGATCATAGCGGTAAAGTTAGGACCCTATGGTTAGTAGGGGCACTTATAAAATTCAGTATTCGTCTTTACCTAAAATTTGACATATATAATAAGTCTTTTTCTTTTGATAAAAAAAAAATATTTTTTCAAGCACACTCAATCATATGTGACTCTATTTTGGGATTGAGTACTAATCATATGAGTTCAAGTTTTTTTAGGGAGAGTTTCTGTTAGCCTGAGAGGCTTCTAAATTTTAGTTTTGATGATTACAAATCATAAATGTGTTTAATAAGTTTGTTAAAGTGTGCACAAGTAAAGATGAATCAAGATTGACTCTAATTCCAAGATCATCAAAGCTAAAGAAGGAAGAAGAACATTCAACAATTCAAAGAGAATATTTGAAGAATGAAGATGGAGTTATAAGGATGGAGACGGAAGTCATAAGGGGTACCGGTTGAGACTTGACTGGAGTTTTGGGTCTTGTAGAAAGATATATATTCAATTTTGATTCTCAAATATTGTGTTGAAACATTTAAAAAATATCTTACAAAACATGTTCAAAAGAAGCACCTTTTAAAACCCAACCCTGACAGTTTTGGCTCCACCGGACGACCCCACGACGAACGGTGGCCAAAGAGTCGTCCGCTTGAGATCCGTCCACAGGACGAGGGTCTCTCGACCGGTCGACAGGCGAACAAGGGTCGACCGGTCGGGCCAAAATGCTTATTCAAAATATAGCCATTTGTGAACGTTGGGAGCATTAATTACACCATTTTTTTAGCTCTATTAATCTCTCTCAACTGCAAAATCTTAACCAATTGATTAAAAGCAATTACACTTGAGTTCTTTCATTATCTTTATCTTTGAATCATCATTGATGTGAAACCCCACTTTTCTATCCTGTCTCGTTTTGCGTGCTTTATCTCGTTTTGCGTGAATTAACCTGTCTATGTGCTATATGACTTAGAATGTGATAATTTTGATATTAATACTCTTAGAACATGCTAAATGTGCATTCATGAAATTTTCATAAAAAACGGAGTCAAAAATTTTATCGTCGATTTTTAGTGAATAGTATTTTGGAAACACGTCCGCTAAAATTTTGAAACTGGTCTTTTTAACCCTTCTAGACCTAGTCCTCGGACTTTAATAGACATGTGTTTGATGAAATTGGTTTTTAAATCGACTTAGGAATTTATTAGGATTTTTACACCGACTTTTGCGAAAATCGAGTTTTAAGTTGACTCGGGTGAAATTGTTTGATTGTAAAACTTCTTGTCACCTAAAAATAACCTACTTGAGCTATCTTGGGTGTTGAATAATTATTTTGAACATTGGTGATCAAGAAAATGCATTTAAAGTCAAGAAAACACTAAAAATACTAAGTTAATTCAACTTTGACTTTATTTAAAATGTTGACCTTTAAGCTTCTATCACCAACACACACTCACAAAGCACAAAAACACCCTCAATTTCACACACATTTCCGAGAGGAAGAAGGGAGAAAAGAGAAAGGTTTTCAACAAGTTTTCAAAACAAAATTTCAAAGAAAAATCTAGTTTTTGTCAGTAAAACTTCATGCCGAGTTGGATTCCACTTGTTGGGCACGCATTGCACTCATTTCTAGGCTTATATCGCATCAAAGGTGAGAGAAAAATTCTAGATCTCAAAACTCATCTTTTGTTTTTGCGTAGAATTGATTATCGAACTGTTAGAATGTTAATCTGATGGTAGATTATTACTCCATGCATGCTAGGGATCATTTATATGTAATCCTACGAGATTTGAACCATTGTAGCATAATTATTTATTTTCGGGTCTTTAAAGTTGATTAATTTGCTAAAAGTTGATTATTTTGAGTTGTGTTGATCGGAATCGATTGCCGTCAATTTCTAAAAGTTTGATAATTACGAGGTAGCGCCGTTGTAATGCCGAATTTTCGATTGTGATGTCTGTGCTAAAATTCAGAAATTTCAGCCATGACACACTAGGGTTTTAGGGTTATTGGGCATGATTTGGATGTGTTTTTTTTGGTTTCCGAGAGGGCTAATGTAGATGATTAATGGGTGAGTGATAGAAACTGATTTGGAGTTGTTTGGATTAGTAAAATGTAAGATATGAATATTTGAAGTTTAGGTTGTCTTTCTTTAAAATGTTAGATTATGCCTTTAGTTGATTGGGTGTGGTTTGAGTGATTGAATTGTGAGAGGATGATGGGTAAACTGGGGTTTGATTGTGTGTTTAATGCATGTTCGGTTAGATAGCCTACTTTGTCATCTAACTTAGTTATTTGTTGATTAATTGATTATTGATGTTATTATGATGATAATACGATTATTGATTGATTATTGATTGATGATTGATGCCGGGAGATAGGCAGTTCTGCTAGACTATCCTCCTCTGAATGATTGATGTTTATTATTATTGCTGAGTCTTTGGTATGTGTGTTCCACCTCTCGGGCAGTATCGGGCTGTCGGGTTGATAACGACATGACTACCAGATACTGCCTCCAGCTCGCATGACGGAGGTGTCATGGAGGGAGTGGTTATTGGGGTACCTCGAGTGCGTGAGTTTATAGGAGTCATAAGAAGGCTGTTATGATCGTGATGACGTTTGGAGCTACATCAACTAGTGTATCCTTTATTGAATGGTCATTATAGATTATATGATGATAGTATTATTGATGTTATTGTGTGTTTACTTGCTCAAAGGATCATTTTCCAAGGAGTATAGTGAATACTGTTAGAGATCTATCAGATCCTCACTGAGCTTATTTTATATAAGCTCACTCTCTATTATTGCATGCATACAGGTGTACTTTCGTAGGATTACGGGTACCTGCCTCCTGAAGAGGAAAATGTGCCTTACGTAGATGAGTTTTATGTTCCGGAGTCTTATCCTTGATGTTGAATTGTTTTTCTATCTTGTAGACTTTTATATGCTTTGTAGTTCATGATGTAAAAGATGCTAAAAATATGATGTTCTAAATGAAGCTGTCTTAGTAGCCTTTCTTTTGTTTATGATTAGGTTGCTAGATTGGCTCAATATGTTTTTGTAATTTATATTAAGGTTCATGTATTATGTTGGAACGGAGGCATATAACAAAGAATGATTATGGTGTAATATGGTTTTTGTATGTTGTTATTTATTGAGGAGTTGTTTGTTGTATGGTTTATGGAGTTGATGTATGATGTTCTAATGATGTTGGTTTAGAGCCTCGGTATTTTATTTACTGTCGTTATACTGCCGAAATTCCATTGCGTCCTGACTGATTATAGGAAGGGTCGAGTTGGGGCGTGACATTTAAGTGGTATCAGAGCTCATGTTTAGTTGTCAGCCGGGGTATTCTCGGAATGTGGGTAATGGTCTTAGCATAAAAGTATGTATGAAAAGAAAGAAAAGTGAAATATGTGTTAACATGATTAAGTGATTAAGTGATCATGTGATTTAGTGCTTATGTGATTATGTGATCAATTTGTTTATGTGTTTTATATGAGTTTGCTGTTTATGTGCTAATAGTTGTTTATAACATGTTTACGTGCTATAACCTGTGCTAACTCTTTGATTAGTAAAATGGCCGGTAGACCAAGGACCAGAGGTAGGCCCAAGGTAGTAGATGAGATTCCTAGTAATGCGGCACCGGGCCATGATAGGGGTGATGATTGCTTGGGGGCAGCTATGGAGATGATTGCTGAGTTAGTGGCCGGACAGGCCCAGTTGATAGCAAGGCAGGCTGCCCAGACTCAGGCTTGGCAGGCTCAGTTATTGAATGTGCAGGGTGGAAACCACGGGCGTGATACCCTAAAAGAGTTCTTAGGGTATCATCCACCTAGATTTTAGGGGGAACCCGATGATCGGAAGGCTGAAGCGTGGATTAGTAAAGTGGAGAAGATTTATGATCCTCTTGATTATACTGATGAGCAGAAGGTCTCCTTTGCTGTGTACTTGTTGGATGATAAGGCAGAAGAATGGTGGCGCACAGTGAGAACTAGCTGGGCGACTCAGGGTATTTCGTATGTTTGGGGTACCTTTCTGTTGGCTTTCCAGGGAAAATATGTCCCGAGGATCGCAAGGGAGCGGAGAGAGGCAGAGTTTCCAGCCTTAGTGCAGGGAGATGCTTCAGTGGCTCAGTATGAGGCCACTTTTACTAGGTTGTCCCGGTATGCACCGGAGTATGTGGCTGATGAGGAGTGGAGGACTCGTAGATTTATGTTGGGGTTGAGGCCCGAGATTCAAGATGTGATGGCTCTGAATCGGTATGATATATTCACTGAGGCCTTTGAGGTAGCTTCTAGACTAGAGAAGAGAAAGGGGGATCAGCTTGTGTCTAGTCAGCCCAATAAGAGGCCGTATCAGCCGCAGTTTCAGCAGGGTATGTATAGGCCTCCCGTACAGCAGGTTGTGTATAGGCCAGCTCAGCAGGGTTCTTTCAGGCCACAGGGGCAACAGAGTTATTATCGACCTCAGTTTCAGCAGGGGTCATATCAGGTTCAGTCCCAGTTTAGGCCAGCCCAGTCTTAGGGTCAGTACAGGCCTAGTTTGGTAAGGCCTCAGCAGCAGATTGGTTCAGCTGTTTCTTCAGCTTCTGGTTCTTCCAGGGGCATTGTTAGTGCATCATCATCGCAGTGTACACACTGCAAGCGCACGGGGCATGTGGAGGCCGATTGCAGAGTGAAGGCAGGGACGTGTTTAGGATGCGGCAGCAATCAGCACAGGGCGAGGGATTGCCCTAGATATTCGAGGACTGAGGGTCGGACAGCGACTCAGGGTTATCAGGGCCGACCTGCGGCCAGTGCACCTCAGCAGCAGCGGGTCTAGGCTCGGGCCTACGCAGTTGACTTAGAGGAGATGCCTGAGGAGACTGCAGTTGTGGAAGGTAACTTCCTTATACTTGATCAACTTGTTAAAGTGTTGATTGATTCTGGTGCTACGCATTCTTTCATTACTCCTGCTTGTGTGCAACGTGTTAATTTGCAACCTGAAAGATTGCCTTATGTGGTTGAGATTAGTACCTCTTTGACTGATAAGTATGTGACTGGCCTAGTTTGTAAGGATTGTATAATACATGTTAAGGGGCATAATTTTCCTTCGGACCTTATCTTATTTCCTATCCGGGGGTATGATGTTATCTTGGGTATGGATTGGCTTTCTAAGTATGATGCCCAGTTAAACTGTAGAACCAAGGTAGTACAGTTTCGTTTGCCAGATCAGCCAGTAGTTGAGGTAGTAGGGAACCGGGGTGCAAAGACGAGTTTTGTTATCTCAGCAACTAAAGCTGTTAAGTTGGTGAGTAAGAGGTGTGCGGGTGATCTAGCTTATTTGATCAACAAGCCATCTGATAAGTTACAGCTGGAGGAAGTCCCTATTATTCGGGAATATCCCAATGTATTTCCCGAGGAGTTGCCAGGGTTACCGCCAGAGAGAGATGTGGAGTTTGTGATTAATCTTGTTCCCGGTACTCAACCTATTTCTAAATCAGCGTACCGGATAGCACCAGCTGAGTTGAAGGAGCTGAAGACTCAGTTGCAGGAGTTATTGGAGAAGGGATTTATTCAGCAGAGTTTTTCACCTTGGGGAGCTCCTGTTTTATTTGTGAATAAGAAGGATGGTACATTGAGATTGTGTATTGATTATCGTGGTTTGAATCAGGTTACCATCAAGAATAAATATCCTTTGCCACTGATTGACGAGTTGTTTGATCAACTTCAGGGAGCCAGAGTCTACTCTAAGTTTGACTTGAGGCAGGGATATTATCAGTTTCGGATTCGCACGGAGGATGTTCCGAAGTCTTCCTTCAGGACTCGGTACGGGCATTATGAGTTTGTTGTTATGCCTTTTGGATTAACTAATGCGCTGGCAGCATTCATGGATCTTATGCATCGGGTTTTTCAGCTGTATTTAGACCAGTTCGTGGTAATCTTTATTGATGATATCTTGGTCTATTCTAAATCTGAATCGGAGCACGAGCAATATCTACGGCTTGTCTTACAGAAGCTACAGGAGCATCAGTTGTTTGCCAAGCTCAGCAAATGTGAATTTTGGCTGCAACGCATATCTTTTCTTGGCCATGTTATTACACAGAGCAGTATATCTGTAGATCCCACTAAGATTGAATCGATGATGTCTTGGAAACGGCCAGAGAATGTTTTTGAGGTCCGTAGCTTTCTTGGCTTAGCGGGTTATTACCGTAGGTTTGTTAAGGACTTCTCTAAGATTGCAGGGCCACTTTCTAAGTTGACTCAGAAACGAATTATCTTTACTTGGGATGAGAAGTGTGAGCGTGGGTTTCAGGAGCTGAAAAAGAGGTTGACTACTACTCTAGTACTTGCTCTACTATAGGGGACCGATAATATGGTTATTTACAGCGATGCATCCAAGGAGGGCTTGGGATGTGTTCTTATGCAGGATGGTCGAGTTATTGCCTATGCTTCCAGGAAGTTGAAGCCTTATGAGGTGAATTATCCGACTCATGATCTTGAGTTGGCAGCAGTTGTCTTCGCACTGAAGAAGTGGCGTCATTATCTGTGGGGCAGTAAGTTCGAGATTTTCACTGATCATAAGTGTCTGAAGTACTTGTTCTCACAGAAGGAGTTGAATATGCGCCAGCGGAGGTGGATGGAGCTTCTTGGGGATTATAATTGCTCTATCAGTTATCTGCCTGGCAAGGCAAATGTGGTAGCAGATGCTCTTAGCCGGAAGGTAAGTGTTGCTTGTTTGGCTGTCAAGAAATGGGAGATTCTTGAAGAATTCACTTATTGGAGATCGGAGTTGACTCAGGTTGTGGTGATGTGTTCATATCTCCATATTCAGCCTTTATTGTTGTCTCAGATCAGAGAAACTCAGCAACTTGATGTTAAACTTCAGAAGATCAAAGAGAAGATCACGGATGATCAGTCTGACTTTAACCTGTATGAGCAGGGTATTCTTCAGTTTCGGGACAGGGTTTGTGTTCCCGATGAACCGGGCTTGAGGTGAGGTATTCTGGAGAAAGCTCATAATTCTAAGTACACTATTCATCCCGGTGGAACCAAGATGTATCGGGATTTGAAGCAACACTATTGGTGGAATAACATGAAGAGGGAGGTTGCTTAGTTTGTATCTAGATGTTTGACTTGTCAAAGGGTGAAAGCCGAGCATCAACGACCTGCAGGTTTGCTTCAGCCGTTGGCTATACCACAGTGGAAATGGGAGCATATTACGATGGACTTCGTCACTGGGTTGCCTAGAACTCCCAGAGGTAACGATACAGTTTGGGTTGTCGTGGATCGTTTGACGAAGACAGCTCATTTTATTTCGATGAGGATGGGAGATGAGGTTACAAAGTTGACGGGTCTTTATTTGGATCAGATTGTTAGACTTCACGGGATTCCATCTAGTATTGTCTCAGATCGAGATCCTCGATTTACTTCTCGTTTGTGGGAGAAACTTCAGGAGACCTTGGGTACTCAGTTGAACTTCAGTACCGCGTATCATCCACAGACCGATGGTCAGTCTAAGCGGACTATTCAGATTCTGGAAGATATGCTTAGGGCTTGTGTTCTGGACTTCGGGAAGAACTGGGAGAAACATCTACCACTTGCCGAGTTTGCCTATAATAATAGTTATCAAGCTACTATTGGGATGGCACCTTTCGCAGCTCTTTACGATCGTAAGTGCCGTTCACCTTTATATTGGGACGAGGTAGGGGAGATGAAGACTATTGATCCGACTATCATGCTAGAGCTTCTTGAGAAGATTGAGAATGTTCAGTTGATCAGGCAGAGAATGCTTACGGCGCAGAGTAGATTCAAGAGTTATGCTAATAAGCGTTGTCGGGACTTGGAGTTTGCAGTCGGAGATCGGGTTTTTTTGAGATTGTCTCCTCGTAAGGGGTTTGCTCGTTATGATAAAGGTGGAAAGCTGAGTTCGAGATTTGTTGGGCCGTTTGAGATTACCAGCAGGGTTGGTAAGTTAGCATATTGGTTGGCTTTACCGGAGTATTTCTCTAATGTCCACGATGTATTTCACGTGTCTAATTTGCGGAAATATAATCCGGATCCTTCTCATATTCTTAAGCCAGAGCCGTTACAGCTTCGTGGGAATCTGACTTATGACGAGCGTCCGATTCGTATTCTTGATCAGATGGAACGAGAGATGAGCTCGAAGAAGATTCCGATGGTTAAGGTATTGTGGAAGCATCACGACATTAAGGAAGCTACTTGGGAGAGACGAGATAAGATACAGCAGCAGTACCCAGATCTGTTCAGTACATCAAGTAAGAATTTCAAGGATGAAATTTCTTTAAGGGGGGGAGAATGTGAAATCCCACTTTTCTATCTTGTCACGTTTTGCGTGCTTTATCTCGTTTTGCGTGAATTAACCTGTTTATGTGCTATATGACTTAGAATGTGTTAATTTTGATATTAATACTCCTAGAACATGCTAAATGTGCATTCATGAAATTTTCATAAAAAACAGAGTCAGAAATTTTATCGTCGATTTTTAATGAATAGTGATTTGGAAACACATCCCTTAAAATTTTGAAACTGGTCTTTTTAACCCTTCTAGACCTAGTCCACGGACTTTAATAGACCTGTGTTTGATTAAAACGGTTTTTAAATTGGCTTAGGAATTTATTAGGGTTTTTACACCGACTTTTGCGAAAATCGAGTTTTATACTGACTCTGGTGAAATTGTTTGATTGTAAAACTTCTTGTCACCTAAAAATAACCTACTTGAGCTATCTTGGGTGTTGAATAATTGTTTTGAACATTGGTGATCAAGAAAATGCATTTAAAGTCAAGAAATCACTAAAAATACTAAGTTAATTCAACTTTGACTTTATTTAAAATGTTGACCTTTAAGCTTATATCACCAACACACACTCACAATGCACAAAAACACCCTCAATTTCACACACATTGCTGAGAGGAAGAAGGGAGAAAAGAGAAAGGTTTTCAACAAGTTTTCAAAGCAAATTTTCAAAGAAAAAGCTAGTTTTTGTCCGTAGAACTTCGTGCCGAGTTAGATTCCGGTTGTTGGGCACGCATTGCACCTATTTCTATGCTTATATCGCATCTAAGGTGAGAGAAAAATTCTAGATCTCAAAACTCAACATTTGTATTTTTGCGTAGAATTGATTATCGAACCGTTAGAATATTAATCTGATGTTAGATTATTGCTCCATGCATGCTAGGGATCATTTATATGTAATCATACGAGACTTGAACCGTTGTAGCATAATTATTTATTTTCGGGTATTTAAAGTTGATTAATTTGCTAAATGTTGATTATTTTGAGTTGTGTTGATCGGAATCGATTGCCGTCGATTTCTAAAAGTTTGATAATTACATGTTAGCGCCGTTGTAATGCCGAATTTTCGATTGTGATGTCCGTGCTAAAATCCAGAAATTTCAGCCATGACACACTAGGGTTTTAGGGTTATTGGGCATGATTTGGATGTGTTTTGGTTGGTTTCCAAGGGGGCTAATGTAGATGATTAAATGGGTAAGTGATAGAAACTGATTTGGAGTTGTTTGGATTAGTAGAATATAAGATATGAATATTTGAAGTTTAGATTGTCTTTCTTTAAAATGTTAGATTATGTCTTTAGTTGATTGGGTGTGGTTTGAGTGATTGAATTGTGAGAGGATGATGGGTAAACTAGGGTTTGATTGTGTGTTTAATGCATGTTCGGTTAGATGACCTACTTTGTCATCTAACTTAGTTATTTGTTGATTAATTAATTATTGATGTTATTATGATGATAATACGATTATTGATTGATGATTGATGCCGAGAGATAGGCAGTTCTGCTAGACTGTCCTCATGTGAATGATTGATGTTTATTATTATTGCTGAGTCTTTGGTATGTGTGTGCCACCTCTCGGGCAGCATCGGGCTGTCGGGTTGATAACGGCATGACTACCAGAGACTGCCTCCAGCTCGCATGACGAAGGTGTCATGGAGGGAGAGGTTATTGGGGTACCTCGGGTGCGTGAGTTTATGGGAGTCATAAGAAGGCTGTTATGATCGTGATGACGTTTGGAGCTACACCAACTAGTGTATCCTTTATTGAATGGTCATTATAGATTATATAATGATAGTATTATTGATGTTATTGTGTGTTTACTTGCTCAAAGGATTATTTCCACGGAGTATAGTGAATACTGTTAGAGATCTATCGGATCCTCACTGGGCTTATTTTATATAAGTTCACTCTCTATTATTGCATGCATACAGGTGTACTTTCGCAGGATTACGGGTACGTACCTCCTGAAGAGGAAAATGTGCCTTACGTGGATGAGTCTTATGTTCTGTAGTCTTATCCATGATGTTGTATTGTCTTACTATCTTGTAGACTTTTATATGGTTTGTAGTTCATGATGTAAAAGATGCTGAAAATATGATGTTCTAAATGAAGCTAACTTAGTAGCCTTTCTTTTGTTTATGATTAGGTTGCTAGAGTGGCTCAATATGTTTTTGTAATGTATATTAAGGTTCATGTATTATGTTGGAACGGAGGCATATAACAAAGAATGAGTATGGTGCAATAGGGTTTTTGTATGTTGTTATTTATTGAGGGGTTGTTTGGTGTATGGTTTATGGAGTTGAAGGATGATGGTCTAATGATGTTGGTTTAGAGCCTCGGTATCCTATTTACTGTCGTTATACTGCTGAAATTACGTTGCGTCCTGACTGATTATAGGAGGGGTCGAGTTAGGGCGTGACAATTGAGCTATACTTGAGCAAGAAATTGTGAGCATTGTTGAGAGAGAAGCATTCATTGTATTCATCTACCTTAAAAGAGGGCTTTCATTGTGAATCTCAAACACTTATCAAAAGAGAGAGTTAAACACCTTGAAAAGAAGAATTTCCTTGTCAAATGTGTTGGAATTAAAGCTTTGTATTGAAAATGGTTATTTTCTATTGTAAAAGTTTGAACTACTATTGTATTTGGTTTGTGGACTCACCAACATTTGAAAAGCCACCATAGTAAAGATTATTGAAATCCTAAGCGGGGAGCTTGGGTCGTGAACTTAGGCGGGAGCCGAACTACACTAAAATCGCGATTTGCAATCTCTTTCTCTCAACTCTCTTTTTACATTATTTTCTGCTTACCAAGTGTTTAATAAATTGTTTCACTTATATTTTATATTGATAAAGTACATATCTATTTAAGATTATTTTTGATTAATCATTGCTATCATATTGGCTAATTGAAAAAGTAATATTATTGCCTATATAACCTAATTCACCTTCCTTCTTAAGTTTAATTAAGGGACAACAGTTTCCCCTCAATTAAAAAAATAAAATAAAATTGAAACATATCTATCACATAGGGCAATTGCAAAATTGCAAGTTTTTGATTGAGAAAATTAGGCTAGATTTCGAAGTCTATATTTGTTATAATTCATATATATTACTCTTGTGTGAAAAAAGAAAATATTCTTGACCATTGTCCATTAACAAAATTAAGTAAATCACTATGTCATCCCGCAAATTAAAGTGTAACCTACTTTTCCCCATTAGTTATGATAATAAGCACTTATCTCGATACATACACAACGTCCACTAACCTTTTTCATAACCATTTTTCCCACACCTTTTACGCTTTTCCAAAATTTTCAATGCCAAGTAAAACAAAATAACATTAACGTCAAATGAAGTTCACTTTTTTGGAAGCCATCATATTTGTCCAAAAATTTCAAGTTCAATACGTACAGTCCTGCTCCACCACATTCGTTTTATATAGGATTTGTATTTGGCATAATTTGATGTTTTTATCATTTTCAAAAGGATTAAGTGTTTCAAACTAATTAATTGAATTTAATGTATTGACATATTAGTAATCAAATTTGTTTTTGTTCACACGATATCCGATTCAAATACATTATTTTTAATAATTTCAAAAGGGAAAAGTGTGTGTGTTTTTTTATATATTTTTAAATAACAAGGAACTCACTCATGTGCCAACTCCAACAATGCTCAAAATATACTTTAAGAGCTTCTTTATTAGGGGTACTCTAAATTTGGGAGTTTTTTTTTTTTTGTCGGGACTTAACAAATTTATAGAGTCATAAAGTAGTTTCCTTTTTTTTGTGTGTGTGTATGTGTCGGGGTGGTAGAATGATATTGAGATAGGGAGCCTTTAAAATAGAGAATGACTAAAAAATAAAAAGTGATGTCGATGTGAAATTAAAATGAAGAATCTCTAAAAGTAATAAACCAAACCGACTTGTTTGGCTCCCTATTATAGTGAAAAAATAAGTATGTTGTTAGAGTTGGCATTAGTCAGGAGTATATTAGATCTATCTTAAAATAAAAAATATGCGGTGCATCGATGCACCTCATGCATTCTCTAAGTCGATGAATGGTGATTGGTAAGGCATAAGAGAGAACTCCAAATATTTAATTATAACGAGTCATTAACCTACCACGCGTGTTTTTATTTCTTGAGATTTAAACAAAAGATTAAAAAGAAAATTAGTTTCAAAAAGTTTGACTAAAATGTTAAACACGTGGACACAATTGGCACATAACCCCATACCAACGACCCAAAACACACACACACCCCTGCCCAAAACTGTAAAAAAGGTTGTAATAGTAATAATGGGGGTAACGAAATCTAACAGTTTTCATCTGCTCTCTTCCCCCTTTTTTTGCCTTTTTTAACCCTCCTTATCCCCCAACACCACGACAGTTTTTTTTTGCCTTATATTTGTTTTTTTCCCCTCTATGCACATTGTATACACATATATACATACATATCACACCATCACCAAATCTCATCTCTGAAAACCCCAACCCACCTCCCCCCCCCCCCCCCCCCCCCTCCCCCCTCCTCCTCTCTCTAAATTCCTGATTATCCCCGATCTTCTCAATCCAGATACATACACATATATATAGATATATAGCATATATATACAAATATATATATGTATACATATATATAGGTATTTATAGATAATTTTGTGATAAATTTCGATCTGAGATTGATTAGAATTTTGGATCGGCATAATTTTTATTGAAAAAGTGACGTGTAATTGAGATTAAATTTGGGTGTTTTTCGGATTGGAGATTGAATTTATGGAGGTTGAATTGGAAAGTAGAGATTGAAAAATTATAAAATTTGGGAAAAATATAATTAATAAAATTAAGAAATGCCGGGAATAGCGCATCAAATAGGAAATGGGACGGCGACGGCGTCGTTTTGGTCGAAGCACCGGGATGATGTCAGCTACAATCAGCTCCAGAAGGTACTCTCGGATTTTTATTTTTATTTTTAAATTTTTTTAATGAATTTCTTATTTCTAAGTGAATTTAGTATTTTTTTATGGATATTTTTATTTATTTTTTATGCTTAATTTGGATCTTAATAATATTTAGGATTTAAGTTTAGCTGGATTATCGGTATATGCTTAATTGGATCGAGTTCATTCGTGTAACATTCATTTGAATATGTGGGGGTTTGTGGATGTGTTTTAAGGATAATTTTGTGTGTTTAAACAGGTTCTGAACTGAGTTGGACGATGTGGCGTACTAAATGTTTGGCATTGCCCAGTTGTCAAATTCTGTTCGAATTCATTAAGTTGTGTATTATAGTGTTTCGAAATGAGTGGTTGGCATCTAATAGTGCTTATCCATTTATGATTCATTCTAATGTGTGTGCATTTAATAATGTTTTGAGGATAATTTTGTGTGTTTAAAAAGCTCATGAAATTAGTAAAACAAAGCGGTGGACTAACTTTCGGCATTGCCCCCTTGTCAAATTCTTTTCGAATTTGTTGATTTGTGGATAGAAGCATTGAATCTTTTGAAATGAGTGTTTGGCATCTTAATAGTTCTTGTTCGTTTACCATTCATTAGAATTTGTATGTGTGTGTGCATATATGTGTATTTATTAGTGTTTTAAGTATAATATTGTGTGTTTAAACAGCTCACGAAATTAGTAGGATGAAGGCACGAAGTAGTGGGCTAAATGTTCAGCATTGGCCAGTTGTCAAATTCTGTTCTAGTTAAATTAATTTGTGGATAATAGTATTAAATCTTCGAAATGAGTGGCTGGCATTTTAATAGTGCTTTATCATTTCCCCACCTAAGGGGTGTTCAAAACCGTGCAGTGGGAGGAGCCCAGGGCTCGGACCGTGTGCCTGTTGAAGAATAAGCCGGCGACTCATAGGCAGTGTTATTCATCTGCTTGAGGAGTGGTTCTGAGTTGTTTTTTGAGAATCTCTTGTTTTGCTGACTTCATCGTCATGTTTTGGAGTTATTCTTATTCACATTACTATAGATGCGGTTAAAACTAGAGCACAAGCTCTCTCGAGTAACGCTAAGTTGTTTACGGATTTGGTGTGTCATTGATTTATTGGGAGTTCTAAGTTGTGCTGTTTCATGAATTTTCTGCTTTCTGCTGACTTCATTGTGACGTTATGCTGTTCTTCTTCTCTGAACTCTTACCAGTGCATTCGAAACGGAAGTATTATTTCATCCAAATAACGACTAATCTGTTTATGGATTTATTTGGGATTTTAAAATGGTACCTAATTGAACGGAAATAACTGAGAAGTAACATGGAGTTTCTGTTTATTTTTTGTAGTACTGGAGTGAGCTTTCACCACAAGCTCGGCAAAAGCTTCTGAAGATCGACAAGCAAACACTGTTCGAACAAGCTCGTAAGAACATGTACTGCTCTAGATGCAATGGGTTATTGCTGGAAGGATTTCTGCAGATTGTCATGTATGGAAAGTCGTTGCAGCAGGAGGGAGCCGGTGGCCACCATGCTTGCAATGGTATAAAAGCTTGCAAAACTCAAAATGACCATGATTTATGTATGAGGAATGGGTGCCAAGATGATGTTCAAGACCCCTCTGTCCACCCTTGGGGAGGTTTATCTACAACTCGGGATGGGATGCTTACCCTTTTGGATTGTTATTTATATTCAAACTCTTTGAAGGGTCTCCAAAATGTAAATTCCGTTTCAGTTGTATTGACATCTACATCCCATTTTTTTCTTTCTCATCTTCTTTCTCAGTGCAATTTATACTGAGTTTCTTTAACTTGAATTAGGTCTTCGACAGTGCACGTGCTAGGGAACGGGAACGAGAGTTGCTGTATCCCGATGCTTGTGGTGGAGGAGGGCGAGGATGGATTAGCCAAGGCATGGCAGGATATGGTAGAGGGCATGGAACAAGAGAAACGTGTGCTCTTCATACTGCAAGACTTTCTGTTGACACATTGGTTGACTTTTGGTCAGCACTTGGAGAAGAGACCCGGCAATCTCTTTTAAGGATGAAGGAAGAGGATTTCATCGAGAGGCTCATGTACAGGTTTGTCTCCGTGTTGTTCTTTGTTCTCTTCTTTTTATTTTTGTTCAGGATGCTGTTCTGAATGACCAAAAGATTTGTATGGGAAATAGTTTCAAGTGTGACTATAAGGTGGATAACAATGTCTTTGTCAATCACATTAAGCTGAGAATTCTGCCCGTATCTCATTCTTTATGTATAAAGAAAATTGTTTGCCATCATTGTGTCCTTTGATGGAATCTAATGGTGCTGTCTTTTGCAATATATTTTAGAATAAGGTGCTCTATTACATGGGCAGCAAAGTCAAACATCTGATAAACTTCTCATGCTCTTAGAACGGGCATGCTGTCAGTTTCTACGAAACATCTGGTGGTGACATTTGGTTTGAAGTTGTGATAGGGAATTCTTAGGTTGTGGCTGGCACAATTTTCTGACAAGTGTCAGGTAAGGAACAGATCTAGTAATGAATTTTTCAAAGTAGATTTTTGTTTTTAATGGTTAGAAGAGAGCACTAGGATTAGGAATAAAGTCGAGGGTTGCAAAAATGGCGTTAGAATACTTATTCTGGAGTTGCTCTTCCTCATTCTGTGTTATGTTTTCCTGGTATTTAGTAGACTAGGTTGCTTCATCTGAAATGAGCCGGGCAATTATATGGATCAAGTGTCAAGATTTGTGGTTGATGCGTCTAGATAAAAATGTGCATTAGCAAATGACTTCCATCTGCATTCATATTCTGAGAGGAGGGTAGAGTTAAACAGGCAGACTGCCCCATCGTTTTCTCTCCCATGACAAAGATATTATCTAGTTTGGACTTTTGTCTTTGGATATTTGTCGGCACCACTCTTTTCTTGTTGAATTACATTTTTACTGGATCGGTTCTTAATTTGTTGCATTGCATTTTCACAGATTCGATAGCAAAAGGTTTTGCAGAGATTGCAGAAGGAATGTTATTCGTGAGTTCAAGGAATTAAAGGAACTGAAGCGTATGCGCAAAGAACCCCGCTGCACCAGTTGGTTTTGTGTCGCAGATACATCCTTCCAGTATGAGGTGTGTTTTGACCATTGTTGCTACTAAGCCACTTGCAGTACACATCAAGTCTGGCTTTTCTTTGTGGTCTTTTCTGCACTTGAATCTCTGTTTTCGTTTCTTGTAATCTTTCAGGCATGAATGATTAGATCTCCAATAAGTATTCATATTACTCACTACTGATTGAAGTTAAGATATAACTAAATAATGCATCCAGCTTGATTCCATTTTATTCTCTTGTTTCTCAGGTTTCCCATGACACTGTCCAAGCTGATTGGCATCGCACATTTATAGATACTTTTGGAACATATCATCACTTTGAATGGGCAATTGGGACTGGAGAAGGAAAATCTGATATTCTGGAGTTCGAAAATGTTGGCCTGAGTGTAAGAGTTCAAGTGACTGGTCTAGATCTTGGTGGTTTGAATGCGTGCTATATCACTTTGAGGGCATGGAAAACAGATGGGCGATGCACTGAACTTTCTGTAAAAGCTCATGCACTGAGAGGGCAACAATGTGTGCATTGCAGGCTTGTGGTTGGTGATGGTTTTGTCACAATTACAAGAGGGGAAAGCATCAGAAGGTTTTTCGAGCATGCAGAGGAGGCTGAGGAAGACGAGGTAATCAAATTTGTGACATAACATACACATCTTGGTTCCCTCTCTGCCCCCTTCACCTGCTGCAATCTCTTGATCTTTTTATTCCATGTTCATTTTCAGGATGATGAATCTATGGACAAGGACGGAAATGAGCTGGATGGTGAGTGCTCCCGCCCACAGAAACATGCAAAGAGTCCTGAACTTGCTCGAGAATTTCTTTTAGATGCTGCAACTGTAATTTTTAAGGAACAGGCATGTTTTTCTTTTTCACTGGTTTCTCTTTAGCATAATTTAATTGGCATATCCACCTAATGACAGTTGCATTTCTTTTATGGTTTTCAAGCTTGTCCAACTTTTATTTCTTTCCTGCTTTTACTTGTTCATTTGCGCTCATTTTGACATCTTGGCTTTGCTTTTAGTTAACGTGCAACATTTTTATACATATTTCAAGCCGTATTTGCTGTTTTCTTTCTAGAATTGCATATTTACTACAATCTTGACAAGTCATCAATATTTGCGCTTGATGTCCTCTCAGATGTGCGAATATGGAATTGCTTTTTAAGACTTACTGACACAAGTGGACATCCTCTCCAGGTTGAAAAAGCTTTTAGAGAAGGAACAGCTCGGCAGAATGCGCACAGCATTTTTGTATGTCTTGCATTGAAATTGCTTGAAGAACGTGTGCATGTTGCTTGCAAAGAAATCATCACTTTAGAAAAGCAGGTATTTGAGTTGGAAATTCTTGAGAACCTTTTTCCTTGGCTTTTGGCTCCATGGGTGAGTTCTGACTCCCTTATATCTGCAGATGAAACTTCTTGAAGAAGAAGAAAAGGAAAAGCGTGAAGAAGAAGAGCGCAAGGAGCGAAAAAGAAATAAAGAAAGAGAAAAAAAACTTCGAAGAAAGGAGAGATTAAGAGAGAAGGAAAAGGATAAAGACAAGAAAGGTTCTGAATCAAATGAACATCCTACAGTTCTCAATGGTTCAAAGGATACCTCAACACCTAGCAATGATGAGGAGCCACTTGTTACCAGTAATAGGGATGCTAGTGAAGTAGGTGAATCTATTCCATCCAGCCCAGATATTGAAGATGACCAGCTGTTGGATGACTTTACCGACTCAAATATGCAAGACCACTCTGATGACAGTCCTGATGTGGATTTTGCCTCTATGAAAGATGGGGATGAGTCAATCACAATTGACAAGCTAAAATTTTCTCGTCGAAAGCTGAAGTTTCAGAAAGAATTCCATCAAGATTCAAACTTGCAATGGCCTGATAGGCGGCGATTTCCTCTTGTTTCAGAGACTAGGAGTAGGCTTAGCAAACATGAACAAAGGCATCATGGAGATAACTTTGGGACCTCTCGGAACATCAATGGCTTATATAAGCAAGTAAGAAGTAATGTTGTGAATTCCAGTGCTAGCAATGGTGGCCCCAAGTTTGGTGAGGAGTTCCATTGCTCCAACATCAGGATGAGTGACAGATACGACTCCCATGCTTGCAGCTGTAACCAACAGAATGAGTACAGAGCAAAGCTAGAATCCCAAACGACGAAAGTTGTGAGGGATAGCAAATCTGTGAGTAAGCCAGAACCCACATCAGATATGTCCAAACCATATTATCGTGGGAACAAGTACAATCAGGTTGAATATATACGTGAGAATTGTGGAAGACTGAAAAGCAAAACTATTAGTTCGAACAATCCTTTCAACCGAGATACAACTAATGCCCGGAAAGTTTGGGAGCCAATGGAATCACAGAAGAAGTATCCTCGAAGCAACTCAGATTGTGATGTTACTTCAAGATCTTCTGCTTTTAAGGTAGAAGGTATCGAATCTGATCAGCACCATCACTCATCTGATGCTAATAGATCTGAGAAAGTCACTGGGGATGTGGAAGTCAATCAGGAAGTTAAGGATTTAGAAGACTTGAGAGAGTCTACCCCTGGAACTGATGGAAACAGACAAAATGGATTCCATTTGTCTCCAAAACACCAATACATGAAAGAAGTGACAGATGAGGAGAGTGTGTGTTCTGCAACAATATCTTTTGGTGGGACTTCAGATTTGTCGGTTAGCTGCTCTTCCAATTCTGATAACTGCTCATCCTGCCTTAGTGAGGGAGATAGTAATTCTTCCTCAACAAATCCTCAAAATATTGAATCAACGTCTACATCAGATTCAGAAGATGCCAGTCAAAACTCAGAAGGAAGAGCAAATTCACCCTGCCCTCAAACTGTATTCTCCTCGTGTCATGAAATATTGGAGAAGAGGCAGAGTGCAGTGGAAGAGCAGCATTTTAGAAATCAGATGTCAGATTCTACAGGAACTAACTCGGTGGGCAACTTGCCTGCAGCAGCAAATCTTGATAATGGATGGGTAAATGTAGGTGTTGGTGCTCAATCTCGGATTGTACTTCCACCATTGCATAACCAGAGCATACAATTCCCAATGTTTCAAGCTCCTAGTGGCAGTTACTATCATCAGAGTCCAATTTCTTGGCCAGCAGCTCCTACAAATGGGTTGATGCCTTTTCCCCATCCCAACCAATATCTATTTCCGAGCCCTTTTGGCTATGGCTTGAATGGGAATACACATTTCATGCAGTATGGTGCCCTACAGCATTCAACCCCTCCACAGCTTAACCATGGTCATTTCCCTGCTATCCAGCCAATTGCTCAAACCAATGGCATTAATCTAAGGGAGCATGCCAAAATTACAAATCCAGGTGTGTTAAAAGAATCTCATCGTGAATCTAGTCCTCCGAAGGTTGTTCCAAGTGGAGAGCATCCAAGGGAAGCACCAAAGACCATGGAAACCGGGCAAAATGGAAAGTCTAACAATTCTGGTGCTGAAAGTACAGGCTTCTCTCTTTTCCATTTTGGTGGCCCTATAGCTCTTTCAACAGGGTTTAAATCTGATCCTGTTTCCTTGAAAGAAAAGATTACAGGTGATATTTCTTCAACATTATCAGCAGATCACACACAAGGCGATCAAGAGTGCAATAAGAAAAATTGCATCGAAGAATACAACTTGTTTGCGGCTAGTAATGGCATAAAATTTTCTTTCTTCTGATATAGCTAGAGAAAGTATGAGGTGGCTGTTTGAGAGTTCAGCCCCCTAAGTGATGGAATTTGAGTACTTTGTAATTTGGTACACAATAAGATTTAAGCATTTTTTTTTATTGGATAGTTTGATTGGTTTGTTTTCTTTGGTTTCTGATTTCTTTTCCTTATAAAGGGGAGATAAACATGGAAGGTTGAGTAAATTTCAGTGTGAGAAGAGTTTTCTGTATAAGATCAGCTCTTATAAGTTAATGAAGCATTTTATACAACAATGTCTTGCTATGTTTCATTCCATAAACCACTCCTTTTTTGTGTTCAAACTTTGTAGTTTGTTGGTAAAATCCCTGAGCATTGCATTTTTTTTTTTATGACGACAAACTGACTCTAGGTAGGACTATATTGGATCACCTTCAAGCTATAAATCCTGTGGTATAGTGATGCGCCTCAAATGCATGTGGCTCAACAGAAGTACTATTTGATTTTAAGCTTTAGGATTCTGAATCATTTGATTTTTCCATTGTGATTTATACAACGAGCCAACAATAGGTGATTGTATTGTGAATGAACATTGTTATGTATTACTCGTTCACTCTTTTTTATATTATAAATTTATTACTATATATTCTAAATATTTGACGTCCAATATATGAAACGTATTACCATACAAAGGAGGGATGAACGAGCGGCATAAAACATTACTCATCGTGGATAAACAGTGGTTATGCAACAAGTACTACGCCACTACCATACCTTGATGTGGTGCAGCAAACTGGTTTTACTTTCATATGGTTTTCTGTGCATGGAGTTGAACTGAATATTCCCTCCTTGTGTGCTTCAACTCAGAGCGCTATACCTAATCTTTGTTATGGGGATATATTGCTGTCTCAACATTAAGCCTTGCTTTTAATTGTCTCCAAGGTAACTTTTGTTGCTAAAAAAATAACGTTTAAAAAATCTATGTATTCTCTTAAAAATAATTAAATATCTATTTATTTTTAGTTGAAAATACTAATTAACCCCCAATGAAAAATATATATATATTCATATAGTTAAAAAGTAATGTGTTTTAGTCTCGAGTAAGAAGAATTCTTAGATCCGTATCTACCAGTAAGTTGCATATGAATCAAATCATGTACTTGCAAGTAACACATTTATCTCTATTCTGAATATCTATTTTGCCTTTGCCAGGATTTGACTATTTCTATCCATTGATATATTTCCCACTCGGTGTACATTTTATAATCTCAGGCCACCTCATCATAAACAAAGATGATCAAAATGAAAGCAAACTTTTTAGCTAAGCAAAATGAAAGCAAACTTGTGCTTATAGACGTTGCAAAAGTTGAATTTAAGGCTCGCTATTTGGCAGTCTGCTGAGAATAGTGTGTTCTGGCTTGTGATCACACTCAAAATCCAGATGAACAAATGCTCGTTCGACTTCCGAAAGTTCTTCAATCTTGATCTGCAATGACTCTCCAATTGCATGAGCTTCTTTCAATGGCAGATCCTCTGGAAGTTCGATGTCAACCTGTTGAAAAATGACTTGATATCATTTACGACGAAAAACTCGGCTTTTCTATCTAGCCTAAGAATTTATATACTTATCAGAAGTGAACCACCTGAAAAATAATGTATAACAACTTTTAAAGACACAAGTCTTGCCAGTATCATGTTGGAGACACTACTCTCGCCTGTTTACTGTGCATAACTCAAAAAAACCTCGTTTGCACGTGAGGGGTTCTTTAACAGATGGAAGTCCTATTATAGCTATGCTTCTAATGCTACCTCTGGAGAAATAAAAAATTCTTAGGAAGAAGAACTGAACATGGGGAAAGCAATTGGCTGACCTCGACAAAGTAGAGAACGCCAAAGGTATAAGCTCGTACTGTGTCAACCCGCTTGATCTGGGGATGGTGCCTTAGGACCAGATAGGTGAGTTTCTGCAGCACTTCAGGAGGAGCTGATTGTCCAACCAGTGACACTGCAAGGAGAAACAAGTAGATGGTTAGCGACTGCTATAAAAATCATAAACTTCACCAGACAGTTTTCAGTCATTGAGGAAAAGCCTAAACTTCTCGTCAGGATTTGATCAGTTTGAAGTAGAACCATATGATGTTTCCGCATACTATCCTCCAACTTAACAGTTATGTAGGATTTCTTTACTGCTCTTTAAGTTTCTATGATTTTTGTGTCCCAAGGCGTTATATTGCATATTGTCGTAGCAACTCACTAATTGTAAAAAAAAAACGAAAATCCAGAGGGTGTATGTGTTATGATGAATTTTAGAGCTTTAACACTATGTAAAGCTATACTTTGATAATGAAGTTTTCTCAAATCTAAGCAAAAATAATCTTTCATTTATTAATATCTAAAATGCACGAGTCTTATCTGCGCTGACAGGGTTATGGAGCAAACCTGCATTTTCCAAAACAGTGCCCGACCAATTTGAAATCGTATAAATAGCAAGGATTATGGCACCAGCAGGATCAATCCACCAATAAAACTTGTCACCGAGAACAGCAGCAACCAATCCGATCACATTTGTAACCACGTCAAAATAATGGTCCTGATAATTATAATTTCGCAGTTTTGAGGGATTATTCAGAAAGCTGTTAGCGAAGAAGTGAACAACCATGTAAATGAACCACAACATCCATATACAAGCATTCTTTTAAACTAATTTTACTATAAGACCTTTGCATACGCTCGGACAATCTTGTTTCCTGAACTTCTGCAGTAAATCCAAAGCACAAGTTTAACTGCAGTAGCTGTCAGCATAATTACATATAGCCAGACCAATTGGTTTGCACTCATCTTATCTGAAGGTTCGTCTTTAATTAATTGTTCTATAGCCTGCACCAGAACCTGAAAGCCTGCAAACATATAGCAGGAAAGAATTTGCACACAATTTCATGACTTTTAGAACTTTTCCAGTGTAATCAGACAGCAAAACTTTTTGAGAGCTGGAACATTACAGACGACAAAGAAGTTAGATTCCCAACATATATCATAAGAGAGTTACGAACATAATTGTCCCTGAAAGTATGTGGAAATGCTTCTAATGCTTCTAGCTTCCATTGTAAATCAGGGGATTATAACGCTACTCCAAACAACATTAACCATAGGCCTAATACTATTTCTCCTACTCCTTCACAAGTTTTTATCTTCAAATTGCTACCGAGACAAAAGAACTATATGGTTCACGTGGTTGTTACAAGCATGTCTCACCAATAATATTCATGATTAGTTGTTCTCGAAGTTTGTGAACATGATTTATGATCTCTTTTCTCGATATATATTTACCGTAGGGAAATGACCTGAAGTGCAAATTGTCTATGCAACAAGTTCAAATTTAGCAGCTGCAGAAGTTGACGTGTGAATGCAAAATGGCAAATTTTATCAGTTTAGTTAAGCAAAAACTAAGAACAGATTTTTAGAGCCACCAAACACAAAAAATTACGAATATTGCATATAGTCGCTTAAAATAGTTTATAGAACCAATGAAATTCTTGGAGTGACATATTATAGATTATATTCTGAACTTTCAATTCTATAGCTCGAGAAGTTGATAACATGAATGACAAAGGTAAGAATTCTTCAGTACCATTAATTGCTAATATTCTCTTCAAACAGGATTTGGCAATAAAAATTTACAAGATACTAACCCCCAAGTAATATGTATTGTTCGGTATCAGCATAACAGGAAAATTAAGAGCTGATTGATAAATCCACGAAGACATACCAAGTGTTGCCATGACAGCAGCAAAAACGATAATTCCTACCGGTTGCACTCTTAGCTTTCCAATGGGGTATTTATATATGTTTATATTTTTCATTGACAAGTGTGTGAACCAAAGGATGCCACCAGCCATAAGGTCGAGCAAAGAATCCAGAGTTGATGCTGCAATGGCCAAGGATCCACTTTTCACTGTAGCGTAAATCTGCAGTCCATTCAAGATAGTTGCTCTAATTAGTAAGGGAAGTTTTTCTTAGATGTAGTTACTAAATTGTGTTGGATATCACTTTACATCAAGTGATTTCAAGAGTTCAATCCATTAACCGAAGTCATAGACACAATGTATGTTATATTTTTGAGCAGCCCCCGCTATCGATAACATAGATCAAGCTAGATTAGGACTAGATTGACACAACAGATTACTATCTAGCTCAGAAAACAGAACTATTTGGATATATTCTGTAGCACTCAGGCAAGGGATTACTGGAAGACAAAAGACCGTACTAAAAGAAAAAGAAAATGCTATATCGTAAATGGGAAATTCAAAAAAGTAATGTCATAATACCTTAAACGCGAGCAAAAACACGTTTGCCCAATTAGAAATGTTCATTGCCCTCTCATGCTGAGCTTGTTCTTTACGGTCTTGTTCTTCATCAATGACATTTTGTGAATCCAACGAGTCTACTTCCTCAAAGGACTTCAAGGTAGCAAATTGTCGTTCATAGTATTCTCTTTCTCCTGATACAGAGAAGTATGAATATGATTATACGAAAATGAAACAAAGAAGCATCTTAGCAGTCAATTAACTCCGAAACTTCTCCCTGTGGACTCTAATTAACTTATATTTTCAACTAAAACCTGCATTATCGTAAATTGATTAACATAATAAACATAATTAAATTATACTGATTTTTCCCTCAAAATCATCATTTTTGCCCTGTTTTCTGTGAAATCATATATCTAATCTTTTCATACTAACATGGAAAAATAACATTCATTAGTTACAAACTAAACTAATGAGTTATGAGTATAAACATGTTTAGCTATTTACTCATGACCATCAACAGAGAAGTTTAGAATAGCATATAATCTAAACTAGTGAAAGCCAACTTTTCAAGATTAGCAAGATAATAAGATTATAACTCGGTGCCCAAAACTCCTATTATGTACAGGGTCCGGAAAGAGTCTCAAAATTCACTACTTGAAAACTGTAATCAGATATAGTATATATGATGTATACCTTCAGCTATGCCAGTGGTTTTAGAGAAGTCAAGATGGAAAGAAGCCTCAGGATCAAGGCCTGGTCGGATCTTGTCAGGCAGATTAGAGAAGAAATCAAATTTGAAAGCATTAACTGAATTGCAACGCATTTGCTTGGGCTTTTCACCTTCATTTGGTAACAATTGCTTTTGCAGATCCATACTCAAAACTCACAAATCACAATCCAAGAAGAAGAAACACTTCTCTAGATCAAATTGAAACCACCTAGTTGTCAACTAGCAAACCTATTCTGAACCACATTCACCAATTGTGAATGTGTGCTTATAATGATGATTCACTAGTAGTGTCATATGTTAATGCATCGTAATGCGCGGGTTCAAAAAGGGTTGAACTTATTTTAAAATCTATTGTCGTAAACCAAAAAAATTATCAATCCCAAGCTAATGAAGGATAAAACCTGAAGGGAGAGAAAAATGAAAAGAAAAAAAATTACAAATCTAAAAGGCTTGAGAAGACCATTCACTCAGAGAAGGACAAAAACCAGAAACAGATGTATCACACTATGTCTGAAGCTTGTGGTGTGTTAATGCATGCTTAGATGCAATCACTCTTTTTTTTTTTTTTTTCTAATATAATAATTCAAACTTAAAATATTTGATTTTAATAGATTATTATTCGATTATTTCACCTAATTTTTCCCGGGTGCTCTTTATTATTTTAAAACGCTCAATGTTGAGGTGATCATGCATGAATTATCACCTCAATGCAAGCGTGACATGTTGGTGTGTGTTTTGGATCCATTGAATAGGAATTGCAACACCTGTTTTATAGCAGCCATTGGCTTTATGTAAGGCCTGAAAACCTTTGACTGTGTCTGCATGGCTACGAATAAGTGTCTCTCACCTATTAGGCCATGCAATACTTGCAATATATTCATTCATATGTAATTATTAATTTTTTCTCGGTAATGATAGTACACGACGGGTTAATCTTAATCTTTATTAACAAATTTTATGAAAATTAGTGACATGAATAATTATCTGGCGCTTGGAATCTTTTAATCTAAAATGTTATGAAATTATCAATATAGAAGGATATTCAATTCCGAAAGAATTTGTGATAATTTAACACGTTTATGAATATTATTCGAATTCCCACATAGATACTGTTTGGCTACGCATGCTATAGATAGGACTCTATCTTACATCAAGAAAAACAGATACAAATAGCTTCTCTCATTCTCTCTCATATATTTCTCTTAATTTAAAATTTTATGAGATCATCAATATAAATGGATATTTAATTCCGAAAGAATTTGTGATAATTTAACATATTTATGATTATTATTCAAATTCCCACATCGATATTGTGTGGCTAAACCTTGTATTTCGAATCTAAACAATAGCGGTGTGTAACTTTTCTTGAATGTTTGTTGTAAAATAGGGCTCTATGTTACATTAAAAATAAAAATACAATAGCTTCTCTCATTTTCTCTAATATATTTCTATCTTCTATTATTCTCTTTAATTTCATAACAAAAAATGATAAATTTAAATTATTACTTAATACCACACTGCTTACTTATAAATCTTATCACTTATATCTCACACGAAGGTGAGACACTGAGCTATGATTTTACATTTCAGTGACTTCCAATTGAATCTAATTTTCGAATGTTTCACTAATGTGAGACATTATCATGTCTTCTTTTCCTTTTTCTTTTTTAGGTCAATTGTGCACTAAAAAATGGAGACTAGACAATTGGAACATGCATGTGGTGAGGACCACACTAGTTAATTAATTTCTTCAGTCCAATTTGACAAATCATTTGTGTGCTAACGGAAGTCGTCATTATAATGATACACTGAAAAGATAGCTGTTGGAATTTATTGGCAAAGAGTCGTGTCTCTATAGGTTCATCATAATTAATGGATGCCATGCAAAACTCATTTACTTCAGTTTGGTGTCGCCAATTACCACTGAAAGATAATAAGGTAGCGATCGATATTCGAGAATAAATTTAGACAAGAATGAAATAAATTTGATAAAAAAATATAGAGTAAATGACTTAATACTTTTTTGTATTTTGTCAAAAGTACACAATACCCCTATATTTTAAAACGTAACTAATTATCCTTCTCTCCCTGTATTTTATAAAAATAATTGAATATCCTCATGTATTTTAAAACATAATTAATTATTTTTTTATATTTTAAAAATATAGTTAAATACCCCTGTATTTTTAAAACACAGGGGTAATAGAATGGGCCCTATATTACGTAATTCATCATGTGCATGACCAAAAAAAATCTTGCGCGTGACCAAAAAAAAGTCATCTTAATTTTTTAAGCGATGTTGCCGGCTGCTAGGTTGAACAGATCCAAATATAAAACATGTTGTTTTGAGTAAATCTAATTTAACCTTGGGTGGTAGGTTAGAAGAAAATGACTCAGGCGCTGAACTACTACTAATTTTTGGTACATCTGAATAACGACGTTTAATGAAGAATAAATAACAAAGAAAAAGACACACAAAATTTACGTGCAACGTAATGTCCTCTCATAATTACATGTGTATATGGTCTTGATTTAGTATTAGACTCCATATTTGTGGGGCTCAAATTTTCATTACTCGACCGAATGACTATTGGCCAAACTAGAAAAATTTTATATATAAAATTAAAAACAGTCCCAATGAGGACCAAGTAATATGTTTCAAGGACCAAAAGATCAGCTGATAATAAATGTAAGGACCATGTAAGATATCGGGCTAGCTAGGAAATTTCAGATTTTTCTTTTTTTTGGTCAAAAAGGATATTTTCGATTCAGATTCTAAGATCATTTGACAATGGTGTATAGTCTGATTCTCACTCTCGTCTACTCAATCAAATAATTAAGAAATTATATAGTTTTTCAAACATATTTGGCTTAACTGTGAAATTTTAATTTATTAAACTGTAGAGCTTTTATTAATAGAACTTTAGTTAGAATTACTATTGAATAGAAGACGTTGACTGTTTGGCATTGTCATGTCAAAAGTAATATTTTCAAGTACTCTTGAAAATTTTTGAGAAAAATAAAATACGGAGGGATAACTTTTTATTAAAGAAAAAAAGAATCAATTACTTGCATGATGTAAAAAAGCTTTGAAAGCATTCCTCAAAAAGTTTCAATTTGAAACTTCTTATATTTTAACTTTAGCTATTACCTAGAAGTTTTTTTTTAAAATGAGCTAAATAGATTAGTTTTAACTTCTAAACTCATACGAAACGCGTTTAAGTATCTAAAAACTAAGCCAAATAGAACCTCAGTATTGATTGTAGAGTTGGTTCTTTTGTGTGTTGATTATCACTGGTCTCAAAAAGGAATTTAACAAAGAGTTTTCCTATTTACTCAACTCATGCTTTACCTCTTTCTATATACCATAAAAGTTTTTACCATATAAAAAGAGATTTGGTATTCAGTATAAAATTCTTATAATACAAGGTAAAACACTATCCATATGATATAAAATATTACTCTATCCGAACTTATTGCAGATTTGTTGCTAGACCTAAAATTTAGGTGATTACCATTTAAAAGTTTCTACAGAAGCAAGATTAGCATACCATTTTTCTTTTTCTTTTTCTTTTTTTTGGGGTAAAAAATAGCATACCATTTTGTAAATTGTATCTATCCCCAAATATCATGAGAACATTTATGTAGGTAGAGGATATGGATAAGCCATTCATTTTTTTCTACTAAAAAGTTACTACTCCTTTAATGCCCACTCGTAAACTCCAAAACAATATATTGAATGTCTTCTCCTTAGAATTAAATTGTCGTTAAGATGCTTATATTATAAAGCTTTGCAGCATTTACATGTATGCATGAAATACAAAACTCGTTAAAATTAACTGAAAAAACTAATGAGGCGAATTAGATGAAATAAAAAAAATTGTTCAGTGAATGATTTGAAATGAAAAAAAAAAAAAATAGTGAACAATTTGAAAATTCGTGTTAATTTAATGACCTATAACGCAGTTTATCCTTCATAAGAAATACACAAACTTCCACGATATATCTTGGGAAAATGTTAATAGTCATTGGCGCATCAAAAACTCATAGAATTTAGAGAAAGTATATATCTGATGGGAATATAAAAAGACAAAGATATATATAGCAAAGAAGAATTACCTTGAAGCACACCCTTTGCAGCTGAGAGATCAATGTTGAGAGGGTTTTCTGGATCAACTTTACATTTCACTTTATCTGGTAACCTCTGAATGAAATCTCCCTTCATGTGATCCATAGACAACAAATGATTAATTACTCCATTTTTGTTCTTATTTTTCATCTCTCCCATCAATGGCTCTGTTGCATCCTTTTCATACTCCATTAGTTTTCGACTAAATTAAGAAACACGGGTTTTGCTGCAACGAGGATCCGTTTTTAATCAGTCAACTTCAAAACAACGTACGGGCAGCAATTGCAACTTTCTAAACGTAACTGAAAGCTCAAAGTTTAGATTTGGAACACCTTTATATACACAAGAATTAGATGCATATTTTACAGACAAATGTATCCAATGCCTCCTTCTATTTATTATAAGATGCAGTTATTGTTTTTTTGTCATTTTTTTTTTTGGGGGGGTGACCATGAACTTTCACATTGAAATTAATGTTATTTATGGTCTCTGAACTAGGCAGAACTCTATTATTTGATTTTGTCCAATAGAATATATAAAAAATAATAATGAGCTTTTTTCTCCAATATAATATTGCAGTTTTTTATTGTTTTTGGAAAAAATATAATATTGCAGTTAACAGAAATAATAGTAATTGGTGAATTTGAACGGTTGAACCACTATATATTAAAGTATTATCAGTCGAACATTATGTGTCCATTTGTTTTTACCTGCTACCTTATGCTAATCCATGTTGTGATGCTTACAAAACCATGTGGTCAAACTCAATATTTATTCACTTCTAGGTTTTGGTTCACACACAGTTATTAGGACAGGCGGGAGTAAGTCAAACATAATCCATCAAGAAATTGAAGGCTCCAATGCGGTGGTGTCTAATCTTGATCAATGTCTTGTGGACTGACTGATGTGGAGATGTTCCTTGGGTTAATAAAAAAAAAAAAAGAACCTTAATATTATGCATTCCTTTCTTTTTCTTTTAGAGTATCGTTGCTAAAATCTGATGTTGGTTCTGGCTCAACTTTTCGGACTACATAGTAACTTATGCAAGCAGCAAGTCCATCTTGTGATGCTTATAAGACCATGGGGTCAAACTCAATATCTATGCATTCCTATTTTTTTCTAATATACAATAGAGGTCGAAACTATAGTTTAATTTTAAAATTTCTTATTACAATAGATCAAACGCAATTTTTATGCATTCCCGATTCTTTGAGTATGTCTTTAGATGATCGTATTTTTCTTTTAAATTGATCTACAGTTCATATGAATCGTTTACAGTAATATACTAGGCCTTTAATGACGAATGAATATTATCACCTTAACGCGATCTTATAGAGCTTCTTTATTGTCTTCTACTATAGTCTTTTCAAGATCTTTGGTTTGTAGATGTACTTCAGTATCTAATATCCATGACAAATAATTATTGCTTGTTATGTCAAGAGTAGTAAACTCGAGCTTTATAAGGTTTGACGTTATAATACTAAAAAATGTCAAATAAAATTTAGTTAATAGAAATTTGTAAGAAAATTAGAGTCTAGATGATGGATTAAAGAAATAAAAATACATAAATTATAATAAATAAATTATTTATTTAGTAAACTAAGTTGCTCTTTAGTATAAAATATGAAATTAAGTGACACAGAACATCTAACAACCATATGGAAGAGGAAGAAATCAATCTCCTTCTTCCTAATCTTATTGGCCTTACAGCGGGGCCGACCTGTTGCCAATCAATTTTTCGGCCTCATATGAGAATGAAAAACTGGAGCATTTTCTGCATCGGTGGATGAAGAATGCCAAATTAGATATAAATAATTATTTGAGAATTAAAATTATTTATGTCCAAATCCTTGTTTATGGGGTCATTCATGTGTTACTGTGAGCAAAGGAAACCTATGTCCAAAATTGATCCGGTATTCCTGTTCGACAACGGAAACTATGTCCAAAATTATAAATCCTGGCATAGGTTCCCTTTAGTTTAGTTTCATTTTTTTCATGTTTATAATTTAATTATTTATCTTTTCTGAAATATAAGATTCACCAAATATATATTTGGTGATCTATTTATTTATGTAAATATATGTATATGTATATATGTAATATTTTGATCTACAAAATAAAATAGTACAATTGAAAAAAGAGAAGAATTATATGTACCTTTGAAAATTTCTGAGAATTGAGGTAAAATGATTGAACTGACTACCTGTGCATTATTATTATGGCAGAGTTTTGTGTTGATAACGTATTATAAAATAATTACTTAAAAGATAATAATATGAGATAGAACTGAGAGAATTCTATTGATTTTACTATATATTCTGAATTACAATGAAGCTCTATTTATAGAAAACATATGATACTATGCAATTATTATTGATGTATTACTATTTATACAGTATCCGTCGGTACCACTATGTGGCGCACTGTTCAAATAGTACTATTTGAACAATAATTCTTGTTGCACCAATGGCATTTTATGCATATGACGCGTGTGAATATGGCAATAATCATCTAATTATTAAGCAGGTGGGCACGTGGAAATGCCAAATCAAACGAGGCTACGCTCAATAATATAATGCTTGGATTCAAAGGATGCTGTTTGCAGAATATTACTTCCACTGACCTCTTGATTTTCTCCAAGAAAGGAAAATTATGGGGACATTGGGGCTTTGTGAACAACTCATTAATAACAGTTATCCCCTGGCCTCCATCCCACAAAAAATATCGCCATTTAAATTTAGGCCAATTTAACAGTTATGAAATTATCAATATAGATAGATATTCAATTCCGAAAGAATTTGTGATCATTTAACACGTTTATGAATATTATTTGTATTCCCACATAATACTGTTTGGCTAAACCTTGTATTTCAAATCCAAACAAAGTCTAGCTGTGTACAACTCTTTTATATGTTTGCTATAGATAGGACTCTATCTTACATAAAAAAAAAAAAAAAAACAGATAGAAATAGTTTCTCTCATTCTCTCTCATATATTTCTCTTAATTTAAAATTTTATGAGATTATCAATATCGATGGATACTTAATTCCGAAAGAATTTGTGATCATTTAACATGTTTATGATTATTATTCAAACTCCCACATCAATATTGTGCAGTGTGGCTAAACTTTGTATTTTGAATCTAAACAATATCTAGCGGTGTATAACTCTTTTTGTATGTTTGTTGTAAATAGGGTTTTATACTAAACCAAACCAAACCATATTAAACTAAGTCTTATCCTACTAGGTGGGGTCGGCTATATGGATTATGCGATGCCATACATTCTTGTCGAGAGTCATCTCCTCTATAAGTTCTATACACGTAAGGTCTCGTCTAATTGTCTCCGTCCAAGTTATTTTAGGTCTACCTCTACCCCTCTTCTGTTGTACTATTTCTGAACCTTCGCACCTTCTAACATACATCTCAACAAGTCGTCTCCTGACATGGTCAAACCATCTCAAACGATTTTTTATCATCTTATCATCAATTAGGGCCACTCCTACTCTTTCACATATCACCTTATTCCTAATCTTGTCCTTCCTAGTTTTGCCACACATCCATCTCAACATTCTCATTTCAGCCACTGACATTTTATGAACATGTTGATATTTCACCGCCTAACACTTCAAACCATATAACCTAGCAGGTCTAACGGCTATCTTATAGAACTTCCCTTTTAGCTTAAGTGATATTTTTCGATCACACAAGATTCTTGACGCATTTCTTCATTTCATCTATCCTGCTTTAATTTTGTAATCAACGTCTACATTAATCTATCTATCTTGTTGAACCATAAAACCCAAGTGTCTAAAACTCTTTTTTTCTTAGTAATCTTTCTGAGTCTAGTCTTACTTCTATCTCATTTGTCGACTTATTTTTGCTAAACATACATTCCATATATTCTGTCTTTGACCTACTTAACTTAAAACCCTTAGATTCTAAAGTTGATCTCCATAATTCTAGCTTAGTATTTACACATTCTCTAGACTCATCTATCAAAATAATATCATCTGTAAATAACATCCACCACGGTATTGCATCTTGGATGTGGCTAGTGAGTTCATCCATGACTAGTGCGAAAAGGTATGGGCTCAAGGCAAATCCTTGATGTAGTCCTATTGTAATCGAAAAAAGACTAAACTCTCTTTCCCTCGTCTTTACGCTAGTTAAATAGGGCTCTATGTTACATTAAAAATAAAATAAAAATACAATAGCTTCTCTCATTTTCTCTAATATATTTCTCTTTGTCTTCTATTATTTTCTTTAGTTTCATAACAAAAATCGATCAATTAATATTATTATTTAGTACCACACTGTTTACTTATAAATCTGTCACTTATATCTCACACGAACGTGAGACATTAAGCTATGATTTTACATTTCAGTGACTTCCAATTAAATATAATTTTTAAAATTTTCACTAATGTAAGACATTACGCGATAATTGCTCTTGGCCTTCTTCTTCTTTTCCTTTCTCTTTTTTAGGTCACTTGTGCACTAAAAAATGGAGACTAGACAATTGGAACATGCATTTGGTGAGGACCACACTAGTTAATTAATTTCTTCAGTCCAATTTGACAAATCATTTGTGTGCTAACGGAAGTCGTCATTATAATGACACTGAAAAGATAGCCGTTGGAATTTATTGGAAAATAGTCGTGTCTCTATAGGTTCATCATAATTAATGGATGCCATGCCAACCTCGTTTACTTCAGTTTGGTGTCGTCAATCAGACAATCACCACTGAAAGATAACAGGGAGAATAAATTTAGACGGGAATGAAATAAATTTAGTAAAAAATATAAAATAAATGATTTAATATTTTTTATATTTTATTAAAAATACATAATATTTTTTATAGTTTAAAATGTGGTTGATTACTCCTCTCTTCATGTGTTTTATAAAAATAAAAATAATTGAATACCCTTATATATTTTACAATATAACTGATTATTTTTTATATTTTAAAAATATAGTTGAATATTCTGTAGGGGTAATAAAATGGGCCCTGTATTACGTAATTCATCTTGTGCATGACCAAAAAAAATCATGCGCGTGACCAAAAAAAGAAAATGATCTTAATTTTTTAAGCGATACTGCCTAATTTGACCTTGGGTGGTAGGTTAGAAGAAAATGACTCAGGCGCTGAACTAATTAGTATTTTTGGTACATCTCAATAACGATTAACGACGTTTAATGAAGAATAAATAACAAAGAAGAAGACACACAAATTTACGTGCAACATAATTTCCTCTCATAATTACATGCGTATATGGTCTTGATTTAGTATTAGACTCCATATTTGTGGGGCCCAAATTTTCACTATGATTGCTAGCCAAACTAAAAAAATTTTATGTAGAAAATTAAAAACAGTCCCAATGAGGACCGGGTAAGATGTTTCAAGGAGGGGTAATTCTACATTTAGTCCTTATTATTTGTAAAGTGTCTCAATTTAGTCTTTATTATTTAAAATGTCTCAATTTAATCCTTATTGTTTTATCAAAAGTTTTAATTTCATCTTTATTGTTTAATATATCACAATTTAGTCTCTATTATTTTTCAAAAAGTTTCAACTTCGTCCCTATTATTTTTAAAAAGTTTTAATTTCGTCCTTATTGTTTTCTTAAAGTTTCAAATTCATCCCTATTATCCAATGACTCAATTGAAATTTTTTGAGAAACAATAGGGATAAATTTGAAACTTTTTAAAAATAATAGGGATAAAATTAAAATTTTTTGGGAAACAATAAGGAGGAAATTAAAAACTTTAAACAATATAGATGAAATTGAAACTTTTAGAAAAACAATAGAGACTAAATTGAGACATTTTAAATAATAGGGACTAAACTGAAACACTTTATAAACAATAGAGACTAATGTGAAATTTTCCCTTTCAAGGACCAAAAGATCAAATGATACTAAATGTAAGGACCATTTGAGATATCGGGCTACCTAGGAAATTTCAGATTTTTCCTTTTTTTGGTCAAAAAGGATTTTTTCGATTCAGATTCTAAGATCATTTGACAATGATGTATGACTGATTCTCACTCTCATCTACTCAATCAAATAATTAAGAAATTATATAGTTTTTTAGACATGTTTGACCTAACTGTGAAATTTTAATTTATTAAACTATAGAGCTTTTTATTAATAGAACTTTAGTTAGAAGTACTGTTGAATAGAAGGCGTTGACTACTTTGCCTTGTCATGTCAAAAATATTATTAAAAAATATAGAAGGGTATTCTTGAGAAATTTTGAAAAAAATAAAATACGGAGGGATAATCTTTTTATTAAAAAAAAAAAGAATCAATTACTTGCATGATATAAAAATAGCTTTGAAAGCATTCTTCAAAAAGTTTCGATTTGAAACTTCTTATTTTTTAGCTTTAGCTATTACCTAAAAGTTTTTTAAAAAATGAGCCAAATAGATTAGTTTTAACTTTTAAACTCATATGAAACTCATTTAAGTATTTAAAAACTAAGTCAAATAGAACCTTAATATTGGTTGTAGAGTTGTTTCTTTTGTGTGCTGATTATCACTGGTCTCATAAAGGAATTTAACAAAGAGTTTTCCTATTTACTCGACTGATGCTTTACCTCTTTTTATATACAGTAAAAGTTTTTACCATATAAAAAAAGATTTGATATTCAGTACAAAATTCTTATAATACAAGGTAAAACACTATCCGTCTGATATAAAACATTACTCTATCTAAACTTATTGCAGATTTGTTGCTAGACCTCAAATTTAGGTGATTACCATTTAAAAGTTTCTACAGAAGCAAGATTAGCATACCATTTTTCTTTTTCTTTTTCTTTTTTTTGGGGTCAAAAATAGCATACCATTTTGTAAATTGTATGTATCCCCAAATATCATGAGAACATTTATGTAGGTATAGAGGATATGGATAAGCCATTCATTTTTTTCTACTAAAAAGTTACTGCTTCTTTAATGCCCACTCGTAAACTCCAAAACAATATATTGAATGTCTTCTCCTTAGAATTAAATTGTCGTTAAGATGCTTATATTATAAAGCTTTGCAGCATTTACATGTATGAATGAAATGCAAAACTCGTTAAAATTAACTGAAAATACTAATGAGGTGAATTAGACGAAATAAAAAAAATTGTTCAGTGAATGATTTGAAATGAGAAAAAAAAAAAAAAAAAAAAGTGAATAATCCCGGACCCCCCTGTGGTTAAGCAAAACTAGTTATAACCCCCCTGTGGTCTAACAAATATAGCCGAACCCCCCTTATGGTCCATCCGTTGATGCACACCGCCCCCCTCCGTCAAATTTTTCGTCAAAACTGATGAAATATGTACCACATGCGAATAAAATACGATTTTTATTGGTTTTTAACATATTCAACTAGATGATTTTTTTTTATTTAGTGATAAATAAAAAAATAGGTGAAAATGAAAAGAAAAAAGAAAAAAAAATATTTTTTTTAATTACTAATATTATTTTATTATTAAATACGTTAAAAACTAATAAAAATCGCATTTTAAGCGCGTTTGTTATACTTTCCGTCAAAAATGACGGAAAATTTGACGGAGGGGGGTGGTGTGCATCAACAGGTAAATCACAGAGGGGTCTGGCTATATTTTTTAGACCACATGAGGGTTATAGCAAGTTTTGGTTGACCACAGGGGGGTCCGGAGCTATTCACCCAAAAAAAAATAGTGAACAATTTGAAAATTCGTGCGAATTTAATGACCTATAACCAGTGGCGAACCCAGGCTACGGGAGTCAATACATGCACTACAGTGATACAGTGAAACAATCAAAGGGCGTTCACAGTTCGATATAAAAGGGTATTATAATTAATTGGGAACTACTAACTCTCAAAATAGAAGTTATTCTTGTTGGTCAAGCATTTGAATATTGAAATGAACCATGCACGTTCGATTCTCTATAGGTGCACTCCTTTCCTTTTTCCTTTATCAATAGCTACTACGTAACAAATTGGCAAAAAAAGAAGCTTTTACATACACTCTTGTCTATGTAGGTCCGCCACTGCCTATAACGCAGATTACCCTTCATAAGAAATACACAAACTTCCACGATATATCTTGGGAAAATGTTAATAGTCATTGGCTCATCTAAAACTCATAGAATTTAGAGAAAGTATTTATTTGATTGGAATATAAAAAGACAAAGATATATATAGCAAAGAAGAATTACCTTGAAGCACACCCTTCGCAGCTGAGAGATCAATGTTGAGAGGGTTTTCTGGATCAACTTTACATTTCACTTTATCTGGTAACCTCTGAATGAAATCTCCCTTCATGTGATCCATAGACCACAAATGATTAATTACTCCATTTTTGTTCTTATTTTTCATCTCTCCCATCAATGGCTCTGTTGCATCCTTTTCATACTCCATTAGTTTTCGACTAAATTAAGAAACACGGGTTTTGCTGCAACGAGGATCCGTTTTTAATCAGTCAACTTCAAAACAACGTACGGGCAGCAATTGCAACTTTCTAAACGTAACTGAAAGCTCAAAGTTTAGATTTGGGACACCTTATATACACAAGAATTAGATGCATATTTTACAGACAAATGTATCCAATGCCTCCTTCTATTTATTATAATGTGCAGTTATTGTTTTTTGTCATTTTTTTTTGTAGGGTAGGGGGAGGGGGGGGGGGGGGGGGGGGGGGGTGGCGGCGCGCGCGGGGCGGCTTGCTGACCATGAACTTTCACATTGAAATTAATGTTATTTATGGTCTCTGAACTAGGCAGAACTCTATTATTTGATTTTGTCCAATAGAATATATAAATAATAATAATGAGCTTTTTTCTCCAATATAATATTGCAGTTTTTTTTTTTTTTTGGAAAAGCATAATATTGCAGTTGACTCTACAGAAATAATAATAATTGGTGAATTTGAACGGTTGAACCACTATATATTAAAGTATTATCAGTCGAACATTATGTGTCCATTTGTTTTTAGCTGCTACCTTATGCTAATCCATGTTGTGATGCTTACAAAACCATGTGGTCAAACTCAATATTTATGCACTCCCAAGGTTTGGTTTACACATACTAATTAAGTCGGGTGGAGGTAAGCCAGACATGACTCATCAATAAATCAAAGACTTTAATATGGTAGTGCCTAATATTAGTCAATGTCCCATGAACTAGCTGATGTGGGGATGCTCCCTGGGTTAACAAAAAAAAAAAAAAAAACTCAATATTTATGCATTCCTTTCTTTTTCTTTTGAGTATAGTAGCTAAAATCTGATGTTGGTCAAGCTTAACTTTTTGGACTACATAATAACTTATGCAAGCAGCAAGTCCATCTTGTGATGCTTATAAAACCATGTGGTCAAACTCAATATCTATGCATTCCTATTTTTTTCTAATATAATAGAGGTCGAAATTATAGTTTAATTTTAAAATTTTTTATTACAATTGATCAAATGCAATTTTTATGCATTATTGTTTCTTTGAGTGTGTCTTTAGATGGTCACATTTTTCTTTTAAATTGATCTGCAGTTCTTATGGATCGTTTACAGCAATATACTCGGCCTTTAATATGACGAATGAATGTCATCACCTTAACGCGATCTTGTAGAGATTCTTTATTTTCTTCTACTATAGTCTTTTCAAGATCTTTGGCTTGTAGATGTACTTTAGTATCTAATATCCATGACAAATAATTATTGCTTGTTATGTCAAGGGTAGTAAACTGGAGCTTTATAAGGTTTGACATTATGATACTAAAAGATGTCAAATAAAATTTAGTTAATAGAAATTCATAAGAAAATTAAAGTCTAGATGCTGGATTAAAGAAATAAAAATACATAAATTGTAATAAATAAATTATTTATTTAGTAAACTAAGTTTAAGCTTTAGTATAAAATATGAGATTAAGTAAAAATATGTTAGGCATATAAAGAAATATTAAATAACAAAAATAAGTGTTGAATATAAAATATGACAGTAATATGCCAAATTAGATTTAAATAATTATTTGAGAATTAAAATTATTTATGTCCAAATCCTTGCTTATGGGGTCATTCATGGATTACTGTGAGCAACGGAAATCTATGTCCAAAATTGTTCTGGTATTCCTGTTCAACAACGGAAATTATGTCCAAAATTATAAATTCGAACATGGGTTGCTTTTAGTTTTATTTTCAATTTTTTCATGTTTATAATTCAGTTATTTATCTTTTCTAAGATATAAGATTCACCAAATATATAAATTGGTGATCTATTTATATATGTAAATATGTATATGTAATATTTTGATCAACAAAATATAATAGTACAATTGAAAAAGGAGAAGAATTATACGTACCTTTGAAAATTTCTGAGAATTGAAGTAAAATGACTACCTGTGCATTGTTGTTATGACAGAGTTTCGTGCTGATAATATATTATAAAATAATTACCAAAAAAATAACAATATGAGATAGAACTGAGAGAATTCTATTAATTTTATTATATATTCTGAATTACAATGAAGCCCTATTTATAGGAAACATATAATATTATACAGTTATTATTGATGCATTATTATTTACACAGTAATCGTCGGCACCACTATTCGAACAATACACGGCGGCGCACTGTTCAAATAGTACTATTTGAACAATAATTCTTCTTGCACCAATGACATTTTATGCATATGATGCATGTGAATATGGTAATAATCATCTAATTATTAAGCGGGTGGGCACGTGGAAATGCCAAGTCAATCGAGGCTACGCTCAATAATATAGGGAGAAAACAATAGTAATTCCCTCCATCCCACAAAAAATGTCGCCATTTAAATTCAGGCCAATTTAGCAAAGGAGAAGCAAACAAAGAGGTCAATTTTACATAAATAGTGAAGGAAAAATAGAGTAAAATACATAACACTCGTGTATTAAGTTGAAATTACACATAAAATTTGTTGTTTTGAAAATTCACAAATATCCTACTTATGCTATACCCATTGTGCAAAAATATTTTTTTTCTGTAGGAATGCAACATTCGTTTCTCTGCAGATTGACAGTCTAATGACCACAACTCTCGACATATAAAGCGCTGTGCTCATTTCCTCACAAGACTTGTCAACTACATATTTCGATAAGATTAAACGATGTTACATTTCACCGAATTAAATCTAATAATTGAATGTTTAAAATATAGACGAAAAATTTGCTCTCGTGTGAAATTTAAATCATTCAAGAAGCTAATTTCTTAAAGATCGATATTTGTAAACCTCGTGCATAACTAACTTAAACCATACATCTTCTAAACAAAGTCATTTGTCCTAGAATTTAGCACCCTGCAAAAAGCCCTTCGAACCTGCACCAAATAACTCATGACTACCAACACAACTCAGCCATCGATACTTGAAGATTTTGAAAAGTGAAGATTTTCGAAAGTGTTGCGAGTGTTGACCAATACCATCACCAGGAAACATTATACTTTATTGAAGATTAGGTCAAACTTGTAAGTTCTACACGGTTGAAACAGAAGATTCTAATAAAACAAAAAAAAAAGCACTTAAACCGCTTCATTCGAGATATCAAAGAAAAGGGAGCTACACTTCCATATACAAAGATTCATATACGCACTTCACTGACGAGGAATTCCATCCCCCATCATCATAAAATAAAAAAAAAGTTAAACCTTAAAAGTAACATTTAATTATTCTCAATTTAAGTGCGTGAAAATATGCGTACAGATACATGATTCTTCAACTGGACGAAGGAATGCCTAGGGAAAAAATGGCAAGAAAACCTCCTCCAATCTATTATATCATTCAGTCACCAAACGCATACTCTACAAACCATCATCGACATGAAGAGGAAAACAACAGAAATGACATGTTAAGCCTACTTGTTAGTAGTCTCCACTACCAACCAAACTACATGAGGCATCTCTGCTTTTTCCTATGAATATCACACAAAAAAGCATTTTCCCCAAATCTGGGGAGTCAAATGAAACTCTTTGACATTTTTGCATTGTAAAGCATCGTGTTTTATATCGTTATGAGAAATATATACTGCAGAGAGGAAAACTGAGGATATTGTAAAGACACTAATCCCAAGCACTAGGGCCATACCCACCACCGTAGCTACCATAGGAACTGCTACTGTTACCTCCATAATAGTCGGCGCCGCCACCACTCCTGTTATAAGAGGAATCCCTTCTAAAATCACGACCACCAAAACGTCCTCCACCAGAACGTCGGTTTTTAACACCATAAGAAGCTCTACTTGCGAATCGAGTCAACCAATCAGGTACCTCCTGGTTAGCCTCTAGCATCAAATCAGTTAGTGGTTTTGCCATTGACATGTTATTTTCATTAAAGAAAGCTGTTGCCAATCCTGTCTTGCCAGCACGACCTGTCCGCCCAATCCGGTGCACATAATCATCAATATCGTTAGGGAGGTCAAAGTTGATTACATGAGCAACATGGGGAATATCAAGACCACGGGCTGCCACATCTGTCGCAACTAAAATTGGCGTATGTCCACTTTTAAAAGATCTCAGTGCTAGCTCTCTTTCCTGCAAAACAATTAGCAAATACGCAAAGTTCATAAAATTCTTAATTCCATTCTGCTTTGTCCAAATCACATTGAATTCAATGGATCTTTTACATAATTGAATCGAATTATTCCATGTCAAGTTTCATAATTCAGAGTCTAACAAGATCACAAGATACTTTATCAGAAAGGTCCAAAAACCCAACTAGGTTAGTTATTATGTTTAAAGACAGATATCAGACCATTAACAGCCTATTGTCCTATCATTTACATTCAGACATTTCTTGCACTTCTACAATGAGGCAAACTGGAAACACCACCTACATTAGGTTCAACACATTGATATCATAAAGTTCTTAAAGTCATCTGGACAGTCTTGGCGACAAGCATATCATGTTTTTACTTGTCATCTGGATGGATCTTGAACTTTGCTCCTTCAGATAAAAGGGTACTGTCAGAGCATTTACCTTCCAATTAGTGAGGAACTACAAGAATTTTAATTGTACACCCTAAAGCATCAGAATACTCCATTTACTGGTTGAAACCAAAAGGCAAACCTAACAAGTCACATTACAGAATACAGCACTATTTGCATCAGATTTTGTTTCTTTTTACCTGTTGTGTTCTATCACCATGAATCGTAGTTGCAGGAAATCCATTCATACATAACCAATGTTCCAAAGAGTCAGCTCCTTTCTTCGTTTCCACAAACACTAGAGTCAGAGCTTGCTGCAACAGATGAAATAGTTAATACACAGAGCCTGTAAACTAAATCAAAGCATAAACAGACTTCAGATAAGACGATTAAATTGTGGATACAAATTGGTGCAAGAGAACCGGCAGCAGCAGACTCTAACTGGCTGCCATGGTAAAGAAGACCTGGAAAACTCATACTAATACTCCAAAAGAAGTATTACAGGAAGATCTATACCCGAAGGGGAACTGAGCTCTCTTAGCATAAGCAAGCAGCGAGAGAATTGACTTGTAGATTTAACTGGTGTAATAGAAATGCAGCAGCACCAACTAACTGGCTGCCACAGGAAATGTCACCTAGAAAACTTAAATGAATCCTCCATAAGAAGTACGCACAAAATAAAATCTATACCCCAAGGGAAACTCATCCCTCTGTAGTATCAGCGATCAGCTGACTCAACAAGGCTACGGTTCAATTTTTTCCCTTCTACTTTTGCTTCCTTCTGAACAGGGAGGAGAGGAGAGATCTTAGGCACAGAGGGCATCAATGGTTCTAGCAATATCCCAAAGTGACCGCCCTTATTCAATTTGTACATTTGGATAAAGTTTTGGAAACACAGTTAAAACACTTAATAAGTTGTCAAACTGATTCAAAAGGCTCTTACATAGCTGGATCTCACAGGATAAAGTTTGGCGACCACTTAGAAAAAGATAAATAAAGCCGCATGATAAATAAGAGTGACAGCATAAATACCTTGCCATCAATGCCATTTGCCCTCTGAGCATGAAGAAGGTCCATAAGGTGGCTTCTCTTGTCACTCTCATGAACAAATTCAACTCTTTGAACAATCAAATCTGTACTTGAACCAACCCGGCCCACAGCCAAAAATATGTAGTTTGAGAGAAAATCAGAAGCCAATCTCTGCAGGCCATACAGAAAAGTAAGAACATTGCCCAATAAACTTTGAGACAGAAGATGCCATTATACAGCTATAGTCCTTCCATCAGCCCTAATTAACTGCTTCTTGAAAAGATGGCCTCACAGATGCAAGGAAAATATTTATTGCCAATTGCACATGCCTGTTAAATAGATAGAGAATGCTGGAAACTAAAGCTAACAACTTGCCCTCAATTATGAATTACATTTACCGTTCACACATGTTCCCAAATTTTCACATCAACCGTTTTAATCACAAGAAGAGCAATGCTGACACAGGTAAAGCTAGAGTGTTATGGCCCCGTAAAACTCACATGTGGTCTCTAGGACATATCAAAGCAAAAAGAGGGAAAAAAAAGGTCAATGTTTTCTTCTTTTTTTTGGGCTAGGTAAGGAGAAAGTCAATGTTGACCTATATATATAGATGAAAAACAGACATAATCCTGAGGGGGAAAAAGGAAATAGCTAAATAAAAACCTGAATCTCTTTTGGGAAGGTAGCACTAAACAACATTGTCTGTCTTTCACCTCGAGGAGGCATATCCATCTGCTCCACAATTTTCCTGATCTGTGGCTCAAATCCCATATCCAACATTCGATCCGCCTCATCAAGGGCCAGATATCTGATCATCTGCAATGAAACTTTAGCTCTCTCAAGCAGATCTACCAATCTTCCAGGAGTCGCCACAAGAATATCAACTCCTCTCTCGAGCTCACGCAGCTGCATAGATGAAATAATACTCAATTACATAGTATAAATAAGTAATCACACAATACACATCAGTCACCAAATAATCTTAGTTTCAAGATGATTTTAGGCATCCACATTCAAATGCTCAATCGATGATAGTAACCTCCTGAGTCAACCCAGAGTATATGATAAAATCAAGACTGAATAACCTAGTCAATGCTAGTAAAGAGAATACAAACTACTGAACTTAAACTGACCAACCAAGATATGCACAAGAACAAGATTGTCAGATACACTAGTCCTGATTGTAATTAGGATAAATAAATTATCAAATTCAGAGGATCACTGTTACAGTAGATATATCAATACATGATACAATTCACAAACTTTTGAGCACAATTAAATGTACAGATTTTAAAGCAACAATGAAGATTGTCATACAGAGCTATCTTGTTCAGCCACTATAAGAAATGTCTACTGCATCATGCCAAACTCATGTCTGATCTCAGAAAAAAAAAAGGCATGCACTGTTACCCAAAATAGAATGATCAATATAACTTTTCCTCAGTTCCTTGTATGAGGCAATAAAGGTTAAGGTACAGGAGAAGTAAACTGAAAAGATAGAAGACAGAAACAGAAGATAGACTTCAGGCTGGTCATCAGATTGCTCCTCCCTTGGGCAGACTGCAGACACCAGGAAAAACAAGGAGGGGTACTTGGTGTTAGATGAAAGAGACTTCCTCTAATCAATGCTCTTCCTCTACTATTCACTTTCTCTCTTGCTAAGTCAACTATATTAAAGCTTTAGCATCCTTGACTAAAAACAGGATAATACAAAAAGTCCTTCATGCACTTGTCAGTTCCCAATAAACACATTGGCACCAATGTTCCCATCTTCCATCTTTCAGGTGCATTCTAAAGTTCCGCAAAGTGCAATTACTATCACAAAGACTCTTTCTCGGCAACCCAGCATAGGATAGAAAGTAGGGAAAACAAAAGCAGGCAATGGAATTTTTATTGAGAAGTAAAAGCAGGCAATGTAAAGATACATAAGAAAAGAAAAAGAAGGCAAGGGCATTCAAAAGTACTCCAAAAGCTCCCTATTTCCTTAAGATATCTCTTGCACAAGCATCTATCTAACCTACTAGGGAGACGTATGGCAAGGAGACTAAAACGGTAAATTAATTGCAAATACAGCAGCTCTTAAGATCAAATAAGGAAATATTCAGCTATGTCTTTCTGTGATGTAGAGAAATACAAAAGAGAACTGGAATCACACGTTCGATAACATTTACCATCATAAAATTACCAAATGCAAAATTTGCAAACAGCCAAATCCATGACATTCTCACATGAATTAATACTCAGTATTTTCAAAAAAAAGCAGAAGAAATATAACCTGCTGATGTATTGGTGCTCCTCCATAAGCCACTACAACTCTGACACCAGTTTGATAGGAAAACTTTCTGGCTTCTTCGTGTATCTGCATGTCAAAATGCAAGACAGTTATTAAGATATCCAACAACGGAAGGAAAAGCATCAAGACGAATTAAAAATGTAAAGGCATGCCAGACATCAACTTCATATCAAAACCCACCTGCATTGAAAGCTCTCTTGTAGGTGAGAGGATAAGAGCAAGTGGGAACACAGTCCGGGTACCCCGCGGTTTCTGAGCGAAATGCCCCCTTAAAATTCCACTAATGATTGGAAAGCAAAATGCAGCAGTCTTGCCAGAACCAGTTTGAGCACATGCCATCAGATCTCGTCCTGCTAGAGATATGGGGATTGCATGACGCTGAACAGGAGTAGGCTTAACATACTTGCACCTCCGAATATTAAGATTTAGTGCATCCCCTAAATCTATCTCTGCAAAAGTATTCACAGGAGGCGGCACATTGTCTCCACTAGTCTCCACAGGAATATCCTCATAAGCATCAAAGTTAATACCAGTGTTCTCCTGCTCACTTAACGCACTCTCCGCATCTGCATCAATGTCCTCATTACCAAAGGGGTTCACTTCCCTCTCTGAACCCCAACCACCTCGTCTCCCACCCCATCCACCACCACCAGCACGGCCTCCCCCACCATATCCCTGACGCCCATAATCAAATCTCGAACCACCCCTTCCAGATCCACCATACCCTGACCTATCACTATCTGAAGGTGGCCCACTGTATGATGGGGCGGGAGCCTCCGCAGCCACCTGTCTGTTCCGAAGGTGTGGCGGAACGTAAGTTGACCTGGCGAGAGCTGAAGATCCGCTCCCGCCACTAGTCCCCGCATTATCAGACGGTCCAGAAGGCGCATTTTCAACAGAATCTGCCCAAGAAGTCCTCATTATCGAAATAACTTACTTAATCCCTTCTCTTACAACAATAACAATAACTTACACCCCCGAAAACTTAATCCTCAAAATCAATACCAATGAAGAACCAAATTATTCGTCTCCGACTTGCACTTCTCCAAACTTGTCAACAAAACTCTGGTCAATCCAAAATAAAACAGAACATTCCGATACACGAAATTAGCAAACAGAAACAAAATTACAAAAAAAAAAAAAAAAATCAGATAATGCGGTTAAACAAACATTGTTTTAATATCTTTTTTCTCCTTTTAACACAATTATAAAAGTGAAGATTTTTAAACATACCTCACACCAAACAACAACATGGAGAAAATAATGAATACATTCAAAATACAAAAATTGAGCTGAAACTATCAAAAGCACTTAATCTTTAAACCCAAAAAAAAAAAAAAAACAATTAAATTCCAAAAAAAAAATATTTAAAACAAAAACAAACCTCAGATGCATAACGCATTTTATAATAAGAAGTGGTATCAAATTAAGCTTCAAATAAATACATCTTAATGACAAGCATAAATACATGTATACACACGCATATACATAAACATATACATATATAGAGAGAGAGGTAATAGGGAAAAAAAACCTGAAAAGAAGAAGAAAAGATCGAGGAAGGCGAATAAGAAAACCCTAGGGATTGTGTTAGAGGGAGAGGAGATGTATGTATAGAAATCGGACAAGGAAGCGAAAGAATCGGGTGAGAGAATATATATGTATGTATAGGTGGGTGGGTGTGAACGCGAGTATATTTATATGGAACAAGAGAGAGATGCGTGAGAGATTAACAGAGAGATTAGATTCAGTTGGGCATAGAGAGAGAAGTATATAAGGTAGTCTTACCCGTTTCAAACTCCAAAAACTTTTGTTGTTGGGGATCTTAGAAAAATATCACCCCTACGTTTTCACTGCCGATTAACTTGTACCATGTTCCCTCTTTTTACGTGATACTTTTGCATTTGCTTTTTTTTTTTTTCATTTTTTTCTTCTTTTTGTTTGTTTTTTTTGTTTTTGGTTGGAGGATTAGGGGTTGGTTGGTTTGAGGTTGTTGGGTGGAGTTTGGTGTCTACCAATATCTATTTTCTTTTTCTTTTTTGGTCGTAACCTATGCCTACTTTTTTCTTTTATTAAGGTAGACTTAAATAGTTTTTAGGGTATAGTCTAACGATAGTAAAAATAAAATTATTTATAAAGGATCGCATGTTTGACACTTTTTATTATTTTAGAGTTTTTACTTCTACCCTTAAATTACTTGGTACATTTGTAGGGGCGTAATACTTTATCCAAAAATTTATCAGTTGGTGGTCGGATTCTACTGAATAATTCAATTGTCGGATTTCGTCAACTGAGTTCTCACATCATTCAAAAAATATAAATTTAAATAATTTTATATCACTTATGACGTTGCATACTCTAATAATTAATCTTAAAATCACTCACACCTAATTTCCACCATATGTGGATTTGTAGAGGGATCAACAGGAAAATGAAAGTAAAGTAGAAAAAAAATAATAAAGGAAAAGAATGGAAGTTCCCTTGTTTGGGTTGCAAAAAATGGGAAGGGTAAGAAAATTAAATCATTTAATTCTGTTAAGGAAACAAGAGTAGGGGATTTTTTTTAAAGAGAAATGATAAGTATCACTTTCTTTTTATCACTCAAATACTATTTTTTATGTATATGCTTAGTTGATATACTAAAATAAGAAATAAAAATTAACAAACTTGTTATTTTAATATGTCAACTAAATATCTATGTAGGATGTGGTATTTGACTAATAAAAATAAAATAGTATATAACAATGCTCTTTTTTAAAATAAATAATTACTTCAATACCATTTTTAAGGATATATTTGCAATGGGTATTTTAAGAGTAAAATGAAAATTGTCAGGATATATTTTGTCCTATGAATGCTGTTCCCAATTGGGAGGAAGAAAAAATCCCCAAATAGGTAGGAAATGAAAATCCTTCACTTTCTTTTTTTCTTAATACAAAAGTGCAATTCAAATAAGGGGAGAAATTCTTTAATCTCTCTTTATTTTTCTTGTCCTTCAAAAATTGCTATCCAGACATCCCTTATAGTGAGAAGATTTTGCGATTCTTCAGTTTAGGATTTTATGAATAAGAGAAATGAATGGTTAAAATTGAAATACATCCTTGACATAACAATAAATGGCATCTAAGTAATTTTCTATTTAATCATTTCATTTTCTTTCCCTTCTTAGTTTTATGCAATCCAAATAAAGGAATCCCTTTATTTTCTTTTTCTGTATGACCTTTTTCTTTATCTTCGTTTCCTTTCCTTTTCTTTGCGAATCTAAACATAGTGTTAGTTTGGATGTGAAAGGAAAGTAAACAAGGGAGTCTAGAGAAAATAATCACAAAAAAAGAAAGAAAAAAAAAAAAAAAAAGCTCCTTCATTTAGATAGTAGAAAAAATAATAAGAGAAAGAAAAGAAATGAAAAGATTTTACGATTCCTTATTTGAATGGAGTGAAAAGGAAATAAATAAATAAAAAGAAACTTTTAAATGAAAATTTATTAGAATAACATTTTTCATGTTCTTTTCATATTAGAAAGTTAAAGATATTTTAGTTTTTTCTCACATTATTCTTTCCTTTTTATCATTTCTTTAATTTGGAGAAATTCTCTTATCCCTACCCCCTCTTTTCTTTTATCTTGAAAATTTGAACAAACACAATGTTTGTATTTTGCTCTAAGTTTTGAAAGTTTAAAAGGTACATTTTTACAACAATCACGATTGAGCTCAACAAGTGTTTGACACGTGATACTTGCGTCTATATTTAGGCTGTAACTACAATTATACCTAATTAATAAAAAAATAAAATTTCTAACATCATTATGAAAACGTGTGTTTGCTATAAATGTTGAGCCACACAAACTTCAAACATAATACTATAAATCTACTCATGGTTCTAACCCAATTTCAATCACAAGAGCGAAGCTTTACCAACTGAGCTATATCCCCCGAACTAAGAGGAGCATGCACGAAGTAGTCAGAATGCTTGACTAACCAATAATTAATAGGCAACTTTATTTTTCTGTTATCATGTTAAAAACGTGATAGTTTCTCTGACCGACATTGATATGTTAAGGCAAGTCTCGTTCCATGTTATTCCAACATCCAACTAACACTAACGTGCCCCATCTTCTTACTCTTGCTTCTTCTTTGGTGTTTTTCACTTTGTCTGAACTGAACGCGTACCAAGTGCAGAGTTGGTCTGCAAAGTGCACAGGTCTATGCTTTGTACAAAACTGCACTAATGGAGAGACAGAAGAGAATTTAAGTTGGGATCGTGAGTTGGGTGAAATAATTGAATAACGATTTGTTATTATTAAAAGTTATGAGTTTAAACTCATATTCTCTTATTATAGATATTATCTGATTCTTAACTGATTTGAGCATGTGATGAACTGAGTCGTTACATCACGGGGAGCTCTTTGTCATAAAAAGAAAAGGTAGCTAGAAGGTTTAGGAATATTTTAGCATTGTCTGAAATTGGCTTAGAGCAAATATGCAATGTTTTAAGGTCGGCTTATACCCTTTCTAAAATCATCAAGGGCGGAGGGAGGAGGGGTCGGACCTCAAAATATATATATATATTTAATGTATTTTAAAAAAATAAATAAATTTGACCCCCTCAATAAATATTATAAAAGTTGTTATAATTCTCAATATATGATTTAGTTTGGTGGTTAGTCACAAGTCTATTTATATGACTGGTGCGAGTTTGAATCACCACAACTTCATTTGTATTTTTTGTAGCCTAGTTGTAAAAGCTGTGTTGCACTTTTTTTTTTTCACAACTAAGATTCTTCATGTGACTCAAACCCTCCCGCATCAGTAAGGGACAACAAAAGTTTCCTACTACGATGATAAGACTAGCGTAATACTAGAAAGCATGCCGATAATTAATTAGACGAAGTTGGGCAAATATTATTAGACAGTTGTTTATAAGCAAAAAAAGAAATGTTTATTAAATTGAAAAAAAATAAAACATAAAACTATCAATTCTTACGTGTTAATAAGCATTTTTGGATTTTTAGTATTTATGAGTAGGACGACAGAAGTTCATTTGGAAAAAAATATATTAAGAATTGGGTAAATTACTTGATTTATTTTTTATGTTTATCGTATTTGATAAAGTGGTTACATATCTCTAAATCATATATAAGAGTCGTATTTTATATCATTTACTTATGTGTCACCGCTCTTTTTTTTTCTATAGTGAGATTCGTCAAAAAATTCATGACCAGTAGGTGTGCACGTCGATACTGTACAAAAAAAATACGGCCCCCCAACATTCAATTTCTAGCTCTGAAAATCATGTTTCTTTTAAGGAAAGAAAAATCAAATTACCATTTGTGTTGCTTCATTATCTCTGTTGTCTTTTATGTAAACCTTCATCCATGATAGCACATCACGTACTCTATTAGAAGGAAAAGCAATAAAGAAAAGTTGTCTGCTACCAAGAAAGGCGGGTGAGAAAGAGATGTGAGGTGTCTAGTTTCATAACTTTCTTCAATCTAAAAGATTGGCTAAGTGCCTTATCACCTTTAAGTGAAAGTGGGAACATGAAGAAGGTAGCTTATACTTTTTTTTTTTATCCTCACTGTCTGGTTTAAAGTCATCGAATATGGAGAACATGAACTCATCACATTGCACCTGAAAATTATCATCATGAACTGGCATAATCTATGATAACTACTTGTATTAAAAAAAAAGTGAATGCCTGTTGATTTAGCTCGACAAGGGTATAGATTAAAAGGAGAACTAAGAAGAGGTTGAGGTGTCTGCTGTTCTGTGGGTTTTTTTTTTTTTTTTTTTTGGTTTTTGTTATTGTTGCTGCTGCTATTTTTCTCTGTGGGTTCAACAAATATGTTGATTTAGCTTTGATACTTGTTGTTAATCAAATGTAAAAGGAAAAATGATAACCCAAGAGTTAGGTGGAATTGTTAGTTAGTGACCCCAATTGTAATAAAAAAAATTTAAGTCAAAATCACACTTTCGACCTCTATTGTACGAGAAAAAATGATGAAAATTAGAAATATGTGAAGGTTGAACAAAGCATAGAAACTCTTGCAGAGGGGTGTCTGATGAAATTTTGTTTCTAATGGACTCTTGGAGACTTAGGTTTGGATATAGATGGACCTAATGGTGGTGGGCCAAAGCCCAAACATAGTTCATATTTCCACTAGATGTTATCTGGATTTGTCGAGGATTTGTGGATTCTCTTCTTTCTTTGACAACTCTTGGTTGGTGTTTATGATTGGGCCACAAAACAATGGTCTTCAATTTTTTTGGCTTTCTGCATAAGTTAATTATTGCTGGTTTATAGTAACATGTACAATTTGGATGGCTTCAACACTTGTAAAGCAATATTATGCATGTTCTTGCTTTGAGAACTTGAGTTTGATAAGGGAATGAATTCTTTTTGTCAAGTTTTTGATGGATGATAACGGTACAATTTTACATATTCTCGAATTGAAGATCATATTCTGACCCAATATGGAACTTTTGGACGCATTTTGAAATATAGACTAAACTAGGTACTTGGAGAATGATGATTGATACATTGGAGTGAGGAAAAAAATAAAAAGATTACTAAGGTAGAAATTAGTCTTTAGCTTCTAGGCCGAGGTTTGAGTTGATCTACACACAATGAACAAACTACGAGTTATTCTCGAGTGTTAGCAATTTGATCTTGTTTAATAATCGAATGTAAATGGAAAGTGTTTAGGGAGAAAATGAGTTACCTTTTAATGTGGACAAATAAGATATTTATACTATTTTAAGAAATATTTCTCTGGATTTGACGCGATTTTTTTGGTGCTTGACATGTCCCTTCCTGAAGTGAATTAGGTTCCAAAAATAGTCAGGTGGTCAATCGTTATCTCATCAGATCGATCATACCCAACCTCCTATAATTATTAGAGGTCCCACAATCAACTCAAGAGTAAAGTTGATATTTTATATCAGGTTTGATAAGGATTGAATATTATTCGGTCCGAGCTCAACTTTAACCTGCAAAATAGAGTGAGGGACTACGTGTGTTATTATCCGAGAATCCCCTATGATGTAAGAGTAAGTTAGATTGTCTGAGCTCAAATAATCACTAAGAGAAATATAATAATAAATGAGTTATCTATTACTTTTATTGGTGCATACAATGAACTATTAGTACTAATTAGGTTTTCACCTTAAGTGTACCTTAAACATATTTCTATAGTCCCTACATGATTTGACTCTTATCACCTCAAGATCACTACGAATCGTTCTTATGAATTATGTGATTATCCATTGGGTCACCAATTCGATTTGGGTCAAACTAACAAATCTGGATCAAATTTACACTCATATCAAAATTGAATATTTATTCCAATCATCTGTCCCCTAATTCCCTGAGTTCCTCTAAGAAAAGATGTTGGGCCATTGTTTGGTGCTTTTACAAACATTACGAGTTTGACATGTTAGCCAATGTAGACCTCTAGATTGATGTTAAATCTCACATTTCACATCACGGCTATAAGTGGATTTTTAAGGAACTATAATGAACAACTACACATGTTGCGGGTGCTTGTGCCCGAAAGAGAAAAAAAAATTATGGAGTAATATCATGTCGGAAATAGAAAAATAATATTTTATATCATTTGAATAATATTTATTCTATTTTTTTTATATTAAATATCAAATCCTTTTTAATCTTTTAAAAATTCTTATCATATACACTTGATCGTTATAAAACACTCTTCTTAATTATATACTCCAACTCCACCCACATTCTCAAAAGATAACTCTTATGATTTTTTCTTTTCTTTTTTGGTCAAAAGACTCTTATTAATTAACCACAATTTATTCACCTCAGGATGGTCAACCTTATACAACTCTGTCATGGAAAGACTTTGGAAAGTCAAAGTCAATGTCCTCTTGACAGTCTACAATAGACCCGTTGATTTGGTCTAATTACATTTTTTTTTTATAGAAGCTTACGTGAATTGTCAAGTACAAGAAAATTACCCGTAAGACGTCCAATTTTTTAATGCTGATTTCTTAATAATATTAATAGTTTTATTATATAGTAGATGTCTTTTCCACTATTTATAAAGAATTAACATAATACTAAATAGAATAAAATATGATAATAATTACACATGTATATAATATAAACAAGATTAAAAAAAAAATTATTTACTTTTTAATGTCACACGAAAAAAAAATCAAATTATCATGTAACAAAAATAGAATAAAATCATAAAAAATCCTCAGTGAAATTATTCGAAAGTATAACATGTCAGATTTATATTGTATTTTTTATATTATTAAAAGAAAGACCAAATAACGTAACCACTAAATATTTGCTAAGTTGGTCTTTGAAGTTCATGATAAGGAAACAACTGTAGGCTTTTATACTCGTTAGTGTTAGTAAATTAAAGTTAAATTTATATTTTCAAAAGTGAAGTTATATTTTAACATATTACTTTATAAACATATAAATTATTTTGGATAAAAAGAATGTTCTTCTTCATGGCATTGTGTCTTTTATCTGCCAGCTAGATGTTAAATCCAACAACATGGGCTGTCATAAACTAAGCTCCACTCTGTAAATATCGCCATTAATTAATCAATTATTATTTCTTAAACCCCAAAAAAGAAAAAAAGAAAAAGTCAACAATCAACCAAAACAGCAAAATCTTCCAAAACCACCCCAAAAAAATAAAAGAGAAAAAAAACCAAAAAAATAAGGTTCACGAAAAAAAACACACACACACACACACACCCCCACTCTTTTTCAATTCCAATTGAATTCCTTTTGCTGCTGTGGGTCTCTGCAAAGTCCATCTTCAGCTTTTTCAATCCCTCTATTTACAAGAGGGAAAGAAAAACATTAAAAATAAAAAAAGTTTTAAAAAAAGAAAAATTGAAGCTTTTTTTAATGCAGAGCATAGCAGGATGGCAGGTATTGGTGCTTGGAGGAATTGCATCATGGATTGTGATATCATCAATGCTTAATGTGACCCAAAAGATTAGATCTTTGACACAATCACGGGTCACTCACTGTGTTGTTTCAGGCACACCCATGATCGTGAAGATGCAGGTGTTTTTTAAGTAAAAAAAGCTTAAAGATTTGATTTTTGTTGCTTTTTGGTAATGATTATGGTGAAATTTTTGTGGGTATTTTTTTTGTTTTTGTTTTTTTGTGTTTTTGCAGAAATATCAGCATAGATATTTGGATGCGCTCTTTTCCGCATTGTCATGTGTGGTTTCTGTCCCTTTTTACACTGGTTTTCTCCCTTTGCTCTTCTGGGTGTGCTCTCTCTCTCTCTCTCTGTGTATGTGTGTGTTAAGTGTTGTATTTTTGTGTGTGAAATAATGAAGCTGTTTGTGTTCTTGGTAGTTTATAGTTACGAGCTTTATTTTGATAGCTTTTGTGGCAAAATTCTAGCAGCATTGTGTAATGTTAATTGGATGTTGTGAATTTTGGGTTGTAGAGTGGGCATTGCAGACTTGCTAGACAAATGACCCTTTTGATAGTCTGTTGTGATTACATGGGGAACTGCATAAAGGTAAGTTCGTTTTGGCTTCTATAATTTTCCCATTCGCACGTATATAGTTCAAATTAGTGCTCGTAATATTATTCTGTAATTCTCTTGTAAAATATAATTTCGCAGGACGTGGTGTCAGCCCCGAGACCAAGCTCGCCACCTGTTAGGAGAATAACAAACACCGCAGATGAAAAAGCCAATGCGTTGGAATATGGATTTACATCTTCGCATACTCTTAATACTGTCTGCTTATCTGGGTATGGAGATTTCCTGCAATATTCTTATTGGACGTTGGTATTGTACATTTAGATAATATATTTCTTTAGTAAATTTTGATAAGAAGTTGGCATTCAGTACCCTCGGAAGCTATTAGAATGTGCTTAAAATGGTGTCCGTGAGTGCATTAATCTTCCAGAACTGCATTTATGAAGCCACATATGCAAATAGAGTATACATGTTGTCTCATGACTTAGGCGGTAGATACTTAATTATCATTCCTGCATTTATTGCAGTTTAGAGATTCAGGTTGAGAGATACAAATTATAGAGTTATAATGCGGAACATTAGAGGATGAGGACAGCTCAATGCTGCTCCTTCTCTTATCCATTTGTCTGCAGAAAATGCATATTCTTAGTTTATGCCATGGCATTTTAATGTGCTGCTTAACCTCATTTCTTGATTTTCTTGTTGAAACTCAGGTATCTTTTGCATTATGTTCTTTCCTACACTCAAAGTAACAATGCCACCACTGAATTAGCTGGAATTGCTGTTGCTTGTTTGCTTGTGGGGCTCATCGGCTTTGGTAAGTGTAAATTTCTTCTGTAGTGTTCTTCTTATCTCTTATTTGGTTGTCATCGTTCTTCAAAATCCCTGACCGAACAGTTTTTTCTATTGCCAGCAAGAATTTACCTGGGAATGCACAGCTTGATAGACATTATTGGAGGTCTGACTATTGGATTGGCTGTTTTGGCATTTTGGGTCTCTGTTCATACCTACATTGATAATTTCATAGTATCAGGGCAAAGTGGTACGGATACATAGCCTATGCAATCTCTCTTTTTTATTAGTAATACTTACTGTTTCTGATGCAACTACCGACCTCCTATTTAAAAGCCTTTTCCATCTTTGTTCACCATTTGAAGATCTTTCTGTACTGTTGCCACTGTCATTTTGTCATTGCCAGTCAAGCTCAATGTGAGAGAAGATCTACTAAGCATCTCTAACATGTAGTCATAGGGTTTATGTGATAAACATGCTTGTAAGCTGGCATTTTGATCCACTCACTTGGAGTGATGACAGAAATGAGTTCTTGTTGTTAAATGCTGGTAGTAACAGTAAAGCAATAGAAAATGCATGACACTTAGGCAACTTTTAACAAGGAGCTGGCTGGATAGCATATATTTGTACTCAAAGAAACACGTGATCAGCCTACACGTGTAGATGGCTCAAATGGGCTTGCATTGACTAATTAGAAGTAAATGTGGCCTCCTGGAGGGTTAAAATTTTGATGTAAAAGCCTTCTATGTGGCCATTAAAGTATGACTTACATACACAATGAAGGGATCTTCATTATGACAATTCAGATAGCTCCTAGTTTAGCTTAGACTTTCTCTCCTTTGACCAATATTTTCCCAAATTAAGATTTTCCTATTCAGATCCGTTCACACTAAAATATCGTAGAGGAAGAGTCTGTTCTCTAAGAGAAAGGGCTGAGCGGGGACACTGAGTTCATAAAGTGGATTTTAACCTGCCTGGACCCAAGCTTGTGATTGTTCGTGGATGATTTGTACCATTTGAAGACTTAGTGGTCCTTCATTCATGGACTGAAGATCTTATTCTTTTCAAGTAACTGAGTTTAAGGGGTGCACATCCTTCTTTAATGCCATGAAAGTTGGTAAAACACATCTGTCTAATGCAATTAAGTTGGTGATGTTTCCTATAGGCTGAAACAATCAAATTTATTGCTAATGTCATTTTCTATTTGTAATCGTGTCTTAAGTCTATGCCTTTGAGCACACCAAAATGAAAAAACTGACCAAAATTTACAAAAATTGTCCATTATGAGATGTCAGGAATGCTTATTTGAAAGGTAACATTCATTTTAAAGAAAAGCGTTAAAAGTGGAAAACATCTGGTTGATTTGTGATGCTTAGCTTAATTTCAGTAAACAATGTTTAGCGTATAATGTGTAGCTGTTAAAGCTCTAAAGGTTTGATTATAGCAATTGGTCTCTTTTGCAGTTTCATTCTTCTGGGCTTTGCTTAGCTTCTTGATGCTCTTTGCCTACCCAACACCAGAGTTTCCAACTCCAAGTTTTGAGTATACTACAGCCTTTAATGGGGTCGCACTGGGAATTGTAAGTTTCCCTACTCTCGACTCCTTATGTTTAACAGAAATGACATGTTTATATTAATAATTAGCTTCCAATAAAAAGTTACCATCTCTCGAGCAAACAGTTTGAGACAAGAACGAAGGTTGATGCTCATCTGGAGAGATGGTGACTTTTTTGTTCATTTATTTCCCATCCTAAGGCTAAAAAGAGCTATGGTGACTTTTTTGTTCACTTATTTCCCATCCTAAGGCTAACAAGAGCTACTTACCTCCACCAATTTTTACTGCTTGAAATGCTTATTACTACTGGTCAACATCAGAATTTGTTTGCAAAAATAAAACGAAAGTTGAAAAAGGATATTATCATTGAGTTTCATAACTTTTTTTATATCAAATATAGGAATAGGATCCAGTAATTTGAGAGGCAAATGACCAACTAGCTACATTAGTTAGTAAAAACTTTTGAGCTAATATCAGTAAATGTGATTCAATTGGGAGTATAAAAAATATGTTCTATGTAAATGATGTTTCCCTGGTTGCATTACAGTTACTATGAATACCATTCTATACATCGACCACATATGACCGATAGAAACAATAACATGAAATTAGTTTGACCTTTATCCATTGATTGAGTGTACTTTTTTTTTAATCTCTTTTTCATTATTGTCCTTGGGAATAGTGTGCACAACTAGATTAAAGAGATCGAGAGAGAGATTGTTTTGATTCTTGATTCACATCACGGAGTTAACAAGCGCTCTCTGTAGGCAACTCTTTGGCAAAAATAAAGCATTGCATGTCATCTTCACTGCTGAAAGTAAATGAAGAGAGTTAAAAGCCTTGAGAGGCTACCATATTTGACTTTGCTCATTACAAACTAACTTCTTACCTGTGGGATCTGAATGGGGACAGTAGTAATGCTATTGCTAGCTGCTAGAATTGACAAATCATATAGCTAACCCCACATTGTGGGAATAAGCTTGGTTTTGTTTGGTTTAGTATGAGAGTAGTTTACCCTTTACCTCGGTCTAGTGTAGTCGGTATATCACCATCTGTAAATTACATCTAAATTCTCTTTATCTTGTTAGACAATTAGATTTACATAGATGTACAGTTTAATTTAGTTGCTCATCCAACTAAAAGTTTGTTACAGCTTGAAGAATTTTCTTCTCTTTCCTGTGTTTAGTAGTTTTCTCAATCTATTGCCATGTGTAAATTTTCATTAACCAAAATTATGCACGCAGGTAACTGGGATCCAACAAACTTATCATCAGTTCCATCACGAAAGTGTTGCACGCATCTTTACCCCTCAGCTTACATTTCCTGCATTTATTGGTCGAATGCTAGTGGGAATTCCGACAATACTTCTTGTGAAGTTCTGTAGTAAGGCTCTAGCTAAATGGACCCTTCCCATTATCGCAAACACTTTGGGCATCCCAATAAAATCAACAAGCTACATCCCTTCATTGAGTGGTTTGGCCACTGGTAAAAAGTCAGGTGAAACAAAGCAATCAGGTTCTCTCCATAAACTCTTCTTTTTCTCCTCCCATCAGGATTCTTTTGATGTTGATACTGGCACAAGGCTAATCCAGTATGCTGGTCTTGCGTGGTCTGTGGTAGATCTTGTTCCGTCTTTATTCTCCTATCTGCGCTTGTGATGCTTGGCACATCATGTATCACAGAATATTTTCTATTTTCTTTTTATATCTCTTTTTCTTGGGGCGGAGAACTCTGTAGGTAACCATGCAAATATATATTCTTATGTTAATATTTTAGGCCTCTATCCTGCTGGAAACAATTTTGGATTTTGTGTATAATGTATCAAACTAGAAGAAAATGATGAGTACTACGATTTGCAGTTCTTCAAAGTAGTGAGCCTTGTACTTCTGTTTGAATGAATGCTGAAAATTCCAAGTAGAATACTCTTGAGTAGCGACTATCAGTTACTATGCAATTTTTAGCATGTATCATCTTTTGGATTTACCTTATGAACCGAATCTTAGTTTTAAGAATAAAAATATCTAGTATAATATCTCAGACTCTGAACAGAAACTGAGGAAGCGTTTATCATAGACTTACAGGTATTGATATTACATTAGCAGTAAACAGAGAAATCCTTTTTGGGCACCTTATAGTTACAGCAAACCGAAGGAAGACGGAACAAGAAAAAAAAGTTCTTCTGTTACATCTAAGGCAGGTAGCCAACAAGTGATCCTACAAGCAGAAGCATCTGATCAGTTGTACAGGCCTCTTCCCTTCATCACATGCCGCCTTAGACCTGGAATGTGGACATTGGAGATGTAATCTCTCCAATCTATGTTCTCAACATCAATCCAAAATTGCCATCTTTCTTCTTTAGACATGCACTCGATCAACCTCAGAGTGTTGCTGTTGTCGAACCTGGTAAGTTTGTTTTTATCACATTTCTTGGTTTCAAAACGAAAATAATTCATGTAATCAAAGGTTAAAATCTTACCTTCCACCATAGAAAGTGTATGGCTCGTAGATATTTGCCAAGTACTTTGCTTGCTCGACTGATTTTCTGCAGATATGTTCAAGTTTCTGGGGTAATTTCGTATTAGGATTAGCAAAAGCTGCTAGTCCACTTCGATTGATTGCATCTTGCCAAAGATGAGTAGATAAATCTTCCATAGAGCTGAATAACTTTGCCCTTGGAAGATGAACTAGTCTTACTTTTGAGTCTATGCATGGAGAGGTATTGAAGTGTTCATATAGCAATCTTGCCAGGTCTTTGAAAACTAGTGGGTTGACAACGGATGACGCAATCTGATAGATATTACTGTCTGAATTTCCAGCTGCCCCATGCTTTGCCATGGCTGCCAAGGTTGCATTTACAACCATGTCAGCTGGAACCTAAAACAAGCCATTTGTCTTAGCTTAATATCCTCCATGAAATAATTGACAGTCTTATAGCAAGTTATGCAACAATTCATTCTTTTTGGAAAGCCGCGAGTATCCGTGCTTTGCCCAACTAGTCCACAAGGTTCTGAGATTAATGGTCAGTTAAACTTTTGTTAGTCTTGAGGGGACTCGAACTAGCAACTTTTGGGGAGCACATCCAAGTCGTGATCAGTTGAGTTACGTCTAAGAATTAAGTTATGCAACAACTCATAAGCACTTCTATCTGCCTGTATTGCAATTTTACGTGTAAGTAAACAATGGCAGGTCTCAAAGTTAGGCCTTTTAAGGATTCTCAAATCATATATAGTTGTGCTAAAGATGCAATTTTCCTTCATTATCCAAGTCGAACGATCTCTGTACTTGATCATGGTTTGGGCGCACAATGTGAAACTTGTGCTTCGGATGCATTAAGCACCTTTTTTTTTCTTTTTTCTTTTTTTCCAAATGTTAATTATTTATTAATGAACACCAAGGGAGTGCAAACCAAAAACAAAGGTACTTCTTATATCTTTTAGCATGACAGCTGCTTGCAAAGATTGAGGAGTAGGATGAGAAAAGATGGTTGGGTTGAGTATTTAAGGGAAGAGGAGATGAGAATTAGGAGAATGGAAAAATAGGCTCTCTTTTTGCCACCCCTATTCACACTTGGTGGGCAATGGCGACTAATGGGCGGGGAGTTTTTCTCTTTGTTCTTATTTAATTATTCAATTCAAATTTATAATAATGCCAAAAAATTAGATGAGAAGAAAAGGTGTGAGAATCAAGGGTGGATTTAACTTGCGACGAGCGGAGATTACAACAACTACTACTACTACTATCAATGGCGGAAGGACATTTACCACAGGGAAAAATATTTTTTTAATATATTTTTTAGTAATAAAACAATGATAAGTGATAAGAAGTGCCTTATTTTTATTTTTTGACTAACAACTCTTTTCAATTATTTTCTTACGTTGACAATGATATGTTTTGTACTTTTGTTTAGTGAAGAGAGAGAAAGTGAAAGAAAATAGAGAGAGAAAGGAGAGAAAAAATATTAGGAAAAAGTTAGGTAGTTTTAATCTAACATACGATCGGACGACGATTTCTTATATGATGGAGCTGAAATTTGGTGAGTAAGTTTTGCAACGCGAGTTTTTATAATCTAAACGGTGCAAATCAGTTTTGGAACTCTCTAAGACTGCTTCATGTTACGTGTACAATAGCTCATTTTTTTATTTTTTTTATTATACCTTATTGTTTTAATTTATACATGTTATGATTGAAACTTTTTTAATCTCAATTTGAATTTGGTTTCTAATTTGCTATTTGTTGTATAGGGTATCAATAATTTTTTTTTAAGAAAAATCAATTTCTGAGCAACAATTTCCCTCTATATCTAATAAAAGTGGCTTTTTCTTTTTACAATACCTATAATTATTTACTTTTCTTTCTTTTATATGTCATATCATTACTATATTGAGGATGAGTCATTTTTTTGAGAACTCCATATATGTTTTAGTGCTTATATTTTTATAATTTTTACAAAGTGCATTATATAAGGGGAGTCATGCCTTAAAGACTTTGTTTGTGTTATAATGTGCTTATATTAAATATTGGTTTAGTTATAGCATATTGGGATGTGTATCGTTAAAAGTATGATATTAGGCATAAAGTCAATAATTTTTTATAATTTACTATAAAAAATTTATGCATAAACGAGTGCCCCGACCTCTGGCACTGATTTTGCCACTAGTGTCCACCTTAATCTCGGGTGCCTGGTTCTACCATTGATAACTGATTACTATCCTAACTACTACATATAATGCACCTCACTTTAAAATTGAGAGAAGTAAGAAATAAGATGTTGCAAGAAGAGCGCCTTGAAGGCAAAATCAACTAGTCTCGTCACATTCTCAGGTTTAATCATTTCTCATAACGCCAACAAGCCTTTGTAGCCCAACGGTTAGGATAATTGCTTTCCATGCAATGGACCCCAGGTTCGACTCCCGGCCTCATGGGCAGAATATGAATGCTCGTTGTACTCAAAAGGATTACATGTTTTTGTAATCTTACCATTGGAGGGAAGCCTATTACTCGAAACTTTCGCGACATGCAAAGCCAAGAAAAGAATCATACTCAATTTGGGAGGAAAGACTATTGCATGAAGCTCTTGTGCGAGCTCGGACTCATTTTGGGAGGGAAGACTATTGCACAAAACTTTCGGTATACTTGATGTCCTGAAAAAGATCGGACTCACTTTGAAATTTGTTTTACGTAGTCTAATATTACATTTTGTAAAAAACTATTTCCGTGACTCTAAAACCGTGTAATGCTACTAAAATAATTTCTTATTTTTGATAGTGGAAATATGAATTTTATGCAACAGAAGTAGAGTAATCCAAGCATCTATAATGGAATACTACGACGAATTTGAATATGATAATTTCATAATGTAAACATCCATCAAACAAGTGCTAATACTATTTGTCTTCTGCCTGTTCAATACAAAAGTACCATGTATCAACAGATCAAAACCAATATGTATATGCACAAAACTAAAGAGTTAATTGTAGAAGTCTGGGTCAATAAAAACCTGTAGTCATGAAACTACACAAAACTTTCGGTATACTTGATGTCCTGAAAAAGATCGGACTCACTTTGAAATTTGTTTTACGTAGCCTAATATTACATTTTGTAAAAAACTATTTCCGTGACTCTGAAACCGTGTAATGCTACTAAAATAATTTCTTATTTTTGATAGTGGAAATATGAATTTTATGCAACAGAAGTAGAGTAATCCAAGCATCTATAATGGAATACTACGACGAATTTGAATATGATAATTTCATAATGTAAACATCCATCAAACAAGTGCTAATACTATTCGTCTTCTGCCTGTTCAATACAAAAGTACCATGTATCAACAGATCAAAACCAATATGTATATGCACAAAACTAAAGAGTTAATTGCAGAAGTCTGGGTCAATAAAAACCTGTAGTCATGAAACTACTTGTACAAAAAAACAGGTTATGTTCATAGCTATTGATGTAATGGTGATCTCCAATCAAGGTTTTCTTCCGGGTAGTCTTTCTGTACTTCTTCAGGAGGAATAAAGCAGTCGACAGAAAGGCCGGGAACGTTAAATGCAAGATCATCGATATTCCATGACTCTTCCATCCGCGATATTACCGGCCCTGACCTTAAACTGTCTCCAAACCTCGTGATGATCGCACTTGATTGCCCGGAATGAGCGATCATCACACCCTCCACAGTCCGATAATCCTCAATTTTAGTAGCCATGGTGGTTTCCCAGTATGTAGGATAAGAACCAGGTGGCTGAATTCGATTCAAGTATGAGTCCTCTAAGTACACGAGTAACCCGCTTCTTTGACTAAAATAACCAAACATGACATGTTTGATCATCTCTGCTGTGTTATCACTCCGTTCTGCGAGGTCTAGGTGATCTGCGGACAACTTCAATACGAAGCAATCAGTGCCTGAGACTCTCTTTTCGCCTACATACTCTGCAGAGGAAAACACAACTGATATAGCCAACGGATCAAGTCCCTGAAACATATTCAAAAAAGCAATAGTAAAGATTGGATATTCGAGAAGGACTAGCTATGTTTCGAACTTGACATGCAATGAGATGTTTATTTGGTTTCTAAACAACGAACCGAACCCCCACCAATAACTAAGATTACTCGGGGTTGGATTATCTATCAAATGCTGATTAAGTGTGAAAGATATAGGTTGTTTAAGTGTAGATGTCTAGTGAAATTTTTTTCGCTACAAGCTTAAATCATGTAACTACGCTATTTATCAATCTGGTTTCTGCAATACTCTGTTGTTTTGACCTTAATGGCCTGAACCCCTCCTTTTTCTTTATCCCTAACTCACTCTTCAAAGTGACACTGTTGGGAATTGGGGACACATGCACACACAAAACCACACAAGCATAGCGGAATCAACACACTATTTTTAATATGGTTCAGCCTTCTACCTATATCTATGATCTAAAACTGGAAAATTACTATTTAACAATAGTTGTTACAATGCGACACATCTTTTGCATTAAAAAAAGATCCAAACCCTCTCATACATGCACAGTTTATGCACGAAAAAATCTAAACCCTCGGTTACAGACTTTATGCACATAAAAGTTTAATCCTTCCCAAACTTATCATTTTTCTAGCAAAAGAACGAAAAATTCTCATCACCAGCTCACTCTCCCACAACCCTCATATGGGTGTGGCCTCTCGTGACAAAGAACCAAAATCTAACTTTACTAGGTTTGGGACTCCTATCTATGCTCTCAACGCAATAAACTTCTACTTGTTTTACTTCAACTTGGGGTTGAACATGAACTTGAGCCAAAAACCCAATAAACACGCAAAACCCCTCTATCCAAATGGCATTTTGATAGGAATGGACATGCAAAAGATTCCATGCCTTACTTTTGAAAGGAGTATTTTACTGTCAAGTTAGTCCATAGTGATTTAGTACAATGGAATATGGATGACCTAGTGATTGGAACATTTCCTCAACTTTTTATCATCAAGACTTTATTAAATTGAAAAGAGAAAAAAGGAAAAAGAGGAAAAAGGTGAGGAAAACGAAACGAGAACCAATAAAGAAAGGGTGCCACATTGGTGGCATTTCTGATGATCACCACTTGCCTGGAAAGTGCGTCGCAGAGGACGGACACCGCCTTTAGCAGCGTGACAACCTAGCCAGGGGGTGTGCCGCCAAGCCACATTGCCATCGCTACCGGCTACAACTTTATGACCACCTACAACAAGCTCAATCAGCCACTTGTTTGGCACCATTTGCCATATAACAAAGCAACCCTTTTGTGAAACACCACCACTAGGAGGAACAACAGCTACCCCAGTTGAGCTTAGCTCATCCACCATTGCCATCACAACTTTTCCAGTAGCATAAATGTTTTTCAGCATCCCCTCTAGCTTCCGACAAGCTGTTGCTGCAGTGAAATGTTGTATTATGTACTCAGCTGATGATGAAACCTGTGGAATACAAGTAGTCCATGTTAATCATCTGTGGTTGTCGACACGCAAAGCTTGAAACACGAATGGGTTGTATGTAGATGGATAATATAGGACCAATCTTAAAACCAATTAGTGTAAGGTGGAGTAACTCAAGATCTTATATACTAATTTTGAATGTCTTGATTTATCTATACGAGACAATTGAATTTTCCAATAGCCCATATCATTGTTAAATGTGAAATAAATTTAGGTGCATTAAATCAGCAAAATGGAAGGCGAATTTTTCTTGGAACTGGAAGATTATTACGAAGAAAGAATTCATTTTTTTCTTTCACGTCAACAGACCGCCCCGATTTGATTGATAATGGGATTTTTGGCCGTACATAGCCACCTATAAGTCCTATTCTATTGACTAATAAATTGATCCGGAACTGATTTTAGTGAAATTCAATATGAATACATTTGTCACACCTCACTATCCAATTTTTTTGACAAAAAATGTCTGCAGGTATTGTATAATATAATTCTTAATATTTTTAAGATAATAAATAAATACACTAAATTTCTCTCTAACGGCTTAATATTATTTTAGATGATATGGTAATTTATACTGTATTAGAGCTTGAGTTACAAAAGATCTTAGATTCAAGTGTCGCTATCACCTATTTAAAATATTAAAATTATTCACGTATAAGGCAAAAAAATAAATTTTGTTTACATGTTCAGGGGCGCGTTAAAAAAGATAAATAAATATAATAAAATCTTTTCTAACATATTATACTTTTGAATAAAATGATTACTTTACATGATATAAAAAAAATTGTATAATTTTTAGTGTTAACAAATGATAAATGAAAGTAGAATATACGTCGAGGCAAAAAACTAATAAATGAATATATGTCAAAGAACGTTACAAGAGAAATCAAGTTATATTAAATTATACAAATTGTTTCGTCAAAATTACAATGTAGTATTCATTACCATTAGATCGATGATGGTACAAGAGGATCCAGACCGTCTAAGCGAATTATGCCACGTTGGTTCCTAAAGTGAAATCTCCTTTTAGATTTTTAGATGTGTCAGAAGCATCTACGATATCGACTAGACTATTCGCTTCACTGTGTTAAGATTCTCTTTGATCTTATGCTGGTTGATCACACCACTTTGATAAAGCTAAGGTACATTCCTCACCGGCCAACATGGTCCAATAGGTAAATGGGTACCAGTTTTGCTTATGTAATGGGCTCGTGACATTACTGTACAAATAATTACTTGTACTGAAATATGCCAACTAACTTTGGTGTTTGGGGCCCTTCAGAGATGGCTCAAGTGACAAAACATGAGGACGGATTATTAGTAAATATCTTTTTCAACCCTCTTACTCATTACTATAAGGCTATTTTTATTAGGGGCGTTAAAATATAAAATATATTAAAATTAAAAATTTTTAGAGACTCAAATATTATTTTTTATTTAAATATATATGGAACCTATCATTTTTTATAACTTTTGAGGTAAAATAAGTCTCTAAATTACATTTAAAGTGCTAAATTTAGAGACTCAAATATAATTTAGAAACTCATTTTACTTTAAAAGTTATGAAAAGTGGTGGTCTCATGTATATTTAAATCAAAATTAATATTTAGATCTCTAAAAATTTAAAAATTTAGTATGTTTTATATTTTAACACCCCTGATAAAGATAGCCTAAGTAGGTGATTATGGGTTTGTGATAAAATTAAGTATAAATCTTTCATACAATAATTGATTACAAAGCATAATAAAAGCAGCCTAGAGAATTGCACCTAGTGCTTTTGTAAGCACTTTTGCCCACTACAAATACTTAGAGAGAACATATGCTATAGTGTACATAAAAACATGCAGCCCACATATCAAAACTCAGATTTCAATGTACTTCAGTTGATTAAAGCTAGAGCATGCATAGCATGATTTTCTTTTAACCCTGACGCTCCTGAGCGTTCACCGCGAATTAAGGGGTTTTTATACATATCATATAATAAAAGGTCAAAACCATGTTTTGAACTAATCACTACGTAATCATTATGGTTCTTCATGTGATCATAAAATATGGTAACTAGTTAAAAGGAAAAATAAGTTGACTTACTTGAGTGATGGGAGGGTGTTTGGGCCGGACAGAAAGAGGAAAAAGAGGGCAAGCAAGAACACTTAAGAGGACTTTGAGATCAGATTTCTTGCTGAAGAGTAATGGGAAATAGTTCTTGAGCCAATTCATCCATGTTTTTTGTGCTTTCTTCGAGCAGTTTGTTGATGATGATGACGATGACGAGTCTTCTTCGTTTATTGGCTCTTCTGATAATGGTGCTAGACGACTCATATTATCGTATCACAATATGCTTCCTCTCTTTGCTTTTTTAATCTCCTCTCTCTCTCTCTCTCTCTCTCTCTCTCTCTCTCTCTCTCTCTCTTATTATCAGACAGTTTGAAGGAAGCTGCAGAGAGAGAGAGAGACGGAGAGAGACAGGATGTATGAGAGTATTGCAGAAGAGAGAAATGAAAGAGTACTTAAAAGGAGGCATATGGAGTTTTCTTGCTACGTGAACGTGCACCTAAGCGCGTGTTAGTCACGTGACTAATATACTCTCTCTCTTTGGATTTTGTTTTTTTAATTCTTTTGTTATGAGTATTTTTTTTTTCTTTGAAAGAAATTTCGAAATGGTAATTAGGGTTGTTGAATAAGGAATTAAAGGAGAGAAAGGGGAAAAAGAATCCCAAATGATTATTTTCCAAATTTAGATATTTGGAGAAATCGCTCTTCGCTTTATCTTACATGCGCATTAATAGAAGAATGAAAATAGAATGAAGAAAGAGAAATATTAACAAAATAGAATTAAAACTAGTTATACATGAACTATAACCTAAGTCGGCCAATTTATGTTCTCGAGTCTAAAATTTCACATGTGAATTGATTCCAAATACTATGTAAATGTTTAATCCAAATGAATTCCTATGTTACTATATTCTTTAAAATTTTATAGCTTGCTAGAAATAACTATTCTTTATTTTTTTTCTAAATCACATTTCTTGCATAAGATTAGGATCATGATTTTATGAAAATAAAAGCAAGTGATATTATTATGGCAAAGGAATAATATTTCACAAGATCAAAAGATTTATATTCTTTATTACACATAGATCTACAATCATGCTTGACCCAAAAAAAATATATATATAATGATGCTTTGTTCAAATAGTAAGCATGTAGCCTATCTCTTTGCAATTAGTATGGATTGAAACACAACAAAGTAATGTTGGAGAAAAGTAATCATCCATCTTTTCATTTTAATATGACCCAAAAAAAAAATATATATATATATATATTTTAATGATCCATTTAGGGATTCAATGACTAAGAATAATGAACCCACGAGTGCCGTCTTGGTCCACCAGTGGGCTTCATTTCTTTTACAACTTTATTCTTTTTTTAGTTTGGATTTTTCGTGATATATAACGTTATAATAAAGAAATTACATATTTCCGATCTCAAAACATAGAACACTGCCACAACTAATCTATAATATCATTTCTTATAGCCTCGTTTTGAGATATTATGGCTATGGAATAAATAAATTTTTTTTTTGTAACATTATAACGTTAAAAGAGGTTTCATGTGTTTTTTTCTCTTTGGTTGATGAGTTCTTTTACAGGTCATTTACGCACGCTAAAGTACATGCTAAAAAGCTTTTCAAAGCCCTTCTACTTAATGCAACCGAAAAATGACTGAAATGATTACATAACATTGTTTAACATGCTACACTCAAAAAGAACCGAACGCTTTTCAACTAATTAATATATAATATATTAACATGAAGTAGCATTACAGTTAAAATTGGTTATAGACTTTTTTAATGAATCATAAGCACTTTGTAGTCAAATTTAACAAAGCATCATTACATATCCAGATGTGTAAAAGAATGCCGTAGGCACACATATGAAGAAGCTTTACGTGGCACGCCTAATTAGTAAACAGCTTAAAAGAACTGCTAAAGCTATTAGTCTTAGCTCAACAGTCACAGGCAAGATTAAACTAGGAACGGATACTTTAAAATTGACGTTGTATTTAAATAGTCACCAGTAAATATAAATATTTCTTACTTTTTTAATAAATATCTATCACTATGTTATACGTGTCAAGTTAATATATATATATATATATATATATATATATATATATATTCATATTTATTTATTTATACACATCTCTAATATATCAGACACTTTTTGAATACGATAATGATGAATTTCACAATCGAATAAGGATGAATTTCACACTTGATCATAACACCAAAAAACCTATTTTTTCCATATCAAGTATTTTCCGGACATTTTTTTATTGTTGATATGTTCTAACATGACATAAAGTCTATATAACTCAATTTATTAATTCGTATAAAGACATTTTAAGCGACAAATGCACTGTACGAATTGAAAAGTCTAAGAAATCAAAATTGAGCTAACAAGTCTGGTTTTTAATATATTTGATATTCATTTATATATTTAACATTGCAAATATTTCAATTATATTAATAATTAAATGAAAAATATTTAAATATCTTTTAATCACAATGTTTCTATGTTTACTTTTCCAAATGTCATGTTCTAATCTCTAAAAATTCATTGAGTTAACATATCCGTGATGTGTCGTGACCATGTATGTGCTTCAAAGGATAGAGCAACATCAAATATTTTGCTTTTTTCTGAATACTCAAGTTAATTTTCGAAGGGTACAATAATCCTCTTTACATATACATATATCAGTGGACTCATAATTAAATCCTTCTCTGTTTGATATACAATTTAAATTGAAAATATCTTAACAAGTGAATATCTGATTCTTGGTTGGGCATTTCGAAAATTTGAACAAATCTGGAGTTCTTTTCGTGCAAATTTTGGATGTGCTTAGTCTAATCGTGAGAAAAAGAATACTTCTAATCAACATGAAAGGCTCGTGCATGGTCTAGAGTTATCGGATGTATGTGACTCTTTGTTTTGCTTTGCTTTAGGTGAAGTCGTACTTGAAAAATACAATCTTCTCCATCATTAACAAATTACGAGTTTTTAGACTGAATTACTTCATCTAATACTAATTGAATTTGGGATGAAATATGTGTTTCTTAATATGATACTAAAATTAAGTTTTGATCAAATCTTACAGCTATCCATATCCTAAAAAAATTGCATCCATCCATTTGTGAGTAGGCTTTTAGATGCCGTTTTTATTAAATTGTCTCTTCTATTTTGCTCACATGTGAAGGAGTGTTGAAAAATACAATCATCTCCCATATTAATAAATCAAGAGTTCTGAAATCATCTCCATATTTCTTAACACACACGACGAATAAAATGATGCATGTATTATTAAATCTATATAGAAAAAAAGAAAGAAAGAACAAAAAGAGAATTAACTTGACCATAGTTGATGCATGTACTACTACTACCTTTTGTGATTTTGTTTTACTATCAAGGACAAGAAGAAAAGAAATAGAAAAAAAAAGAAGATGAAATTTACACCATAGTTGATGCGCGTGCGTATATGTCATTTTGGTTGGATAGCAAATGGAGCTTTTAAGGAAGGCAAGGAAGGCAATGTGTCATCTTCATCTTCCACATATGTAATTATGGCTTTTCTGGTAGTTTGGTAAAGAATAGAAATTTTCTGCTCAAGTCATTTCATTTGGTTGCAAAACTTTTGCCAAAAAGGCTTCAATGAATCATGTTGATATACCAATTCTTGAAAATGAGACATAAAAGTGCAACCAAGTGTAATGGTAATCTTTGGGTGCGTGAGTTGTGAAATTAATTTTCGTTTAGTAATATTTTTTGGTTTAATGGTATGCTCGTTTTTTTAGTGTGAGTATTGCGAGATCAATTCTTATTGATAATATTTTTTATGTGTGTTGTACGATTTAAATTTTCTTAAAATTAAAAAAAAAAATGTAATTGTTGCATCATTTATGTATAAATAGAACAAATATTGATTAATAATCACATCAAAATTGGTCGATTTGTTTGTGGCTCACTGTTACAAAACCTTACTATTTTTTTATTTAATTGATTGCCATTAGCTGTAATTTATTGACCGGTTGGTGTGACGATGTTAAATATGCCTTGTGTACTTTCTTTACGAAATTATTACGTAGTTTGAACATTAATGCTGAAGTTAACTGATGGATTGTCAAATTTACAGCAACGAGCACTTAAAAATTGAATAAAATGGTTAGATGGTTAACTGTTTTAATTAGAGATTTTAAGTTTGAACCACTGATTCGACTGAGTTTATAAATTTGATGGGTGCGAATTGACTCACCCCTCTTTTGTTGAAGTGATTTCAATTTGAAGGATCCGATACATGTTAGAAAAAGAAAATTTTATTTTTGGACTATAAATACAAGAGAAGAAATAATAGATGTTACATAACACAATTGTTGTACATTAACACCTTATGTGAGATCTCAAACTAGCTCCATCTAATTAATTGATTTTATAATAAAATCTTATATTTTTTAACGTAATATTAGAGTTAGATCTTAATCTAGCTTATCCCATCTACAACTCAGCTAGATCTTAGTGACATAGAGTTTTTTGCTGCTTTCAGTTGTCACGTAATAATGATGATAATAAGACCTTAACCAGGCAAGCTACTTCTGAAAATAGAAATTGTTTGGCCAATTAAAATCTTTTATGTCCTAATCACCGGTGTTGATCTACAACCAATCAGTTCAAATTCAAATGCTCAACCAAAAATATGTGTAGATAGGTCTTTAAAGATTGGGTGAAATGTTTGAATAACGACTTATTATGGTGAAAAGTTTTAAATTTGAACTCATATTATCTCATTACAAATATAGTCTAATCTTTGATTGATCTGAAGCATGAGTTAGGTGCCGCTGCACTACGAAGTTTATAGCTTTAAGGTAGATTTAATATAATCTTACCTAAAGTGAGTTTACTGTTATCACAAAAAAAAAGACTCGATAGGCCAAAAAAAATATTTAATGACAAGCAACAAAACCCAACTCCCTATTAGATCACAACTTAAGACGCACTAGAATATTTAGATTAGAACTTATATTTGGGCCAACAAAATAAAGAGTAGGGGTTTAATTTAAAGCAGTTTTTTTTTTTGGGTCGAATGGTTTAAAGCAGTTACGTTACTGATGGGTCCACTTTAAGCAGTGATGTTATGTTAATTATGATTGCCATGTTAATATCTAATCTGAAAAAGAATATTTAGAATTGAACTTATATTTGGGCCCAGAAGATATAGCAAACACAACCAGTCCAGTTTTGAAATTGGTCTTAAATTTGGGCCTTGAGCCCATAAGAGTATCTACGGATTAAAGTGTCCTCCACGATGTTCTTAAAAGGCTTTATGCTCGGCTTTAATTCAAGTGGAGAGGATTAATTCTTTTTCACAAAGTTAAAGATTGAGGCATTACACTATAATTGCCAAATTTGCTTCCCCCTCCTCTACAACGAGGAATTTACTCTAGGCACGATTATAATACATTAACTTTAGAATTACATATCTTATGGTGCACTGGTACGATCTAATGTTTTCTCTATACCAGGTAAGGGTGTGGAATTTTTTTTTAGAGAGGATAAAGATTTTAAATTCGAAAACTTAATCATCATCTAATTATTTACTTACCATTTCACTCAACACTGAACCTTTGAACCAAGACACAGACGTATAACTTAAAAGTATTACTTTCGGTACAAATCCCAACTAATACTAACTAACCGGCTTATCTTTTCTATTTTATATCCTCCAAGATCTTGTTTTGGTTTGAACAATATCAACAACCTATAATCTTATAACATAATCTTAAAATTTATAATTTATTGATGTCCAAATAATATTATGTAGCAATATTAATAGTTTATGCAACAATGATTCGTCAATTGCTCTCCTGCCACTAACAATCTCCAGAAGCACGACACCAAAGCTATAAATATCTGATTTAAAAGTCAGTTGCCCTGTCATTGCAGTCTGGTGCGCAGTATCCATACGTGCCCATCACTCTGGTGGAAACAATGGTGGATCTGGGGAGGGGTTGCGGGGGGACCCCTTCAATTTTTTTTTTTGTCAAAAAAATTTATATGATATCGTTAAAAAAAAATTACTATTATTAAAAAATTAATGTAGTATTGTTAAAAAAATTTATTAACCCCTCCTATTTTTTTTTTTTTTTTTTTTCTGTCATGAATTTTTTTATTTGAATCTTGGTCCTTTTAATTTTAAACTTCTGGCTCCGCCCCTGAGTGGAAACATGAGAATAAAAAGTTAACGAGTAATATGCTGTGTCATGATTTTGTTGGTAGCATTTGAGTGGGAAACGGGCATTTCTTCTCGAAGTTAATAAGTGTGTGGATTGCGACAACTTCTTCTTAAGCGTGATAAAAGAGGTGAAACATCCTCTAAATTTATAAATTTTTAACTCTTAGCAACTACTTCCGTTGTAACAATAAATAAATAAATTGCATTTTTTTCCCTCCATAATTCTCAAAAACATCTTATACAATCAGCTCATAATAGACAAACATACATCATACAAATAATAAAATCCGTGCAATTATCTTCTTACACACATCACGGACCCTCGGTCTTAGAGTAATAAACTGCATATTTTTGTCTAGGTCAGAATATTTAGATAAGATCAATGATGGCATGCATGGTTAGTGGAAAAAGCATGAACTTAATTGCAAATCCTTTTAATTTGATGATCATGTTGTGAAGACTGATGAGTATGTTCTGATCTTAACAATCTTAAGCACATGTTTCGAGTTAATTACACTTTAACCTCTACATTTCTTTGCTGGTTATAAGGGTTTCATCCCTTCATTCACAACCTTTCGGACATGCATTATCATTCTATAAATATTAATCTCATTCGTCTCGTATTCTGCATATTCATTTTTTATAATCTTCTGCTTGCAGTAAATTAAGAGTCTGTCTACATTGTCAACGACAGTTCTGCATTGTTTTAGTTTGTTATTTACATAATTTGTAATGCTGGTATTGTAAGAGAATATCGTTGTATTATGAAAGACTTATGCTAGGAACCGGATAACCTCATAGTGAGATAATAAAGTTTTAAGAAGATTAAATCAAATTCAAGCTTTAATCTATGTTTATTTGATGTAGTTTTATAATACTTTGTTTATTCCATATTTACAACACCCAAGAAACTTTTTTTTTAAATTTATTTAAAAGAATGTCTAATTCAATAATATTACATACAAAGGATATATGTTACATTTGCCGAAAATCGATCACGTAACCTATCATGCACAGAGCATGAACTATACAATTACAGCTTGTTTGGATTCAATTTTTTAATGGAAAGTAAAGGAAAGGGAGGGAATAAGGAACCCCTTCCCTTGTTTGGATTGCAAATTTGAAAGCAATAAAGAAAATGGAGGGGTACAATATTCCTTCCATTTCCTTTAATTGGATGAATTTTTCAATCCTTCCAATTTGGGGTGTTTGGGAAGGAAAGGAATGGTTTCAATAAAAAAAAGACTATTTTGCCCTAGTTTTTTATTTTATTTTCATAATTACCCTTACTACTCTTTTAACCTACTTTGACTATGAAAAAGGACATTTAAGTAATTTACTATTTAAAATTATCATTTCCTTTCCTTTCCTTCTCTAATCCAAACAAAGAATTATAAAAACTTTTCCTTTCCTTCCAATTATTATTTTTTTACAATACAAACAAGGTAATTCATTTACTTTCCTTTCCTTTATTTTTCTTCCTTTACTTTACTTTCCTTTCCATTCCTTTGTGCAATCCAAACACTATGTTAGAGTAAATGCACAGTAATCCAAGTAGCATATTTTGCTTAGAAGAACAAAAGGTAACACTTTATAATGTTAGTATGTGTATGAACCCTAAACCTGATAAATTCAGAAGAATACTTCGACCACATAGGCTACAAGTCAACCTCAATCTTCCGTCAAAAAAAAAAAAAGAACCCTCAATCTTAATCAGCTTTTGTTACTAGCACAACATGCTTCACCAAAAAGATTTAACATTATGCATCAGGTTTCCCTTTCCTGCTTTCCATTACTTCTAGTAATACAATCATTAACATTATGCATGGATCATACGGGAAGATGTTAGACATTTACAGGCATGGATACGTGTAGTATAATTTTTATGAGAAATCTAATTATAATGAATTAATAATTTAATTATTATGAAATAATATAAATAGATCATAACGTCGTCATATATTATAAAAAGATTCAAATCGGTGTAAACTTACCTCCTACAATTAATCGCAGCCAAATTTCTACACAAATTGAATTCAAATGATGCAATGATTAGTAAGCAACTCGTTGGCATCACTCAACTATATCCAATAATTTTCTTTATAAAGTATTGCTGGGCCGGCCTACCATACTGTTCACAATGTATAATTTCATTAGGCCGACACTTTATAAAGAATATTCTCACCTTTGTGCTTTCACTGTCTAGAGAAGAAATACCCTACTATTTTAAATGTATAAAACGGACGCAGCTAGTAGGACTTCTCTTTCATCACTAACAATCTATTTATTTTACCTGAAAAGTGAAGTCACAAGGTCAAAAATAATCAATCATTACATTAATTACTCATGATTGTTTGATTTTTTTTCCCCTTTAAGATCATGCCATGATTCATGTGTTTCAAATCATTTCATACGCTTCGGATACTCACGCCGCACAAATTTTTAATTACAAGGTACTGTTTACAATCATTTGGATTGAGTCATATATTTTAAATTGAATGAAGTGCACCAAACTCTTCTCTGATTAGATATAAGTGTATCAGTGCTCTTTGTGTTTAAAAAATTAGCATAAATAGTCTCCGTATTTTGATAAAAGTACAGACATGCCCTCTCCGCATATTTCCGTCAAATTAATTAACAGAATTATTGAAAAGACATAAATGCCACTTGGTCTTTTGTTTATTTACACACACATATATAATCATATTATCTCCAGTTTCAAAATACACACACATATAAATGTATATATTTATATATACATATGTGTACGCCCCATCATGCAAAAATGTGGCACCAGTGGCCACCATCGGAGCAACCTCTCGACACCAACCACAAATTTATTTCCAGTTATTATCAACCCTTTGTTATGAATTTGGGAAATTGCGTTGTTGAAAGGAATGAGAAAGCTGATTGTATTCAATAATGGATAAAGAATACAATTCAGAATTGATTTCTATCGGGAGTGATCTTCCCCTGTTTCTTAGAACTATGCTAAAAGCTCACAATGAAAGAAAAAGACAGAACAAAAATTAGAAAGAAACTGCTTGCTTAGTCATCTTCTTGTGCTGCTACTTATAGCTGTGAATTATCATTAGCTGCTATGCTCATGTGTTGGTTATAACTGAATCTCTTGATTCCAGGAGAGCATATCCACATAAATATTGAGGTGCTTTCTTGACCCTTGCACTCTTGCGTGGATAAGCTTCTTGTGGCTGCTCCAACTGTGATGCCACGTTGGGCATACCTGATGATTTCATAACACCCTTTTGGGTTGAGGCATCATCCCTCAAGTTCGCATAATGTGACATATTGGAATTGACTCGTGGTACTCTTAGATGCATCACATGATAACAAATTAAAACTATTAAAAGCGTAGAGATGACGGGTGGGAGGTGAGTGACGGACTGGTGGGTGGAGGTGGTGGGGTAGGAGTGACGGCTGAGGGGCTGGGTGGGGTGCGACTTGGGGGGGGGGGGGCTAGGGTGGGTGGTAGGGTGGGGGGGGTGGGGTGGGTGGGGCTGTGGGGAGGCTTACGGGGTGGGGGTTAGGGTGCGTGAGGCTATTGGAAGGGAGGGGGGGGGGGGGGGGGGGGGGGGGGGTGTTTGGTGGAGGACGGGGAAGAAGATGCATTTTTGTTTTTTGTTTTTTTTTAATATTTTGAAAGCATAATTTGGTCAAAAATGGATGAGAAAGGGCATTTATGTCCAAAAATGATAATTTTTGCTGACATGTGTATTAAAAAATCAATCCATTTGCATCTGACGGGCGTGCGGGTCATTCTCTGTCAGATCTAACAATTTTTTAGATGGCAGGGGGTCATATACACTTTTTTTACCAAAACACGGGACTACTTATGTTCATTTTTAAAACATAAGAGATACCGATACACTTATATTTAACCACAAGAGAAATTTGGTACACTTCACCCTTTAAAATTTGACATACTTAAACTATGTTTGAAGGACTTTTAAAAAAAAATTCCACGGCGAAGAAAAAAAAATTTTTCACAATCATAATCATGACGCAAGTCTTGCGTTTGTCAAGATTGGGTACACCTTACGACGTAAAAAAGAACAAACATTCTCTCTATATGGTACATAAACCTAACCAAGATTCTATTTGTATATTTAATTATGTATATACTATACTACAAAGCAAAACAAGAAATCGCTCTCCATTAAACACGTCTATATAAGCTCCTTCACCACCTTATGATCATTTCATAAGAAAAAGCTTAGCTTTCAACCTTTTCTTCTTCAAACTTGAGTTTTAACCTTGAAAAACAGTCAAGTATGGAGCAAGCTGCCCATATAGTCATAGTACCAACACCAGGGATGGGTCATATCATCCCACTAGTTGAATTTGCTAAACGTCTCATACAACTTGAAAACTACAACTTCTCTGTCACTTTTATCATCCCATACGGCGGACCCCTCTCTAAGGCACAGATTATGTACCTCGATGCCCTCCCCAGTGGTATAAACTATACCCTTCTTCCGCCGGTCAATTTTGATGATTTGGACGAATTTGTTAGGATCGAGACACGTATCGCGCTCACGATCGTTCGCTCACTTCCATCCATCCGTGAAGCGGTAAGGTCTTTAGTTGAAACCACAAGGGTTGTTGCTTTAGTGGTTGATCTTTTCGGCACTGATGCATTTGATGTTGCAAAGGAATTTAGCATTTCCCCTTACATGTTCTTCCCTTCAACAGCTATGTGTTTGTCATTTTTTCTATACTTGCCAGAGCTTGATCAAAAAGTGTCTTGTGAATATCGAGACATGCGTGAGCCCGCTCAAATTCCAGGGTGCATACCACTCCATGGAAACGATTTATTCCACCCTGTTCAAGATAGGCAAAACGATGCATACAAATGGGTTCTTCACCATGCAGGGAGGATCAAGTTAGCAGAAGCTTTAATGGTGAATACATTTATGGAGTTAGAACCAGGGCCTATAAAAGCCTTACAAGACTCTGATAAAAACCCACCAATTTATCCCATTGGCCCTTTAGTCCAAAAGGGGTTTTGCTCACATAATGATGATAGTGAAACCTCAGATTGTCTACAATGGTTAGATGATCAACCACTGAGCTCTGTGCTGTATGTGTGTTTTGGGAGTGGTGGGACACTTTCATATGATCAGTTGATTGAATTGGCTATGGGGTTAGAGTTGAGTGAACAAAGATTCATATGGGTTGTGAGAAGTCCAGATGATGTTGTGAATGCAACATATTTTGATTTCCAAAAGAATGATCCGTTAGCTTTTCTGCCAAAAGGGTTCATAGATAGGGTTGAAGGGAGAGGTTTTTTGGTGCCAGATTGGGCACCACAAGCAGACATTCTCAGCCATGGCTCAACTGGTGGATTTTTAACACATTGTGGGTGGAATTCTACACTTGAAAGTGTTGTCAATGGTGTACCATTGATTGCTTGGCCACTCTATGCTGAACAGAGAATGAATGCTGTGATGCTCAATGAGGGCATTAAGGTGGCATTGAGGCCTGAAACAAACTGTGAAAATGGCTTTGTGGGAAGAAATGAAATTGCAAAAGTTGTGAGAAGTCTAATGGAAGGTGAAGAAGGAAAGAAACTCAGAAATAAAATGAAATACCTAAAGGATGCAGCTAAAGAACAGCTGAGCCCAAATGGTTCTTCCAAAAAATCACTCGTTGAAATGGCTTCAAAATGGAATAGCAAAATTTCATCTTGAGTTAGAAAAACTTTTTAATTAGTTCGAACTGATATCAGTTCGTAAGAGATGAAATAAATCTCACATGTGTATAAAATTCACCATGTGAGAAGATTGATATCAATTTAGATTGATTGAATAACAATCTCTTAAGTTAATATGCATGTTTGTATTCAATGCAGTGTGTATCTCCTCTCTTTTTTTCATTTTTTTTCTTCCTATTATGCCCTATTTGTAACTTGATATGATTGTAATGTTGGTTCTAGAGTTTGCACCCACTTTTGAGTATGTAATTGTCGATTTCTTCATTAATAAAAATTACTTGTCGTTACGACAAAAAAAAAGAAGTTTATTTGTTTACCCAAAACAAAAGAATATGATATAATATAAAACTATGTCCTTTCCTTTCAGGCAGGTGAATTTATAACTACATAATATGAAGGTTGGGTAAATTGCGTATATATACGAAAAATGTGACATGGACATGCACCGGCCTATATAGATAGCAGGCGATCGAGAAAATTTTGGTGGGGACAGATGACACAAGCGTACACAAATTATGGTCGAATACATAATATTTTTAATATGATTCAATTTTTTACCTACGATTATTATATAATATTAAAAAAATTCACAATTCATTAATAATGGTTGCAATGAATGATTTTTTGCACGGAAAAAGTCTTAGTCCTCGCTCGTATAGTTTTATGCAATTAAGGAAAAGTTTAAATCCTCCTACACTTAGATTTTTTGTAACAAAAGCACAAAAAAATCCTCATGCATGGTTACATGTTCTTGAATGAACAAAAATATGTAGAAAACCCTTTCAGACTCGCACCCACATCTAGAGGTGGTATTTGGGCCGTGGCTGACACAAGCTCAATTCAGCCTAGCATATAAAAATTCGGACCCAACCCAACTTGAATGAAAGTGGGTTCGACTCGGCTCAATCTACCACATATAGGTAGGCCGAGTTGGGTTATATATTTTTGGACTTAGCCCATTTGTGCCTAAACCCATTAGTGCCCAAGCCCGGCCCAGCTCAGCCCAGCCTAGCTCGAACCCAGCACAAGCCCAACTCGAGCCCAGATAAATCCCATCTTGAGATTATAATTTGTATATGTAATTTTTTTTATAAATAATTAGTGTATTCAACTTCATTTTACTACAAAACTATATATTTATTTTACTACAAGGGAATACACAATATCTATGGCTATGGGGGAAGAAAATCTTTCACCACGATTATGTTCAAATGTTTTGAATTATTTTGCTTACTTTGAAGAACATGAGTATGTAATTTGTAACTATTGTAAACGTAAATATATATTTCATCGTCAATATAAAACTGGAACGCTTATAAGACATTTTGTATCTCAACGCTCAAATGTTCCAAACTATTTTAATCCTCAACTACCGCCGCCACCAACAGGCCCAACACTCGCACAATTAGTATAATAAAATGGAGAACTTCTCTACCAACTTTCTTCAAGCATTTATGTAATGTTCTTTTTTTATGTTTATTAGTAATGTATCAATGTCTCATGAACTTGTAGTTTGTTAAGTAATATTTTGTCATTTATATTAGTATTATCAATCAACTTATGTCTTGTTAATTGTTAAATTAACTTTTTCGTAAAAAAAGTTAAGTTTAAGTTTTTTTCTTTATTAATCCAACTATCAAAATTTAGAACACACTAATAATTTTTTTTTTACAAAAAGATGGGTTGTCCCAGCCTAGCTCGGCCCAGCTCGCGACTCGTGGACCGAGTTGAGTCCTATATTTCAAGAATTGAGCCAAATCCAACTCAACCCATTAAATATATGTGCTGAGCCAGACTCATTTTTTTAATCCACGATTCGGTCAGGCCATGCCGAGCTAGCCCATTTATCAGCTCTACCCACATCCTGCGATCCATGGGGCATGGCTATGTGGCAAATAAACTACAAGTTAAACATTCTTATTTATAAGAAACTCTTCCTAACTTAATTAGCTACTCTCCCTGGGAGTAAAACCCTACTTTGAGCCAAAATTCAACAAAATTCAATAACTTGTATATGAAGATAAAGTAGTAGGCGGATGAAAATAATTTGAGTTGGTGGCTGGTATTGACATGACACAATGTGAATGTCCAAACAATTATCGTATTCGACCACAATGTACTTTGTGTTCGCAAACGATATGTAACTATTTGTACCCTAGGAAAAGAAAAAGAAGATAGATGTTAAAACTATGAAAAACTAGTATCATATTTAGATTACTTGTAATAATCACGCTTTTGAGTCAATTGTTTAATTAGTTAGATATATATCTAACTTTTAACTATTAGCAAAAGGCCTCTCGAACTATTAAACGACAACTAAGCTTTGCCTCTGTTCTCAAGAAGCATTCAATTTTCCATGTTAGTAAGGGGCGTCAACTACGCTGCGTTAGGGTTACTCTAGTACATTAATTAACCGCCAGCACAAATACGTCAAAGTTTTTTATATGAATTTCAGATATCAAGATTTAATTTGGTATAAGAAATGCCAAAGTTTCCTATTGCGACAACTCAAATGAGGTGTATGGATTATGTTGATGGCTTGAGACTTGGATCCTATCATATTTAATAATGTTATGAGAAAAAATTTAATAGTTATGAATTAAAATAATATGAACAATTTATTATTGTTGGATTTCTCTTATAATATTATTTAATATGTATAGATTCAAATTTGATACACTGACGCTTAACACGTGATAATGCAAGTTATTAATTTGATGTATCACTTATTGCACGTGATAATGCAAGTTATTAGGAAACAGAATCCTAATTAACTTAGAAAAGCCTAGGAGTACTCTTGCAGGTTATATCCTTTAAAAGAAAAAGAAATAAAGAATCATATAAACAACTTTATTGATTCTTATCCCTTCCAGCCATTCTAATTTTAGATAAGTCATAACGCTCTCTGCTTTGAACAATCACTGGACTATAATGATTTATAATTTTTTTTAACTTTGAGTTATTTTTCATATTTTTGTCTTAAATTTACAATTTTTTTATCTTTTTTTTTTATTTTATAAAATTCAACAGAGGTTTAAACAGAAGGAATTGTTCACAAAAATTAATTTCTCAATTTCTCATATTTACAGCGATTAACATGCCTCAATCTTTTTCGTGTTTTGTTTAATTTTGTATTAGAAAAAGAACAAGCTAGACCCCGGGACATAAGTCGTGCCGGCTCCAGGATTGGATAAGACAGCTTATTAATCAGTTGGTGCTTAATCGGGCCCAGATGGATAAATAGTTCGATCCACAATGGCCCGGCCCGATTGACACATCCATATCTGTACATGTTGAAAGTTCACGTGCAGCAGATGTGAAGTGTATTTGCCTCCTGTCTACTTCTATCATGCAGCACCATTGTAGCACCAAGTCAAAATCTAAGTGATGCATCACTTGAGTCAGCATATCGTAGGCATTCGTTACATCCTCACATTGTGGTTGTTTCTAGAAGCCAATAATTCTCTTTAAACATATCTAATGCTAATAGGAATGTGCTGCAGCGAAACTAGGACTCTATCGTTAGTAGATACACTCATATAACGAAAAAATAACGAATACATTTATACAGTGAGAAAGTTAGATCTAATATGATAATTTTTTTTTTATTAAAAAGAGTAATTATTTTCTAGTTGAACATATAGCTTCATTTAAGTGAGACTTTATTTGTATAAAGTTAAAACATGAGACAACTCTTAATAAGAGTATTAAATAGCGTCGACAAATTTATATAATCGATCCATCTAGTATGAGAAGACTTGATTTGATTTGAATTATGAAGCTTTCGCTTAATATAGACAAGACAGTAATATTTCGAAAGACCATGGCTCCGTTTGTTTGCCATAAAATATTTTTCGAATTTTATGATATTTAGTAACACCGAAAAATTAGTCAACTGTAAAATATTTTTCGGTCAAAAATTACTGCTGTTTTTGCTTAATTTTACGGTGTTTAATAACACTAGAAAATTAGTCAACTCTAAAATATTTGCTGGGCAACAATTGCGACTAGTACAAAATTTTGAAAAATATTTTCATTTCATTTAGGAGAAGAAAATATTTTACGAAATTCACGGTATATCCAAATACCAGAAAATATTTTTCAGTATTCTATTTTCTAAAAAAATATTTTCTTCTAATAAATTATTTTACGGCAAACAAACAGAACACTGTAAAATATTTTATTTTTTAGAAAAATATTTTTCACAAATAAATTATTTTACTGTAAACAAATGGAGCTTATAATAATGTGAAAAATATTTTTCACAAACAAGTTATTTTACTATAAACAGAGCTTATAATAATGAAGCTAGTTGGATGCATTTCTCAATTCTTAAATCTTTAGTAATCAACTGCTTCTGTGGATAATTACTATAAATCTATCATGACAGATAGGTTGTCCACTTAAAACTCTTAAACTTTGTCCATAGTGACACTCGAACTAATAAGTCAATGAAGTACAAAAAATAGCTATTTATTTCATTTTCATTAGTCTATGAGGCCAAGGGGGAGGGCGGACTCCAAATTTTTATTAAAATATGTATACTTTTAAAAATATTTTCTAGACTGTCAAATTAATTTAACTTTTACTTAATTTTTTTTATATATAAGTATTAAATTATATATTTTGAGCTCCACATAATAAAAATCTTGAATATACCTCTATATGAGTGTATTATATATTCAACTCCCGAAAAAAGTCTAACGAGCATATATTTTGGTAAAAAAAGCTTATAAGATGCTTTTGTTTTTATAAGTTCTATTTAGGTCTTTAGTAACTCAGTAGAAGAGCTTATAACTTTAAATAAGTTTCAAAACGCAACTATGAAGAAGTAGTCTCTCTAAAACCTTTTTTTGGCTTATAATTTTTTCACTTTTAAACTCTTCGGCTTAGCTCATCTTATTTGCTAACTATTGATTTTGTCCCTATGTACTCTTCTCTTGTTTTTTTGTTTTTTTTTTTTTACCTACCTTCGCTGATACTTCCAATGCCTAATTAGTTTAATATTTTATCATGTTCATTTTGGTCATTTTAAGCTCTAAGAACTTATAAGCTCAAAAAAGCTAAGCCTAACAAGCTCTATAACAAGTATCTTATGTGTTTCTTGTTGGATTTTTCGTGTGCGATCCGATTTGATAACTTGATCTGACATAATTGTTGTGGATTCTAAAACAAATTTTTTGGGAGGATTTATTCTGAAGGAGTTTGGGGAGAGTTTTTTTAGGCCCTTCATTCTGCTTCTCAGTCCAATTGGGTGAATTAGTAAGGGCATAAAGTTTGTTGGTGCATAATTTGCAACGATTTTCAATCTTTTAATTATAATTTTAAATATTACAATAAATAAAAAAATATAATAGTGTATCTATTCTTCTAATACCTTTTTTGCATCTTGAAGACAATTTTAGCTTTTCGCGGTTGGTGCCTTCAAATCATTCATTTTATAATTTCTCTCTCGTTCGTTGTTATGGCGAGTCCCGAGAGAACAACTAGGGATTAATATGTGTAATAATCAACTTTGATACCTAAAAATTTAAGCAATTTTATCTTGAACCTAAACAGACCAACTAGCGGTTATACACATGCCTATAATGCAAGTAGCTTTTTTTTTTTTATGTGGTTAGGGCGAATAATGCAAGTTTAATCACACTATGATTTGAGTTTTTAATTTTTCAATGTGCAACAAGTGCCAGGATCTTATAAAGTAGTCTTAGAGTTTCTAATTTTTCGATGTGAGACAAGTGTTATATTCTAACACTCTTTCTCACGTGTGATGGAATTTAAGAGGAGTCACTCGTGAAAAATTGAACACGCATAGACCTAATTTTGAGAAGGATCACACTTGAAATATTGAACACATGTAGTAGATAACACATGTGGAAGATTGAAGAACATGTGAACCGAATTTTTGAGATGGGGTAATCTTAGAGTACCTAATTTGAGAAGGGTCATACTTGAAAGATTGAAACATGTGATAGATAACACATGTAGAAGATTGAAGAACATGTAGACTTAATTTTTTAGATGGGTCACACATAAAAGATTAAACACACGTGGTAAATAACACGTAGGAGATTGAAGATGTGTGGAACATGACACACTCAAAAAATTGAACACAAATGGACTTGATTTGAGATAAATCACACTCGGATAAATATGGTTGGACCAAGGGCCCAGTTCTAATACCATATTAAGATAACTGAGTTTTTATTTTAAAATCAATTGGTGCCAAGTGGAGTAGCTCATGATCTTATAAGGTGGTGTTAGAGTTTCTAATTTTTTGATTGAGACAAGTATTATATTCTAACACATGTCATGGCGCGATATTAATAATTTGTTAATTATGCAATACGGACTAGTCGTTAGCAGTTTTATCATACTTTTTATATGTGTTGATCTGTTAAATCATGCAATCCCGGCTTCTTCAACTTCCCAAGTAAAAGAAACAACCATTTTTTTCTTAATTAACTTAAATTATACATTGTAGCGCATTGTTATACCAAAGGTCCTGCAGAATTAGGTAAATTTTTCTATCATAAAAAGAGAAAAAACTTTTCAACCTTGGAATGTGAAAATCACTGCTAACCAATAATGTGTTCAAGTGGAAATGTGAATGAATCTTTTTAACCAAATTGGGACGTGTCAGTATGTAAATAAGATAATGATGTATATCACACTATGATTTGATGTCAATTGATTTCAACATAGAATCTCTTTTTTATCTTTTATAAGGAACAATGACCGGGAATCTAATCAATGTTATCTCTTTATCATTGATTCCCTTAAAAAAAAAAAAACTGATCAGACTGGAAGAGGCTAGTGTGCCACCTTGTGAAGTCGTTGAGAAATGGCTTCATCTTTTTTCTAGAAAGAGTGGATATACATAGAGTTTCTATAAGCACAGAAATGTATAGGATAACAAAATTAATATTTGCAGAACAGAAAAGTGTAATGAGAAAGACAATTACGAAACAAAGATGAACGTGATTTGATCAATTGTACATACGTTTACGAAGTTACATAGATTTTATTATTTAAAAAAAAAAAACATTACAAGATTGCAAAGGTTTTTTTTAAAAATAATAAGTAACGATTTTTTTAAATCATTGCAAAAAAGTAATCTTGAAAGCAATTACTAACAAAAATAAAATCGTTGCAATAGATTTTTTTATATTTTTTTTACTAAAGTATTACAAATGATGTAAGCATTGCTTGTCGCTGGAAGTTTAGAACGATGAAATAAAAGATGAGCGAAAATAGAGGGTGATATTGCTCAGAAAATATGAGAATTGTTAGTAGGTGCCGTCTTGGGTTATGGCGGATTGGATTAATGGGGTTGTAGATTCTACTTATATAAAAAAAATGTCTAAAAGTCACGTATTGTGAAAAAAATAATAATAATGTATTTAATTGTTACTGAAAAAAAAATATACTCAAAATTCTCGTTGAAAAAAATTCTTAAATCCGAACATGCATGACGTGGAAGTGCGGTAGGATATTCTTCGAGCAAGAAATTCACTACCTGGTTTAGATAACTAAAAAAAAACTAGACAAGTCATGTCAATTATTATATACTAGCCAACTACTCTATTAATTTTCAGTGCGCTTTGTCTATTCTAGGTTGGATTCTTTCTCTGGCCTTCAATATGCTGGCGCTTCATGTTGCATTTGTTGGGAATTTTGATAAATTTAAAAATTGGATGGTGCACAAAAATTCACCATACAACATATTTAAGGTGGGTTTGTTTGTTAACTTGGGCCAGCATTCATGGTCTATCTGCAATTCTGCATCATGATTTTTAGAATGAGAAAATTATAAAACTCCTCAAACTCACATTCAATTTTTTGGTGTGTTGCGTTTGAAAAATAAATACAAGATAAAAAGTTTTATTTATAAATATTTTGTGCTAATTTCATAAAGATTAAGATTCTCATATTTCATAGTATTGAATACTACTTATTTACCGTACGGGGTTGGAGCTTAAAATTTGAGCCAAAAGCCAGCAGTTTGTGTAAACACCCATCACAACTACCATTTCATAATTTGTGTAAGTGGATCAATAATAAATAAATAAAAAGGTTATTAAACATTATTTATGTGCAGATTCTTATTCATCTTCAATAATGGAGCTCACAATACAATTATCTTCATGCTGTACTCACCAAAGATACAAACCCAAAAGGCAAAAACCAAAGAAAATAAAATAAATCTAAGATTCTGATGGGGGTAGTGAATTTCTCAATTATGGAAAATTCTTCCATAGTCCAGACTGATAGATCGATTTCTCACATAATTAATAAAATCTATACGTATAAATTCACTAATATGTGAAAAACTGATATCAGTTCGACTAATTAAAGAGTTTTCCCACAATTATTAGATCATTTACAGATCTTGCTCTTCCATTTGGAAGCCAATTCAACAAGTGATTTTGTGGAAGAACCATCTTGGCTAAGAACTCTTTCAGCTGCATCTTTGAGATCTCTCATTCTGCTCCTTAGTTGCTTGGCTTCTTCACCTTCCATTAAACTCTTCACAACATGAGCAACTTCAACACTCTCAACTAATCCATTTTCATTGCTTTTAGGCCTCAATGCAACCTTTAAACCCTCTGACAACATCACAGCATTGGTTCTTTGTTCAGCATAGAGTGGCCAAGCAATCAATGGTATGCCATTAACAACACTTTCCAGAATAGAATTCCAACCACAGTGTGTTAAAAATCCACCAGTTGAAGCATGGTTCAAGATCTGTGCTTGTGGTGCCCAATTTGGCACCACCAAACCACGCCCTTTGACCCTATCGATGTACCCTTTTGGTAGAAAATCAAAAGGGTCTTGCTTTAATGGATTAAAATATGCAGCATTAGCAACTTTGCTTGGACTTCTCACAACCCAGATGAATCTTTGTTCACTCAACTCTAAACCTGTTGCGACTTCAATGAATTGTTCATCTGTGAGTGTGCCACCACTTCCGAAAGACACAAACAACACAGACCCAAGTGGTTGATTATCCAACCATTTCAAACAATCTGATTGATCAGTGCTATGATCTGCAGAACTCGAAGAACAAGCTTTCTGTGTTAATGGTCCAATTGGGTACACTGGTGGCATACCACGTTCGTGTAAAGCTTTCACAGGCCCTGGTTCCAATTCCTCGAAGCTATTCACCATTATACCTTCAGCTAATGTGAACCTACTCGCATGGTGAAGAGTCCATTTATAATTATCGGCTTTTCTATCTTGAAGAGGGTCGAGCAAATCCTTACCATGTATAGCTATGCAACCTGGAAGCTTCACAGGCTCAACCATGTCTCCATACTCGCATGTAACATTCTTGTCAAGCTCAGGCATGTGAAGAAATATAGACAAGTTGATAGCAGCAGATGGGTAGAAAAGATAAGGCGAGATGTTAAACTCTTTTGCAACATCAAAAGCATCAGTGCCGAATAGATCAACCACTAAAGCCACCATCTTCTTTCCAGCTGCAGATAATGACCTTACTGATTCGCGAATGGCCGGAAGCGAACGAGTTATGGTGAGTGCTATGCGCGTTTCGGTGCCGGCGGTGGCTAAGTCATCGACGTTGATAGGTGGAAGAGCAGTGTATGATATCTGAGGACTCGGAAGTTCATCGAGGAAGATCTTTTGAGCCTCAGAGAGAGGTCCAGAGGTGGGTATGATCAAAGTGATGGAGAATTTGTTGTGTTCATCAAGTTGGATGAGGCGTTTGGCGAATTCAACAAGTGGGATTAGATGACCCATCCCTGGTGTTTGTACTACCACTATGTGGGCTGTTTGGTCCTCCATGGCTGAAACTATTACTAGCTAGCAAGCAAGCTTTTGTTTGGTGTATTAATGGTGGAAAGCTGAAACAGATATGGAGGTGAAGGGTGTTGCAATTATAAAGCTAAGTTTTTTGTTGAGTTTGTTTAGAAGATTGTAGAGGTGCTTATATAGTAGTTGCCTTGTTTGAAGATAGGAGCATTTTTGGTTTAATCTCTTTCTTCATACACATACCAAGGTTGTCACGTTGTGGTGCCTAATTGCAACATTGTTCGATCCGTGTAATATATGCTATAATAAAAAATGGTAAAGTATATCAGGCCTCTTTATACTTTAATAAAAGTGTACAATACTTTTTTTATAGTTTAAAAACCTCTTGAGTTAGTTTTTGTAATTTTTTAAAAGTGCACAACACTCCCCTACTATTAAAAAATCCGTTAAATTTAACAGAGAGTGTACTTTACTTGCGTTAAGTGAGATTTTTTTTTATTTTTAATGAATTTATTCATTAAATAATTATATGAATTGATCAAATTACTATTTTTTTTTACCTAAACAAAAGTGGAAATGACAAAAGAGAGAAATGAAAAAAAATATGAGGGTATTTACGTATTTTTTATAAAATTCGTTAAATATGACTGATTTTATAACTGTAGGGGGTGTTGTACACTTTTAAAAAACATAAGGACTAGTTCAGAGAGTTTTTGAATTATAGGGGAGTGTTGTACGCTTTCCCTAAAGTATAAGGAAGTCTGGTATATTTCACCCAATAAAAAATTTAAAATTTTTGTTTAATATAATTAATATTATATAATTTAATATTTGTATGTGAATAATTTTTTTTAATTAAATAAAAAATCTTTAAATATGTTATGCTCTTGAGATCAAGAGAAATGTAATATTTGTTAGTTCGTATATATAAGTCCGTACATTATTGAGTTCGTACTATGATTTAAGAAAAAAATTAAAATTTGCAAGATTGTTTGGACGTGCGCGTATGTTTTTTGCAACGTGCGGTATGGCATTGTCTTAGCCAAAGAAAAAAAAGAGGTGTGGCATTATTTGGGGACCACCCATAATAATTTCTAGATGATAACAAAGTTGTAGCTAAAATTGTGTTCAGAACGTGATGATGTCTAAACAAACGTAAGACTTGTGTCATCAATTTGTGCAACCCAAGAAAGAAGATATTGAGAAAATATTTTATGCTTCGACAGAGCTCACCTTCCCTTGTTGTTTAACATATCATTAGTATGATTTACGAAATAAAATCCAACTAAATTAAATTTTGTTTGTTAATTAAAAATGGGTTTATGCACCGATGACATTATTCGCCACTGTTAATTGTTAAGAGTCTTTTCAGTTATTAACTCTAAATATTTATGAATTAATAAAGAAAAAGACTCTTAACAAAAATAAATGACATTATCAAATTTATATAATCGATTTTACTAAATAAAATACTGAGATTAGTCATTACAGAGCAAATACATACAATTAGCCCATTCTCATGTGTTTGGGAATAAACTTATTTCATTCTCAATTTCATTTTATTTCTTGGCCCATTTTATTTCTATCTAAATTTATTTCAGTGTATTAATCGCTACCTAAAAAAATAAATAATAATTAATATATATGAATGGTTAAATTAAAAAAAAAAAAATCAAACACGTATATTAATATACATATGAATGCTTCAATATAATTTTTTTTTAACTTTAAACACGTATAAAGACTTAATTCTTGCTTATAGGAGTATGATTTAGCGATAGGAAGGTAAAATTATTTTTATGAAATTACAGATTCGACACTCTTTATTGTTTTAGAGTTCTGTCTAGAACTGTTCTGATGCACATATAGAACCACAGTGCTGCATCTAAAAAGTTACAAAATAATGATCAAAATTTATCAAATAATTCGATAATTAAATGCTACTAACTAAATTATCACAACATTCAAAAAAAATAAAATAAAGACTCAATTCTTATCACCCACTCGTACGAGGATCCATCTCCGACGTACGTGTATGTAAATGCACCACGTGCAGACAGAAATGGCTGCCTACAGTCTTTATTTTCGGGCAAAGCTTTTCAAACGTAGGTGAGCCCAGGAATTGTGATTGCTCACATTTGTGGTATAAGTCTGCGCTTCATTTTCGGTTGTTGCAGACAAATTGATATCAATCTCGATATGTCAAAGGTGAAATGCATCTTATCTTCAGATTGAATGTAATGATTAAATAATAAATTCTGAGTTCGAATTAATATATTTTTATTATAATTATTATTTGAGTTTTAAATAATTTAAATTATACATTAATATGTATGGTTGTACGAGAGAATACATAAAAAAGAACAAAGGCGAACGGACCTTAGCATTTTTGTTTTGGAGAACACATGGAACTATATTTTTCGGTCAACAGAACACATGTACCTTTGGGATTTGAAAATTAAGAAAAATGAAATATGAAGTTATTTTATACTTTGGGTCATAAATATGAAGGTTCATAAGAGGTTCCAAGCACCGACCGGAAAAAAAAGAAAAAAAAAGGGTCGAATCAACTTTATAATTTTTAAGGGTCCTGCCAACCAATGCCTTGAGGCACCCTTTAAGGATCAAGTAAATATTAAATATTTACAACAAATAGGGTCCATCGTTTTTTCTTTTCTTATGATGAGATTCTCTCTATGAGAAGTTTTTTTTAAATTCACACTAGAATACCAAATTTTGAAAAAAAAAAAAAAAAAAACTTGTTTTCGAAGGAAATATAGTCCAAACTAATTAAACATAGAATTTATCAAGACTGGTCCTAAAAAAAATTATTTCTTTGCTTATTCAAATCTAAAATATGAGTAGATCTCTTATTTACACAACAAATACTCTGCCACTGAAACTAATCTCTTTAAGTTGAATAGGGTCTATCTTTTTTTCTTTCCTTTTTTTTAGCTAAGAGGGAAGCGAAGTCAATTACAAACAAATTACTTGGAAGAAGGTCACTCATCTTCTATTTCTATTTAAGAGACTATGGAGATTATTCAGAGGATCTTCAAAGGAGATTATTCAGAGGATGTTCAAAGGAGATTATTCAAAGAATTTTCAAGTACTGTACCTCCAATAGATTAACTCAATTTATAGTTTACGAATTAATCTACACATATTTATTTTTCTATGGACGAATAGGGTCTATCTTTTCTTAAACGATAATGCCCGCCCATAGTGCAAATGCCAAGAAAAAGGCACATGGAATCCAATGCTTATAAAAATATTTAAAAAAATAGAAAATTTCAAACTAAAATTAGATTTAGTTTATAGAATATCTTTTTTTGTGTGTGTTCAAGATTTGCATAATTTTAATTATTGAAAGGCCACCACGTTCGCGATTTCCAATTAACAGAAGCCATGTGGGGATCTTTAAATATCCATCTAATAACGACTTCATTTGAACGTATTACAACGAGTTGTTATTTAAAACAATTATAAACTCAATTTTATTTTTAATACGTAAACTTCACGCGCGGTTAAAACTCACACGTTTATTGAGTGGACTTTTTCAACAATTATCGTGAGTCCAAGACAAGACATATACATACATATCACGTTATTAACGTCAACATAATAAACTCCTTAGACATCTTTTGTTTGTCCATACGCCACTGTATCAAGTCAACAAAAGGCAGATAAGAAAGAAACAAAACAATGGCTTGTAAGCTACTATAAATAATTTACCATCCTCCTCTACACGACGTAATTTTTCACGTGCCTGACGCAGAACTAGGACCGCCATTCAATGTCGTTTGAGTGAGCGGAGAAGCAGCATGGAAAATGAAAGGCTATATTAACCTACACAGATTTGAATTCACCCAAAATACTATAACATTAATGATAATTAATTAATGATATTTTTATTTGATCTCCACATATAAAAGTTCAAGTAAATGTAAACCCATTGCCGCACATTAACAAGAAAACCCAGCCTTCAAACGTTCCGCATTGACACCTCAAACTTTCTGGGAGAATTAGCAATTTGAAGCGACCAAACCAAATTAAATATTATCCAATCATTAAAATTGATTATATGAATTTAGAAAATGCAAAACTTTCAAAATTAGTGCATTTTCTAACTTATAATTTCAACATAGATACTTAGCAAAAAAAGACGAGACATATACTTCCCGACACGCAGATGGAAAATGTACCGAGGCTCAATCCAAATCTTCCTATTCCATATACGCTAATTCTCCCATTCTCTCTCCATCTAAGCCTCGGAAAGGGAAGGGAGGAACGGTACATCGGGGAGAAGACACTTCCCACCTCAAAAGGCCGACTCCGGACGGAGAGGGAGAGAAGAGAGGTAAGAATTTTATCACAACATTATAATATCATGAACAAGATCGACAGATCGTTGTGTTGTAAATTATTGATACTTGTTCACAACCGTTAAATCTCATTTATAACATTTTTAAGATCCATACCCAGACAAGAGAGGGATAAACTGCCAAGTTATGCACAAATAGTAATTTCATGGTTATCTTAAGATCTATTCATATTAGGCAGTCACTAACGCCATACAACTCCAGTAAAACTAGTACTAGCAAGTATACGATAACAGGGGAGAACGCTGAAACCAACTATAAATCCCATGAAATTTCCGACGAGTGGCGCAAATAACCTTCCCTGCAATGTCATTCATTATGGGTATATCAATAACCTTCGTAGCTCCTACTACGGCTCCGACTCCTCCAGCTCCTACCGCGGCTTTGGCCCCTAACTGGGCTTTCGCTCCAGCTCCTTGAGCCATAAGGTGACCTGGAGTAAGACCTTCCTCGATACTTCCGGTCTCGAGGTGATATTGACCTGTTCCAGAGGTTATATCACATCCGCCAATCAATCGTAGTAACAGTCATTACCCAAGCTTAGTAGAGTTTAAAAAAGACAAAAGTAACACAAACGATGGAGTTCGGTCGTACAGCATACCTCGAGTAATGCCTTCTCCTAGGAGATGGAGAATAATAGTCAGGGCTCCTTGAATAAGATCGAGCATAGCGTGGTGACCGAGAATAGTATCTTCCACAGCGTGGAGATCGAGAATAGTAGCTTCCACGGGAACCTCTCCGGCTCCTGTCAATATTATATCAACAATTGAACAAGATCAAAAACAAAAAACAAAATTTCTCTTTGGAATGAACATTATACTAATTGACATAGGAATAAATTACCCAAGGCGTTGTCTTGCCCTCATCTCTGAAGGCTTCTTCCTATTTTCCTCAGCAAACACAACTGTTACCTCTCGTCCACGGATAACCTGACCATCCATCTGATATTTAGCCTCCTCAGCGTCCTCAGGGTAAACATACTGTACAAAACCAAAACCGCGAGGCTCCCTGTCCAAAATTTGGAGTCAGAAAAGCATTAACAGACACTTGGCAGAATCAAAGATTGGACGTATGTATATGAGCACAAGCCACGCCGGCACCATACTAACAATAAATGCTATCCTTATCCTGAATCGAAATAATACAGTTATGCCGCTGGTACTCACCGTACTAAATTTAAGCAAAGCAATTACATGTCTGCTAACCTTGTCATGGCCAAAGTTTCAAGACTTCATATTCTTTAAGACTTGAACTTCTTCATGACTGTATTCATACCCAACTTCCTTCAATCTTCATGTACTTATATCATCTTGAACAGACCTCTTATTACTTCATTGATGTCTTCATCACTTTAAAATAAAACAAACCAAATCCCATAAAACAAATGTAGATGTACAAAGAAACATGCCCACACAACATGGAAGAATAAACAGGCCAACCATCAATACGATCAAAGATAAGTAAGACCAAAATGTAAAAGGTATTGCTGCATTTATTGACATCAAAAAGCAGCTTCAGACAGCTGCCGCCAGACTTACCCAGTATAATAATCCCTCGGCAAGTAGATGTCCTTCAGAGGACCAAATTCTCCGAAAGGCCCACGAAGATCTTCAGACCTGCAAACAATAGAAGCTTCTTTATATTGGAAATTGATCTGATACTGTTATCGATTGTATCATACTTGAGTCCTATCAAGACAAAGGCGTGCATTTGATTAAATAAACAGAACAAGAAAACTGTCCAATCATGACATGAAGAACAAAGGGGGCATGTTCCGTGTGAATGATTGCACTTGAGTAAGACCCCTTAAATAGGTTCTTGTATAGAAAGGTAAAGACGATCTCAAGAAGACAACAATGAACCACAAATTCCAATGACTTAAGTCGGGCACAAAATATTTTCTACATGCATCCCAACCTTCAAGTATATCACAACTGATAAAAGTATAATATGCCACTATGTTCGTGGCCTTGCACATTGGATCGTGCATATGTTTCCAGGACCAAGAATATCACTCAATTTCATCATCTGCTGAGAGTTAAAACTATGTGCAACATCAGACACATTTCAAACAGAATTGTACACAAGTAAACAGCAGATCTAAGAGAACAACATTCCCACCTGAGGCATGCACACAAATGGACTAGGCACTTCAAAGGTGTCCATCTGATTAAATACCAAAAACTCTTAAATAACGGTAGAATCTATTGAGGCTTGAAGCAGGAAAACGTTTAGAATCCTATTGGCTACAAAAAATTATCAACTACAAGAAAGATCATACAGACCTAATGTTATATCCCTAGTATCAATAAATGACACCAAAACAACAATTTCTCCCCCCCGTGCAGAATCTCTAATCAGAAGTGTTTGTTAGCAAGAAACAAAAATCTGGTTCTTTCCAATTTGATAAATAATGTTCTCAATGCTCTTAAACTTTTCTAATTCGCGATGGTTGGATGTCCCTGGATAGGCTTACAGAGGGGAGAAGGATTAGAATTTAATAATAATGAAGGCAAAGAATCAAAATAAGATTATAATACTGAACCACACCTAGTATCAAGCCGAAGGTTGCGGACCAAGAGACTGGTAGGAGGATCTCTCCCACGACCTCCATAGCGACCCCTTGGGCTGGGGCTCCGGTACCTCCTGCTGTAACCCCTTGGTGGTGAAGGACTGTAACTGTAACTTCTTCCCCTCATTTTAGTATCTATAACCAACAAAAGCACAAACCAAAAGTATGTTCTATAAGAGAAAAATCATCTTGGGTACATTAAATAGGCAACCCATAAATAACATTACAGAAAGAATGCTTCATGAATAGTGTGATTAAAAAATTCAAATAGTAGATAAAAGATATTAACTCTCTCAGAAAGTTAGTGAGCAGGAAAATATAATGAATAAAATAAAATTCTGTATTTTCCTCTACACCTATCGGCTTAAAAGATAGAATCTGGTTTTTCCATATCAGCTTATAGAAGATTTTAAAAAATTTATCTTTCACATCAAATTTGTTTTACTAAATCAGTAACAGAACTTCCAGAAACAGTTTTCTATTCTAGTTATCTTGTATCTATGGGCAAACCATAGTTATTGGGGATCACTAAGCAACTAGCAAAAAAGGCATTAATACGTGCAATTATGGTATATCAGCGACTTGGAAGACTAAATCTGGCCACTACATAATATTTCATAGATACTCATTTCAACAAAGGATTTAACGAGTTTCACATTACGATGTTAAAATGTACTTTTAAAACTCCTCATTTAAACCATCAATCTTCGAAACAAACACACAAATAGAAATTTAATGTATAAATTATATATATATATATATATATATATATATATATATACGACAATGTATGTGTAACTATATACACATGTATACATATATACACATATATACATATAGATGACTTAGATGTATACATATAGAAACATATAAACAGATATAACATGAAGACACACACCAAAAAGAAAAGTTGACATGAACTAAGTACAAGGCCTCTTGTCCATCACAAAAATGTTGCCTGTCCAAAGAGTGGCCCCATTTTCAATCATATCAAGCAGCTTGTATTGCAAATTATGAGTTGCGATCAACTACCTTTGGTCTTCAGAAATATAACCACGAATTACCTTTCGTGACAAATTGGAGAATCTTGTGGCTTGCTGTGCCATTTAAAGGACAAAGGCTAGCTCTGTCGTGTTTACTTGCTTAAATTTCATATAAAAGACAAAACAAGTGTCTGTGATATCCTTTTGGCATGGTTTATTGTAGACTAATTTCCATGTCTCTTCTACGCTCTAGTCAGTAAGTCGACTACTTCCTAGATGTTAAAAGTTAAAACCACTATCAAAAGAGCATGTCTTTCCTTAGCTAATTACTCCTACGTTTTCGATTAGCTTCTAAGTCTTGTTTCGATTATACTCTTCAGCTTAATTTCTTTGCTGCTTCTTATGTTTTTTCTCCTAAGCACAAACAATAAGTTAATGCATATTTGCGTTTGTATACCTAACATATTTGCTTACAATATATAACAAATTAACTAAAAATTCAATAAAATATTATTGATATCTAGCAATCAACAAACATATACCACAATTTTCACCATCAGGCCATCAAAGCGTATCATATAATATGTATGTGTGTGTGCAATCTTATATATACGTACACGAATACACACACACACACACACACACACACACATATATATATGTTGTGTTTGTGTGTGTGAAACATCAGATCAACCATTATAGATATGCGATCTGATCAAATTCGAAAAATGAAAATAAAAAAAAAAGGTGGCATACCAGAAAAAAGGCATATATAGACACACACACACACACATATATATAAACAAACACGTACACATATTTTATATAATATAGTGTGTGTGCGTGTGCGTGTGTGTGAGGAGAGGAGATTACCTGAGATGTAACTGCGTTTGCTCAGAGGCTTTCTCAGGAAAGCTTTCTTCTTTATTACCGTGTGGTTAAAAGGAATATTTTATGTGTGTGGCTTTAAATTGAAGCAACGTTTGTTCATTCTCGAGAAGCTTCTTTCCATGGGCCTATTATTTGGGCTTTTGTGTTGTGGATTGATATTGTTAATTGGGCCCTCTGTCCTACATAGGCTTTGCTCTATTATTCATAAAATCTAATTGTGCAGCTTCATTTTACAATTTCTTTTATTTTCTTTAACTAAACTTCAAATTCTTATCTCTTATATAGTTTCAATGCTCAACTTATTCAATATTAGAGGGATTTTTGGTTCACGTAATGATTTTTCATTCCCGTTTATCACATTCATGAGGTCATTACACTTCCATTTAATAGCATATAACTTCAACCGAAAAATACCATTTTTTTTCATAAATTGACAAGGCATAAATCCCAAAGTCCTTTGTGTATTTTTGGAATTATCCAAATTCCCCTTCATCGCAATTGTGTTCACTATGTGTCGTGTTCTAATGTTAAAAAAATTAATGTGACAAAGTTCCCATATCATTTCAAGTCCGTCACCCCTACACAATTGTGTTAAAATATATCAGACATAAAATAGTGTCCTTAAGATGTTAAGCTTGAAGCTAATATCATATTTCATTAGATACTAAACAAAAATTTTCATAATTTGTACATAGAAAAATCAAAATATTTACTTGGACCATTTTTTTAATCCATTGACGTCCTCGAAATTTAGCTGAGAGCTTGCAGAGTAGCGAAGTTTTCGGAAGTGTAAACTCTCTTCATTTGTTTAGGAAAATATTGGATCCATTTAGGGCCTACTGTCCAAGTGCTATGAGGATGAATGGCCCACCTTTACAAATCTAATCGAACTCCTAATACAAAGTAACATGTGTCACGTGCATTACTTGGGCCCAAGCTGACTATATGCTAACTACTATTAAATATTTCCAAAACCATTTCTCCACTCATTTTCGTAATATTACTTTTTTTTATATTTTATTCAGGGAATATTTAAAGTTGAATAACATAACTAACGAGATTCGAATTTATAACTTTCTGCATATATAGCGAATTATATATCACTGGACTAAAATCTTAGTGATCGTAATATTACCTTTAAAAACATATCCGTGCATCATAAACTAGTCTATAGGCCAATATATTCTCCTCTTCTCATAACGTTACTTTTAGTGAAGAATAATCCCTGCATCGTAAACTAGAATTAATATAGGCCAAATTTTCTCCTCTCTACTTAGTTTTTAGTCTTCTTTTCCTTTTTTGGGAGAACTTTGTCTTCTTTTTTTATGACTAGAAAGTAGGACTACATTAATGAATTTACCGTAAAATTATAATTAAAGTACGTAAAATTACATTAGATTTACCCTAAAATTATAAATTCTATCGTACAACAGTACGCCTTAATATATATACATTAATTAAGTTAAGAGAGATCAAAACTCACACCTTTTCTTTTTTATAATTAAAAAAAAGCCTAACTAATCGTACAACACATCAAAAAATTATATATACAAAAATTAGTCTTATAACATTTCATACTTATAACAAGAAACATACTATCAAACTCAAATCCTTTAATCTAGGTGTCATTGACAGTTTGTTGGCAACATTAGGAGCATCATTTATCTAGAAGTAATGAAGTATGGATTTTCAAATTCATATTCGGCCTCGCGGATCTACTAGCCATGCATGCCATGAACGTTGTCCGTATCTACCAATTTCCAAGGACAAGCATGGGTCCTCACTCATCACTCCCTAATCCCTATCGCAGTCGAATCCGACAGTGTCGGTGCTTTGTGCTTTGTAAGCGGCTAAGCGCGTTGAGGCCGTGCACTAATTAACCACTCCTCAAGGATGACTTCACATATATGGTCCATTAATAGTTGATAAAATTATTTTTATAAGATTACAAGTTTAATATTTTTTATTATTTTAAAATTTTATTTTTAATTAATTTGATACATATATAAGAATATATCGTTATATTTAAAAGTTTATCAATTAATAATTAAATTCTGTCATTAAAAAACAACGCCTCAAGGTTATGTTATAGTTTACAGAAAAGCAACAGCTGTCTACTCAAGAATCTTTTTATTGTCACAGTCTACTCAAGAGTTATGACCATAAAAAAAAAATACTCAAGAGTCAACACCTTTTTCCTTTACATAGATCATTGCAAACGTCAAATTCTAGACATATAATTTGGTTTGAAAAGATATAATTTAAGTTAGTAAAAAAAAAAAGATTTATTAAAATTGATATAAGAAAATTAACTTTTTATCTTATTTAACCTCGAATTATGATCAACTTTTAAACTTATGCTCCAAATATCCTATCGCTAAACTAATACGGCCGGCCTTTGGACCTTGTACATATTTGGTTGTAATATTATCCTCATTATGATGAATATCCAAATAAAAGTTCACTGTAGAAACACTGGCGAGATACAATTAGTCAATGGCCTTGATCGTCTTTCTCGACCTGTTTATCACTGTTTCCAATCTTCAGTTTGTTTTCCTAGGAATATAGGGAAAAGAAAGGATACCCATTGTGTCCATGGTGTTTAGGATGCCTTTGTTCTTTTCTCCTTTTCTCCTTATTATAATGAATAGAGGTTGAAGTTATAATACAAATTTAAATTTTTTTATTATAACAGATCACTAGCTAATCGTTTTATTAAGTATTAATTCTAATCCAAGCTATCCACGTTGTAACCATGGTGTCTAGGATGTTTTTAATCGTTAGAATCTCCATAGTCCATGTTATGTCCCCCTTAGTATAATTAATTGTAGTTGGGCACATTTTTCTTTTGGTAAGTTTTTTTTTTAATTTTTTAATTTTGGTAAGTTAGTATAGCACACTTGTGTATATAATATGGCACACTTGTACACAAGAAAGATCAGGCAACGTTGAACACTCATACCGAAAACAATTAAAGAATTTTCCAACGTTAAAATCGCTGGCTATTCTCCTAGTCTTTAGTTAACTTAATATGATCACCACGATTTGCACATTGTTGGGAAGAAGAGACAAGCACACGCATCAAAGTAGCAGAATTTAAAGCACTTTTGATATGGTTTGGTAACTTCTAATATATGTTTCCTTTCACCTTTGGATAATCTACTACTTGTATATTCTTTCACAAAGTTACAACTAACTTTATGCACAAAAATAGTTTAATTCCACTCTCACATAATTTTATTCACGAAAAAATTTAAATCCTCGTACAATGGACTTTTTTTTAAAGTAAAAGCATAAAAGTAAAACTCTTTAAGACTCACATCCACCCAATGGTGTGTAACATGTAGCAACTAAATCCAAGCTACAAATTAAGTCACATTTGTAGGAAACGAGACACAACTCTAACCCTACTAGAATTAAGGTTCCTATCTTAATTTCTCTTATTGGAGCTATACTTGTCTTTATGGTCTAGGGAATGTTTGGTCTAATTTTTAAACATTTAAAAGTAAATCTTATGAGTTTAGAAATTGAAACTAACCAGTTCGATTCATTTTTTAAAGAGCTTTTATAAGTAAAAGCCAAAGCTAAAAAAACTAAAAGAATAAGAAGTTCCAAATCAAAGCATTACAAAAAATACTTTTGCAAAATTATTTTAATATCATGTGGTAAGCTATTCTCTTTTTTTCCCTAAAAAATACCCCCCATATTTTTTAGATAATTTACTACAAAATTTTTATTTTTCTCATATTTATTTATTTTTATATTTAATTCTCTTATAAAAGTGAAAAGTACTTATGACATGGCATGATTAAACAGTCAACAAATTATGTTTAATAACACTTCTAACCAAAACGTTCTATTGTTATAAATTCTATAACTCAATAACTAAAATTTCATAATTAGATCAAACAGACCCTTAGATTTGAAACTTGAATAAAATCCCATACACTTGTGTGAAAACCAACGGAAAAACTTTCCAAGGCAATCTAAGATTGTAATTAGAAGATGAGTATGCAATTTCGACTTGCAAAAGAGTTTTTGTTTCTATTTCTTACGGGACAGTCAACAAGTTGTGATACTTGAAGTAAGAAACTTGTCCTATATTGATTTCGTAGAAATGGGGATATATTGATGCTGAATTGCATGACCCAAAAGGGAAAAAAAAAAAACTGAATTGCATCTTGACATTTCTCACTCAACGAAAAATGTTAGTCAAAATAGGGAAATTTACACAAATGATTTCTATTGTTTTACCAAAATTTCAAATTCATTCTATTGTTCAAATTAGTCAATTTAGTCTCTATCGTTTACTAAAAATTATCAATTAATCTTTATTGTTCAAAATTAGCAAATTTAGCTCTTATTATTATTATTTAAAAAAAAAAATCAATTTAGTCCTTATTATTTTCTAAAAATTTCAATTTAACCCTTGCACGTGACCCCTATTTGGGTACTAAAATAATTTTTATTGAAAAATAATAATGACTAAATTGACTAATTTTAAATAATATTAATAGAGACGAATTTGAAATTTTTTAAAAAATAATGAAGGATAAATTGATTAATTTTGAATAATAAAAATTAATTTAAATTTTTAAAAAAATAATAGAGACCATTTTTATAATTTTTTTTTAATTCAAAAAGAGACTTAAATATATTTCAAGTCATATAAATATTGCGGATTTTGAGAATTAATCTCGGTTTAAATTATACTCCTAGAGTATTTTTAAACGCTGTATGATTCTTTTTCGTGCCATGCGGGTTCCAAGGTTGTACTTATATTTGTACGGAATAAAAAGTACCTTAGCTGGTCTGCCTAGGGATGCGAAAGGGTCAGTGCTGTTCCGACCATAGATCTCTTGCTTTGAGGTTTGACTAGTGTACCTTCTTGTCCTAAAACGCGTCATGTTTGACCTTCTACTTTTGGTTAGAGAATTTCTTTTTTTTTTTTTTTCATTCGGGTTAACAATATTAGAGATTTTAAATCGAATTATAATTTTAGCTTCCCTTATACTAGAAAATGTTGACTCTACAGATACTTGAATCCAAGTATTAAAAAAAGCATAATACCTAATGAAATGACAACAAATTTTTTTGAACAATTTGATTACTTAGAAAAAAATTAAAAAAAAATTCTTTTGAACAACCCGTTATAACATAAAAAAAACCTATGTTATTTGGTTGGAGATTAGTCTGCATTTTCAAATAAAAGAAAGGAGGATGGAAAGGAGCAAAAATAATATCTTATTCTTATCTACTTCTTAGTTCTACATTTTTTTTTCATCCCTAATGCCAAACAAAGTAAAAGGCCATCTTTGCATTTCTATCAACCGACTTTTTAGCAATTCAACCAATCTTAATTTTAGGGCTAAATATAAAATTCTTAAAAATTTAGTGAACGACTAAAACACATAATTTGACGTTTACATATAAATAATTTTTCTTAATAAAGATTACATTTATTTTTTAAAATAAAATACACATATTTTTTTAAAAAAAATTATTAGGTGAACCACCATTAAATACCTCCGCCCCTGCTTAATTTCCATTTGGGAAAAAGCCAATTTAGTCCCTCAGATTTAGCATAAAGACCAAACAGGTCCCTGTAAAGCCATTTTTTTCAAAGCACAAAGACCTGTTTGGTCTTTATGTTAAATTTCAGAGACTAAATTGGGTTTTTTCCCATTTCCATTTTTCCATACCTACCTTTTCATTCACTCGACAAGACGTATTTAATGATCAAAGCGTGGTGTAAATGTCTTTTTGGTGTTTGTCTAGGATGTTATGGTGACATAGCTACAAATTTAAGTTAGAAAGTAAGTAAACATAGTGACGGTGACGGTTGACTTTATCACTTTACTCTTTTTATATGAGTTGGAGTTGGATTTCTTTACCTAATTATACTATACTACTTTATATGATTGAGAAGTTACTCGATATTACACTAAAGATGCAAATTTTGAGACATATAATTTTATTTTTAAAAGTTACAATCTAAATTAAATAAGAAGTTCAAAAGTTTTTTATGACACAGACGGAATTTTTGTCACAATGAAGAAGTGTTGTAGCTGTAATTTTTTAAATAAATCTCTTAAAGAATTAGAAAGCTTATTAGGATTGATTTAAAAAAAGTAATTTTTTATATAATTCAAATTCGATATGTGAATATTTTTTTTTTAACACTTCAAACGACTGTTTCATATAATTAATTACATACAGGTTTGGGATTTTCTTTGACAATTCTGTTATGGGAAAATTCTTAGCCAAGCTTATCAAATGTTCTAGGTCAAGCGTCGATCCACGGCATGATCAAAGTGCTGATAATTCTCATTAATCTAATGAGCATAATATATTTGACTTTTTTCAAGTTGAATTTCTAGTCTAAATAGTGACATATATAATGCACCGATACAACAAATTATTATGGCAAAGTATGCCAATACTCCAACATCATCAATTATGGTACATGCACCAAAGGATTGTCTTTTTCTTCCTCGTGCTAAGAATTAGAACATGTAATTGAAACAAAATGATACTTTTAATTATTCTGGCAAAACTAGTATAAAATTTTGAGATACGTAATTCAGCTTGAAATAGATATAATTTAAATATATTAAATATATCATTTAGATTAATCAGACACAATATCTACCGAAACCAAATCTTCTTGTTATGGAGTAGGAGAATTAGGTGGGGAGACAAAAGACATTGTTTCAGTCACCATCATAAAGTTTTCATCGAATTTGCTTTTGACATAGATGACTCAAGGAAAAGAAAATTGAACCTGAAAAGCACAGTCCAAGTCATGGTCCATTGTTTCACTTTCCATTATTCAGTCCTCCTCTTTCATACAGCAAGTGGTAAATAGAAAAATAGTCACGAGACTTAAACTCAAAATTTAAAAAGATTGAATACCATGTAAATTATTATTTAATTTAAAATTTTAAGTTATTAAAGAGTATATAATTAATTAGTCTGATATCTCCAACGTATTCTTCTTTACTTTGTTCAACTCTCTTTTCCCCTTGCTCTCTTTGATATCCGAATTATATGTTAGAATGAATTCTAGGTCATGCTCTTTCGTTTTTTTCCATCGTTATCTAAATTCTGTGGAAGGAGTCAATTACAAAAGTCTGACGATAATGGACAACGGATCTCTTCTCAATATGTAAAGAAAGACCGACACAATTACCGGAAAATAGTCCAAAAGCTTGAATTTTCTTCAGAAAATTAAATGAATAGGGTATAATTGACTTTTAGAAACTCAATCGTTATCGGTCATGATGGAAAAGAATAGAGAAAATATGATTATCGGTCACGCCTTGAACTTAAAATACATTGCTTGCAAACAAAATTGATGTCAAAGGTTCAAAAATAATTGTTACAAGCTTCAATTTCACATATCTATAATAATAAAATTGAGTTATTTTTTAAACATGTAACATTAGCTTATAAATAATTTTTTTATCACGTTTTTTACAAATCTGTATCCAACATCGCATACTAAAGAATTTCTGTGAATCATTTTCTTGTCAATTAGCTTCATATTCAACCGACGACATGAACCTAGTTAAGGAAACAAACAATTGATATGAAATGACGCATGGCTTTAAAGTTGGACTTGGCCCCCCTTTCCGTGTAAGAACATTTCAACGTCAACTGCAAATTTTATGGCAAGATTCTTTATCAATACTTTGATAATTCACTACGAGACTTTAGGGTCAATACTTCTATATTAAATTCAACCCCGTCTTATATTTAAAAATTAAGTAGAATAGTTGAGAACCGACTTATTGTAATCAAATTACAGTTTTAGTCTCTTTTATACTCAAAAAAAAAAAAAAAAACTCCTTCTCCATAGAAGAATTTGTCTAAATTACGTCTAAGACTAACACAAGTAATTTTTTTGTAATTTTCTATTAGTCCGATCCCAAAGAGAGAACACTTTATCGATAGTTTTTCAATTAGGTATATAGTCTTCTTTTATCCCTTCTCTTTTTGTATGGGACACGAGATACTTAGGCCCTTATTAACTCGAAAAAGTCAGTAGTTTCTTTCCTTCAATAAAATAGTAGATTGTTGGGAAAACAACCGTCAGAATTTAAATATATATATATTAAGTTGTCCAAATTTTATTTTATTTTTAAAATAAAATACTAACGTATTAAAATAATCATGTGAAAATAAGAAATATTTTTAGAAAATTCTTTATATTTATATAAATTACATATCTCAGAACACGTAACCCTATAAGAAAGAAGAGACATGATCTCATTCTATTAGAGATAGAACCTAGAAAGACTAATCTATAAAAATTACTTCTTAATCTAATGCGAATCTAAAATATAAATAAATGTCCTATTATTCTCTTTTCTCAATTGTAAAACTTCCATGTCCCAATAAATAAAGAGCATTTAAATTCCATAAATGCAACTCAATAAATATACACACACTATCTTGTTTTATATATAGACATAAAAATTCAATTAGTAGAGCAGATTAACGTATACGCTAAGTTAGTCAAGATAGACACACGCACTATCTTACTACACTCTCCTCTCTGGCAACTCTTCAGCTTTTTACCTCTCCTGTACCTATATATAGCGTATCTTATGTTAGATTTGATATGCCAAGGACAACTAACGTACAGTTTTTAACGTTGTTGGCTTATTCTGAACATATTTTTGAGTGACTTTGACACAGAAACACATGGAAGCTATTATTCTCTTTCTCCACATATAACCTCTGAAAAATTAGACCAATTTTTTTTTTTCCTGTCCAAAAAATTTGTTTTCCTCTTATACATACCCACATTGTACGGTCTCTCTTCCATTGGTTTCTCTGCCAATCAACCCAGTTCTCTCTTTGGGTTCTTCTTCTCTTTCTTTCTCTCCCTTTGATGAATCTTTTTTCAATGCATTAGATTGCATATATCGAAACAAAGCTTTCACATCATCACCATTTAGCGTAAAGGTACAAAAAGTTACAATCATTTGTGATCTTGTATGTTGTTTATTATACATTTCATTTATTGTTGTTATAACTTTTTGAGAAACGAGGTTAATTGGGAGGCTTTTTTACTATATTTTTGTGCATTTTTATTGATTTATGTAACGTATAGATTCAAAGTAAGATCTACCCTTTGTCAAATCCCGCACATAACGTGACGCTTGATTGAAACTACCTTTATAAATTGTGTCAGAATGTTAGTTTGCCTTTTGAATATCTTAAGGTTGATATTGTTGTCTTGATGGCAGCCATTAACATTTTAAAGGAATGTGTCCCGTTCTAGGATTTCAGTCTACTGATTAATCTTTGTTATTATACGTCTTAATAGCAGAAGGTCTTCGATTTTTAGTGAAATTACATGTTGTGATGATTTGTGGAGATGGTGTCAAAATATAATGAAATCCGAAGCTTTGGTTTTTGATTATCTAGATATCTAAAAATGTCTTTTTATTGTTACATTAATTATCTTTGTGAGGTTTCATATATATATATATATATATATATATATATATATATATATTTAATATAATAGAATTTGAAGCCATGATTTGCTCTTATTACAACAGGTTGCAGTTCGACTATTTTACCCAACTCTTGGGTGTAAGGCTTCATATTTATTCTGTCTCAAAACGTTTTTGGCCAACTCATGCTATGTTTCATTTCCAATTCATTTAGATTATGCCGTGTCTTTAGCTCATTATTTATGAGATTAAGATTCCTGGAGACTGTTTAGAAATTGGAAAATCTCTCAAATCCGATGCACCATTCGCGATGAAGCATTGTATTAGTGAATAATTTACTGGTCTTGATCGATTTGTCGGTCCAACAAAGAAATCAACTCTAGTTGCTTCTCCTGTCTGGTCGGAAACTGGTATTCTGTTTACAGTGGTTGGGTCGGCAATAACTCCCTTTGCCCCACCTCATCACTCCCCTTCCCAGAGCTAACGTGCCAATGAGCTTTCAGTTGTGGTTTAAGCTTCCTTTAGATTTCTAATACTGTAGTCGATGTGTGTGTTTCTGTCATGACTTATAAAAGATTTTACATTCAGACAGTTGAGTTTTGTGATACCTATACAGGCTATACTCTTGATTATGCAGGGTACTTTCAAACTTGATGGGAATGACTCTTTCCTGTCCGTTTACCACTGCCGATGATTTGAATACTCGGTGTGAATCTCTTTCAACGGGATCATTAAGTTTTGGAAGTGATGATGTGAAGGCTGAATATCGATCCGTCAGCTTTAATGGTCGAGAATCTGAACCTGTCAAGTTCGAGTCATTTGGCTCTAGAAAGAAGATAGTTGAAGGATCTCTTAGCTTTAAAGGGAGAGAATCAGACAACAATATCTCGCTGAAGGCTCCTTTGTTGAACAAGGGCGCAATGGTTAGTCGTGAAAGCAAGGGAGTCCCTGATAAATTGCCCTCACCAGGAAAATTGTCCCGGAAAAATAGCGCACAACTAGTTAAGGAGTCCGGTAACCAAAGACATCACGCTGCTGTAAAGCTGCAGAAGACATATAAAAGTTTTAGAACCCGAAGACAACTTGCAGATTGTGCTGTTCTAGTAGAGCAGAGATGGTCCGTACACATTGATAGTCTTGAAATTGAATTTATTCCATTATGATGTGCATAGCATTCAGTTTATTCAGATTCCTTTGGATTGCAAATTTGAATGTTGGAGTCTAATTCCAGGTGGAAGCTGTTAGATTTTGCAGAACTGAAGCGAAGTTCTGTATCATTCTTTGACATTGAAAAACCTGAAACTGCAGTCTCACGCTGGTCAAGAGCAAGAAAAAGAGCTGCTAAGGTAGGTTCGAGATGGCTCTCTGCGTAATTCCTTAGTCCTTCATGCTCAACTTATAAACTAATATGTGTCTTCAATCACAGGTGGGAAAAGGTCTTTCAAAGGATGAAAAAGCGCGTAAACTTGCTTTCCAACATTGGCTTGAGGCAGTAAGTTCATTAGGAAATATGGAAAAAAAAAAGGGAAATTTTAGGACCAGATATATTATTTCTGTGCATTCTAACTCACTTCTTCTTTCTCAACACAGATTGATCCTCGACATCGCTATGGTCACAATCTTCAGTTCTATTATGCCAAGTGGCTTCAGTGCGAGAGTAGACAACCCTTCTTCTATTGGTATGATTTATTTGGTTCAGCTCGAAGTTCTAAAGGAAAACGGTTTTGCCTCACTTTCAAGCCAGTCATTTGAGCTCTTCCTATAACCTTGAACTGCAGGCTAGATGTTGGAGAAGGTAAAGAAGTTAACCTTGAGAAATGCTCTCGGTCGAATCTTCAACAACAATGCATCAAGTATCTGGGTCCGGTGAGTCCATTTTGCTTATAGACATCCTTAAATTCCTAGAATCCGAGCATGTATTGTACAGATCAGGCTATAGTATGATCTGAAATCTCCTTGAAACTCACCCGAATGGAATGTCCTTCTAACTATATTTCCCTTCTTTTTAGAATTTGAATTAAGGTTAAATATGCTTTGAATTGTGAAATACTGCACCCACTATTAGATGGAGAAAGAAGTGATGGATTTGTTAATCCGTATTGTATCTGGAATAACAAAAAGCCGTATAGTAGAAGTACTATTTTCTGGAAAATTGTACTTTTGTATATTATGATGATTATGTGGTGAAATTAAGACTTTTATAAATGAAGGAGCAATGGAGCAATTATTTCTGAGTTAATGTGAAAACAAGAATATTGACTTTTCCTTGTTCTCTAAAACTCTTATCCAAATTGATTAGAATCTTGGTCTCATTATATGTAGTCCTACCATACCTCCTCCGTTATTAGGAAACGAAAATCATCTCCGCAACTGAACCGGCCCCAGATTTTTGCATCTTCAGGTTTCTGATGAAGCATAGTTGAGAATAATATCGTCTATATGAATTCACCAAATAAAGTTAGTTTTTTGTCACAGATGGAGAGGCAGGAATTTGAAGTTAAAATAGAGAATGGGAAATTTTTTTACAACCAGAGCGGAATGCTTTTAGATACAAAGGGAGGACCTGAAGATGCCAAATGGATCTTTGTACTTAGTGTCTCGAAGATCTTATATGTTGGACAAAAGAAGAAGGGCACGTTTCAGCATTCAAGCTTCTTGGCTGGTGGTGCCACATTGTCTGCCGGAAGACTAGTAGTAGAAAATGGTATTTTAAAGGTACAAGACAAGGAATTAGCATATCTTCCGCTATAATTGTATCCTAGCATATTCACAAATCTTCGTTATTCATTGACCCCCTTTATTGAATGCAATAGGCTGTCTGGCCTCATAGTGGACATTATCTCCCGACAGAAGAAAATTTTGAGGAATTTTTGTCATTCCTTGAGCAACACAAGGTCGACGTCAGTGTTGTCCAGGTACAATTACTGATATTGCATTTTGATATTAATTATTTGATGCAATCCCATTAGCTATAAAATGAAAGCAATGTGGTGGAGTTGGTATTTTTGTCAATGAGTTGCTGAGTTTTTCTCGAACTACAATATGGTAAGCCAGCCAGCCAGCCAGCCGCCGCCCCCCACCCAACCAAAAAAACTGTGTCTTAAGAGAAAAAAACATGGATTGCATTCATTCTTATACGTAAATATACTTGACTGATTAATCTTCTCCTTTCTTTGCAGAAATCCCCAAGTGGCGAGGATGAAGTCTTCCTTAGAAAGGAGAGTAACTTTCTTCGCAATAGCATATCAGAACCAAATTTCAGCCGGATTAATCAAGAAAGAGATTCGAGAGAGAAAATTGATTCATACAGTAACTACAGCAACGACATAGAAAATTCATGTCCACCATCATCCAGGCGTCCTCGAATGTTGCAATCAAAGATTGCTTCAATTAAAATACCAAAAAGGGAGAACATGTCGGAGTTGTTTAAGAATGAAAAACAACCACCAAGTCCAAGTTGTAGCACTCAATCTGCAAAAAGTCCATCAGATGGATATGAAACGGCAGAGGAGTATTTATCCGATACAGAGCTCTCAGTTCCCAAGCAGAATTTATTCGATGATGATCAAGAGGAAGTATATGAAGAACCAATCCCCAAAGAGAAGATATTGAAAAGAATATTTTCGCATAAAGGAATGAAGTCATATCAGTTGGCTCAGCAGTTATCTTGCAAATGGACTACTGGGGCTGGACCACGGATTGGATGTGTAAGGGACTATCCTCCCGAGCTCCAATTTCGCGCTCTGGAGGAGGTTTGTTTGTCTCCAAGAAGTGCATATCTATCTCCTCGTAAATATGCTCGACCTAGTTCGAAGCTTCCTACTCCTAACAACGTATGTAGAGAAACATCTGTTGGCAGAAGTCCACTTGCTTCAGAAACAGTAATGTTTTCCTAAATGCTGACACCATGATATTAGATGGACAAGTCAGAAAAAAGGGGGAGGGAAAGAAAATGATCATTGTCTAGATTGTAACAAAGCCTTCTATGTTTTAGTACATTCTTTTTGGATTTGTAGAAGCAGAACACATTTGTTCCATGATTATTCTTTCTACAATTCTTTTTGTAGATCATATAATGATGATGGAATAAAGATCAAAGTCCTGCATCTGTTCTTATTTCTTTCACCTCGTTTGCGGTCGACAGTTGAATGTTTCGATCTGGTTTGGTTCACGATTGCATCTTGTGTTCAAATGGATGCAAGAGCAAGCATCATCATTCAGAAATAATCAGAACAATGCATTGGAGCTTTACATGTACTTGATGAAATCGAAGCTTTGAAACTGAAATACATAGAGAGCTTCATCGACTCTCAATTTAATTTCCAATAAGTTCCAGGACATCGACTTTTTTTTGCTCAAAGGCAAGTGCATTTATTAAAAACGAATGACAAAATTACATTATAGACCCATTACAAACAACTACAAACCAACTAGCCTAGAATGCTAGCATTAATATGTCACCCATTAGATATATTTTTATTAAGAGCAGTGTTTTCTAGGGCATCGACTTGTGTGATACAAGAATTTATTCCATCAAAATCCAAGTTAATAATAAAAAAATGACTTGTTTTATCCATGCTATTCTAATTGGCTACCAATGTATCTGGTCGAGGGCGAATGTATCTATGGATCGACTGAATCCAAATTCTTTTTTTATGTATAAATATATTAACGGTATTTTTAAATTTAAAAAAACTATTACGTCTTACGATCCCCACTAAAAAATAATCTTAAATTCATATTTGCATCTTGTTATGAATAACGTGCCCTCGAAATGAGTGTTACAATTTAAGGTGTCTCGATTGTATTACAACGCATATGGCTTGAAATGTGAATTGTTTTCAATATAGAGTTAGGAATATTCAAAAGAATTAAGCTCTTTTACTAAACATTCTTGACAGATCCAACTTTAATTTATTGGACACATTCTATGTATGAATTGATCCCATTAAATAAAAAAATAAAAAAAAGTCAATAGTAATAATAATCTGGCTCCACATTAAATTAACGAGAAACTCTTCAATTAATTTAGACTGAAATTAATTTCTTACATGAACAAATTCAGAATTTTTATTAAGTGGGAATTAAAATCACGCAATTTAACATTTGTATATAGAAAAATATTTTCAATAGAAGTTAAATTGATTTTTCAACTTAAAAATACACACATTTAAAAAAAAAAAAAAAAAGGGCTCACTCACCATAATGTAGCTTCATATTTGGTCTCTCACATATTAGTAAAACTCTCATGTTCAGATCTCACTATCTATGTAAGAGATTGATAGTCAAATAGACCCAATTTTTTTTTCCTAAATTGACATCGTCAGCATAAATAAACTGCAAAACGACTTAGTCAATAATAAGCAGCATTATGCTTCAGAAAATGCCTATTTCCATAGTTTTTCTTAGCTACTTAGAGTTCAATCCCTCGAAATCAGCATTTCATGGAGTAAACCACAGTAAACTACATTGAAACAAAGGTAAGACCAAGGACAGATGTACCTTTAGGGGCTCGGGCTTGTAGTTATCACTAACCTCAAGTTATTTTTAAATATATTTATAATTTTAACATATTTTGAAAGTATTTTTAACCTGAAAAATCGATTATCCCATTAAAAAACAAGTTCGTATATTTGTGTTAAATTAGGTGTTATAATCCTTACTAAATTAAAATCCTAAGATCCACCTCTGGGTGAGACACTGGTTTTTTCCACATCGTTGGATTTCCAGTAAAAATATCCTGCATCTCTTTCAGTATCATTGTCACCAGTCAACAAAAGTACGACGTTTTTGGGAAGAGTTATGCAAGTCCAACAGTAACTGGAAAGACACACAAATACAAGAATAGATCCGCTCAAAATATTATAAACAAGATTCAACAGATTGTGAATTATTAATAGAATTATAATGATATTATGAGAGAATACTTACTCCACAAATACACCCGAAAAGGTATGAGAACTAAGATGAAGAAATTAATTTCAAGTCACTGTAGTTTCTACTGTTGTGACATAACTGAAACAGACCCTCTTTCCGACTATACATAACCTGGACTCAAATATCATAAATGAACCTAGACTCAAATATCACAAATGAAATTTTCTTTCGCATCCTTCCATCTGTCTGTCCTAAAATGAATCACAAAATGTAGATTTTCTTTTCAAAGGCACATAAACGAACTGCCAAAAAGTAGATACATCCGATTTCACTCGGTTAGTCTTGAGTTCCGCGATTCTTGTTTACAGGCCCTTTGGGAAGTTTTCCAAATGCAGATGGAACTACATCTTTACTCAAATACTTACTAAACAAAAGGGAATATCAGGTACTCTGCGTAAAATAGATTCCATATGAACCGATAGAATGCTGAGATTGCATCCTGCAAGATGCATGTTGCGTGTCAGTATATAATATGAAGTTCTTTTCTTAACAAAACTAATCACATTTATTGGAGCGAGAAAAAGAATATCAAAGTAATTACCTTCGTATACTTTGCTTTTTCCAACAACCATGCCTGTTTATGGGAAAGAAAAATAAAATATAAAATGATACAAGAAATAGTAACAGGTAACCTATGCAAGAAATACTACTAAATGCTTCAGCCGAGAAGGTGATCAAGGTAACAGTGCCAGAAGACGGACATAACTAAGAGTTTAGTTAAAAGAAAAACAATCTACATGTGAAGGTAAGGATTAATCTAGGTGTTTGGTCCAAAAATAAACAGCAAATAGGGACAGCGATTACTAAAATTTAAAAGTGGCAGAAACTAGCAGAGCAATATACATTCTATTGGTATATCTGCACGTATCTAGAGTAAATAATAAAGTAATTAGATAGTTCTCATTAAAGTTAGGCCTAACATATAAGCTGTGATATTGAACTGTTCGTTCAATTTGCAATGACCAGCTTACTGGATCCAATATGGTTAGTACTCCAAACCACTATGCCAAGTGCAAGAGACTTCGTTGTTTGTGCAATAAAGCAACACTAAGCTCAAAGATTAGGCCATTTATGTCATAATTGTCTTAAAACAAACATGTCTCCAGCCAATTAAACAATAAAATGCACCTGGAAAATCAAAGCCAAAGCCAAGATGGTATGAGCTGGTATCATTAAGTTGCACTTGAAAGCCTGCAAAAAATTATTGCGGCCAGAATATAAGAACATCATTTTCCAAAAGAAAAGCCACGGTTTTCAGAGTGTCATCTGAATGAAACAGATGACATCATAGAATATTACATAGATCTTTCAAATTGCAAAGCCAGGTTTTAAGGAGCATTCACCTGAGGCATGTAAATTGCTGCCAGTATAGCACCAATGTAATTTATCAACAACAGTCCAGAACCAAGGAAAGCGATATTTCGGACACCTAGCTTTGTAGCAAGAGTAGATATCTGGAACCTAGGCAAATATATCAATGGGAACATGTAATAAGAATCCTAACGCTAACCTATGTAGCTTGTGAAGGGAAAATTGTGAGGATGAAGTAGAAAGTGTTGATGTTACGATTTCCTCTTAATTTTTCCTTAGATATTGAGAACCAAATTAACACAGTAAAACAGGCAAATTAGAGATCCAGCTTCCAAAAAATCCTAGTCAGAAATACAGTATAGAAGGAACATAAAAGAATAGATAGCTGGAACCCTGTAGCAAGTGGTTCTGTTACTTACTTACGATCACCTTCTACATCAGGAAGATCTTTTGTTATGGCAATGACCAGAGCGAACATCGTGACAAAGGTTGTAATGAAAGCCACAGGTGAACTGCAGGGCAATTTAGATGCAAAAATGAGAAATTTAGCTGTATATAAATAGAACAACTAACTAATCATATATTTATAGTGGCACCACCGAAGCATAAGTGTTACCTATTAGCAAAAAGTGGTTAAACTAAAAATCTTAAGATCAAGTGCCAAACTCAGACTGCTAGTTCCTAAATGCGTGTGTGCGTCTGAGAGAGAGAGAGAGAAAAGCAGAAGCTTGTTATCTGCTTCTTCTCAAGTACAGTATAAAGCAACATTTACTATGTACCAACTCACCTCCACTCGAATTCCAGTCCAAGTGCAGCTCTAGTGGCATAGTAAACACCATAATTGAGAAGAAATCCTCGCACCTGAAAAGGTAATTTCCTCTGGAATTATCTTTTACTGAAAATTACATCAAAAGAAAATTTAAATGAATGCATTTCTAAGGTTCCAAGAGTAGTTTTGGAACTATATACAAGATTTGCCTAAGATTGAATTGAAACTTATCATGCTTCTGAATTACAAGTTAGTGCTACTTTAAGCTGCAAAGGAACATCCATCAGGATTTTTTCTAATTTGAACCTATTAGTTGTATGTAATGTTTAAATATACGGACATCTAACATGTAACACGTGAATTACCAAAGAAACTGCATGACATTCTTATCTGAAAGTGTGATTTAGAATGAGTCACAAAAAAAAAGAGCGCCAAATTCCTCTCAGCAATAAATTGGAAACACATACAGAAAGATGCTGTTAAGAAGTTTTCTCATGAAAACAAAGAAGAAAAAAGGCTACATAGAAGGGAAAAAGTCATACTGTTGCAATTATGAGAAATGCTAGAACAGGAAATCTCTTCATGCGAAATGGAGGAACAGAATAGATTGTGCCAAGGAAAAGACCAAGGCAATAAAGTGAAGTAATGAAAGGACCAAAGTTCACTCCAACAATGAACAAGCCAGCCACGGCAAACAACAGCACCAAGAACCATGCAGATTGAACAGAAAGATCTCCTGCAGCTATAGGCAAATAAGGCTTGTTTACTCTGCAACAAAAGTGAAAAGGATTAGGAATGAGAAAGAATAAATTGTTTAATCTAAAAGGAAAATATAACACAAATGCCTCATCGCTGGTTCTGGATTTCATTAGCTCATCCTCAAGAAGGTTACAGGACAAATCTGACTTTTAGATGTGTTTTTGTGGTGCACCAATGCATCAAAAAATTTGAACTAAAAAGTGATCTTTATGTATAGATAGATGGAAATACTTCTGTTTCATTGATAATCAATAAAAAAGAAGGGTTGTTTATTTGTGGCTTACTTGTCAATACCAATGTCATATATCTGATTGATGCCCACTATATAACCATTGCCACATATAAGAGCAAGAAGACCAGAAAATGCTTTCAGCAGTAAAGACCACTTTATCAAATTCGGGTTTTCCAATAAAGCTCTTATAACCAACGAGCTGTCAACACAAAGTGGATGGAATTAGCTGTTGTTGATATAACCATGCTGAAAATATGTACTTTTGTAGCAAAGGTAGCATGCGAACATAGGTACCACTTACACAGATCCTAATGCAGTTCCACGTATTGTATGAGGCCTCAGAAATCTCCAAAAAGCATCCTTGAAGAGTGAAACTTTATTTAACAATGGATCCGGTCCAGCAGCATCAACTTGAGAGCATGCCTGGAAATAAAATCTTCCATGTAAATGCCCATGATTAAGTCTTGTCTTTCATTTAGGTGAGATCATAACAAGTTCGCTCATAATGTCTAATGTATTTAGTGACATGATTTTGTGAATGACCAACAGACTTTCATATGATTAAACTCTTACAAAGTGTTATGCTGATTAAACTCTAAAACATTCTGCAGTTTGGATTTATTAAAAAAAAAACTACACGCCAAGATCAAGTGAATGGATCGTAAAAGTTCTCTAACTACTCTAAAGTGCTCCTAACGCTACTCCCAAGTAATATCGAGCACGTGCCCACCCCACAAGACATCGAAGCCTAGTCCACATGCACGAGGGTGGTCAAAGGGAGAGACTTCCTTGCGTACTATAAGCAAAGTTGCTGTCATGATCTATCCACTGACCAACATAAAGCAACATTTCAATTTTTCTTTCTTTCTTTTTTCTTAAATAGAGAATTCAAAATTCTCAATAGCCAAGATCAAGTCAATGTATCATACAAGTCATCTAACTACACTAAAGTGCTCACAATGAACTCCTTTATTATCAATGCTTCTCCCAACTAAAGTCAAGCAAGTGCAACACCTCAGACGACATCGACACTCGGTCCACGTGCACGAGGGTGCTCAAAGGCAGAGACTTTCTTGCATACTATAAGCAACATGGGTGTCATGCTCTACCCACTGACCAAAATGAAGCGAATTTTCCTTTTTTTTCTCTCTTAAATAAAGAATTCAACAATTTTAATTATTCCACACCCAATTCAACTAAACAACACGTAACGATTACGGAAAGAATTGTTTAACCACTCATTACCAACAAAAATCATAATATTATGAGGGCAAGCAAGTGCACGAAACTCAAGCTATGCACACGTGCAGAAAAAGGTTGTACCAATCAATTGTACGCATTTTTAACTAAAATTCTTTTAAGAGGCTAAAATGAAAGATATTTACTAGCAATAAAGTGAGAAAATTGAGCTTTACCAAGATGGAAATGCGCCTGTGGTGTCTACTTGGTGTGTTTCTTGAGCAAATTCTCCTGTGGTAGTTCAGCTTCAAACCACATGATGATGAAAAATTGTTGGGACATTTTAATGCAGTTTTGCATGAAGGCGAAATGGGTATTTTGGGTATTTTACAGCAAGGAAAAAGATGGTTGCTTTGAGGAGATATAGATGAGAGAGAGAGCTCCATTCAGAGAGAGAGAGAAGAATAGAGCTTGTGAACTAGCTTCATCACTTGAGTTCCACTTGTTGTTTAGCTTTTTCACCAGTTATTTGATAAATTACATTGATGCCTCTCTTGTTATTGTAATTGCATAAACGTCCTGTTTAGTTTTTTGAAAATTATACAGATCTCCCTAGAAATGTGTGCTTTTTCTTTTTTTTTCTTATTTGGGTCGAAAGACGTTCCATTTCTTAGCAATAAACAAAACCCTTCATCTGATCCATGTGGAATGGAGATCCATACAAAGTAGTTGGAAAAGATGAGGAGGGATATTTTCAACCCAATCTTTTTTTTTTTGGATCCAATTCAAAGTTAATATTATTTATTTTATTCATAACAGTTCAATCAGTGAATTGATTAATAGTCCTTCAAATACACTAAATATAAATATTTTATTTAGTCATAATTTTTTTAATGTCCTTTAAGATTGGTCTTAACTTTGACCGAAAAATAATTTATGGATAAGTGATTGTATTGTAATCTGCTTCTGCATCAATTTTCGAACGATGCTCACATTGACTAAATGTTTAGCAAACAAACAAGCAAAATACACAGCCAAAGCCTTGGCTTCAAAGACAGAGCTGGACTTGAAATGTTTGTTATATTTGAACGGAAAGTGAATGCATGGAAATAGTTGAGTGACTATGATGAGGTTAGAATATAATAAATTTTGAGCACCAATTTTTGCCAAATTGATAGGGGAATTTCAAAACATGCACGAAATATTTTAAAAGACAAGTAATTAGTAGAATATTTTACTTCTTTTTAAGTTTGCTAAAGCATTATCATATTGACAAGTATCATCCTGATAAGTATATATTTTAGCTTTGTAGTATGTTGTGACCTTACATTTATTAATACTTTGGTCTTTCTAGTTTAAATTAGTCGCAACGTATCATAATTATGTAAGAAAGAAATTGATGGTTCTACAAGTTTGTTGATTGTATGGTTGTTTTAATCTTATGAGAAAATATAACATAATAGGAATTTCAAGTTACTTATAAGTCAATTTCTTAGTGTAGGAAGAGTAAGATGATTCAATTTTTTTTTTGTCATTCTGCTTCAAGTTTATATTGATACCAATGAAAAATTAAAATGAAAGAATTAGTATATAGATTTAAAGGTTTCACGATATCAATTATGTTCTTTTTCACAATCAGAATAAATTCATTATGGGAACCTTTTTAGTGAGATAGGATGAGAGACAAAGTTGAAATATTATGCAAATATTTTCTCATTTTAAATGTAGTTAATCTCGCAACCTACGAAAATATCTAAATGATTTAGACTAAAAATTCAACTTTATAAAGTTCGAAAATTTTCAAACTAGTACTCAAATAAGATTTGAGATAGAGGTGTGAGTCTGTGAATCACTAACCTTTGAGGTGTAAGATTCCATCGGTGAAACCTTGAAAATTATAGTAGCTGAGAAGATTTAAAAATAAGTTTTTTAAGAGTTGTAGTTCTTTGAAGTGAATTTGATTGAATAGGTGGAATGAATTTGACTTAATCTATGACTGATGAAGGACGAAATGCTAAACATATCAGAAATAGAAAAAGAAAAAGATGCAAAGATGTACTGGGATCATTATGCCTAAATCTTTGTGCCAATGAAACTTGAGAATAATTACTTTAGACTTTCAAATTCACTAGTTTAAAATGATAAATTCAAATTATTATTCATATTTATTAAAACCATGTTTATATTATGTTTCACACCAATATAGGATATTTGTATTTAAATATATTAAAACCGGGCTTATATTATATTTCAGACCAATAAAGGTTATTTTTCGTGTATTTCTATATTATTATTTTTAAAGTGTATTCCTGTATCACAAGATATGTTTATATACTTTGACAAAAAAAAAAAAGAGATATGTTTATATACCTCTCATATAATAATCTGAACTAGGCTATTATAACAATATACCTAATAGCACTGGGCCACGATAAAAAACACCCAAAAAAAACTAATACTGGGCCAGACCAACTTCTAGGGCTCAATTACAAAGCCCAATAATATAACCCACAGGTACAAAAAGTAAAGAAAGACAAATCGAAGGACATATTCGGCAACAAAAAGCCCAAAACCCGCTCTTTTTATTCAGTCTCACTAGGGTTTTGCTGCTAACATACACATCTGCAGCCTCTGAGAGTCTCTCTCTTGCTTCAAGACCAAAGGTGAGCTCTTTCTCTCTCTAATTCTATTGTACTATATGCAAAACGATGACGTATGGTTATGAATTATTTGAGTGTATATATGTGTGTGTGTGTGTGTGTGTGTGTGTATAAATGTGGTGGTGTTGATGGTTTTCAGGCTGTGAATCGGAGCAGAAGGAAGCAATGGAGACCGGAGTGGTGGCGGCGGCCGGAGATGAGAAGATCCACAGTGAGGTCATGCTCTTCAACCGCTGGACCTACGACGACGTTCAGGTATATCTCTGTTCCTATATATATACACACACACACTCGCACACAAATACATTTATATCATTTGTATATATTTGCTGAAAATAAATAAGTTTCTTTTATTATTTCTTTTTTATTAATTATTTTAAGAAATTAAATATGGATGGTTATGAATAAAGAAAAAGATTTAGGTTTTTTCTTTTTGCTTTTGAAAATGGTAAAGGAGCAAAGGGCTTATAAAGATTAGATCTTGTCTTGATTATGGAACTATAGGCATGAGAAAAATGTTGAATAAGTGCCAATGTGGATATTATGTAACAATTTCTGTAAACATGGAACAAATAAACAGAAGATTAGGGATTTGAAGGTGTAGTTAGAGATGGCTATTAATTGGTTTGGAGTTTGCTGTTACATACTTTTAAATTACTGCATTTGGTTGTAGATGTTGATCGTTGCATTAATGTGAACAGAGTAAAAGAAGTAGTGGTGCGTAACATTTATGACAACAATTTGATTTTAAATCTAAATAGGCGAGGCAATCTTGGGGATTGCTTGAGGCCGCAGCTTAGTATGCTAACCTAGGAAACTTGTGTTCAGTACTTCCATCCTGAATGTGCTCCGGATATGTGAATGTGAGTGTGTTAGCTCTCGCGCCCACAGATAGGCATATTTATAGATTTAAGTATATTTGTAACCCCTAAAAACTGAACCATTCCTTAATCCTCATTTTGAGTAACATCTTGGCATTTCAACTTGCTACTCTATCTCCTTCATCTCCATTCTCATTTTTGGTACTTAGCTGCACCGTTTTTGTGTTTCAGGATACCTGTGGTTTGATGTCTTCTTAATAAGGATTGGGGAGTATATGTTATCCGTAGTTGTTACTATTGATGGGTCTCTTTTGTCAAACTTCTTCGAAACTATTACCTGTTTTACTCATTGGTGCATATTCTTCATTGCTATGTGTGGACAACATGGCTTTTATGCATTTTAGTTCTTGGTATGATGTAACATTAGCGGATTTTAATAATTTTTGTGATTTTCTTTTGTGTTTTGGATAACCCCTTTCACTACACGTGAGTTCTATTGATTTAAGAAAATTATGGTCCTTTTTTCCAGATTCGATCATTACCTAATGGCAATTGTCGTTTCCCTTCATGATTTCTTACAGATTAATGACATCTCCGTGGAGGACTACATCACAGCAACCGCTGCCAAGCACCCAACATACATGCCCCACACTGCTGGAAGGTACCAAGCCAAGCGCTTCAGGAAGGCTCAGTGCCCGATTGTTGAGAGGCTGACTAACTCTCTTATGATGCATGGGCGAAACAATGGGAAGAAGTTGATGGCTGTTCGCATTGTCAAGCACGCCATGGAGATCATTCATTTGTTGACAGACCAGAACCCAATCCAAGTCATTGTTGATGCTGTTATCAACAGGTGTACAAACATTCTATCTGCTCATGATCTTTTTTCCTTGCAACCGTGGTAGCTGATACCAAGATGTGTCTGATCCAATCTTTTTGTATAAATGACCTTTTCCTTCTAATTTTTTCTTTTTCTTTGTAATTTTGACATGCAGTGGTCCAAGGGAAGATGCTACTAGAATTGGTTCTGCTGGTGTCGTGAGACGTCAGGCTGTTGATATCTCTCCTCTTCGCCGTGTTAACCAGGCCATATATCTGCTTACAACTGGTGCTCGTGAGAGTGCTTTCAGGAATATCAAGACCATTGCAGAGTGCCTTGCTGATGAGCTCATTAACGCTGCAAAGGGTTCGTCCAACAGGTAAATATCTTTGGTCTCTTGAGCCTCCCCTGTTGCTTCAATTCCTATATTATGCCCTTTTGCCTCTAATCCTGCACTTTTTTTCTTACTCATTATTTACAACTTTCGTGATTTCAGCTATGCGATCAAAAAGAAGGACGAGATTGAGAGGGTTGCGAAGGCCAACCGTTGAGAGTGGATGCTGGATGTTCAATTTAAGACAGTTTTGCTTGTGCTATTTTCTACTTCTATAGATCTCTAGGAAATCAAGAAGGTTTAGCTGTGAACAATTTTCGATTATGTATTAGATTCGACCTCGTTTTGTTAACTTGCAAAAAGTTTGATGCTTCACATTTTTGGAATTGGTTAAGATATTGATTTTTCACAATCTAAATTAATTTCCCTCATGCGTGTTGATTGTTAAACATCTATTCTATTGAGGCAAATATCACATAAGATTGTTAAAGCAAAAGGAAAGTTTTTTGGTTTTGGATCTTCCAAATCATTCCTGCAGGAGATCCGGGGTGCTTGTGGGAGAGGCCATCCTTACTCGAATAGGAGGGGATTTATGTCTTCAGATCCTCTTTGTTTTGGGTTGACCTTAGATTTGGTATTTGATCTTTGGTCAACGCACGTACAGGTGGGGTTCCCATTTTCACTCATGAGCTTAAATGGTCGGAGCTTAAGATTTTTCCCTTCCTTTTAGAAATGAAGGGATAGGAATGCTGCTTGGTTCTCTATTTTTAGTTAAGGCTATTCTTAATGGAAACTCTATAATGTAAATTTTTTTAAATTTGGGTGTTTTTAAAGCTTTATAGTCCAAAAAGTAATACTATTTATGAAAAAAATATGTAGAGTTTATTATTTTTGGTTTAAAAGATTTCAAAGTACGTGGAGTTTATTATTTTTGGTTTAAAAGATATCAAAATAGAGTTATTTTGTTCAAAAAATTTGTTGAGCAAAATGGAGTTTGGGGTTATATTTTGGTATTTTTAAAGTTAAAAGTGGTAGACTCTATGTATTTTTTTTCATGAATAGTATTATTTTTTGGGTTATGGGACTTTAAAAACACTAAAAAATATAAAAGTTTACATTTTAGAGCTCTCATTAAGGATGCCCTAAAGTATTGTAGTAGATTAAGGTGTGCAACAGGCAAATGTCATGATAAAAGATCCCGGTCTTGGAAGAGACATAGCATTATGATTTGTAGGAGTGGTATGCTATCAACTTTCATATGAGATGAAATCTCTATGCCACACAATGGTTATAGGCCTTCAAAAAAAGTGTATAATATGAATATGAAAAAATATTACGTTATCTTCTTGTGATATGTGAAACTATTACTTTATTTTTTATATTCGTAAAATTTCAAGAAATTCTCATGTATTATTAAAAAGTTCTCACATTACTCCTTTCATGTTTCTTTTAAATTTTTAAATGACGTTTTTGTCCTTTTTTAATGCATATATATATATATATATATTTTTTTTTTTCCTTCATCTTCACCTAGTTTCCCCTAAATAAAAAAAAAAAATAAAAATAAGATCATATTCCCCCTCCCCCCCCCTTGCCCCCACCCGACAGCCCCCACCTTCCCTACCTTTGCCCTCACCCCCACGCGAGGCGCAATAGCAAGTTCGATCTAGTGACGGGGGGATGGGCGTGGGGAAGATAATCTTTTTTTTTAATTTTTTTTTATTCAGTGGTAAATAGGGGAAGATAAAAGAAAAAAAATATGTATTATAAAAAGACAAAAACGTCATTTAATAGCTTAAAAGAGACATAAAAGGAGTAATGTGATGATTTTTTAATAATACATGAGAATTTCTTGGAGTTTTACGAATATAAATAGGTAAGTGATAGTTTCGCATATTACAGAAAGATAACGTGATATTTTTTCTATAAATATTGAAAAAATATCAAGAGAAACAAGTGAATCTAATGATTCAACAATCTAATCAAATAATTATAATGGTCCGAGACATTATGTACAGTAAGGCTAAAATCATCTCATCCATATGTTACACGTATATTTTCTATTAAGAAAGTCGCTCATGTTCTTGCCAAAGAGAGATTACTAGGCCAGATTGATATTAAGACCCTGCCCAGAACTCCCAATACTTTTCATTATTGTAATCCACTTGGTAATAACATCTTATAGATAGTTTTTGTTGTCCAAACTAAATCAAGTTTTATACCATCACGTGAAATGAACTTGGTCTTTGCTGACACGTAATAGTATCTTTTAGAAAGGCATTATGCAAAAGTTCAAATTTAAATTTAATAATAAATAAAAAACTTGACTTAATATTGTTTCTAAAGAAATGATTCATTACACTCAAGTCTAATTCTCTGCAGCAAATCGGGTTACAATAAAATTGTTGTTACAAAATAAATGGAACTGGAAAAGACACAAAACTAATACATATCAAGCTTATCACACACACACACACACTGTTAAATATGAAGCTCATCATCACAGCTCTAGAGCTTGGATTGGATCTGATCAACAATGTCTTTGTCCACTTGGAATGCCTTGGCAAGAATATCATTAGCAATGAGTGGATCTGATCCGAAAACTGCATTGACAATGGTTATCACACCTGGATTTTGACTGCTTAATGCAGCTATGGCCACAGCATTTCCATGTCCCACATTGCGTTGGAAGTGAATAAGTCCTACCGGGAACACAAATACATCACCCTTCTGAAGAACCTTCGTGATCAGGCGGTTTTCAGGATTTGAAGTCACAAAACCAACGAAAAGCGATCCTTCAACAACTGTCAGGATCTCGGTGGCTCTTGGGTGAGTGTGAGGAGGGTTGATTCCCCAGGGTGCGTAATCGACACGCACCATTGATATGCCAAGAGTGTTGAGGCCGGGTAGTTGAGCCACTGTCACTGGAGTGACCCTGGAACCAACAGGGTTTGTTGTGTTACCAGCTATGTGCAGCCCACTGAAGAAGAAATCTTCTGCTTGAACAAGCATCGCATTTTTGCAGGGTAGTCCATTCACTCTCGCTGAAACAGACAGTTAGTTGCGACATTAGTAGAAGTAATGAGAATTGTAACTAAAATAAGTGCATAAATGCAAACTCAGCTATGAATATACATGTTCGTCTAGTTTTAGGATAATTAGCATTATGCAGAAATCACTAGTAGAGCCAGGAACTGGTTGTCAGGGAGTAGTCAGCATAGACAGACATACATAAAGATCCAATATTTTTCTTTTATCGAAAAAAAAAAATTATTTTTTTCCCCAAATTTAGTGTGCAAATCCTTACAACAACGTGGTTCTACCACTGGCTGCAGCTATGCAATGGCTCGAAATCACGAAAAGTTGATGAATATGCATACCTGAGCTACTAGCATCTGCAACACAGAAATCTTGCAGTGGTTTAGGCTCATATGCAGAAGCAGGGAATTCGAAAATTAGAACAATCAGAACAGACAAGAGAATGGATTTTTCCATTTCAGTGAGATGAAGTTGCAAACACTAACAGATATCAAGAAGTTGATTCTTGGAATAAAGAAAGATCTAGCTTTCAAGTTATGAGACACACTTCACTAAACTCACTCATATATAGAGGCTCTTCATGCAATCTTCTTGGTTTCTTTATTAACTGTAAAGCTGGCAAGCTGCCGTCCAAGCACATCAAAGAGCCTTGACCTGTGGCACCTGATATGACTAAGTCTATTCTTCCAGTTGGTAGTCTTGCTGGACATTCTCTTGGTCATCCTTGACTCTTTCTTTGCTTCATTTAAAAAGCAATATTCTTCTGCACTTTGTCTAGTTCTACAAGAACATCTAGCCTCTTAACAAGATTGATCTATATTTAATATCATAGCAAAAGATTTAGTCTTATCATGTTCCAGAAGCCAAGTCTCTTTGATGTGCTTGGAGATTCCGAAGTAGTCTAGTGGTGGGTTACTCCCCTAAGGGTATCTCTAATGGTAACAATTATTCACAAAAATATACTATTTTTGGTAATTTTTAGAGACCCGGGTCTCTATTTTAACTCAAATCTCCAATGGAGCCTACCACTTTTTAGAGATTTATACCAAAATAGAGAGCCAATCACTTTTTGGGTCTTTAAATTTGGTGTAAAAAAAGTTAATTAGGTCTCTATTTTGATAAAAATTTCTAAAAAGTGGTGGATCCCATTGGATATTTAAATTAAAATAGAGACCCGAGTCTCTAAAACTTACAAAAAATAGTAAATTTTTGTAAATAGTGCACTATTTTTCTTGCCATTGGAGATACCCTAACAGTTAGGAGATTAGGGTTCAAATCTCATGCAATGGGGCAGGAGAGAAAAAAGAAAAAAAAAAGTCTCTTTGATGTGCTTGGACGGCAGATTGCAGGCCAGCTTCACAATTATTAAACAACAGTATCGTTCCATGAAGACTTAGATGATTGCATGAAGAGCCTGTATTCTATAAATGAGTGGGGTTAGTGAAGTGTGTCTTATCACCTGAAGCTACATCTTTCTCCATTCTAAGAATCAACTTCTTGATATCTGTTAAGAGTTTGCAACTTCATCTTATAAACACTTCATTGAAATGGAAAAACTCATTCTCTTGTCGATTCTGATCGTTCTAATTTTCGAATTCCCTGCTTTTGCATATGAGCCTAAACCACTGCAAGATTTCTGTGTTGCAGATGCTAGTAGCTCAGGTATGCATAGTCATCAACTTTTCGTGATTTCGAGCCATTGCATAATTGCAGCAAGTGGCAGAGCCACGTTATTGTGAGGGTGTACACTAGATTTGGGAAAAAAAAAAAAAAATCTTTCTTGGCTCTGCTAGTGATTGAAGCATAATGCTAATTATCCTAAAACTAGACGAATATGTACATTCATAGCTGAGTTTGCATTTAAGCACTTATTTTGGTTACAATTCTCGTTACTTTCATTAATATCGCAACTAACTGTTTGTTTCAGCAAGAGTGAATGGACTACCCTGCAAAACTGCGATGCTTGTTCAAGCAGAAGATTTCTTCTTCAGTGGGCTGCACATAGCTGGTAACACAACAAACCCTGTTGGTTCCAGGGTCACCCCAGTGACAGTGGCTCAACTACCAGGACTCAACACTCTTGGCATATCAATGGTGCGTGTTGATTATGCTCCCTGGGGAATCAACCCTCCTCACACCCACCCAAGAGCCACCGAGATCCTGACAGTTGTTGAAGGATCGCTTTTCGTTGGTTTTGTGACTTCAAATCCTGAAAACCGCCTGATCACGAAGGTTCTTCAGAAGGGTGATGTATTTGTGTTCCCGGTAGGACTTATTCACTTCCAACGCAATGTGGGACATGGAAATGCTGTGGCCATAGCTGCATTAAGCAGTCAAAATCCAGGTGTGATAACCATTGCCAATGCAGTTTTCGGATCAGGTCCACTCATTGCGAATGATATTCTTGCCAAGGCATTCCAAGTGGACAAAGACATTGTTGATCAGATCCAATCCAAGTTCTAGAGCTGTGATGATGAGCTTCATATTTAACATGTGTGTGTGTGTGTGTGATGAGCTTGATATGTATCAGTTTTGTGTCTTTTCCAGTTCCTTTTGTTTTGTAAAACGAATTCATTGTAACAAAGATCTACTTCTTTGAATTTCACTCGAGTGTAATGAATTATTCTTTTAAAAACAGCCTTAATTAAAGCTAGCCTTCTTCCTCTTCTTCTATTTTTTTTGTTTTATTTTTTATACATAAAGGATGCCGAAGACAATAATTACTAGATAATTATTCTGGGGGAAGTTTCACGCCTTCGATCTCTATCTAACAAAGGCTGAGTAGCACAGAAGCACTTTCAATCCTATGCCTATCAAGAGGATAATTCAATCCAATATTGGTCAAGCAATATGCTTAAGCGCATATAACTTCACTCACTCCAAATTTTTTTAACAAATATTTGTATTTTTAAGGTTTTTTAATCTGAAAAATTAATTTAGCATCCGTATGAGTGATAAATTGTATTTTTTTTTATCTTTATTGAACCAAAATCCTGGATCCGTCATATGCTATCTTGCTTTAATTGACCTGTAAAGGAACAAAGTTCATTAACTTTGGGAGATTATATATATAGACATGGTTCCCAAAGTAACAATGTAATACATATGATTTGGTTACCAAGAAGAGATGGTCATAGAAAACACCAAGCTAACAATCTGACCAATGAGTCTAGCTACCAAAGATGTCCAAGATCATTCATGTTAAAGAATAAACACGCCCGTGATGAAAAAAAACAAAAACAAAAAAAAAACACGGTTGGATTATTAAGCAAGTCAATCTGTGATATTAACATGTCATTGTTGCCATTGTAGCAAAATTATTTCTAATATTCTTCATCTTCATCTTCGTCATCACCAGGTTCTGCGCCAACTTCCTCGTAGTCTTTCTCGAGAGCAGCAAGATCTTCGCGGGCTTCTGAGAATTCACCTTCCTCCATACCTTCACCAACATACCAGTGAACAAATGCTCTCTTAGTATACATGAGGTCAAACTTGTGATCGATTCGTGAGAACACCTCTGCCACAGCTGTGCTGTTGCTTATCATGCAGACCGCACGCTGCACCCGGGCAAGATCACCACCTGGCACCACTGTGGGGGGCTGGTAATTGATGCCACACTTGAAACCAGTAGGACTCCTGAAATTGACAATCAAATATCTAAACGATGAATGCAACCACCTTTCCTAATATAAAGAACTCCAGATTATGACATTGTCCTCTACTAAAAATTGCATCAGTTTGACAAACCATATAACAAATAATCGCGATATTCAGTCAAAGATCCACAACATCAGATCCTATTAATTGACAAAGCCATCTAAAAGAAAAACGCAAATAGCACGATGCAGATAATGTGAATAGAAATCAACTGGCAGTCATATCAAGACTACAAAATGGTCTTAGTTAGCTTTACCAAAGCGCTTGGACAAGGAATTCTACATATGATCTGCTAAAAGTCAAATGAATTAACATAGGAACAATCAATGCAACATGTGTAATAAAATTATTCCTGTTCAATCCTACATCAGAGAGAGTTATGCGAAGATTAAACAAACGGATTCAAAAAAAACCCGAGAAATTACTTACCAGTCAACGAACTGCACAGTGCGCTTTGTCTTAATGGTGGCAACAGCAGCATTAACGTCCTTAGGCACAACATCACCACGATACATCAAACAACATGCCATATACTTCCCATGTCTTGGATCACACTTAGCCATCATGCTTGATGGCTCAAAAACAGAATTTGTGAGCTCGGGAACAGATAACTGCTCATGAAAAGCTCTGGCAGACGAGATAACAGGTGCATAAGATGAAAGCATGAAATGAATACGAGGATATGGCACAAGGTTGGTTTGGAACTCCGTAATGTCCACGTTAATAGCACCATCAAACCTCAAGGAAGTTGTCAAAGAGGAGATGATTTGAGATATTAAGCGGTTCAAGTTAGTATAGGTTGGCCTTTCAATGTCCAAGGCTCTCCTGCATATATCATAGATTGCCTCATTGTCCAAAAGCACCACAACATCAGTGTGCTCTAGCAACGAGTGAGTGGACAGGACACTGTTGTAAGGCTCCACAACTGCAGTCGACACCTACATGTTCAGGGCAAATTGGTAACTCAGAAATCACAGTTAAAAAGTTAACTGAGCATGGGAAGTTTTCAGACTTGTGCAATGGTTTTTCATAAGTCCGCCCTTTAGACCAAGTCCAAACTTTAAATCAGAAGTAACACTTTAATGTTAATCATTTAAAAACTTGAAAACTTAAGACAGAGCTTCATAATAATAGCAAAGATCATTGAAGCCTCCCTTAGCTTGACATTTCGTTCTTTGTTTACCCTTCCGATGTTTCTTTTTTTTTTCTCAAAAGAAATGAACTTTAATCGACAATCGATTATTTACCACCTATCTTCTATATTTTCCCATCATGTACCGCCTAATGACTTGTGAAGTCATTTCATCAGAATATTACCTGGGGAGAAGGATAGATGGTAAAGCCAAGTTTTGATTTCTTCCCATAATCAACAGATAGGCGCTCTAAAAGCAAGGACCCCAAACCAGAACCAGTGCCACCACCCACGGCATTAAACACCAAAAAGCCTTGCAAACCAGTACAGTTGTCAGCCAACTTCCTCACTCGGTCGAGGCACAAATCAATGATATCTCTTCCGACTGAAACGTATTTAGCAATTGATGAAGTTGAGGCATTTGACAGTTAATACAGGTTACACTATCAATCTCACCACGGGTAAATGGGATATACCTGTATAGTGTCCTCTGGCAAAGTTATTGGCAGCATCTTCCTTGCTAGAGATGAGTTGTTCGGGATGAAATAGTTGCCTGTACGCACTAGTCCTGACTTCATCCACCACAGTGGGTTCCAGATCAACAAAAACAGCCCTGGGCACATGCCTGCCAGCACGAGTTTCACTGAAGAAGGTGTTGAAAGAATCATTTGCAACACCAACTGAGGTGTCACTGCGAGCAGAACAGGTGAAGCTTAGATGAGAAAAGAAAATGCAAACACCGTTAAAAAGGGAGGGAAGATGCTAAAAAAAAAAAAAAAAAAAAAAAAAAAAAAAGAAGCTCCTTCATGTATATATATAGGACTGCAATTTGTTTTCCTTCATCGATTAATTTTATGTTCCTATAGATTTTTCAGCACAATTTCAATGACTGATTCAGTTGATCTCTGGAACAAGTGACTAACCAACCATTTGAAAATCTAAACAAATAGCATCTAATAATTCAAAATTCAGAAATCAATAACCGTTACCAAAAGAAAGCAAGCAATGGAGATGCATTATCAACACGAAATCAAAATCAAGACAAAAAACATGACATTAACATTTTCTCTATAAGATTAAATAGATCAACTCCTAAAAGTTAAATATACGTCTTAGCAGTACATGATTTCGCATTAAAACATACTGGCCTCAGATCTTCAGCCACATCTGCAATTCAACGCAATTGCAATACATCTAAAAGCTATTCAATTCACAGTCCATATTTATTGAAAGTGATCGTCTAAAACAATCTTGATGATCTTTCAAGCAAAATTCACCTACACAGTACACACTGATCACATTTTATCCACACACACACATATATATTGCAAATGACTGTGTCTACACATACACATATACATATTTAGACATGCATATAAAAAAAAATTCATGATGCACATTCATAGAAATGAACATCTAAAAACAATTTCAATAATCATTCACGCACAATTCACCTAAGCACTAACATTTTACCACAAACACATACACACATTTTTGTATTGTGAATGGCCATGTGTAAATACACACGCACATACATATGATAATAAGCACATCACTGTATAGATCATTGAATCGTTAACATCTGCAGTAGAAAATTCGCATAAAAACACGTAGAAACAACACTCTAAATAAATGTTCGTTGATCTATTGCGCAATGTCAACCTCACATACAAAATATAAGAGATCTTGAAAACAACAATAAAATTTTTGAAAACCGAAAATTTCGAAGCTTATCGATCCAACACATTACACAGAATCATCACATTTTGCACAGAAAAACGAGAGTCACCGCTTATATTTATATTAAAAAAGGATCTAACGACGAAATTCACCACTTAAATACATAAATAAACGCAAATATCTATATAAAAACGCATGCATTACGCGCAGACACACACAAGTACCGTTTAACTATATATATATATATACACACACACTATACATATAAAAGTTTACAGAGAAAAAGAGAGGACATGTATATACCTAGGCATCATGCCATCGGGTTGAATGCCATGCTCAAGGCAGTAAAGTTCCCAACAAGCATTGCCGACTTGAATTCCTGCTTGGCCTATGTGTACGCTTATGATCTCTCTCATCTTACTTTCTCTCTCTATATGTGTCCGTGTATATATGTATGTATATGTAATGGAGATGTGTGAGTGAAGAAGTGATTGTTCTAGAGAGAAAAATGGAGGGTGGGAGAGAGATTGAGAGTAAGTTGTCAAATTATGAAGCGTGGAAGTTATATATATGAATGAAGTAGATTTGTTTTTTTGTTTTTTTTTTTGGGGGGGTCCATTTGCGAAAACTTTGTGTTAAGGAAATGACTATTGTAGTTATTGTAGCTGCAAGGTCGCAATTTCAGTTATGGAATTGGATAAGGCCTTTACCTTTCCTGTAGCTAAGCCTACTTCTCCGCCATTTCCTTTTGGAAATAGAGTAAGGGAAGACTGCTCCTGCTGCTACTAGCTGTTCCCCCGGCCTCTTTGAATCAAACCTAAGCGCGAATGGGCGAGTGAATCCGCTTTGTGATCGACTCTTTGGATCGCGTTAATGCGAATTGGTGAGAAGTCAACTCGGCGATTTGACAATCCAAAAAGAGATGTTCTTTATAAATGGACCCCAAGTACTTTGACTTTGATCAGGCGGGCGAACCCCAGTGAATGAATCAGCTAATGGGCGGATCGAAGACTGAGGCAGCAACCATGCTGATCCGACCTGAAGACGTCGGATGGACACCGATTGTGTCGACTTAGTCACTGGACTTAACAGTTGTTTATCTGGTGACTCCTGAATCACCTATTGGCTAGTCGACAACAACGACTGTACAAGACCCAGAAGTCAGATCCACCGAACTTAAGTTGCAACTCCACTTCACTTAAGGCAGGATCCCGCTTTGAGAAATCCTCTGCCTCTATTGGTCAAGCAAGATTTAGCAAAAAGATATTGTTCTTAAGACTTAGCCACCATACTCTGGGGTTTCAACCAACCGTCGGTGATTAATGAAAAAAATGGCAAACCGGCGCATATAGAATCAAATTCTTTTTTTTTTTAGATGGGGATTTCAGAATCAGTTAAGGGAGGACGACTCGAACCAAGTGGCACCACTATCTGTCCAACCAGGATCAAACTGCTGCGGAAATCTGCACTCCCTGGATCAACCACATGAGGTACGGAACAACTACCCTGCTGTCCCTGTGAAGAAACTGAAGACCAGTCCTCAGCGAAAAATGCGTAATCGTGTGTATCGAAGTCAAAGACCGCATCGTGGCCTCTCTTCACTTCCGCAAACTAAATATGCTCGTGTCGCGCCTCCCCTGTATACCTCTCCTCGTTATCTTCCTTAACAAGAAGCATTTTTGCTGTGAACTCTATCACGTAGTGCCCTATCTGCCGGCACCTAAGACACGCACCCCATTCCACTTATTCTTCTTGGAAGAGCTCTCTGATCCTGCTTTTGCCTTCCCCTTAAATTGAATTTGGACATAGAAGTGAACAAAATTATATCCCTAGGATTAGGATCTACACTTTGTCATGCCCCGACCCGACCTCGCAAAAGGCCAAGCCCGGACCCGACACACGGACGGAGTCTCCTCTATACCGTGGACGATCCGAAAACCCTACATTCAACATAATACTCGCGAAAATCACAATAACATTTGAAACAAGCCAACTTTCTTTTAAAAACTTACATCTTCTCATTAACCAACTTTGCAAACCAAAATGTCATGCATACTACACAAGTACTCGTGCCACTAAACAGTTAAACCATTAGCATGTAGTTCTTACTAGTCACGAGAGTATATCTTTACAACTTTACAATCTTTCAACTTTTACAACATAAGACCATAGAGGCCTCAAAATAGAAACTATATACAAGGCTACAAGCCTCAAAATGAAGCGTCAACCAAGCAATATACACATCAAGCATGGCCCGCACAAAAGACTGGCAACCAACCACCAGCTAAGCAAAGAAAGTGATATCAAGGAAATACCTCCATTTGCTCTTCCTCCTCAATTACCTCAATAGGAGCCGTTTCAACTACTCCTGTAAAATATGGTATAGAAAGGAATGAGCAAAACTATTGCTCAGCGAGGGTTATTGGTCTCAAGGACGGAGGTGAGAGGAGAATGCAATGCAAATAGTCAAGCAAATCATTCAATTATCATATAGAGATACAAGCAAAGCCAACAATAAATCAAGACAAGCATTAAGGCTATAATCATTCAATCAAAGGATACGATTCACTTTCCACGAGCAACTTTCATCACGAATCTGATGACGACGCGCCGGCCCAACCACCTTATAACTTCAGTTTGGAATACCCCAGAAGTATCCAATCAATTCTACGACCCAAATCTCCCTGGGAGGCAACCCAAGCAAGAAAGGGAATAGGACACAGAGCTAGGGCAACCAACCCTGGCAACCCGAGGCTACCCAAAGAGGCCCATCACACCGTCCCTGACTCTATGAATGCAATACAATATACAATGCAACAATCGAGCAATCGAGCAATAAAGCCACATGTGGGAGAATAACAAAGTAGGTTATTCTCGCACGCAATAGCAATAGTTGATAAACATTTCAATCATAATCATCTTTAACAAACATAACAAGCAATAATAAGCATTCTACAGGCATAACACTATGAAAACCAATAAAAACACAAAACGACCCCAACTTTCAAAACGCTACTACTTTCAAACGAGCCACGAGTTTTGGAAACCGACTTCACCGTTCCTCCTAGGTCACTATAAGGCACGTCTAAAGACCCCGAAACCCTACTTTACCCTAGAATTCCCGCAAAGCCCTGATTTCTCCCTTTGTTCGTCTGAACTACAGCTACCCTAACCAAACACCCAACCAACGCCATAACCACACCAAAAGTGCTTCCATGGCCTCTCGAGACAATGCCTTCATGCAAAACGAGGAAACGCTAAACTCGACCTAAACGACCCCAACTTGTACCAAGGCATTTTTCTCAGTTTTTCCACTACGCAACCCAAACAAATCATGCATTTAGGTATTCTAACATATATAGCATCTTTTCAAATCAACAGAACGCAAAACAAAGCAACTTTTACGAAACGGGGGTTTACTATTCATAATTTACTATTGAATTCACATTTTAAATTACAATCGCTATATTTAACCGTAGAAAATGCTAAAAGGCTACAAATACATGTTCTACAATTGTCAAGGAACATTCTTCAAGCATCAAAACGGATAAACTAACGATCTACGCATAAAACCTAAAAATTAAAGTTTATATACCAAACTTTCAAATGCGCAAATAAACATGCTTCCCTTACCTTAGACGCTCCTAGAAGCTAGGAAAACCTCGTTGGATGCCTCGAAAACAACCCCGTGCAAGCTCACGCGAAGATTTGAAGATTTGAAAGTTGAAAAATCTTTTTTTTTCTCTCTTGAAGGTTTCGGCCTTCTTCTTCTTTTTTTCAGCTTTTATGTTTTGTTTTTGCTATTTTATGTTATTAAAAGATGACAAGCCAAGTCAATTGGTCAAGGCCTTGGTCAAAGCTAACTTAAGTTGGTCAAATAAGCTTATTTCTTGCATTTTAAAGCTAAAACAACTAACACAATTCTAATTCTAGTTAACAACAACTAAAATATTAAAATTAAAATACTAAATACTAGTTTTCACTATTTGCTGAGGACTAAAAAACACACTCTAACTATCGCTCTCGAAATGCAATGCACTTTGCGACAATAAATGAATAACAATTAGATTTCAAAGAATTTAAGAAAAATATAATTTTCAGAAAAAAATAAACATGAAAATTTAACGTTCCGGACTCGGGTATTACACCCTCTCCCCCTTAAAACAATTGCGTCCATGCAATTCTTACCTGGTCGACAAACAACTCCGGATACTGACTCCGAACCTGGTCCTCTCTTTCCCAAGTTGCTTCCTCAAACCCATGATGATTCCATAAAACCTTTACCAACGGAATACTCTTCCTGCGAAGTTCTTAAACTTTCCGATCCATAATTCGAATCGGTCTCTCCTTATAAGTCAACTTTTCCTCAATCTGCAAAGGCTCTGGTTCGACAAGCTTGGAGGTAAAGCTAACCGATAAGCCAAATGACCCATCTTTTCGGTGATCTCAAACGGACCCACATACCTGGGACTAAGTTTCCCACTCTTACCGTGCCGAATCAACCCCTTTCGAGGATAAATCTTAAGAAACACCCGATCTCCCGAATCAAACTCAAGATCCCGACGATGTTTATCCGCGTAACTCTTCTGACGACTCTGAGCTGTAAGCATACGCTGGCGAATAATGTGGACATTATCCACCATCTTAATCATCTCAGGTAACACAGTCAGATCAACTATTCTCATCTCTTCAACCTCTTCCCAATACAATGAAGATCTGCATTTACGACCGTATAACGCCTCGTAGGGAGCCATACCTATAGTAGATTGATAACTATTATTGTAGGCGAACTCCGCTAAAGGAAAAAACTTCTCCCAATTCTTCCCAAAGTCTAACACACATGCCCGAAGCATGTCTTCCAAGATCCTGATAGTTCTCTCAGACTGGCCATCAGTTTGGGGATGGTAAGCAGTACTAAAGCTCAATTTAGTTCCCATAGCCTCTTGCAACTTCTGCCAAAAACGAGATCTGAATCTGTGATCTCTAGCTGACACTATACTCTGTGGCATACCATGAAGTCTCACAATATTAGCAACACAAAGCTCAGCTAGTTTCTCAAGGCCATCCTGTTTGTTCACGGGGATAAAATGTGAAACCTTTGTCAAGCGGTCCACAACAACCCAAATAAAATCACATCCTCTCGGAGATCTCGGAAGGTCAGTCACAAGATCCATTGTTACATGCACCCACTTCCATTGCGGAATCGACAACGGTTGTAGAAGCCCGGCTGGCCTCTGATGCTCAACTTTAACCCTCTGGCAAGTTAGACACCTGGATACATACCCAGCAATCTCCCTTTTCATATTGTTCCACCAGAAGTGTTGTTTCAGATCTCGATACATTTTAGTACTGCCAGGTTGAATCGTATATCTTGAATTATGTGCCTCGGACAGAATCTCATTCTTCAAAGTTGGATCACCAGGAACACACACTCTATCCCTGAATCTGAAGATACCATCTGCATGTAATTTAAACTCCGACTCTCCCCCTTTTGCTTTCTCTTGGATTTTCAAGATGTGAGGATCAGTCTTTTGAGCCTCCCTGATTTGTGTTAACAATCCCGACTGAATTTATAAGCTAGCAAATCGAATCCCTACCTCGGTAGCTTCTGGCTTCCACGAACAAATTTCCTCCAAAGTCTCTCATTCTTTGATAATTAGACTTGCAACAGTAGCCTTTCGGCTCAAAGCATCTGCAACAACATTTGCCTTACCTGGCACGTAGTTTATAGAACAATTGTAACCACTTAATAGCTCTAGCCATCTTCGCTGCCTCATATTCAGATCCTTATGTGAAAACAAATATTTGAGACTCTTGTGGTCAGTAAAAATTTCAAATCTGCTACCCTACAAGTAATGACGCCACTTCTTTAAAGCAAACACAACTGCAGCTAACTCAAGATCATGTGTAGGGTAATTGACTTCATAAGGTTTCAACTTCCTAGAAGCATAGGCAATCACCTTACCATTCTGCATTAAAACGCCGCCTAAACCTTCTTTAGATGCATCACTGTAGACAACAAAGTTTTCTATACCCTCAGGTAAAGCTAGTATAGGAGCTGTAGTTAGTCTCTTCTTCAGTTCTTGGAAACTGGATTCACATTTAGCATCCCAATTGTAAGTAACTTTCTTTCGAGTCAACTGGCTTAAAGGTCCAGAAATTTTGGAAAAGTCTTTAACAAACCTCCGATAGTAACCTGCCAACCCTAGAAAGCTCCGAATCTCTGACACCATTTCAGGTCTCTTCCAAGATGAAACAACTTCAATCTTAGCTTGGTCTACTGAAATTCCTTGATGTGAAATGATATGGCCTAGAAAAGATATTTGATTCAACCAGAATTCGCACTTACTGAATTTAGCAAAAAGCTTGTTTTCTTGGAAAGTCTGTAACACAATCTTCAAATGTTGTTCATGTTCAGCCTCATTCTTAGAGTATACTAAAATGTCGTTAATAAAGATTACGACAAATTGATCAAGATAAGGTCGAAAAATCCTCTGCATTAAGTCCATGAATACGGTTGGTGCATTCGTTAATCCAAACGGTAACACAACAAATTCATAGTGGCCATATCTAGTCCTGATTGTCGTCTTGGGTATATCGTCACTCCAAATCCTGAGTTGATAGTAACCCTGCCTCAAGTCAAATTTGGAGTAAACACTCGCACCCTGCAACTGGTCAAACAATTCTTCAATCAACGGCAAGGGGTATTTGTTCTTAATCGTGACTTGATTAAGTCCCCTGTAATCAATACATAATCAAAGCGTGCCGTCTTTCTTTCTCACAAACAACACAGGTGCACCCCACGGCGAAGAACTAGGTTGTATAAACCCTTTCTCAAGCAAGTTCTGAAGCTGAATTTTCAATTCTTGAAGTTCGGCCTGTGCCATTCTATAAGGACTCCTAGAAATTGGCGCAGTGCCCGGCATAAGGTCAATCACAAATTCAATCTCTCTATCCGGTGGTAAACCCGGTAATTCCTCGGGAAATACACCAGGGAAGTCTTTAACAATTGAAACCTCATTCAAATTCAACTTATCAGTAGGCTGATTGATTAGATAAGCTAGGTAAGCTTCACAACCTTTATTCAACAACTTAGAAGCCTTGATTGATGATAAAAAAGGTATTCGGCCAGCCCTGCAGTTCCCAACAATCTCTAGTACTGGTAGGTCAGGAATCTGAAGATAAACAATTTTTGTTCTACAATCTAACTGAGCATAGTACTTCCCCAACCAGTCCATTCCCAAAATTATTTCAAAGTCACGAAAGGGCAGTATAATTAAATCAGTAGGAAAATTATGGTTCTCAATGCATATATCACAAGATTTGCAAATAGACTCAGTAATCAATTTCGCACACAAAGGCGTACTAACTTCAACTTTACGTGGCAGTTTATCAATGCAAACATTCACAGATCGTGCACATGCAGAAGTTATAAATGAATGTGTAGCTCCGGGATCAATCAAAACTTTAACTGGCTGAGTATTGAGAAGAAAGGTACCTTCCACTATTGCTGTAGTATCGGGTAGCTCCTCCGCATCTAATGCAAAGACCCTAGCCTGAACCCTCTGTGCTGGACCTGCACCTGCAGCCCTGTTTTGCACACCCTGGCCTCCAGTACGACCCTGAACATTCTTAAACTTAGGGCAATCTTTCACCCTATGCTCATCGCTCCCACAACCAGTGCACTTACCACTCTTTTTCCAGCAATTAGCTTCAATGTGCCCCGATCGATTACAAAAGTTACACTGCTGATTTTGCCTTACAACAGTGTTTCCTGTAGGTATGGGGGCTCTGGCAGTGGTAGGAACTGTACCTCCCAGCTGGGGTCTAGTCGTAGCTGGTCTCCCCTGAATCTGATACTGAGGCTGATACGGACGTTGCTGAGGAACCTGAACAAAAGTCTGATACTGCCTCTGCTGACTCTGGCTACTCTGGCCCAAGTACTGTTTCTTACCCGGCTGACTACTCTCTGCTACCATCTCTGCCTTCCGTTTCTCAAACTTCGAGGCTGCTTGGAATGCCTCGGGAAAAGTAGTATAAGTCTGCCCAGTCAAATGCAGCTGTATATCCATTCTCAGCCCACGAACAAACCTACTAATCATCCTCCTAGCTAGGTGCACCAACTCAGGCATATACCTCGACAGGCTAACAAACCTAGCCTCATACTGTGCGACAGTCATGTTTCCTTGCTTCAGGGCCAAATTCGTCTTCCCGCCTTTCCCTAGCCATCTCGGGAATATATTTGTCCCGAAACTCACTCACGAAATCATCCCACAGATGCGGAACATCCTCATAATCCCACCTCAACCTAACAGTGTTCCACCATTGTTCCGCGTCACCCTCAAACAGAAATGCCGCATAAGCTATCTTTGCCTCGTTAGTGTACCTCAAAGCAGCGTAAATTTTCTCAACACGGTTAATCCATCTCTAGGCTGCCTCATCATCCGGTTCTCCGAAGAACTTACCCGGCTCGTGCCTCAGGAATTTCTCCAACTGATTATTCTCAGCCCTATGCCCCTGTCCACCAAGATTAGCTTGATTTCCCTGGGGATTATTCATTTCCTGCCTCTGCTCATGCAGTACCTGTCACGCCCCGACCCGACCCCGCAAAAGGCCAAGCCCGGACCCGACACACGGACGGAGTCTCCTCTGTACCGTGGACAATCCGAAACCCCTAAAATCAAAATAACACTTGCGAAAGCCATATAATAGTAATCAAACCAGCCAACTTTCTTCCAAACATACATTTCCTATTATCCAACTTTCCAAGCCAAAAATGCCATGCATACTACACAGGTATTCATGCCACTAAACCATTAGCTATTAGCATGCATTTCTTCACTAGTCATCCGAGTATAAGTTTACAATTTTACAACTTTAAACCATTACAACATAAGACCATTAAAGGTCTCAAAATAGGAAAATACATACAAGGCTACAAGCCTCAAAATTAAGTGTCCTTCACGCAATATACATAACAAACAAGGTTTGCACAAAATTGGTAACCAACCACCAGCAAAGCAGGGAAGTGCTATCACGGAAACACCTCCACCTGCTCCTCCTCCTCTATTACCTCGAGAGGGTCTGCTTCAACTACTCCTGTAAAAACATGGTATAGAAAGGAATGAGCAAAAACTATTGCTCAGCGAGGGCAATTGGTCTCAAGGACGGAGATGAGAGGAGTATGCAATGCAATTAGCCAAGCAATACATACAAATCATATAATGATACAACCAAAGCCAACAATAAAGCAAGGCAAGTATTTAAAGCTGCAAACACTCAATTAAAGGATACGATACTCTTTTCACGAGCAACTTTCAAACACGAATTCGATGACGACGCGCCGGCCCAAAACCACCTTATAACACTAGTTTGGGATACCCCGGAAGTATCCATCAACCTACGACCCAAATCTCCCTATGAGGCAACCCAAGCGAGAAAGGGAATAGCAGCGGAGCTAGAGCAACAAACACTGGCAACCCAAGGCTACCCAGAGAGGCCCATCACTCACGCGCGAGACACTATGCAATACAAGACTCGATACAAGGCGATAAACAAGCGTTAAACAAGCGATAAAGCCACACGTGGGAGAATAACAAAGTAGGTTACTCTTGCACGCAATAGCAGCAATTTGATAAGCAATTCAATCCAAAACAACTCAAACAAGTAATTCAAGTAATTCTAAGCATTCTATAAGCATAAAGACAAGTAAACACACAAAAACACAAATCGGCCCCAACTATCAAAATGCTACCATTTCCAAACGAGCCACGAGTTCTCGAAACCGACTTCGCCAACCCTCCTAGGTCACCATAAGGCACGTCTAAAGACCCCGAAACCTTATTTTACCCTAGAACTCGCGCAAAGCCCCGATTTCCCCCTTTCTCGTTTGAACTACAACTATAACAACCAAACACCCAACCAACGCCATAATCGCACCAAAAGTGCTTCCATGGCTTCCCGAAGCAATGCCAACACGCAAAGTGAGAAAACGCCAAAGTCGACCTAAACGACCCCGACTTTCCCAAAGGCTTAATTCTCGTTTTTTCCTCTACGCAACCCAAACAAACCACACATTTTAGCATTCTAGCATACCTAGCACGTTTCTACATCAACGGAAAGCATAACAGCACAACTTCAACGTTTCAAGGTTTTACTATTCACAAAACACTATTCATTTCACAATTCAATTTGCAATCACAACATTTAACCGCAGAAAATGTTACAAAGCTATAAATACATGTTCTACAAATGCTAAGGAACATTCTAGAAGCATCAAATCGCTTTAAATAACGATCTACGGATAAATCTAAAAATTGACAAAGTTAACAAACACAACGTATAAATGCGCAAATAACATGCTTCTCTCACCTTAGGTACTCCTAGTCGCTAGGAAAACAACGTTGGTTGCCTTGGAAACCACCCCGCACGAGCACACGCGAGGATTGATCGTTTGGAAGGTGAAAGGTTTTTTTTTTTTTTTTTCTTCAATGGAGCTCACGGCCTGCTGCTCAATTTTGCTGCTGTTTTCTTTTTTTATTTTGCTTAGTTATTTTAGCTTATAAGTGTTAAATTGGTCAACAAGTCAAAGGTCCAAGGTCAACAACTTAAAACTTGGTCAAAGAGCCTTATTTTGTGCGTTTTAAAGCCATTTCAGCTAAGGTAAGTTCAATTAAAGCTAGCAACATTTAAAATATAAAATTTAAGTCATCTAAATACTAGTTTCACTATTTGCTGAGGACTAGAAATCGTTATCTAGCTATCGCTCCTTAAATGCAATGCACATTGCGTCAGCGAGAATGTAACAATTAATTCACAAAGAATTTAAGAAAATAAAATTTTCAAAATAATAAACAAAGAAAATTCACATTCCGAGATCGGGTATTACACCCTCTCCCCCTTAAAACAATTGCGCCCACGCAATTCTTACCTGGTCAACAAACAACTCCGGATACTGATCCCGAACTTGGTCCTCTCTTTCCCAAGTCGCTTCCTCAAACCCATGATGATTCCACAGAACCTTCACTAATGGAATACTCTTTTTGCGAAGCTCCTGAACCTTCCGATCCACAATTCGAATCGGTTTCTCTTCATAAGACAACTTCTCTTCAATCTACAAAGGCTCTGGTTCAAGTACATGTGAAGGGTCTGGATGGTACTTCTTCAACATAGACACGTGGAACACATCGTGCAGTCTCGACAAGCTCGGAGGCAAAGCTAATCGATAAGCCAAAGGACTTACCTTTTCGGTGATCTCATACGGACCCACATACCTGGGACTAAGCTTCCCGCTCTTACCGTGCCGAATCAATCCCTTCCGTGGAGAAATCTTAAGAAACACCCAATCTCCCAAATCAAACTTAAGATCCCGACGGTGCTTATTTGCATAACTCTTCTGACGACTCTGAGCTGTAAGCATACGCTGGTAAATATGCTTGGTCCTTTATTTGAATTTTACATTCTTTACATCCATATTTAGAAATATGCTTGGTGCTCATAGGATTGCTAACTTCTACATGACATGATAAAGGTCCTACTTGCAACTTGATGCGATGCACACATTGAGGTGAAATAAAGGAATGTGTGGCTCCAATATCAATAAGCACCTTTACCGGTTGTTGTAAAATTAAGAAAGTACCTTCAACCACTGCAGTGGCCTCTGGAATCTCCTCTTGATCAACAACATACACTCATGCTTGGACTCTCTGCACTGGTGCATTCCTAACAGCCTGATTCGGTGCACCTCTATTCTAACGTTTCGTACAATCCTTAGTGAAGTGCTGATCACTTCCGCACCCCAAACACTTGCCCATTTTCTTCCAACACTGGGCCTCAACATGCCCCTTTCTACCACAATAATAACACACTACATTCTTAGCAACAGTAGCACTACCTGACGAAGCACTAGCCGATTAAGTAATTGAAGCACTCGGTTGTGGTCGGGTAGGGGCTGATCTAGCTTGACTTGAAGCTTGACTCTGGGGTAAGTATGATCTATGAGGTGCCTGTGACAACATTGGCCTCTTACTCACTTGACTCGGTCCTCCACGAGTATCCAATCTCCTCTTCTCAACTCGCGATGCTGAATCAACCATGTCGGCATAATTAGTGAAACGGTGGGATGCAAGAAAATCATGAATTTCGGGCCTTAGTCCCCGAACAAAATGTTTGATCTTTGCACTTTCTGTTTGGACCAATCCCGGCAAATACTTGGAGAGTTTGTTGAATCGGGCTTCATATTGCACTACCGACAAGCTTCCTTGCCTCACAATGAGGAACTCTTCTTCCTTTCTCTCTCGAGCCACCTCCGACACATAGTTTCCTTTGAAAGACCTCACAAGGTTAGCCCATGTTATTGGGGTGTCATTCCGCTTCCAACGTTCCTTCTCATTCTTCCACCATTCCTCTACATTCTCCTCTAACAAGAAAGTTGCAAAGGCCACCTTTTTCTTATCATTGTAATCCATGGCCACATAAATCTTCTCTACCTTGGCAAGCCACGCCTCTACCTTCTCACTATCAGGCTCACCCAAGAACTTAGAAGGTCCATACCCTAGGAAGCCTTTCAACGTATCATCTTTACTACCTTGGTTGTTATTGTTGTTGTTGCTACTGCCATTGTTATTATTATTGTTGTTGTTACCTGCACCCACATTCATGTTCACCTGTTGTTCCATCATCTTACTCATACAATCTAACGCCATTGTCATCATATTGAACATGGATATTACGGGGTTGGCTGGGTCAACATTCCCTGTTCCTTGGGCTCCGACATTTGCACTGGTATTACAACCTACCATCTATAGACATAGCACATGGACCACTCCCAGTTATATAATACGCATGCCTTATGATATGAAATTAGTGTACAAGTCCTATAGCTACTTATAATATGAATGATTATAGATAAATTAACATTGATATGGTATAGTGTATGGCCATATTTATTTACATGATTTCATATTAGCAAGAAACAAATACTGCACATAAGTACATATTATTCACATATAGACACATAAGTCACCTTATCACATAAGTAATTCAAAACATCTCTCAAGTAATACGTCTTCCTATTTAGGGCATCTACCCACGGACCATATTTCTAAACCCAGAAATTCGCTAACCTAGGTTAGCTTTGATACCACTGAAAGGTGTCACGCCCCGACCCCGACCCATTGCGAGGACAAGGCCAGAACGTGACGCGAGCGGGATGGATAACCTGTACAATCATCAGTTCATAGCCTAAACATATATAAAATCCACATTTAACTTCAAGAAGGGTGCCTAAAACTATTGGCACCACGGCTTCCTTAACCTGATCATTCATATATACAAGGCCTACAAATAGTCTTTCGGCATGCCACAACTACCAATGCTTCCTAGGCCTCAAAAGAATAGGTTAGTGATAAGAGTTACAAGCCAACATCCAAAAGAATATTACAATACTTGAATTTGTGTAAATATAACATAGTTACATCTACATAACCATCTACAAGCAACTAGGATCATAGCAAGCAAAAGTCCGCCTCGTCACACAAGTAAGTCTCGCCCTCAGCTTGAGTCCCTGGCACAGGCTCAACCTTGACCTCACCTGAAAAATTGTCATAAAAAGGGGTGAGCTAAACTTAGCTCAGTGAGGGTTAACGGTCACGGTAGGTTTTGCAAACATTTTCAGCATTTATAAAAACCTTTTGAAAATATGTCATACATGAGTTGCAATTAAGTTACAAGAATTAACGAACAAGCAGTAACATATAACTCTACCCTCTGAGGTTCTCAAGGGCCCATACGAAGGTAGGTTTACCATATATCAAAGGATATGATTTTCTTTACAGTTGATATAGTCAGCCGGTCTTGATTCAGTCTTTATTTGTTTTCCTCAACTCCAAACATTAGGTGATATTCGGATAATCACTGGGGACCATGGTAGTCGAGACCGAATGGTAGCCCGATGCTACCCAGAGGAAACGAACGCCACCATGCCCATAATTGTAGTTGCAACCGTCGCGCCAGTAGTGGTTAACATTATAAACATGACATAAATAATAACATAGAATGGAGGGCAACAATGTAGGTTGTCTCCCATAATCAAGTGTAACCAAGTGCAATTAACATATAACCCATGAATGTACAATACTCAATAATTAAATAACACATCCCACTTAACTCTCATGTCATGCAAGCAATTATCATATATATATCATGGTTATTCCTCAATTGATACCAAGAACACTCACGAGACAAGTTAGCAACTACATAGCAAGAAAATATGGTCACAATCTACAATTAAATTCTACCATGGTAAACTAGGGTTCGATGCAGTTCTAACGCTTCCAACCGTGCCCCATTCCGACATCTATAGCTCTCGGAATCACTAAAACGAGTTCATTGCGCGAAGTTGTCAAATTGGTAGACCCTCGAGCCACCGGTCGACCGGTGCTCAAGGGGTCTTATGCCCGAGGCCTCTCCACTAGACAAGGGTCCTCTACAAGTCGACTGGTGGAGTAGGGGTCCACCGGTCGTGCCAGTTCAAAGAAAAACGAGAATTTTTCCCTATGTTCTGTATCTTGCTACGCTTCTTCCTACCTTCTACCAACCATCAAACAAGCTCAAGATGACCTATTAGACACCATACAAGGGTTCAAAACTCCACCAATACACCTCACATCAATAATCAATCCCCAACTAACCAAGGACCCAACATAGCTCAAATACATGACATAGGCTAACATTCTTGCTAGAACAAATTCAATATACAAGTATATCCACAAACCATACTCAATGTATCTTTTCAAAGCATTTAAGAAAACAACCCTCACCTCAATCACAAGTTTGACAAGCAAGGGAGACAAAGGAACACTTGAAAATGCTCAAGAAGACAAGCGTGTGATAGAAATTGGCTTGATTAAACTTCTTTTCTTCCTCTTTTTTTTTCTTCTTCTTTCTTTTTCTTCTTCTTTCCCTCCCTTCCTCCCTTTGGTCAAGTAAAAATGTGTGTGTGAGTGTGTTTGTGTGTGTTTTGAGTAGGAATGCATAGTAGAAGTAGGTGATCAAATATCTAATGAGTTAAACTACAAGAGTGCCCTCCAACTATGTTATGTACTACTAGTTTGCCATTTTGGTTGATTTGCAATTAGTTAGTTACTAATCTTGACTTGCTAGAATATATTTAATGTCTACGAAACGTAAAATTCCTGAATGCACGAGAACAAACATTTTGGCACATAAAACGATAATATAAGGGGACGAGACTAGTACATTGACCCAGACCATGGACTGGATTAAAATCGACTCTGATGGGGTATCTAAAAGCCCTTCTCATGTAGCTGGTGTGGGGGGACTCTTGAGATGAGAGATTCAGCTGGGGCATGGGAAGGGAAAAAATGCCAATTAATCCACTAATCCACAAAAAAAAAAGAAGTGTTGCTTCCCATCATTATGGGAATGTACATGCGGTAGAAAAATTCCCACTCACAACCCATGTAACAAGCTACACCAAGTAAGAAGTGTGAGCCAATTCCAATAGACTTATTGGAGGGTCCCATTGGTATCTTCACTCACATGGCTATTTACTCCTTTCCTTTGTATGTGCATCTTCGTCCTAGATCGACTATCAGTCTTTTGTTTGCTGGCTATATGCACGATAATTAATATTAATGCACATAATTGATGTCAATGCATATAAAATAATATGAATGCATTATAATTAATATAATTATATATAGACTCTTATGCCGGGTTTTACAGCACGAGACCACTTCGATTATGAGTCGGGGGATGCGAACATAGTGGCCCTAAAATACATTCTGCGCTATCTTAAAGATGAAAAGGTTTCATTTTCATTTTGAGACTGCTACCCATCGCGGAGCACTTTCTCACTGATTTAGTGAAATAAGTGTGAAATTATCCTCCACAAGACTCTTGATGTCTTTTCAGGGCTTGGGTACGAGAACATAATTGGAAGAAATAAGGGTCGAAGTTTAGACTGCTCACAGTAGTTCTACCCATAGAAAAGATCATCAGACAGGAGACAACCCACCATTTATGATTCCAGCCTAGAAGACTAGTAAAAGGAACGATCAAGAATGTTATATATTTCAGGAGCTAGATCCGTTGCTGATGAACAAGTAAGAATTGCCTTAACAAAAATTGATAGAATTGGACCTAAAAAAGCCATTCAGGTTCGTTATCGATTAGGTATCAGTGGGAATATAAAGATAAAAGAATTAACTAAGTATCAGATCGACCAAATCGAACAAATGATAGGTCAATATCACGTTGTTCATTGGGAATTGAAGAGGGAAGAACGAGCAGACATCGAACGATTAATTTCGATTTCTTGTTATCGTGGAATTCATCATCAAGATGGATCGCCCTTACGCGATCAATGAACTCATACTAATGCTAAGACTTGTCGCAAACAAATTCAAAAATGAAAGAAGTCTACTGAAAGCCCTTGGTACTTGTCTGATCAATCACACTGATAGCTTAAATAGTTCACTGAATTTTCTTTTTCATCGGTTACTAATCCAGTATACGTATAATAGGCCTCATTCGCCACAAAATTAGTGGCTTAGCCCTTCGCGCTTCCATTTGCCTGCCTATCATATCGGCTCAGCTTCGTCCTAAAAACTACTACTTCCGCCTCTTTAGGCTTCGCTATCGCTTATCACTTGTATATGGATTTTTCTATGTAGTGGTCGGCCTTCTAGAAGATTCGCTAGAAGCGACTAGTCACTTCCCGAATGCCTTTATACTTTACTATAGTCGTCTTTATTTTTTTCTATTAGTTGCGATGCGAACAGGCCTTTACTTATGAGATTAGTTGAGTAGGCTTGCCTTAGTTGTCAGCTATAAGATAGCTAGTTTTGGGGCTTTCGACATAAAAAAGCCTTTTCGGCTTGGAAGTTCGCTTCTGGCAACTAGCTTCTACCACTACTAGTGCTTGGAATTGAAAGCAAGCTAAAACTACCTTGAATCAATGAGTGAATGAATGAAAAAAAACTGCTTACCGTGGTTTGAAGATACTTGACCGATAGGGAGAGGAATGGAGTACGGAGGACAGGTTGGTTTGAGGACCTGTTGGTCAAAGAAAAGGGAAGGTCTTGATTCCGAGACAGAGTCGTATGACGCGAGAGTGTCACGTATGGTTCCTTTGAGAAGGGTATGATACCCCCACCTATCAGGCCCGACAAGCAGTCCATGGAGCTGCATCCTTACTCACCTGGTCTATGCACTTCGCTCTCTCCAAGAGGTTGACTGCCTATCCTAGATCTTCCTATTTCCAAGAAGATCCGAGGCTCGATCTGGTTTAGTATCAAGGTGATTCTATTTCTGTTCTTATATATATGGGTCCATGTAGCATTTCCACGATATACTTATGATCAAGTAATGGGACTTGGTCGGAAAGTGTTTTTGCCTTTATCATTAGCTCGGGTAATCGCTGTTTCTGGTGTTTTAGTCACCTTTCAATGGCTCCTTTAATTATGTGCGAGGAATTGCCCTATTGTGGGAAGCGGGCTACTTCCCGAAAATGCCCTGAATGTAGGTTTATTTGTCGTTGGGGCTAAAAATCTTCCTTGCTCATGTATGCAGTACTCATCAAGTCAGCAATCCTATGAGTATTATAACGAACCCCTTAACCAGGTGGAGAGGGATTGGTTTTCGCCCTCGGAGAACCATACTTTCGATCCACTCGGGATAAGCGCAGAGGAGGTGGCGAGGGAACAAAGGCCGTCAAGGGCTTTTGCGATCTCTCTAGCAATAATACTCTTGGGTATTGTATTAACAGAATCCGTCTCGGAGCACGGGTGGCTGTCAGGCTAGAAAGGAGGAAACTCAACCTTTTTTTAATTGGAGGGAATTTAGTTTGATCTACAAGACATGTATGTTAAAAGACTTCCCTTTGTTGATCTTTAATTGTGGTCCCTGGCGAAAACCAACCTCCTCATTGTGGCGTCTTTAGCCTCTAGCCGGTCTAAAAACAACTTCAACGGCAGTGGCAGAACAATTTGGTAAAAAAAGAGGAAGGAACAAACCGAAACACTCATAACAAGGGGTCCAGCAAGCATGCCCGAGAGCAGCCAGGTGAGCCAGAAGCAAGAGTTGCAGAAAAGCAAGAATAAAGACGACAAAACTAAATAAAAAGAGAACAACAACAACAAAACCAGAGAAAGGGCAAGGGAAATGAGCTTCAGTCAGAGTACTAGTATACCTACAACTGATATGCGATAGTCGTAGTAACAGCGGATTAATGGCACAAAACTTATTATAAGAGTAACAGCGGATCAACGACTAATTCTTACCTTGGAAAAGAAGACTAGCTTGATTGCTTCACTTACTAGTAACAGCTGATATTCGACCATTGATCGGAGGGAACTAGAAGATCTTTCTTATGAAAGTGGGAATGAAAGGAATTTGCCAGCTTCCGACAATCCTCTTTCGATAGAAAATAACACTTATTCTCCATTTTATGGAGAGTCTAGAAGACACAGAAAGAAGAGTTAGTTATCAACCGCCCAGGATCGCCCTATTTGAAATAGTGGAAAAGGCTTTGAAGTGCTTCTTCTTTTCTTTTAATTGAAGTAGAGAGGATGTATATCGTAATGTATATTTCTTGGCTCTAATCCTCTTTCATGAGGCACCAAGAAAGAAGGCAAGTCGAACAACCAAATGATTTAGGAGTTCATACCCGAAAATCTCCAATTCATTCCTAAAGAAAGAGAATGGCTTTCTTCAGAAAGGAGAAGGCTTAATATTTTATTTGGCATACAACCGGTAGAGGGGGCTACATATGAAGGGTTGCTCGTTATCAGAGATGATGTTGTTTGGAATTCCGAACCGGTAGATGATGTGGGTTTGTATGGACTCGGACACCGTTGTGTTTTTGAAATCTTTTACACCAATTGCTTCAGCCCACTTAGAGAAATTGTTGGTAGCGGCCAATAAAGACTTTTGCCCTGCTGACGACGGGGGCGTGAAGGCTCCAATGATGTCTATCCCCAAGGCCATGAGCATGTATGTTGTGACGTGCAATGGTTCCGGAAGCTGGTGATGAATATAGTTTGCGTGTTACTTGCAGACCTTGCAGCTTTTGGTGTATTCAATGCAGTCAGATATCATGGTTGGCTAGTAATATCCTATTTGAGCTGCATTTGTCACTTTGGTCCCATTTGGTGTGCCACGCGCACTCCCGCGTGGACCTCTTGCATTGCTCTGGATATTCGTTCTTTGGCTGGCTATGCACTTCATATAGATCCCATCAAGCAATCGCTTATAGAGGGCATCCTTCCACATGATGAACTTGGTCGCATGCCTTCGTACTTTAGCCCGTTTAGCTCGGTCTTTAGGTAGCTTTCCTTGAGGTAGTTTAGAAGGGTTCTCGCCAATCTTCCTTGCCTTCTTAAGTAGTTATCATGTTAACTGGCTCCGCTTGGGCGATTTCACGGAGGAAGACCCTTCGTTCACTGACCATGATAGTCACAGTCTTTTAAGACGGGAGAATCAAAGAAACTACCAATGAGCGAGTCTGCTAGCTAAAATCTCGTACTATCTATTTGACTATAAATGATTATTTACTATACAAGAAATTACTATCGAAAAATGGCTCTCTTTTTAGGCTAGAGAGCGAATTCAACTTCAGACAAGTTTGGCAAAGCAGCTCATCTGGTAACACGATCATTCGTCCAACCTCTATCAATCGGTCTTTCTTCCCCTTTCAATCACTTGAATTAGTCCAATCGGGAATCTTGAATCTCTAACAATCACATATGTCTGACTGATGGGAGAGATCGGCTCTATGGCCACCTTAAACTACAGCCCTCTTTAAGCTATCTTCTAGGATATTTTATTGGTCAAGTAACAAGTCTCGATAAGCTGTTGCAATTAGGCTATGAGTTAAAATAGATATCTCATCGATCTGTCTTTCAATACTTTCTATCTTTATGCTTGCGAATCAGTGTCTGTTGCAATCACTCATTTGTTCTATCACAACTCTTTTTTCATCCAAACCTTGTATAGACGGTGTATGCCGAAGAAAGTCAGTTTCTTTTTCTCGTTCAACCTGAGAATCCTCCCTACCTAATCTTTAGTTGCTTAGCCCCAACTCCCATAAAATGATAAAGGAAAGCGAGAGCTTAATTCAACAAAAACTCTTGATCCTCACCCTCTGAGAGAGTAAGCTTGACTAAAAGGGACTGAAGCACTCTTCCCAAATGGCATGACTGAAAGTTGACTTTATGTTGACTTCAGGCTAAGAAGTACTCGTTCCTTCTATAATCCTTTTCACTTCAAATCATTTTTCTAAATCCAAATTTGGTATAGATGGGAAAGACGATGACGAAAGTGTGACTCAACACGCAGACCTTAACTCGCAGATTTCGATGTGCTTCACTCTAACAACATTGATGACAGACTTTCTTTTTTATCTTGAATGAAACTTGATGTATGGCTTTCTTTTTGGCATGTTGGCGTGTTGCCGTCTTGATGGTCTTGGTTATGTTGCTCCCTAAAAACCCTTCTTCCGGTGAAGTGGAATAAAATGTGAGTCTCGCCCAATTAGCCTACTGACCTAGGATTTTGAGAAAGAGAGAGACTAGGAAGGACGCTTTTTTTGACCCAACTCTTGACTTTCTTTGCCAATTAGACGGTTGAAGGAATTATGGTAGCGTTCTTTCTTTGCATGCCCGGGAAAACGCTGTGGGGTCGCAAGACTCTTTATCACATTGTTCTCCATCTGTAGTTCTGTTTGGATTTTATTGATTGGCTCCCTCTATGATTGTCTGGTTCGAATTGACAAAGTGTGACAACATAAGATGATGACTCCTTGCTAGTTGTATTATCCTGACTGTTATCGGACCCATGTGATGGTCAAAGGAGAGCGGTAGCTCGGCTCGACTGATAGGGATAGGGAAACCTCTCGTCTGAACCCCAAACTCAGACCTGTGTCAAAATCCACGGGACTAAGTTGACTGCAACCTTTTTTGAATGCCGGACCAACGTCTCAGTCGGAGGGAGGACTACCTGACCAACCAAGACCCCCGAGATACTGAACTGGAGTTTTGGTCTCATTCCTATCCTTTCGTATGCCCGGACCAAGACCATGTTTGATCGAACTGGAGTCACGATATTATTTCCATCCTTCAGCTACCTAAATGCTGATGATAAAAGAGGATATGACAGAGGCCCATAAACGGATAGCTTTCCAATCCCTATTCGACTATGAATTCCTCAATCTTCAACTGCTTAGCCCAAATTCCCGGCTTCCCTACAGAATGTTGAAATTGGATTGAGGTATCCGCTTGGCTAAAGTTGAAAACCATGGTGATTTCAAGCCTTGGCTCAGCTCAAAAGTCTAATAGGTAGGAGCATCACCGCCGAAGCCTACTAGAGCTGTAGTAATATAGGATTCCACCCCTGCTGTACATGACCTTCCCACGTCTTGCTATTCTGCATCTTCTCACTCTCCCATAAAGGATCTGTAAAATTCTTTCTCCCTCTTTTTCACACCGGATGGTGATGAAGGGTGATAACTCGTGCATTGCTAACCCACTCAAGCTTCGATTGCTGTACGAGTCACAACCACCTTGGCGAAATGGAGTGCCATCTGGATGACTTATTGAAGAAGCTGATATGTCTTACCTTTTTTTCTGAGTTCCATAAGGAGCGGGTAGTGAAGGCTCGTGAGGGATACGACCGCGTAGACAAGTCAGGTGACAGGATACAAGGATGATGCCCTCAAGTCCTTGTGCATTTTTTCCGTCTTTGGCGAAGTTTTATGGCGGGGAATAGTCACAGTTGTGTTGATTGATTTGCTCATAGGCCCTTTTCCAGGGAAGTGGATAGTGAACCCAAATCTTTTTGACTTCATCCTCCTACTCATTCTAGTTAGGAAAGCTTTGGTTACTAAAGCACCGATGACACTGCTGGTAAATGCTTTGCAGGGCTATTTATTGCTTTCAATCTGACGCAAGATTTCTCTTGGTTGGCATTCCTTGGTCTTCAATGGTGGAGATTAGTGGTTCATTTATTGATGTGCTAACCGACTTTCAATTGCTGTAGTAACACCTTCACACTGTTGGTTTTTCCCAATACCTATCTGAACAAGTCGACTAATAAGCCAATGGTCCAACAGTTCTACCAGTCAGGGAGGAATGATAGAATCCTAGTCCGACTCTGAACTTGTTTCCGATGTATCATCCTATGTTGATTTAGATGATTTCACTTTCATTTTTTATTGATATAGTGAGGTTGCCAATCACGACTTTCTGTGCATCTTAGCCCCCTCATGCAACATACAGTAAGCCCTCTCCGCCTATGAATCCTATCCTTCATTCTAAAACTACCGATCACTAGTCCCGAGAATCAAAGCTCTCTCCCTCATTTGGTATAGCGAAAGGTCAACGTCATACATATTGTCACCCGATAGCTAGCAGCAAGTGGCCTATTCAGCTAAAGTGTAACACCCCGATCCCTCTCGAGACCGGGAGTTCTATCAATCGATCTAATCACAACCCAAACCAAACCCGGGCATAAATTTTCAGGGAAAACGGACGGAGTCTCCCCTGTTTCTAGGAGAAATGTAAAACCTAGAATAGTATATAAATGGACCAACACCGTGTCCAACATTCAACCACCTCAAGGCCATCCGAGCCTTGGTTCTCAGCAACTAAACACAGCATATAAATATACATTTCCAGTTTAAAAACTAACCTATCTCTTTACATCTTTTACAAGATCATTCAAACTTGACGTTTAATTCATACTAATCTACTGTATAAAATATACTATCATACCATTCTCACTATTTTCTTTTAGACAAATACAAATATGCATCGAGGTTAACTATACTACTGAATACATAACTAGCTTATCAATCTACCTCAACTACTTAGCTAGATTAAATTACATTTCTTTTAACAATAATTACATACAACATATGAAAGCACATATCTTTGCAACTTCGACACTCAAGCCACATTGGCACGCAAGACAACTCCTCAGGCACGAACTTTCACAAAATCACGAACTTCCAGCTAATATGACATTTCCTGAAATGTGGTGGTGAGGAGTAAGTATACACAACACGTATACTCAGTGAGGGCGAGACAGATATCGAATTGGAGAGAAAGAAAGTCGTGCAATGCAAATAAGACAGTTAAGCAATATAATTGATAAATAAGCAATCAAGACAAACAATCAATACAATAAGCAATTACTGAAAGCATTAACACAACCATTCAAAGCTATACCACACTCTGAAGGCTATGGTTCACTCTTACGAGCAATATACCATTTCATGAGCGATACATCAATCTCGAGCTTGATGTTGACAACGATGACAATAAGCGCGCAACCACCTTATAGCACCAGTTTGGAATACCCCGGAAGTATCCATCAATCTACGACCCAAATCTCCCTGGGAGGCAACCCAAGCGAGAAAAGGGAATAGCAGCGGAGCTAGAGCAACCAACACTGGCAACACGAGGCTACCCAGAGAGGCCCATCACTCACGCGCGAGACACTATGCAATGCAAGACTCGATACAAGGCAATAAACGAGCGATAGCACAACAATACAAACTAGTGACAACAAACAAGATAACAAGCAATAATAAGCAACTATAACACCAATTAACCAAGTATATCAAGCAATCCTAAGCATTCTATAGGCATAATATCAAGATAACAAACAAAATCACAAATCAGCCCCAACTATCAAAACACTACCATTTCCAAATGAGCCACGAGTTCTGGAAACCGACTTTGCCAATCCTCCTAGGTCACCATAAGGCACGTCTAAAGACCCCGAAACCCTACCTAACCCTAGAATTCACGCAAAGTCCCGATTTTCCCCTTTGCTCGTTTGAACTACAACTATATCAACCAAACACCCAACCAATGCCATAATCGCACCAAAAGTGCTTCCATGGCCTCCCGAAACAATGCCAACACGCAAAACGAGAAAACACCAAACTCGACCTAAACGACCCTGACTTTCACCAAGGCTTAATTCCCGTTTTTTCCATTATGCAACCCAAACAAACCATGCATTTAGGCATTCTAGCATATCTAGCATCTTCCTACATCAACAAAACGCGTAACGGAGTAACTTCATCGAAACGGGGGTTTACTATTTGATCGCAACTTGGTGTGTGTTATAAATATGTGCAAAATAACCAAGTTTTAATAACCCGCAAGTGCACGGATCATGTAGTGTAGTGTGCTTTGAGTGCGGAATCATGTCCACAGGGAAGCTCGTTAGTTAGTTAGTGTAATGTGTGAAAGTGTTTAAAGCGGTAAGTGACAGTTTGAAATGACGTTTGAGTAACGAGTAAAAAAATGTAAACTAAAATATAACTAACAAAATTGCCTAAGTTAAGCTAAATAATAGCTAAATACGGAAGAATATCTAGAGATCAAATATGTAAATAAGGCAATTAATGTAGGCTCGGCATCCGGATTCTTAAATTCTACACAAGAGGTTAAGCTACAAGCACTAACCTAGTCAATTATCTTAGTCTATTAAAATCCCGATTACTAACTCTGATGTAGGTGCCGTTCCATCTACGAGCGTATAGCCATAGTATGGATCTGTCCTTGCAACCTGGTGTAAAAGGTCTGTTTCAACATAAGTAATCAACATCTCCTTACTAGTCTAGAAACTATGGTCTACTTAAAAGCATTACCTATAATTTCTTGGAATCTTTAAGGTTGTCAAGCTATTGATTCACTATTAAAGCATGGATATATGACACGAAAATAAAGCAATCATATCATCTACTTAAAAGCATTATGTATGAAAGACAATACTTAATTAATACAAGTCATATATTGCATTAAAACTAAATTATCCGAATCCGAGACCATATATTAAAAGACCATTATTTACAATATCCTACCCTAGATAAGAATTCTACTCAGACATAATAAATACGAGTTTATACAAATAAAAGAGAGTCAAGAAAGGCTCCCCCGTATTGACGAACGCGTATTTCTGAACTCCAGGTCTGAACAGAAATTCTATAGTTATTCGGGCAGAGCTTCCCCCCGAATAAGAGCTATTTTGAGCAAAGGCTCAAAAATGAACGTTAGGATGTCCGCTGTACAGTAGCTATTCAGGCAGAATGCCCCTGAATAAGAGCCACTAGGCAGGACTTCCTCCGTATATAGCTATTTAGGCAAAATCCTAAATAAGAACTATAAAATTAACTTGACAAAACTTGAAAATATTGGAAAAATATCCAAAGCTCTCAAAATTTTGTAAGAAAAAATGAAGAGGCTTGATGTCTATTTATAGGAAAATTTAGCTACTATTCACGCGGGTACTATTCACTCAACTACTATTCCCGCGGTTACTATTCACGTGATTACTATTCACGCGACTACTATTCACGTATTCTGCATGCAGTTTTTACTGTTCACGCGTTGACCGCTACTATTCATGCGTTGACCAAAAAGTTGACCAATGCTATTCCAAGTTTATTCGGCGTTCTGAGTCCGTTTCCGCATTCTGTTTGGTCAAATTCTTCCTCTACGGGCTTCAATTCTTGGTCAACACTTGAGCTTGTCTTTGACTTTGACCAATTCGTTGACCGCAGCATCTTCAGGCGTTTTTCACTGTTTTGACCCTCCAAACGATGGAATTTGGCTAAAATCACGCCGCCCACAGGACAAAGTCCTGTGTTTTGCTCAGACTATTGTTTCTACCCGAAAAACGGATATGGTTTGCCAAAAACGGACATGGGTTACTATTTGAGATCATCTGGGTCAATGCTCTGAATCCAATTTCGTGCTAGTTTCAGCCAAATTTCTTCTCTATGAGCTTCATTCTTCAACTGCTTCTCGTGCTTCCGCATTCTTGACTTCTTGACTTGCAATTTGGATTATTTTGGGTCTGATTTTCCACTTTTCTGTGTCATCCTACATTGCATCGAAAATATCAAAGTATTGCAATAATTCCCAAATTAAGATGCAAATATAGTACAAATATCAAGGTTTGAGTGCTGTAAATACAGTCACATCAACATCCCCAAACCTAAACCTTGCTTGCCCTCAAGCAAGACTATCTTTAAAATAGATGTGGAAATAGATTTTGCAGTAATTTTAGAAGTCAAAAACAGATGAAGTAATCTATCCTATCTTTTTGTCAAACACTTTCCAAATCTGAAACATGAGAAATGCAATCTACCATCTTAAACATATTCAGCAATGAATGACAAACATGATAAGAGAACTTTGTACATAGTTTTCACAAATAGGTACTCTTATTGGAAATCGACTATTGATTGCTTCGTAGTATATATTTAGAAGTAAACTAAGCAAATTAAGTTCGTTCAATTCCCAACTTTCAAGTTATGCAAACAGATTGAACCTTGATATTCTTACCTACATTTGTAATCAAACTCTTGATTATGCCTTAACCCTTTAACATTTGCTAGAAATATAAAAGTACAACTAATAATACCTCTATATAGTGTTCAGTTTCCTTTGCTTTCTGAATATCCCATGTAGCGGGCTTTAAGGCCAACAATCCCCCGCCATTATGACTGAGGTTGCCAGGTTTCAAAGGGACCCCTACGTGCCTTAATCACCCAAGATATCCAGGCTCGAAACTTTACACTATAGCACATATCCCAAATTACAATGTCTAGGATAGTGGTGCTTAGAGATTTACAACATATTTACACCAAAATTTTATTCAACAGTAAAGGTATGTACAACTCTTTTTTGTTTTTTCTTTTTTTCATTTTTTTTTATTTTATTTTATTTTTCTATCTTTTTTCTCTTTTTTTTTCTTTTTCTTTTTTCAGAGTGTACATACAGACAGAGTAACATAACATAGTGTACAGACATGGCATAAGGGTTCAGGTTTCAATCACAAGAAGTTCTCATAACAAACAGTAATCCTATCTTAGTCCTTTCATAATCACAAACCTATCAATTGAAGAATAGAAGAACAGCTAGGTTTACTCATGAATACAGTAATCCAAAGTTTTTCTTATAGAGTTTCCTCAGAGTTTTTCATAATACATAGCTAACAAAACAGGTTCTCAAATCATCTAAATCATCGTTTTTAAATAGGTAAGGTAGCAGACTACTTTTCTCATAAACAAAAATGGTGTATTTCTTGCATATTTTGAAAAAGTTTTTCATGAATGTACGCACCCCCACACCAAAACTTTGCTTGTCCTTGAGCAAATAGCAATGTAAAAGAGTGAGAGTGTAATATGCAAGTAATAACATAATGACAAATGCTACATCCCCAAACCTATGGTTTTCTTACTCTACAACGCAGGTTGATCAGGTATAAAGGGAAATGTAGTAAGGAAAGATATCACCTGATGTGAAGCATTTCTATGTTGATGTCAAAGCTTCTCTACTAACTTTTATCAAAAGATGTATCATTCTGCAATTAAAGATTAGTAGAAAAAGCATTTTACAGATTATCATCAACACAACAAAAATAGTAGATAGCTATACTAAATAGACAAAACAAATATATAGGGGAGAAACCAAAAAGAAATATGGTCACGGAAAATAACTAATATATTAAGCAAATAATTTAACTACCCAGACCATTTATACTCTTTTCTGGGGTTCAAGAGTAAATTTAAACAAAGATTAAAGCATTTAAAAGAACACTAGGTTGCCTCCTAGTAGCGCTAATTTTATTGTCATTAGCCAGACTACAAAAATCACACAGATAGAAAATAAACACACATAATAAGAAAATATATTTTTAAAAAAATCTAGGTTGCCTCCTAGTAGCGCTGAGTTTTACGCCCTCCGCCAGGCGCCAATGTTAGAGCCATCTATGTGTAAAGCTCTTTGGCACATATTGCCTGATAATCGTTTCAGCACAGATTTTGAAAGGAAAAGGATCATGCAACAGATGATGGTTCATTGCTCCTACAGAACATGACTTTTCCAAGTCACCTTGAAAATGTGACAAATCCCATCCCAATGTGATGTGTGTGGGAATGTTCTCAACTATGTCAACATGGGGCATAGTATTTTGTAAATCAGTGTGTCCCAAGTGGTCAACCCATAAGTTAAAAGATGTATGCAACGTATTGTTCATAAATGGGTCAAATCCAAATTGTGTCTCCTTGAGTAATGTTGTGAGTTGTACAATGGAGGAAGGTGCATCAAATGAAGAACTGAGATGACTTTCAATAGGAGAGAGAATAGGTGTTGAAGCTTCTTTATCAGAGTTAAAACCAGTTGAAAAGGATATAGAAGCATTGGACTCATTCTCTTGGTCAATTTGATACAAAAGTCGGTCAATCTCATTAATGTCTTCTTCAGGAGTCAAGAAGGATACAGGAATTAGAGTAGACTCAATAGACTCATCTTGACAGAGTGAAGACTCTAAGGAAGTGTGTACACTCATCTTCCTTGAAGAGGAATCAGAGTCGGGTTGAATCAAAACATTACTAAGGTCATCCTGTCCTTCTAAACGAGGCATTGTATCATCTTTTTCCTCAAATTCATTTTCCTTATCAGATGTCTCCCAAATAACCTTGCTCATTTCATTAGTCTGTTCACATGTTATTTCCTCAAAGGTGCTCATAACAGACTGAATGTGTTGATCTAAAGATTGAAGCATGCGAGCATTAGAGTAAGCAAGTAGGTAAAGTTGGTCATACTTGTCATTGGATTTGGGAGAAGCAGAGTCAATCAAATCATCTTGTTGATGATTTTGTTTGAAAAGATTAAGGATAGGATCAACAGAAGATTCAGATTGAAAAGATGTAGGGTCTTGACTTTCAAAGCTTTGAGAAAAAATTTCTTGACTCCAAAGTGATGGCTGATTTTGCCAACCTGGAATGTGTGCCTCAAACATGTTATCTACCTCATTCCTAGTGTTACACTCTCTACCCACATTATCTCCACTAAACACTTCTATTTCCTCAACAACCTGGTTTTGAATAGGTTCGTGATGAACGAAACTATATTGGTCTGGTGAACTCAGAACAAGTTGAATAGGATGCTCGCCTTCTTCCCACCTATTTATACTCTCGGCTAATTGACCGATTTGGTCTTGTAGCCTATCTATGGATTGGTGGTTGGATTCGACGAGTTGGACAAGTTGGCCAAACTTGTCGTGGAAGTTTGGTTCAGGAGAAGAAAATTCAACCAAGTTGGGATAGCAAAAGTTTTGTTTGAAAGAATTACTTTGAAAGCTTTCGCAAAACTCGAAAGAATTAGGGTTTTGAAATGTAAAATTTTCAAAATCTTGAGGCAGAAAAGATGCATTATTTTGATCCCAAAAGGAATTTTGATGATTCTGCCGCTCCGGGTTATATGCATTTGAGTACAAATTTTGGTTTGAATAATAACCCTGAGTACTAAAATCATGACTATGTAAAAACTGGGGATTTTGGGGACAATTTTCAAAAGTATGCCCAAATTGAGAATAAATTTTACAAGTATTTGGGATAGGGGGTTGGGTTGTTTCATTAAAAGCCCATTGATCGGATGAACCATTAAAATGAGTCATATTCCAATCAATCAAAATTCCCAAATAATTTTTTTAATTTTTAATTTTTAATTTTTAATTTTTTAATTTTTAATTTTTTAATTTTTTAAATAAAGGGGATAAAATAAACACTTAGACAAGTTCACAAATACTTTTATCAAAAACTAAACTATACCGTGCTTCCCCGGCAACGGCGCCAAAAACTTGATCGCAACTTGGTGTGTGTTATAAATATGTGCAAAATAACCAAGTTTTAATAACCCGCAAGTGCACGGATCATGTAGTGTACTGTGCTTTGAGTGCGGAATCGTATCCACAGGGAAGCTCGTTAGTTAGTTAGTGTAATGTGTGAAAGTGTTTAAAGCGGTAAGTGACAGTTTGAAATGACGTTTGAGTAACGAGTAAAAAAATGTAAACTAAAATATAACTAACAAAATTGCCTAAGTTAAGCTAAATAATAGCTAAATACGGAAGAATATCTAGAGATCAAATATGTAAATAAGGCAATTAATGTAGGCTCGGCATCCGGATTCTTAAATTCTACACAAGAGGTTAAGCTACAAGCACTAACCTAGTCAATTATCTTAGTCTATTAAAATCCCGATTACTAACTCTGATGTAGGTGCCGTTCCATCTACGAGCGTATAGCCATAGTATGGATCTGTCCTTGCAACCTGGTGTAAAAGGTCTGTTTCAACATAAGTAATCAACATCTCCTTACTAGTCTAGAAACTATGGTCTACTTAAAAGCATTACCTATAATTTCTTGGAATCTTTAAGGTTGTCAAGCTATTGATTCACTATTAAAGCATGGATATATGACACGAAAATAAAGCAATCATATCATCTACTTAAAAGCATTATGTATGAAAGACAATACTTAATTAATACAAGTCATATATTGCATTAAAACTAAATTATCCGAATCCGAGACCATATATTAAAAGACCATTATTTACAATATCCTACCCTAGATAAGAATTCTACTCAGACATAATAAATACGAGTTTATACAAATAAAAGAGAGTCAAGAAAGGCTCCCCCGTATTGACGAACGCGTATTTCTGAACTCCAGGTCTGAACAGAAATTCTATAGTTATTCGGGCAGAGCTTCCCCCCGAATAAGAGCTATTTTGAGCAAAGGCTCAAAAATGAACGTTAGGATGTCCGCTGTACAGTAGCTATTCAGGCAGAATACCCCTGAATAAGAGCCACTAGGCAGGACTTCCTCCGTATATAGCTATTTAGGCAAAATCCTAAATAAGAACTATAAAATTAACTTGACAAAACTTGAAAATATTGGAAAAATATCCAAAGCTCTCAAAATTTTGTAAGAAAAAATGAAGAGGCTTGATGTCTATTTATAGGAAAATTTAGCTACTATTCACGCGGGTACTATTCACTCGACTACTATTCCCGCGGTTACTATTCACGTGATTACTATTCACGTGACTACTATTCACGTATTCTGCATGCAGTTTTTACTGTTCACGCATTGACCGCTACTATTCATGCGTTGACCAAAAAGTTGACCAATGCTATTCCAAGTTTATTCGGCGTTCTGAGTCCGTTTCCGCATTCTGTTTGGTCAAATTCTTCCTCTACGGGCTTCAATTCTTGGTCAACACTTGAGCTTGTCTTTGACTTTGACCAATTCGTTGACCGCAGCATCTTCAGGCGTTTTTCACTGTTTTGACCCTCCAAACGATGGAATTTGGCTAAAATCACGCCGCCCACAGGACAATTTGCTCAGACTATTGTTTCTACCCGAAAAACGGATATGGTTTGCCAAAAACGGACATGGGTTACTATTTGAGATCATCTGGGTCAATGCTCTGAATCCAATTTCGTGCTAGTTTCAGCCAAATTTCTTCTCTATGAGCTTCATTCTTCAACTGCTTCTCGTGCTTCCGCATTCTTGACTTCTTGACTTGCAATTTGGATTATTTTGGGTCTGATTTTCCACTTTTCTGTGTCATCCTACATTGCATCGAAAATATCAAAGTATTGCAATAATTCCCAAATTAAGATGCAAATATAGTACAAATATCAAGGTTTGAGTGCTGTAAATACAGTCACATCACTATTCACTAATTACTATTCATTAATCAATTTAAATTGCAATCTCAACATTTAACCGCAGAAAATGTCAAAAAGCTATAAATATATGTTCTACAATCAACAAGGAACATTCTTTAAGCATTAAAACGATTAAACTAACGATCTACGCATAAAATCCAAAAATCAAAGTTTAGATACAAATATTTCAAATGCGCAAATAACGATGAAACCCTCACCTTAGACGCTACTAGACGCTAGGAAAACCTCGTTGGATGCCTCGGAAACAACCCCGTGCAAGCTCACACGAAGATTTGAAGATTTGAAGGTTGAAATATATTTTTTTTCTTTTTCTCCTATGGTTTTGGCCCTTTCTATATTTTTTTTTCCAGATTTTCGCATGTTTTGTAATGTATTATGCATATATAAGATGACAAGTTGAAGTCAAATGGTCAAAGCTTCGGTCAACTCGTTAAACCAAAACAGCTATGCGCGACCTTACGAAAACGGCCATAACTTCTTCTAGAAAACTCCAATTCACGAACGGTTTGAAGCCTCAGAAACTAGACTCATAGAGCTTTCCAACCATATATAATTTGCTACCTAACTCTTCCCCAATTGGTTCAGATTTAATTCTAAAGTTGACCCAAAATTTGACTAACTTAACATTGTATTTTTTTATTTCTAATCCCAAGTTTGCCCTTTATTAAACATTTCAAAAATTTTCACCTTGTCCTAGTTGGTCAATGTAGATGAAAAGTCAACTAGTTTAGTCAAAGAAGGTGAAAGGTCAATAAAATGCAACTTAAATGAACTTTAAATGCTATTGAATACATGCTAGGTTCGGGGTATCACATCCTTCCCCCTTAAAACAATTGCGTCCTCGCAATTCTTCTTCCAATAGAACTCAGCATCATCCGAAATCCAATTCTGACTAATCTTCATCGGTTGAAGAATCCCGTTGACACGAATATCGAAGAAGAATAAAGTTCCAACCAAAAGCGCCTAAATAATACCAATAAAGACTAAAGCAAAGATACTGTAGATGTCATTAATACCACACAATAACAACAAGAAGAATACCCACGCACGAATCTCCAATAGAAGTCTAACTATTACTGCCCGAGAATCCCCAAGCAAAAAGCCAAATAAAGGCCCAATCAAAGGTTCTATCTAGAGGTCCAAAGAATTACCCCGCTAGTCATGAATTTCATAGAAGAATTCCCTGTTAAGAGTGCTGGAGAAAATACTAAGAAACCCAATCAAATATACTTCAAAAGTTCCAAAGAAGCCTTCCAAACAATAACCCCATAGGACAACCAATTAGATTCCGAGTATCGCTATCAAATGCTGAGAAGAAGGTCTAAGGAATAGCAGAGAAAATATAATGTGCCCAATAAGACAACCAAGTTGAATAACAACATAGTTTCCCAGATGGACGAGAACTCCAAGGATAAACACCGAACTGGTGAACAATATACCAAAACCAAACTCTGAGGCCTCTTCACTGTTTGCCAAGTGAGAATTTCATACAATCTTGCCAGTAAGGAAAATACTATTAGAACGCTCAATAAGAATTTCAAAGAATACCATAAGTAGTATTATACAATAAGTCTGATAGGAACTCCAAATACCAAACCTACTGAGGAACACTGAAAAAGATATCCAAAACAATGCTCCAATAAGAAAGTAGCCAAGTTTGCCCAATAAGTAAATACTAAATAATTGGCCACTGAGAATTCCATAAAATACCATTGAAGAATTTCCAATCAGGAATGCCAGTATCACACCAATAAAGACCGAGAAACATATGCCATAGATAATACCATACAGTAAGTCCGATTGAGATCCCAATAGCCAAGTCCACCGAGAAGTGCCAACAAAAGATTCCAAAGAATACCCAATAAGAAAACCAAAGAATGCTCTCCAAAGAACAACCAAATAGAACCTTAAAAGAAAACTACTCTTTCACAACTGTTAAGCACAGAAGAGAACCCTAGAGATTCGCTAATAATTGAGCTCCAAAAGCAAACACCAACTTCCAAATCAATGCTAGTTAAATGCCATTCATTTCCTGCCAATCCCTACACCTTGAAAAGCCAGCGGTGAACCACTTTCTTCAGGGGAGGAAGAGGACTTACTTACCATTTCCATAAGACATGTATGAATGCCAATATATCATAGTTATACATATGCCTTAAGCTATTATGCCAGCAAGTTTACAAAAGAGTTTATTCAACAAAGTCACTCAAGCATAACAATCAAGTCAAGCACAACATAATCAATTCAAATCACGGCACAACCAATTCAAGACATTTCAATACACACATTACAAGCAATACTTCAAGCAAATAACAATTCACGAGGTCGATTCAATTCACGAGGTCGATTTGATGGGTCAATTCAATGCACAACTAGACACTTAACTTTACTTGAGAAACATTTAACACATAACACATAGCTATATCACATAGGTGCATACTTTCAAGTCAAGACACACAATCTCACATACAAGCATACACTATCAAGACACACTTAACAAGCACACATTCATGGGTCACTACCCACCAGACCGAGGACCCTGTCCCGACTTATGAGCTAGACAAGCTCTGATACCACCTGTAACACCCCGATCCCTCTCGAAACCGGGAGTTCTATCAATCGAGCTAATCACAACCCAAACCAAACCCGGGCATAAATTTTCAGGGAAAACAGACGGAGTCTCCCCTGTTTCTAGGAGAAATATAAAACCTAGAATAACATATAAATGGACCAACACCGTGTCCAACATTCAACCACCTCAAGGCCATCTGAGCCTTGGTTCTCAGCAACTAAACACAGCATATAAATATACATTTCCAGTTTAAAAACTAACCTATCTCTTTACATCTTTTACAAGATCATTCAAACTTGACGTTTAATTCATACTAATCTACTGCATAAAATATACTATCATACCATTCTCACTATTTTCTTTTAGACAAATACAAACATGCATCGAGGTTAACTATACTATTGAATACATAACTAGCTTATCAATCTACCTCAACTACTTAGCTAGATTAAATTACATTTCTTTTAACAATAATTACATTCAACATATGAAAGCACATTTCTTTGCAACTTCGACACTCAAGCCACATTGGCACGCAAGACAACTCCTCAGGCACGAACTTTCACGAAATCACGAACTTCCAGCTAATATGACATTTCCTGAAATGTGGTGGTGAGGAGTAAGTATACACAACACGTATACTCAGTGAGGGCGAGACAGATATCGAATTGGAGAGAAAGAAAGTCGTGCAATGCAAATAAGACAGTTAAGCAATATAACTGATAAATAAGCAATCAAGACAAACAATCAATACAATAAGCAATTACTGAAAGCATTAACACAACCATTCAAAGCTATACCACACTCTGAAGGCTATGGTTCACTCTTACGAGCAATATACCAATTCATGAGCGATACATCAATCTCGAGCTTGATGTTGACAACGATGACAATAAGCGCGCAACCACCTTATAGCACCAGTTTGGAATACCCCAGAAGTATCCATCAATCTACGACCCAAATCTCCCTGGGAGGCAACCCAAGCGAGAAAAGGGAATAGCAGCGGAGCTAGAGCAACCAACACTGGCAACCCGAGGCTACCCAGAGAGGCCCATCACTCACGCGCGAGACACTATGCAATGCAAGACTCGATACAAGGCAATAAACGAGCGATAGCACAAAAATACAAACTAGTGACAACAAACAAGATAACAAGCAATAATAAGCAACAATAACACCAATTAACCAAGTATATCAAGCAATCCTAAGCATTCTATAGGCATAATATCAAGATAACAAACAAAATCACAAATCGGCCCCAACTATCAAAACACTACCATTTCCAAACGAGCCACGAGTTCTGGAAACCGACTTTGTCAATCCTCCTAGGTCACCATAAGGCACGTCTAAAGACCCCGAAACCCTACCTAACCCTAGAATTCACGCAAAGTCCCGATTTCCCCCTTTGCTCATTTGAACTACAACTATATCAACCAAACACCCAACCAATGCCATAATCGCACCAAAAGTGCTTCCATGGCCTCCCGAAACAATGCCAACACGCAAAACGAGAAAATGCCAAACTCGACCTAAACGACCCGGACTTTCACCAAGGCTTAATTCCCATTTTTTCCATTACACAACCCAAACAAACCATGCATTTAGGCATTCTAGCATATCTAGCATCTTCCTACATCAACAAAATGCGTAACGGAGCAACTTCATCGAAACGAGGGTTTACTATTCACTAATTACTATTCATTAATCAATTTAAATTGCAATCTCAACATTTAACCGCAGAAAATGTCAAAAAGCTATAAATACATGTTCTACAATCAACAAGGAACATTCTTTAAGCATTAAAATGATTAAACTTACGATCTACGCATAAAATCCAAAAATCAAAGTTTAGATACAAATATTTTAAATGCACAAATAACGATGAAACCCTCACCTTAGACGCTACTAGACGCTAGGAAAACCACGTTGGATGCCTCGGAAACAACCCCGTGCAAGCTCACGCGAAGATTTGAAGATTTGAAGGTTGAAATCTTTTTTTTTCTTTTTCTCCTATGGTTTTGGCCTTTTCTATTTTTTTTTCTAGATTTTCGCATGTTTTGTAATGTATTATGCATATATAAGATGACAAGTTGAAGTCAAATGGTCAAAGCTTTGGTCAACTCGTTAAACCAAAACAACTATGCGCGACCTTACGAAAACGACCATAACTTCTTCTAGAAAACTCCAATTCACAAACGGTTTGAAGCCTCAGAAACTAAACTCATATAGCTTTCCAACCATATATAATTTGCTACCTAACTCTTCCCCAATTGGTTCAGATTTAATTCCAAAGTTGACCCAAAATTTGTCTAACTTAACATTGCATTTTTTTATTTCTAATCCCAAGTTTGCCCTTTATTAAACATTTCAAAAATTTTTACCTTGTCCTAGTTGGTCAATGTAGATGAAAAGTCAACTAGTTTAGTCAAAGAAGGTGAAAGGTCAATAAAATGCAATTTACATGAACTTTAAATGCTATTGAATACATGCCAGGTTCGGGGTATCACATAAAGTCTAACCACAAACGCCAATGGTGCTCACTCAAAGTTAACTGGAACTGAAACAATCAAGGTGTAGAGTAGTGATGGTCCCTAAGTTACTAATTGCAACAAACCAACTATTCCGAACCATGTATAAACAACATTGATGGAGAAGTGACGACTGCAGACGGATGACCTGAGAACTCGCAAGGCCGTAGCAAGTGAAGTATTCACTTCCTGCACTTTGCAAGCCTCTTTCGTAGTAATCCATGTGGTGTGGGCTTTATGCTTTGGATAATTCCTGCCCTCTAGCAGTTTAAGAAAGTGTTCAGTAATCATCTGCTCCTCAAGCTTATTGATAGCTCCACAATTGAGTCTCGGTATTCAAGAGCCTGCTGACGTGGCGATTCTAATATTCATCATGGGCCAAACCAATATCCATATGCGCATGGGATATTATTGGTGTAAACATAAACATTAATAATCTCGTTCCCGCGGAATCGATTTCTGCCAAACCTACAGTAGAGAAGAATCCTATCATTTCTGCTACTCCGCTCAAGCCAACCTCTTCTTTCCCCATGAACCTTGGATGATTATCCTAAGAGGGGGCCCCGGGCGGTGATGAGGTTCGGCTGTGAGTTTCCTTCCGTGATTAGCCCGCGAAAGGCATTTGCAACTTGGATTTAGTATTGGGTTTCGCTCTTTGGACTTCATTGTCTGGCATCGACCGTTGTTCACTCACTTCCTTAGCAAGCAACCTCCGCAAGCAACCTCGTGTACTAGCTTACACAACTACTCCTAGCTCCACCCACTCCTATCTATCTATTCTATCTTTTCTCTCTCGATCTAAGCCTTCATCACCTTCTCTCACTACCGCTCTTCATCCTTACCACCCTGGGATATTGAGGCTGGGATCCAGATGTTTCTGAGCTACCATTAACGTCTCTCCCAAATTCGCAGCAATTAGTGGTTTGTAGTCTCGACTTTATCTTTCCCCTTATCCCGTGCTTAGGTGAATATGAATGTCTTTCTCCCGGCTTACTACGATTTTCGGGTAGGAAGAAAGTCATTGCTGTCTCTTTGAACGAATACGCTTTTGGTCCACAAGAAGAGCATCTCTTTCTATCTATTTAAAGATCCGAGACAACTAATTAAGTTGATGACATTGGTTCCCCGTCCCTACTCTCCTATCTGTCTCACCCTGGTTGGGCTCTGGCTTAGTGTGATTAAACTGTGAATCGAGTCAGGAAGAAGAAGTCCAGCTCCTAGATTTAAAGAAGAGAAGAAAGACCTTGCTTCAAGGGAAACGCTTTATTTTAGGAAAGAAAGATCCCAAGCTTATGCTGAATCAAGAGTGGACTTGCCTTGGTCTTCTGTGAGTTCCAGGGATTTAGATCAAGATAGTTCAGTTCCTCGAGGCTAATTCAATTCAGTCTTGTGAAGCTATGAAATAAGCTCTTGCCAACCTCTGCGAAATATAGTTAGTGTGCCGCAAGTAAAGTAAGGATGAGATAAAGGTTAGGGATTCAGTTCAAGTACAATAGAGACAGTTACAATAGAGAAAATAATTCGCTCAGGTGAACAACCGAAAGAATCACAAGAAGAAGAAATTCATATTCTATCTACCATACCATAGAGAAAAAGATATAGAAAAGTAAGGTTTGGAGCCCTTATTTGTTAGGATAGATGCCTTCTCTTTTCTTTCATAAGTTGTATTTTGCATATATAAAAAAGAAATAGGAAAGATCCAAAACCAGCCCAACCTCTTCATGGTCACATCCCCTTTTCCGACGCTTTTCGTGTTGTTGCATGTGCCTTACGGTATCCAGATCTAGTTCTCTCTGCTTCCTATGATTGAAATGAAGATCCACAATAGACTGTCTATTGGTAAGAAAATAAATAATGAAGATATTTCTAATAGAACTAGGGACTAGTATACCTGTCCCATGAAAGAGGTAAAAGAGCAGTTGGATAGGCAGAGTCTTAGTCTCTGTCGAAAGCGGATAGAAGGTCTTTACTCAGCAAAGAGATCAAAGAAGAGATAGGCGTGGTTCAACAACTACATCTTCGCAAGACCAGTCTCACAAACACGGTTCGTTAGCTTAGCTATGGGGCTAGAGCCAATGGCTACAATGCCACTCTTCCTAAGCAACATTTAGTAACAACATTGATAGCCTGGCATTTTGTCGTATATCATACCAGTTCCCACCCCGAACTCGCGGTTAACAGCCCTTTTTAGATCCCTTATTTTCATACTTCTTTCTTTTAAGCAATTCCGGATTTCTCGATCGTAGGTTTGGAACCCAGGGGCTGACAAATTGGAAGTGTTTACTCAAAGAGATATCGACCGAGAAAATGCTAACGTATCACGCAGACTTTCCATATTTGCCTCACCGAAACTACACGAGGATCTGGAAGAGACACTAATTACACTTTACACACACTAGCCTTTTACAAATTAGCAGAACCAATGCCACAATAAGGCATTCAAAGAATCCACTAATAGGGGACGTGGGTGGGGTTACGAAAGAAATTACAACAAGCACACATCTCTTACCTTTCCGCAGGAGATATAAGGCTATGTCCTAAGTCTGATAATAAGGGAATAATAAGACTCTTTCCCACCTTATCCGAATAAAGACCAGGTTGGTCCGATCGTCGCTTCACTCCTACTTGACACATGGGAGTCTAAAGCAAACAAATCTTCTTTTTCGAAAGGCATACTAAGCTTACTCTGTCTAAGGGAAAGAATCATCTCTTTATAGGCCAAGAGGAAAGAGAAGAACTAGGTATTCCACTCTAAGTCTAAGAAGAGGTATTATGAGTAGGTAAAATACCAATTATATATCACTAGATAAACAAAGAGTTACGATCGATGTACGTGGGAGGGAATTCACTACTTAACACTACCACTACTTTTCTCCATACCAACGTTGGCTACACAGCTTAAACGCTTTAACTACTTAACTTGCCACTCCTCACCAAACACCTCTCGATGCTCACTACTCAATGCAACTCGAAACCAATAGCTACTCAGTCAGAAGGAAGATTGTCACCTTTTCGAATAGACCATGAAAGGTTAGTTACCCATCTTGGGGATACTCTTTACCAAACCTAATATTAGCCTCCGGAGATCCACGAAGGAAGTCATTTCAATTTCCAGAGAAGATAGTTGGTAGATTCATTTTTTCTTGAAAGAAGGTGGGGATAGAATAGTGATAGTAAACGTGCTCAATCCACTCTTGTAGTAGTCAGCCTTGAAGCTGGAGATAGCGCTATATCTACCCTTTTGCCAATTGCCCCCGTTGTATCAGTTACCCTTCCCCCATGTGGGATTTCATTCTCAGTTGAAGCAGAATCCGGTTAGGGGGAGTTTAAGTCAGTCCACCAGTGAATCCATAAGTCAGTTGACTTGAAAAAAGAAGTCATTCCCCTTTTGAGGCTAGACCTTGAAGTTAGAAGTTTCAGTTCAAGTCCCTGGTTCAAGAATAAGCAAGAGGATAGTAAGTAGTAAGCAAACAAGCTAGCAAGGAGTTAGAAAGTTAACCCGAAAGCAGGAGGAAGGTCAAAGTCAGGTTTGAGAGTTGGTGCTATAGATGGTAAGTCCCCAAGGATTGGGATAGACTAAGCTTTTAAAGCAATTCCCTGGTGAGAATAGTGATGGTACGCTAACCTCGGTGAGTAAGGTTCTAGTAATCTATCCCCTGCGCCAGTAGTTAGTTACGCTCTATCAAGTAAGTAATCCCCCCATATAAACCTCTCTCAAGTACAGCTATCAGTAATTCCATATTTTTCATCCCTAGGAGCTAGAGCATTGATTGACATATTCTAGCTATCAGTTTCCTTGAAGTTGCCAACCCTCGTGCCTGTAAGTTCGTTAGTCATGAATTTAGCATAGAGTGTTGTATGAGGCAACTATCTAATCCCTAGTCCCATAGAAGAAAGCAAAGTCAAAGGGAAAGGTATTTTAAAAGGCTATCTATCCCCCCGCTTCGATGCTTATGGGTAAACGGATAACATCTTTGAGATGAGAGAGTTGGGATTGATTTCGACCTTGCTTAACACATGGAATTGGCCATCTTTCCTTGACTAGAATAACGAATTCGAAGTATGTTGTCGGGGGGCTTACGGAAGGTCTTGGAAACTAGATTTATAGGAGTGAAGAAGGGAGATAGAAGGAATGCCGAGAATTTGCTGCATGAATACGCTCTTGTCTCTTTGAATCGTATCATCCATGGCAAGTGCTATCATTTATAAGATCACGGTCGCATTTAGGAGTGATCTTTCCCTATCCAACAAGCTGGGTTTGGTCTATGAAAAACATCTCCTAAAGGAAGTGGAAGTGACATATGTTATGTCGGCGTAAGCGATCTTTTTATTACGGAATCCCTTGTTTGGATCTTTGATGGAATAGAAAGAGTCTAAGAGGATGCCATGCCATAGAAGGAGTAGCTAATGCCATTTCAAGAAGAAGGGTGCAAGTGAATCAAAACTTGAGAATCTAGCTATTGCAAAAACTGTCTTCACATAGGGAAATGCCAACAGCTTTAAGTATTCCCACAGAAGAGTTTGAAAGAGAGGATGTGATAACCCGAACCCGGTATGCATTTGATAGCATTTAACTGAATTTAATTAAATGTTTAATTAGTTAAATCATCCATTTTGCACTATTTTGATATTTCTTTTAGAAGCATTCAATAATTTTTATATTGATTAACTAAAATATTATCACCTATTTTTATTGTTTAAAGTAATTAGATTTATTTTCTTGTGTTTAATTAAGTGTCATTTTAAATGTTAGTATTTAATTGCATTTGACTACATATTTATATTAACTTGTTTATTTGTACCTTAACATTAATTTCATAATTCTTTAAAATATTCTAGAAATAGTTAAATTAATTATTTTAAAATGAATATTGATTACTTTGATTGTTTTGATTATTTTAATAATCAGTTTTAATTGTCTTGCATTAAAATTACTTGGTTTTCAAATAAAAGAGAAAAGTAACTCCGAGCCGGAGTGAATTTTAAACTATTCTACTATTCTACTTTACAAAAAAATTAAAGTTTAAAATTATTGCTTATCACTTTATTAGCGATCATTTATTGACCGTTTGATCGTAGTATTTCAAAAATGTGAGTTAGAGAAATATTCTTCGGACTTAGTGAAAAATGTTTTTAGCTTAATTTAACTAGTTTTAGTTGTTTTTCATTTAATTACATTGTTTTAACTTGAATTAGATTTAAATGACATCAAAATAAGTTTATTTCACCATTTTTAACTTAAACTTGATTTTGAAAATGACCAAAATGCCCTTGTCACCCTTTTAAATAATAAAACAAGGCAAAAATCAAACAAAACAATTTTTAAAATACCAATTATGTCCTTGCCATGGCCGAAGCTCTCAAGGAGGGAAAAGAAATAATTTTGCTAGCATTTTCTTCTACAATCATGCGTGGAATTGCTCGGGGGTCGTGGCTCGGGTCCTTGCGGGTCTTGGTCTTCAATCTCTGTGAGGGTTTTCACGCTTTTGTGCATTTAAATTCGAATTTGAATTTTGTGTCAAATTTTTAGATTTGATATATAATGTGTTATAATGCCTGTAATTGCTTGATATAGCTTCCTTTGAGTTCGTAGAGCATTGTTTGATAGTTATTTAGCAATTTTTAAGGCTGAAATTGTGTATTTGAAATTGGAGAAGAACAATGAATAGTGATTATGAATAATAAAACCCTAGAATTTTAGATTTTGATCCGAATTGCGATTGCTTGATTTTGGATAGGTGCCATTAGTGATAGAAAGTTAAAATGTACAATAAAAATGGACCGGCCTTTGTTAAAATTGGAAATTAGACAAAGAAACGTAAATGGGCCGTTTGACCAAAAGTTGACCATGCTCAAATTGAGTTGGGGGTTTTGCTATTGAGGGCATGAAAGCACTTTTGGCGCTGTTGTGGCGTTGATTGAATGACTAGTTAACATAGTTGTAGTTCAAACGCAGTAGGTGGTCTTTCGGGCCTCGGGTGAGAAAGTGAGGTTTAGTGACATAGAAACGTGCCTTGTAGTGCCTAAGTGAAAGTAGTGAAATCAGTTTCCTAATCCCATAGCTCGTTTGCTCGTAATTGCCTTTGGAAGTTAGGGACTAAATAGTGATATTTGTCGTTTTTGTGTTTGAACTGCTGTTACTTGTTTAATTGGTGTTCTTGTAGCTATTAATGATAGTTGTGCTTGAAAAGTTAATTGAATGCTAATGTTGATTGTAAATGCTTGATATATTGTTTATCGCCACTAATCTGTATTGTTGTGCTATCGCTCGTGTATCACCTTGTATCGTGTCTTGCATTGCGTAGTGTCAGGCGCGTGAGTGATGGGCCTCTCTGGGTAGTCTCGAGCTGCCAGTGTTGGTTGCTCTAGCTCCGTGTCCTATTCCCATTCTCGCTTGGGTTGCCTCCTAGGGAAATTTGGGTCGTAGAATTGATTGGATACTTCCGGGGTATTCCAAACTAAAGTTATAAGGTGGTTGCGCGCTTATTGTCATCGTTGTCAACATCAAGCTCGAGATTGATGTATCGCTCGTGAAATGGTACATTGCTCGTATGAGTGAACTATAGACTTCGGAGTGTGGTATAACTTTGAATGGTTGTGTTAATGCTTTCATTACTTGTTTATTGTATTGATTGTTTATATTGATTGCTTACTTCTCAGTTATACTGCTTAACTGCCTTATTTGCATTGCACGACTTTCTTTCTCTCCACCTCGATATCTGTCTCGCCCTCACTGAGTATACGTGTTGTGTATACTCACTCCTCACCACCATATTTCAGGAAATGCCATGTTAGCTGGAAAGTTCGTGATTACGTGAAAGATCATGCTTGAAGAGTTGTCTTGCGTGCTATGTGGCTTGATTTGTCAAAGATGCAAAGATGTATACTTCATGTGTTGTATGTATTTAATGTTAAAAAAGGAATGTAATTTAAGTTTTCTAGGTTATTGAAGTGATTTGGAAAGCTAGTTTATGTATTCAGATAGTATAGTTTAACTTCAATGCATGTTTGTAATGTCCAAAGGAAAAGAGTTAGAATGGTATGATAGTCTAATTTATGCAATAGGTTGGTATAGTTTAATTGCCATGCATGAATGTACCTGTAAAATATGAGAAGAGATAGGTTAGCCTGTAAACTAGAAATGTATATTTGCTTGTGATTGCTTGTTGTGAACCAAGGCTCGGATGGCCTTGAAGTGTTTGTATGGTTGGACACGGTGCTGGTCCACTTATATGCTATTACAGGTTTTACATTTTACCTAGAAACAGGGGAGACTCTGTCCGTCTTTCCCTAAAATTTTGCCCGGGGTTTGGATTAGGGTTGTGAATAGATTGATTGTTAGAACTCCCGGTCTCGAGAGGGATCGGGGTGTTACACGTGGTATTAGAGCTTGTTTAGCTCATAAGCCGGGACAGGATCCTCGTTCTGGTGGGTAGTGATCCTTGAATGTGTGCTTGTTAAGTGTGTTTTGAAAGTGTATGCTTGTATGAGAGATTGTGTGTCTTGACTTGAATGTATGCACCTATGTGAAGTAGTTATGTGTTATGTGCTAAATATGTATTGTATGAAGTGGAGTGACTACTCGTGTATCGAATTGGCATCGTGAATCGAATTGATCTCGTGAATTGTTATTTGCTTGAAGTATTTCTTGTAATGTGTGTATTGAAATGTCTTGAATTGGTTATGCCGTGATTTGAATTGATTATGTTGTGCTTGACTTGATTGTCGTGCTTGAGTGACTTTGTTGAATAAACTGTTTTATAAACTTGCTTGCATAATAGTTTAAGGCATGTGTATATAAATGTGATATATTGGCATTCATGCATGTCCTATTGAAATGGTAAGAAAGACTTCTTCCTCCCCTGAAGAGAAGTGGTTAGTAGCAGGCCCTCCAAGTTATATGGATTGATGGAAACGAGCAGTGCTTGATTAGGCCTTTATTTGGGAGTTGACATTTATAGTTGGAGTTTGTTTATTGGGGTTCCTTGAAGGTTATCTCCTATGCTTTGTATAAATGACTTCCTTTGGAGTTCTACATGATTATTCTTTGGAGCAATTTCTTAATATTTCCTTGATGGGCATTCATCGGGTATTTCTATATTGGCATTTCGTGGGAGACTTGGTTGGGATTTTAATCAACCTTTGGTGTTCTTTCCGCATTCTTATGGGGAACTTTGATTTGAGTCTACTTACAATGATCAGTTTTGCGTGAGGCGTACTATTTTGGTATTCTTTGTGGACATTTCTCTGTGGATTTGACAATCGAAATTCTTATCGGACTTACTGCATAATGTTATCTACAATATCTCTGCTCTAGTCTTTCTTGATATTTTATCGGCAATCGTGATTGGAATTCCTCAATAGTATATGGTGCACCTGCACGACATTCCCTCTGGTATTTTACCCAATATTCGGTAGCAATATTATTTTGGGAATCTATTTGGTTATTCAGCTTGGTGTTCATTCATGGACTTTTGATAAGTATATATAGGTTGGCGTACATTTTGGATTCCCTATTCAGATGCTTCTTGAGCTATATTTTGGGAGACTTCCTTGAAACTTCTGTAATATGATTGACTGGATTTCTTGTCTAGAGTCTTCCTGAGCAGTACTTGGGTTCTCGTTTAGACTCTACTGCAAATTGTTCATTGGTATGTTCTCGGTACTTTTAGTTGGGATTCTATTATGGCATTCATGTCTAGTAAGATTTTTATTTGGAGTTCTATTTGGTATTCACTAGAGCCTTTATTTGGCCTTATTATTTTGGAATTTTCGGGCGGTACTACTCGGGTTTCTTAGATTGGATTTTCTTCGGATGTCCTTATGTAGTGTCTTGCTCAGCAACCGATGAAGATTAGTCAAATTTGGATGTCAGATAATGCAGAGTCCTACTGGAAGAAGAATTGCGAGGACGCAATTGTTTTAAGGGGGGAAGGATGTGATAACCGGAACCCGGCATGCATTTAATAGCATTTAACTGCATTTAATTAAATGTTTAATTAGTTAAATCATCCATTTTGCACTATTTTGATATTTCTTTTAGAAGCATTCAATAATTTTTATATTGATTAACTAAAAGATTATCACCTATTTTTATTGTTTAAAGTAATTAGATTTATTTTCTTGTGTTTAATTAAGTGTCATTTTAAATGTTAGTATTTAATTGCATTTGACTACATGTTTATATTAACTTGTTTATTTGTACCTTAACATTAATTTCATAATTCTTTAAAATATTCTAGAAATAGTTAAATTAATTATTTTTAAATGAATATTGATTACTTTGATTGTTTTGATTATTTTAATAATCGGTTTTAATTGTCTTGCATTAAAATTACTTGGTTTTCAAATAAAAGAGAAAAGTAACTCCGAGCCGGAGTGAATTTTAAATTATTCTACTATTCTACTTTACAAAAAAATTAAAGTTTTAAATTATTGCTCATCACTTTATTAGCGATCATTTATTGACCGTTTGATCGTAGTATTTCGAAAATGTGAGTTAGAGAAATATTCTTCGGACTTAGTGAAAAATGTTTTTAGCTTAATTTAACTAATTTTAATTATTTTTCATTTAATTGCATTGTTTTAACTTGAATTAGATTTAAATGGCATCAAAATAAGTTTATTTCACCATTTTAAACTTAAACTTGATTTTGCAAATGACCAAAATGCCCTTATCACCTTTTTCAATAATAAAACAAGGCAAAAATCAAACAAAACAATTTGCAAAATACCAATTATGTCCTTGCCATGGCCGAAGCTCTCAAGGAGGGAAAAGAAATGATTTTGCTTGCATTTTCTTCTACAATCATGCATGGAATTGCTCGGGGGTCGTGGCTCGGGTCCCTGCGGGTCTTGGTCTTCAATCTCTGTAAAGGTTTTCACACTTTTGTGCATTTAAATTTGAATTTGAATTTTGTGTCAAAATTTTAGATTTGATATATAATGTGTTATAATGCTTGTAATTGCTTGATATAGCTTCCTTTGAGTTCGTAGAGCATTGTTTGATAGTTATCTAGTAATTTTTACGGCTGAAATTGCGTATTTAAAATTGGGGAAGAATAATGAATAGTGATTGTGAATAATAAAACCCTAGAATTTCGAATTTTGATCCGAATTGCGATTGCTTGATTTGGATAGGTGCCATTAGTGATAGAAAGTTAAAATGTGCAATAAAAACGGACCAGCCTTTGTTAAAATTGGAAATTAAACAAAGAAACGTAAAGGGGCCGTTTGACCAAAAGTTGACCGTGCTCGAATTGAGTTGGGGGTTTTGCTATTGAGGGCATAGAAGCACTTTTGGCGCTGTTGTGGCGTTGATTGAATGACCGGTTAGCATAGCTGTAGTTCAAACGCAGTAGGTGGACTTTCGGGCCTCGGGTGAGAAAGTGAGGTTTAGTGACATAGAAACGTGCCTTGTAGTGCCTAAGTGAATGTAGTGAAATCAGTTTCCCAATCCCATAGCTCGTTTGCTCGTAATTGCCTTTGGAAGTTAGGGACTGAATAGTGATATTTGTCGTTTTTGTGTTTGAACTACTATTACTTGTTTAATTGGTGTTCTTGTAGCTGTTAATGATAGTTCTGCTTGAAAAGTTAATTGAATGCTGATGTTGATTGTAAATGCTTGATATCTTGTTTATTGCCATTAATCTGTATTGTTGTGCTATCGCTCGTTTATCGCCTTGTATCGTGTCTTGCATTGCATAGTGTCAGGCGCGTGAGTGATGGGCCTCTCTGGGTAGTCTTGCTAGGGTTGCCTCCTAGGGAGATTTGGGTCGTAGAATTGATTGGATACTTCCGGGATATTCCAAACTGAAGTTATAAGGTGGTTGCGCGCTTATTGTCATCGTTGTCAACATCAAGCTCGAGATTGATGTATCGCTCGTGAAATGGTACATTGCTCGTATGAGTGAACCATAGACTTTGGAGTGTGGTATAGCTTTGAATGGTTGTGTTAATGCTTTCAAAGGAAAAGAGTTAGAATGGTATGATAGTCTAATTTATGCAATAGGTTGGTATAGTTTAATTGCCAAGCATGAATGTACCTATAAAAGATGAGAAGAGATAGTTTAGCTTGTAAACTGGAAATGTATATTTGCTTGTGATTGCTTGTTGTGAACCAAGGCTCTGATGGCCTTGAGGTGTTTGTATGGTTGGACACGGTGCTGGTCCACTTATATGCTATTACATGTTTTACATTTTACCTAGAAATAGGGAAGACTCTGTCCGTCTTTCCCTAAAATTTTGCCTGGGGTTTGGATTAGGGTTGTGAATAGATTGATTGTTAGAACTCCCGGTCTCGAGAGGGATTGGGGTGTTACAGAGGCTATTAATGGAAGGCTAATTTTCGGAGGTTGAATGCAGGGAATCGCTTCCTTTTAAGGTGATTGGGGCGGCAGTGGTTTCTCAATAGGGGGCAGTCCGATGTCCCCATTCTCTATGAGGCTTTGGATACCTTCCTTCAAGCCATAACACTTTTCAATGGGACGAACCTCTTAGGCACAAGAGTTCAGATTCTCGGTCTTCCCTTCTTCATTCGAACTGACCTCTTCCCTTTTGGTAGTTCTATACGGTCTTCCTTCATCAACTCCTCAAAGAGATCTTTCACGATTTCATCAGGGAATTCAAAACCCAACCTCTCTTTTTAGGAGGGTTTCTTCTCACTATTTCCTTTCTCCTTACCCTTTTTTATCATCTTTTATGGCCTTTCCTATCACCATTCTTCTTTTTCTTTGCTTCGACTCCAACCGTCTCAACCTTTGAAGTTGCCTTGGGCTTTGAGTTGAGCGCCTCTTGCTACGGTGCATTTCTAGGTCATTTTCCTTGGTGCATAAGTAATTCAAATCATCAAAGGGTTGAGGCATAAGATGGACTGAGAGTTCATGCCTCAAAGATTCGGACCCTTTCGGCCTGCTATGTCATTTCTTTATGCCTCTACCAAGGAGGGAAGGAAGTGGCTGGTCCTCCAAGGCCAGGGAAAGATGGGGTAACCTTTTGTGGACACCTGAAGGGAAGGGCTTGCCATCTCGTGAGAAAGTCAGACACAAAATCATTGTCACACTCCTTGCTTTCAATGAGTTCTGCAACTCCAACTTTCCTTTTAGTCTTTCTTCTCACATGCCAAGTCCAAGGGTCTCACATTAGCTTAGTGATAGCGTAAAATAGAATTCTACTGCTTGCCAGATCACGAGATGAGATATGAGTTCAAGTGTAATAATGAATTGCATACCTACCTCTCTGTGAGTAAGAGAAGAAGGTTACCCCAAGCTCGATCTTTGGCAAGCTAGCATTTTCAAAAGTTCACTCCTGGCTAGGCCTGACGCTCCTGATAGAGTAAGTTGGTAGACCGATGTGATTGAGTGTGCTTCTTTTCTAGGCTCCTCCGATGGTAGTTGAAGCTCTTGTTCTTGTTGGTGTTGTTGAAAGTAACTCTTTAATGTTTTTAGATGAGACGAAATGTCTTCTCAGATAGATAAAGGTCCTATTGGATTTCCTATGAAAAGCCTATCAACTCACTTTGTTCCAAACCTTTTGTTATGTATGGGATTTCAAGTAGAATCAACTGGTACTGACTTAGGATAGTCCTCGACTACCTTCTTATTTACTTGTTGAGCACTACTGGACAAAGACTTTTTTATATTATTATGTGGTATGGGACTTACTAGTTTCCCTCGGGAAGTTGGATTTTTGGGGTTGGGCATTCTTAGGCACGATAGACCAAGAGTAGGCTGAGGTAAGACCTTTTTATATTCAATTTCTCTTACAGACTGAATCCATAGTTGGCTTGGTTATAACTAGTAGTAGCTCTGGTTACTATTGGAGTCGGTGGAATCATCTCACTGGGACTTACAAACCATCTCCTTTCCAGTCCAAGACTACTCGAGTTATTTCGCTCTAGCTGCATGAATCCTAAGCTTTGGTTCCAAGATTGGGTAGAGGAGCAGACGGGGAGGTGATGGTGGTAAAGACTTTAGGTAGGGAGAGCTAGGAAACAGAAAGAGGTAGGAAGTCTATAATTAGTTCCACTCTTAAAGAAATGGAGGACTAAGAAGAAGGTGATGCTAGAGTTCCAGTCTTATTCTTTTTCTTATATTTAGAAAATGGAGGATCGGATCATCGAGCAGATCATAGCATCGAGGAAGAAACGATAATAGGCTTATAGTAGACCTTAGCGGCCTACCTTGCAACTATAGAAGGTGGTAGCTCCTACTTTCTAGTGGAGAAGGTAAAGGTACCTCAGCCTTAAGGTTGAGGACCTTGTAAAAGATTGCTATGGTGTACCGTACCCGATGCTAATTGAGATAGTTTTTGGATCAAGGCAAGAGAGATAGGCTGCACTATGCTGAATGAAAAAGTTTCCCCCATTCCCATTGAATATGTAGAAAAAAACCCCTATCTCCTCTCTTCCAACTAGAATTTAGTAGTTCTGGTTTTGCTTCTCATTCCTGGGCTTGGCTGGTACATCAAGCATATCGGCTATTGCACATGCGCTTTTAGGATGAAGAGTTATATATGGTGCATATGAGCTGTTGATGTCGCATATCGGTTGTTTAGAATTGGATATAGTATCTAAGTATATAAAGATGTCTATGTTATCTTTCGCAGATCGGTTTCGGGGCTGTGTCCACCTTGGAAAGTAAGCACTATTTGCTTTCAAATGCGTAGCGCATTCTTCGCTACGAATGTAGAAAAGTATCTTGAAATAGTCGATTTAGTAGCCTGCTTTCTTTCTCCGGGTATGAACTCCTCCTTTGAAGAAGTCCCATGTTATGACAATTCCACCCAGAGGGTATAGTTACTATAACTAATAAGAAGCATAGTAAAGTCAGTGTAGAATAATAGAATCTCTTATTAGCTTATGAAGGTATTTATTAGCTCGACCTATAGGGAGAGGAATTGACCCATTTAAACAAAGTTCTAATTCCCCGTGGTAGACAAGACCTGAGTTAACACTACTAAACCAAACTGATCATGGGCCAGAACACCCCTAATTGGGTGATAAAGTGGACCTTTACCCGAAGTGTAAAACTGATTCTATGACGCTTCCAAGCCCACAAAGGCGAACGAAATAACGTATATAGATAGAAATTGCTACTGATACAATTGTATGAAAGTTGTCTAGTGATCTGACGGTGCCGAGTAGAAGGCCTCTCGCCCAACGGATATTCTTTAGGTGTTCGGTGAGAAGGGCATGAGTGAATAAATACCAATAGAAGTACTGTATCAACCTTTCAGAACCTTAGTCCTATGAAAGCTTCTAGAAAGCTTTATAATGATCGTTGACAGAGCCTAAATAGAAATATAGGATCACTTTATTGAAAAATAGCGCAGCGTATAAAAAATGAAGAAAAAGCACTTCGAGGCGCCACCCTTTGACAACAAGGGGAAGTCCAGGGGATTGAAAGAACACCCTCCGTAACCCTCTCCTTCAAAGCTGGAGCACTTAGTCATCGAAATCCGAGAAAGCCATACCCCGAGCTATCGGACAAGAAAACTCGTTTTTGCACCTGCTTGTTAGTGAGCAGAGTCACTTTGAAGAACTCATTGAGAGCAAGAAAAGGCTTGCATCAGAGTTTCAATTCGATTTGTTTATATAAATTCCTAAAGAGCTCCCATCGCCCTCATCAGAACAGAGCTATGCCAAAACCAAAGACGCCTCGCTAGTGCAACTCTTGATATTCATAGAATATCTTCTTCTCCAGCGCAAGTTTTTCTTAGGCGTATGCGTCGATTTCAAGAACGCCCGAAAAGGCCTTTTATGCGGGCTAGAAGGCCGGTTCCCTATCTCTCATATGGATAGAATTAGAGCACTGATCGAAGTAGATGTACCACTGAAGCTTCGAACAGTCTATATACTTTCTATTAGCGAGCTAATTGAAAGGAAGATATGAGGAATTCTATCCAGGGAATCAAAACAAAGACTAAGGCGACCTTCACATGAGAAAAATACAATCATGATTAGGATTGGATTTGGCGACTGCTTTATCTATAGTTAGGGATGAGCTAACAACTATGCTACACACGTAGGTTTGCTTTGAGAATGGCCTACTAAGTTTGCCTTGAGTATAATCCCCCGTCAAGTTGGAGAAAGTACGACGTGTATCTCGATCTTGACAACTAAATCACAGTCGGATGCTATATTTTTTCTGGGGTCTTGTTCATGCGGCGATGAAATTTGAAGACCAATGAAGAATCCCAACCCACTAGATTCGTTCGTCAGTCTTCTATACCCCTTTGTATAGGTTGGGTAAATCCACCGACTCACGTTGAATACGAATGCCTCTCTCGACAAACTAGCCCACGTCTTTCTATCGGACTAGACCGAATGAAGTAGCTTGTTCCGTGATATAAAACCCCATAGGCTGTCAAAGATGGGAGTTAGTGCGTATGAATGTAGGTATACCCTTAGAAGCACCTTAAAGTATTTACTCTAACTCTTAGACCTTGGAACTCTCACATGATTAAACTCACACAAAGCCGAAGAATCAAACGTTGAAGGGAAAAATCGACGGAAGAAGAAGAAGTTTTCATTCTTTTCTTCTTCGAAGCGATGAAGTAGCTATGATGAATCTAAGGCATTCCCTTGATCCGCCTCTACGGGAGGTGGGTGGGGAATCAAGAGAAGCAAGGCCGGGCACATCATAGTCTTTAGGCATATTGTCATGTCAATTTTCATCCTTATGAATGGGGCAAGAGCCCATACTTAAAGCATAATTTGTACCAAGGATTGGAAAGATCAATGAGAAAGATTCTCCAAAAGGGAGCTGAAACTCATGATAGAAGCCCACTTTTGTTAGTGAATATTCGACATGTCAAAAGATGTTTGTGCAGACCTCCCTTCTTCCTTAAGAGTCAGCATGCCGTCTTTGATCAATAGCTATCAATTACCTATAAAAAACTACCCTAGATTTTTGCTAGGTACCCTTAATTACCTTGAAAATACCGAATGAAATTAATGAAAATTAATACTAAATCCAAGCTGCAAATGCCTTTCGCAGGCCGATCATAGAAGGAAACTCACAGCTAAACCTCACTACTGCCAGGAGCCCCCTCTTGGGATAATCATCCAAGGTTCGTGGGGAAAGAAGAGGTTGGCTTGAGTGGAGTGGCATAAATGATAGGATTCTTCTCTGCCGTAGGTTGGGCAGAAATTGATTCCGCGGGAACGAGATTATTAATGTTTCTATTTACACCAATAATATCCCATCCACGTATGGATATTGGATTGGCCCATGATGAATGTTAGAGCCGCCACATCAGCAGGCTCTTGAATACCAAGACTCAATTGTGGAGCCATCAATGAAGTAGTTAGTAAGGTTATCGAGGAGGAGAAAATGTTTGAGAAGGATTAAGTGGTTGATAGTTAGCAATATGCTAAGGAGGAGGACAATGAATTCTCGTTCCAGTCAAAAAACTAGGGCACTCTTGGATCTTTTCCATGGTCTATGCATGGGCTCAAGCTTGCCATCGGCATGAGGCATGGCAGGAATTCACTGAGATAGCGAATTCTATCTCTCTCCCATGGTTAGTCATTGGGGACTTAACACGATTCTCGATCCAGCTGAGCAAAGAGTATAACACCCCGGAACCAACACTCCCACACCTACATGTAACTCATTGGCCTTAACGGTCCAAGCGAGCATAAGAGCCATGGCAAGTGGGCCCGGAAATGCACTATGCACAAATTGTCTGCTTTGGGGCCCATACCCCTCACGGTTTTGTCACCTCCCGACCACTCCTAGGAAAACAACTGTGCACGAATATACGCGACTTCTCTATATATTCAGTTGGCCCAGCTCGTAACCTTCCGATGTGGGATGGGTTTACTACATCCGCCCCCACTAGGAGGACCCAGTGCCCTCGCGGGTTACTGATGCAAAGGAAGGCCCGCTCTAATACCAAATTTGTAACGCCCCGGAATCAATACTCCCAAGCCTATATGTAACCCCCTGGCCTTAACGGTCCAAGCGAGCACAAGAGGCCATAGCAAGTGGGCCTAGAAATGTACTATACATGAATTGTCCGCTGTAGGGCCCATACTCCTCACGGTGTTGTCACCTCCCGGCCACTGTCAGGAAAACAACCATGCACGAATATACGAGACTTTTCTATATATTTAGTTGGCCCTGCTCGTAACCTTTCGATGTAGGATGGGTTCACCACAAAGAGTATTCCTATCTCAAATTAAAGCCTTCCGGACCTGTACGAATTCATGTGGACTTCATGATCTTGGCTACTCAGGTAATCCCTATACTTGGTCTAACAAAAGGGAAGGTAGTGCAGCAATATTTGAGCATTTGAACAGAACTTTGGTTAATGTAGATTGGAGATCCATGTACCCAGATGCATTTCTTCTCCATCTTCCTATCACGGGCTCTGACCAAGCGAAGAAAATGGAAGTACGTGTTAGCGTACATTTTACTACTCAAGCTTCATTATGTTGGCCTCTCCTTGCTTTATAGGAGTAGGGGTGCCTGATCTACGACCAAAGGCAACTTATGATAAAGGCGCGCCTTAACGAAAGTGGTTGCGTGTTTTTATAGTAAGGGGCCTTTTTTTGCTGGACCCGAGGGAAGAAGAAGGCTAACTAAGATGCTCCACTCTCTTTCCTGCGAATGCGAGTTCAAGTTTCACTCTTAAGTTAAGGATGGGAAAAAAGATAAAGGAAAGGATCGAAGGCTCTTCCTTTTAGCTCTTCTTCTTGTTCCTTTCCGAAATATGAGACAGAAGGAGAATATGCGCTAAGGCCTTCGGTAATTCTAGCATTGATTCTTCCTGGATCTCAGGACTGGGACCTAAAGGCTCTAAAAGCCCATCTTTCTTTAAGCCGATGGCATCTTGAAATGTGCTTTGCCCCTTAAGTCAAGAGCTTTTAGTATGTTACGCAAAGAATATCGTAACTATTTGAATACATTTTTATTGCTTGCCACATTCTCGAAATGCGAACTAAGCAGGAACATGTGAGGGGATGATCTCAGATTGAAAGCCCAAGGCATGATCCTGGATTGAAGGTCTGGAATTGTTGACACAGGGCAGAGGCATACCAGGCTTAATAACGACTAACGATCATTGGACGACTGGGAAATAGCACTGAACAAGTAGAAGCTAAAAGCTTCTTCTCCCATAGGCTCAGAAGAGGGTCAATACGATCCCTTTGAGAAAGAAAAAAAAATTCCACTATCAGCAGGTGATTTCGACTTCGAAAGCCATGAGCCCTATTCATGAAAGCCTACGGAACAAACTTGCCACTTTTGATTAACTCGTCGCTACTTCTGACCCCTCTACGTACCCAATCTTTCTCAATTTGGCCCTTCCATGTATCCGACACTGATTCCCTAGCAGAGGGAGGAGAATGAGGGTCTTACAACACTTAATAAACCAATGAGAATGATAGAAGCCCGCTAAACAAGCACATATTGGTAAATAAGTGCAGAAGCTGCTAAAAGCATAGAAATAGGTAAAGGAATGGAAGCTCATCTTGCACCTTCTATGATCCATTTAACCAGCCTTCAAAATGAGAAATAGGCCTTTAGCAAGGAGATATCTCACGAAAAGCCCGATTAGGTCTTATAATCAAGACTTCTTTTACAAGCCTTAGTCCCTAATGAGATTACTTTAACACACCCTGAGGATTAAGAAAATTTATTCTATTCAATAACCTAAATGAGAAAGAAAACGGATGCGCGTTAGCGCAACGGCTTTCACGCCCCCTTCTTGTTTTCCAAGATCGCGTTACTTGGCTTGAGCGGTACCTCATAGGGCTACTGCTGGACATAGAGGCTGGTGGATCGATCGGTGGGTTCGTGCTTTGCCTCAGCCTTCTTATTCCTTGGTCCAAATGAAAGATCTAAGGATGCCTGGTCCGACCTTCTCCAATTTTTTTTCTTTATTATTGATTTCCAAGCCCAAAAGAAAGGTGGTTACAAGCTTGTTTGATAGAACAAGGTATAAAGTAACTTGACCGATAGGGAGATGAATGGAAGGAAAAAAACATTTTTAACCTGCCTAGAGGCAAGATCAGATCATCGTATCAACTCAAATAAAAGTGATGAAAATCGGCATTCTACTAGTAGTAGTAGGAAAAGGCGCTTTCTTAGGCAACCCCATTTTCAAAGGAGACCAGCAATTTCTGCTTATTAGATCCAGAACCCTCCCTGGCGATAAGAAGTTCCATGTGTGTGTGCACTAGCCAATTCAAGATTGTCTTTCCCAGAAAAGAAAACCACTGGACGGTTAGACTATTCTAAAGTGGAGTCATTCCTTGTCCCTATTCTTAGTAGTGCCTCTAGACGCCAATGTTCCTTCTAGTAGAAAGGCGTTCACTTCTATTATATACTTTACTTTTAGATTCCCCCTTCCATGAAAGATGGCTAGTGCAATAAGACTTGGTTAAAAAATGGAACAAGCTCTTTGTGTGCCCTACGGCTGCATAGGGTTTTTCTCTTTCTCTGGATATACTCTCAACTGCCTCTGCTATCCTATCAACATGTCAGTCAATATTAGTAGTGGAGGAGGAAGAATAGTTCCTTGGTCATCAGTTAGTAGTTGAATTGTAATACCCGAGCCCGGAATGTGAAATTTCTTGTTTATTATTTTGAAAATTATATTTCCTTAAATTCTTTATGAATTAATTGTTACTTTCTCGCTGTCGCAACGTGCATTGCATTTAGGGAGCGATAACTAGAGAACGATTTCTAGTCCTCAGCACATAGTGAAACTAGTATTTAGATGACTTAAATTTTATATTTTAATTGTTGCTAGCTGAAAATTTAATTGGTGTTAGTTATTGAGCTTAAAAATGCACAAAATAAGTCATTTTGACCAAGTTTTTAAGTTGTTGACCTAGGCCTTTGACCATTTGACCATTTAGCACTTAAATAAGCATTTAACTAAGCAAAATAAAATAAAAAACAGCAGCTGATTTTAGAGAGCAGCCTGAGAGCTTCTTAGAGAAAAAAAAAACCCTTTCACCTTTCAATCGTTCAATCTTCGCGTGAGCTCGTACAGGGTGATTTCTGAGGCAACTAGCATTGTTTTCCTAGCAACTAGGAGTACCTGAGGTGAGGGAAGCATGTTATTTGCACATTTAAACGTTATGTATGTTAACTTTGTCAATTTTGAGATTTGTCCGTAGATTGTTGTTTAAAGCGTTTTGATGCTTCTAGAATGTTCCTTGGCTATTGTAGAACGTGTATTTATAGCTTTGTAACATTTTCTGCGGTTAAATGTTGAGATTGCAATTTAATTTGGATGTTGAATAGTGTTTTATGAATAGTAAAACTTTGAAACGATAAAGTTGCTCCGTTATGCTGTCCATTGATGTAGGAATGTGCTAGGTGTGCTAGTTTGCCTAAATGTGTGGTTTGTTTGGGTTGCGTAGTGAGAAAAACGGGAATTAAGCCTTGTTGAAAGTCGGGGTCGTTTGGGTCGAGTTTGGCGTTTTCTGGTTTTGTGTGTTGGCATTGTATCGGGAGGCCATGGAAGCACTTTTGGTGCGATTATGGCATTGGTTGGGCGTTTGGTTGGTATAGTTGTAGTTCAAACGAGAAAGGGGAAAATCGGGGCTTTGCGCGAGTTCTAGGGTAAAGTAAGGTTTCGGGGTCTTTAGACGTGCCTTATGGTGACCTAGGAGGTTTGGTGAAGTCGGTTTCCAGAACTCGTGGCTCGTTTGGAAATGGTAGGGTTTTGATAGTTAGGGCCGGTTTGTGTTTTGTGTGTTTTCTTGACTTTATGCCTATAGAATGCTTAGGGTTGCTTGAAATACTTGTTGTAATTGATTTGTATTGAAATGGTTATCAATTGCTGCTATTGCGTGCGAGAGTAACCTACTTTGTTATTCTCCCACATGTGGCTTTATCGCTTGTTATCGTCTTGTATCAAGTCTTGCATTGCATAGTGTCTCGCGCGTGAGTGATAGGCCTCTCTGGGTAGCCTTGGGTTGCCAGTGTTGGTTGCTCTAGCTTTGCTGCTATTCCCTTTCTCGCTTGGGTTGCCTCTTAGGGAGATTTGGGTCGTAGGTTGATGGATACTTCCGGGGTATTCCAAACTGGTGTTATAAGGTGGTTTGGGCCAGCGCGTCGTCATCGAATTTGTGTTTGAAAATTGCTCGTGAAAAGAGTATCGTATCCTTTGAATGAGTGTTTGCAGCTTTAAATATTTGCCTTGCTTTATTGTTGGCTTTGGTTGTGTCTTTATATGATTTGTATGTATTGCTTGGCTAATTGCATTGCATACTCCTCTCATCTCCGCCCTTGAGACCAATTGCCCTCGCTGAGCAATAGTTTTTGCTCATTCCTCTCTATACTATATTTTTACAGGAGTAGTTGAAGCAGACCCTCTTGAGGTAATTGAGGAGGAGGAACAGATGGAGGTGTTCCCGTGATTGCACTTCTTTGCTTTGCTTGTGGTTGGTTGCCAGATTTTGTGCGAGCCTTGCTTGGATGTCGCTTAATTTTGAGGCTTGTAGCCTTGTATGTATTTTCTGGTTTGAGGCCTCTACGGTCTTATGTTGTATAAGTTAGAAGAATGTAAAGTTGTAACTTATACTCTTGTGACTAGTAAGAAAATGCATGCTAATGGAATTGATTAGTGGCATAAATACTTGTGTAGTATGCATATCATTTTTGGTTTGGAAAGTTGGATAATAAGAAATTTATGTCTTTAAAGAAAGTTGGCTTGTTTTGATTATTATATGGCTTTCACAAGTATTATATTGATTTTAGGGTTTTCGGATCGTCCGCGGTATAGAGGAGACTCCGTCTGTGTGTCGGGTCCGAGCTTGGCCTTTTGCGGGGTCGGGTCGGGGCGTGACATCTTTAGGTGGTATCAGAGCATGATAGTCTTGCATGAGCCGGGATATGATTCTCGGTCTGTGGGGTAAAGGTCTAAAATGCTAAAGTGTTTATGTATGATTGCTGAGTGAGAAGAAAATGTTCTAGCATGACTTTGTGAACTTGGAATGTTTATGTGTTTAAGTGAAATAGTTTGGCAAGTTGAACTTGTCTTATATGAATTGTGTGATAGAATATTTGATTGTTATTGACTTGAGTGTTATCTAATCTTATGTGCTATATTTCTTTCTATAAACTGCTTTTAAATGTTGCCAGCTATTGTGAATTGCTACTATGCCGCCACGTCGTGGTACTCAAGGTATAGGATCAGATGAAGAGGCAGCAGAACAGGGTCAGCAACCATTGCCTGAGCAGTTTATGGCTACTATGACTACTGCAGTAGACCGGATCACACAGATGCTGCATGAGCAGAGGCAGGACAGGAATAATCCCTAGGGAAATCAAGCTAATCCTGGTGGACAGGGGTATAGAGTTGAGAATAATCAGTTAGAGAAATTTCTGAGGCACGAGCCAGGAAAGTTCTTCGGAGAGCCGGATGATGAGGCGGCCGAGAGATGGATTAACCGTGTCGAGAAAATTTTCACCGCTTTGAGGTACACTGATGAGGCAAGAATAGATTATGCGTCATTCCTGTTTGAGGGTGATGCAGAGCAGTGGTGGAATACTGTCAGAATGAGGTGGGATTGTGAGGATGTTCCACATTTATGGGCTGATTTTGTGAGTGAGTTTCGGGACAAGTATATTCCCGAGATGGCTATGGAAAGGAGGGAAGATGAGTTTGTGGCCCTGAAGCAGGGAAATATGACTGTTGCACAGTACGAGGCTAGGTTTGTTAGCCTGTCGAGGTATATGCCCGAGTTGGTACGGCCGGCTAGGAGGATGATACATAGGTTTGTCCGTGGGCTGAGAATGGACATACAGTTGCATTTGACTGGGCAGACCTACACTACTTTTCCCGAGGCATTTCAGGCAGCCTCGAAGTTTGAGAAACGGAAGGCTGAGATGATAGCTGAGAGCAGTCAGCCGAGTAAGAAGCAGTATTTGGGCCAGAGCAGCCAGAGTCAGCCGAGGCAGTATCAGACTTCTGCACAGGGTCCTCAGCTACGTCCGTATCAGCCACAGCAGCAGATTCAGGCTAGGCCAGCTGTGACTAGACCCCAGCAGGGAGCTACAGTTCCTACTACTGCCAGAGCCCCAACACCTACAGGAAATACTGCAGTTAGGCAAAATCAGCAGTGTAATTATTGTAATCGGTCAGGGCATATTGAGGCTAATTGCTGGAGGAAGAGTGGTAAATGTACGGGTTGTGGCAGTGATGATCACAGGGTGAGAGATTGCCCTAAGTATAATAATGTTCAGGGCCGTGGTGGAGGCCAAGGTGTTCAGAATAGGGCTGCAGGTGCACGTCCAGCACAGAGAGTTCAGGCTAGGGTCTTTGCACTAGATGCGGAGGAGCTGCCCGATACTACAGCTATTGTGGAAGGTACCTTTCTTCTCAATACTCAGCCAGTTAAAGTTTTGATTGATCCCGGAGCTACACATTCGTTTATAACTCCTGCATGTGCACGATCTGTGAATGTTTGCATTGATAAATTGCCGCATGAAGTTGAAGTTAGTACGCCTTTGGGTGCAAAATTTGTTACTGAGTCTATTTGCAAATCTTGTGATATATGCATTGAGAACCGTAAATTTCCTGCTGATTTAATTATATTGCCATTCCGTGACTTTGAAATCATTTTGGGAATGGACTGGTTGGGGAAGTACTATGCTCAGTTGGATAGTAGAACAAAGATTGTTTATCTTCAGGTTCCTCACCTACCGGTACTGGAGATTGTTGGGAATTGCAGGGCTGCCCGAATTCCACTTTTATCAGTGATCAAGACTTCTAAGTTGTTGAATAAGGGTTGTGAAGCTTACTTAGCCTATCTGATCAATCAGCCTAATGATAAGTTGAGTTTGAATGAGGTTCCGATTGTTAGAGACTTCCCTGGTGTATTTCCCGAGGAATTACCGGGTTTACCACCGGATAGGGAGATTGAGTTCGTGATTGATCTTGTGCCAGTCACTGCACCAATTTCTAGGAGTCCTTATAGAATGGCATCGGCTGAACTTCAGGAGTTAAAAATTCAGCTTCAGAACTTGCTTGAGAAAGGGTTTATACAACCTAGTTCTTCGCCGTGGGGCGTACCTGTGTTGTTTGTGAGAAAGAAAGACGGCACGCTACGGTTATGTATTGATTACAGGGGACTTAATCAAGTCACGATTAAGAACAAATACCCCTTGCCGTTGATTGAAGAATTGTTTGACCAGTTGCAGGGTGCGAGTGTTTACTCCAAATTTGACTTGAGGCAGGGTTACTATCAACTTAGAATTCGGAGTGACGATATACCAAAGACGGCATTCAGGACTAGATATGGCCACTATGAGTTTGTTGTGTTGCCGTTTGGATTGACGAATGCACCAGCCGCATTCATGGACTTGATGCAGAGGGTTTTTCGGCCTTACCTTGATCAGTTTATCGTGATCTTTATTGACGACATTTTAGTGTACTCGAAGAACGAGGTTGAACATGAGCAACACTTGAAGATTGTGCTACAGACTTTGCAGGAAAACAAGCTTTTTGCTAAATTCAGCAAGTGTGAGTTCTGGTTGAATCATATATCTTTTCTAGGCCATATCATTTCAGATCGAGGAATTTCAGTGGACCCAGCTAAGATTAAGGTTGTTTCATCTTGGAAGAGACCTGAGACGGTGTCAGAGATTCGGAGTTTTCTTGGATTGGCAAGTTACTACCGGAGATTTGTTAAAGACTTCTCCAAAATTTCTGGACCTTTGAGCCAGTTGACTCGGAAGAAAGTTGCTTACAACTGGGATGCCAAATGTGAATCCAGTTTCCAAGAATTGAAGAAGAGACTAACTACAGCTCCTATACTAGCTTTACCTGAGGGAACAGAGAACTTCGTTGTCTACAGTGATGCATCTAAGGAAGGTTTGGGCTGTGTTTTAATGCAGAATGGTAAGGTGATTGCTTATGCTTCCAGGAAGTTGAAACCTTATGAAGTCAATTACCTTACACATGATCTTGAGTTAGCTGCAGTTGTGTTTGCTTTGAAGAAGTGGCGTCACTACTTGTGGGGTTGCAGATTTGAAATATTTACTGACCACAAGAGTCTCAAGTATTTGTTTTCACAGAAGGATCTGAATATGAGGCAGCGGAGATGGCTAGAGCTGTTGGGTGGTTATAACTGTTATATTAACTACGTGCTAGGTAAGGCAAATGTTGTTGCTGATGCTTTGAGCCGAAAGGCTACTGTTGCAAGCTTGATTATCAAGGATTGGGAAACTTTGGAAGAAATTTGTTCATGGAAGCCAGAAGCTACTGAGGTAGGGATTCGATTTGCTAGTTTGCAGATTCAGTCAGGGTTGCTAGCATAGATCAGAGAGGCTCAGAAGACTGATCCTCACTTCTTGAAGATCCAAGAAAAGTCAAAAGGGGGAGAGTCGGAGTTTAAATTACATGCAGATGGCATCTTCAGATTCAGGGACAGAGTATGTGTTCCTGGTGATCCGGCTTTGAAGAATGAGATTCTGTCCGAGGCACATAATTCGAGGTATACGATTCACCCGGGCAGTACAAAAATCTATAGAGATTTGAAACAACACTTCTGGTGGAACAATATGAAGAGGGAGATTGCTGGGTATGTATCCAGATGTTTGACTTGTCCGAGGGTTAAAGTTGAGCATCAGAGGCCAGCCGAACTTCTACAGCCGTTGTCGATTCCACAATAGAAGTGGGTACATATAACAATGGACCTTGTGACCGATCTTCCCAGATCTCCGAGAGGATGTGATTCTGTTTGGGTTGTTGTGGACCGTTTGACTAAAGTTACACATTTTATTTCCGTGAACAAACAGGATAGCCTTGATAAGCTAGCTGAATTGTATGTTGCTAATATTGTGAGATTGCATGGTATGCCACAGAGTATAGTGTCAGATTGGGATCCCAGATTCAGATCTCGTTTTTGGTAGAAGTTGCAAGAGGCCATGGGAACTAAGTTGAGCTTCAGTATTGCATATCATCCGCAAACTGATGGCCAGTCTGAGAGAACCATCAGGATCTTGGAAGACATGCTTCGGGCATGTGTGCTAGACTTTGGGAAGAATTGGGAGAAGTTTTTGCCTTTAGCGGAGTTCGCCTACAATAATAGTTATCAATCTACTATAGGTATGGCTCCCTACGAGGCGTTGTATGGTCATAAATGCAGATCTCCGTTATATTGGGAAGAGGTTGGAGAGATGAGAACAGTTGATCCGACTGTGTTACCTGAGATGATTAAGATGGTAGATAATGTTCACCTTATTCGCCAGCATATGCTTACAGCTCAGAGTCGTCAGAAGAGTTATGCGGATAAGCACCGTCGGGATCTTGAGTTTGATTTGGGAGATTGGGTGTTTCTTAAGATTTCTCCACGGAAGGGATTGATTCGGCACGGTAAGAGCGGGAAGCTTAGTCCCAGGTATGTGGGTCCGTATGAGATCACCGAAAAGGTAGGTCCTTTGGCTTATCGGTTAGCTTTGCCTCCGAGCTTGTCAAGACTGCACGATGTGTTCCACGTGTCTATGTTGAAGAAGTATCATCCAGACCCTTCACATGTACTTCAACCAAAGCCTTTGCAGATTGAAGAGAAGTTGTCCTATGAAGAGAAACATTCGAATTGTGGATCGGAAAGTTCAGGAGCTTCGCAGAAAGAGTATTCCGTTAGTAAAGGTTATGTGGAATCATCATGGGTTTGAGGAAGCAACTTGGGAAAGAGAGGACCAGGTTCGGGATCAGTATCCGGAGTTGTTTGTTGACCAGGTAGGAATTGCGTGGGCGCAATTGTTTTAAGGGGGAGAGGGTGTAATACCCGAGCCCGGAATGTGAAATTTCTTGTTTATTATTTTGAAAATTATATTTCCTTAAATTCTTTATGAATTAATTGTTACTTTCTCGCTGTCGCAACGTGTATTGCATTTAGGGAGCGATAGCTAGAAAACAATTTCTAGTCCTCAGCACATAGTGAAACTAGTATTTAGATGACTTAAATTTTATATTTTAATTGTTGCTAGCTGAAAATTTAATTGGTGTTAGTTATTGAGCTTAAAAATGCACAAAATAAGTCATTTTGACCAAGTTTTTAAGTTGTTGACCTAGGCCTTTGACCATTTGACCATTTAGCACTTAAATAAGCATTTAACTAAGCAAAATATAAAAAAAAACAGCAGCTGATTTCAGAGAGCAGGCCGAGAGCTTCATAGAGAAAAAAAACCCTTTCACCTTTCAATCGTTCAATCTTCGCGTGAGCTCGTGCGGGGTGATTTCCGAGGCAACTAGCGTTGTTTTCCTAGCGACTAGGAGTACCTGAGGTGAGGGAAGCATGTTATTTGCACATTTAAACGTTATGTATGTTAACTTTGTCAATTTTGAGATTTGTCCGTAGATTGTTGTTTAAAGCGTTTTAATGCTTCTAGAATGTTCCTTGGCTATTGTAGAACGTGTATTTATAGCTTTGTAACATTTTCTGTGGTTAAATGTTGAGATTGCAATTTAATTTGGATGTTGAATAGTGTTTTATGAATAGTAAAACCTTGAAATGATAAAGTTGCTCCGTTATGCTATCCGTTGATGTAGGAATGTGCTAGGTGTGCTAGTTTGCCTAAATGTGTGGTTTGTTTGGGTTGCGTAGTGAGAAAAACGGGAATTAAGCCTTGTTGAATGTCAGGGTCGTTTGGGTCGAGTTTGGCGTTTTCTCGTTTTATGTGTTGGCATTGTATCGGGAGGCCATGGAAGCACTTTTGGTGCGATTATGGCATTGGTTGGGCGTTTGGTTGGTATAGTTGTAGTTCAAACGAGAAAGGGGGAAATCGGGGCTTTGCACGAGTTCTAGGGTAAAGTAAGGTTTCGGGGTCTTTAGACGTGCCTTATGGTGACCTAGGAGGTTTGGTGAAGTCGGTTTCCAGAACTCGTGGCTCGTTTGGAAATGGTAGGGTTTTGATAGTTGGGGCCGGTTTGTGTTTTGTGTGTTTTCTTGACTTTATGCCTATAGAATGCTTAGGGTTGCTTGAAATACTTGTTGTAATTGATTTGTATTGAAATGGTTATCAATTGCTGCTATTGTGTGCGAGAGTAACCTACTTTGTTATTCTCCCACGTGTGGCTTTATCGCTTGTTATCGTCTTGTATCAAGTCTTGCATTGCATAGTGTCTCGCGCGTGAGTGATGGGCCTCTCTGGGTAGCCTTGGGTTGCCAGTGTTGGTTGCTCTAGCTCTGCTGCTATTCCCTTTCTCGCTTGGGTTGCCTCCCAGGGAGATTTGGGTCGTAGGTTGATGGATACTTCCGGGGTATTCCAAACTGGTGTTATAAGGTGGTTTGGGCCGGCGCGTCGTCATCGAATTTGTGTTTGAAAATTGCTCGTGAAAAGAGTATCGTATCCTTTGAATGAGTGTTTGCAGCTTTAAATATTTGCCTTGCTTTATTGTTGGCTTTGGTTGTGTCTTTATATGATTTGTATGTATTGCTTGGCTAATTGCATTGCATACTCCTCTCATCTCCATCCTTGAGACCAATTGCCCTCACTGAGCAATAGTTTTTGCTCATTCCTCTCTATACTATATTTTTACAGGAGTAGTTGAAGCAGACCCTCTTGAGGTAATTGAGGAGGAGGAACAGGTGGAGGTGTTCCCGTGATTGCACTTCTTTGCTTTGTTGGTGGTTGGTTGCCAGATTTTGTGCGAGCCTTGCTTGGATGTCGCTTAATTTTGAGGCTTGTAGCCTTGTATGTATTTTCTGGTTTGAGGCCTCTACGGTCTTATGTTGTATAAGTTGGAAGAATGTAAAGTTGTAACTTATACTCTTGTGACTAGTAAGAAAATGCATACTAATGGAATTGATTAGTGGCATAAATACTTGTGTAGTATGCATATCATTTTTGGTTTGGAAAGTTGGATAATAAGAAATTTATGTCTTTAAAGAAAGTTGGCTTGTTTTGATTATTATATGGCTTTCGCAAGTATTATATTGATTTTAGGGTTTTCGGATCGTCCGCGGTACAGAGGAGACTCCGTCAGTGTGTCGGGTCCGAGCTTGGCCTTTTGCGGGGTTGGGTCGGGGCGTGACATGAATAATCCTAGTAGTGGTCCTCTTGCATAGCAGAGTCAGCCTTCAATGGACAATCAATGATAGGCAGACCGAAGATTGCACATCATAGGTCTAAGTGTGCTTGCTTTGTGCACCAGCGCAACATAATTCGAATCCGCCAGCTCAGATGAGTGGTTCTTGGTTTACTTCCTGGAGAAGGGCTTTTTGTAAATAATAAATGAGAATTCTTAACCCATATAATTCACGTCAGGCTCATAAAGAGGATGAAACTTACAATTTCAGACTTAGAGATTAAGCTCGTGAATGATTTTTTCCATGGTGTCTAGAGAAAGCAACTTTGACCATGACATTTGTATCCAAGGCAATGAAATTGCAGGCATTACTGTGATCTTGAAGCCATTACTTGGAGCTACTCGGTACAGCTCACTACTAAAGAAGGTTCAGGCATGCTTCGACTTAGACCTGTGATCCGCTAATTCATCTCTTGATTTGGTATTTCGCAAAGGAGGCAGAAAGAAGAAAAGGTGAATGGTTTGGAATTCATAACTATCAAGGTGACTCTATGGTGCACATTTTCTTAGCCTGGGCTTCTTATTGAAGATTTGTAAGTCTTCCTAAGTTTATAGGAAACTCGGCTTTTTCCATAACTATATGGGGAATGTCGAAGTTGATAAAGTCAGGCATGACAACGCCGACGATTGATACCGAACGCTGTGTGATACAAATCCAAGCTGACTAAATTGAGTTAATTAGACTTTGTCGCCTCGTTAGTAAGGCAATGCCTCGGCGACCTCAGGATGCTAAACTTGTTCAAACTTTTGGTGTCATGGATCTTTCGGCAAAGAAATCGAAAATCACTCCTGTTACATGGCCAAGACCGTTTTCAATAGCAGGGGATTTAATAAGAGCTAGGAGAAGAGAAGATTCATGCCAAAGAACTAACATCAAAGTTGTGAACAGACCGGCTTGGGATAGACTTGCTTGAGCGGATATGCGAACAACAGATATAATTAGAGTAGTAGCTACTTCTTCCTAAGAGGAGAAAGAGAGAACTGAAGGGCTGGACGACCTGATAGCGCGGGCTACGAGATGTAGTACTTTCAATACAGATTTAGGGAAAGACGAGAAGTACAGTCCCCTCTCCTGGGACGGGTTTCTTTATTACACATTCCTTGAGAATCGAATCGAAGACTGCAAAGACTGGAAGCCAGGCATAGAGGTGTGTATCCGCCTTGGAAGTTTTAATGACCAGATGCTCACATGACATAGATATAATTTCATGTTCAGTAATTAAATGGCTAGTTTAACTGGACTCCAAGTGGTCCATCTCACTTCCGCATCGGTGAAGAGAAACTACAAGCTTTGGTCTTTTGTACACTATTCCAGACCCGCGCCATTGGCTACTTTTGATAAGCAACGTGGAAAACAAAGTTATAGTAACTAAGGTAAACAACGTTACTCACGATTGCACCTATTTGGCAAATTAGGCCCGGCTGCCAAAACCCAATGTAATAGGGGAAAGGGGTTCCTCCCATTCGGGAACGTGATCAGGCGTCCGTTTGTGCTGCGACCGTCTGTTGGATAAAATGGTTTCCTATCTTGGTATGTCCTTTCTACGAAAAAGTGTACATCCATTTCTTATCTCATTCTTATTTAAGAGATGAGAACTATGATCATGCCCCCTAGATGTCCATTCCACTGAAGAGCGGAAGAGGGGATCTTAATATGTTCTAAGAGTCAGAAAAAGATGTGAACAGAAGCCAACTCTTTTTCTAAGGCTAGTAGAACTGACCCTACCTTCGGGCACAGTGATGTTAGCCCGTTAGGTCTGTCTGCCGGGAAGTCAAAGCTTCGTTTTTGAAGCAACAAATGAATGGGGGTTGATTTCTAATTGTCATTGCTCCAATATTGATGGAAAGACTGAGAAAAAGAATATAAAAAATAAGAAATAATTGTTAGAGATATGCCCTAATGCTATATATTTGGATGACATATATTGGGGCATTTTGACATTTACTTGTATATTATGGCATTCGTGTCTATATGTCTGTTTTCATATTGACATAATTAGGACATTCATATTCTCCTTCTTTACGTATATAAATGAGTCCATAATATTTTCATTAGAGGAATGTATTCTAAAAGCGTTTAGAATATGTTGGCGTATTTCCTTAATATGATAAAAATACTTAAAATATTCATAGTCCTTAGATTATTTGATCGGGACTTTAATAATCAATTACGGACTATCACATGTGTTGTTACCTTTGATTAACATAGGGATGTTAATGATAAAGGATGGTGAGCCACGTGCCATAACAGCATAACGATGCGACTAACAAACATGTGGATGACTATTAGTTGAATAGATCATTGAATGTGACGTGAATAATAAATTACATGACTTTGGATTAATAATTTGTTATTTGTTGCGATTGTGCATGTAATCCTTAGACTTGAGACATTACGGTTGTCATATGTATTAGGGTTTGATTCTAGCGTTTGGACAATAATTGTTTCGACAAACGAGATGAGATACGTCCTCTCGCAGTTTCATTCGTCTGGTATAGTGATTGACAGGTAGTAGTCAAGAGAGGATCCATTAACCTCCGGGGTGAGGCGATGTCCTATGCGATCTAAGCTTAGTTGTTTAATGAGGAAATCCTTGGCCAAGGTATGAATGATGGAGAAAGGGTTTTCCATGTGTCATCCCTCATTACACCAATTAGATCTATGCATAGTATCAAGTTTATGAACTTAATCGTATCATGGTTCTTGCTCGACGGGACAATTAATGGAAGGATTGGATTGCACGATAATCGGCGACTATAAATAGATTCACAAGAAATTGACTCCATTACCGTATATATTATCTTGATATGTTACTAGGCGTCACTCTAGAACGTGAGGGTATTCCGAGAATGACGGAGACATTTTCGAAATAGATTGAAAGGGTTTAATCGTCCCTCATTGCTATACGGTGGTGAATCTAGAAAGTCACACACGTTTGAGTATCATGAATAGAGTTTCTACAATGAGCTTACAATGAGTTTGGAAACGTTAAAGAGTTAACATTGTTATATTTGGTCATTAAGTTGTAATGGACCAAAAGTATAATTATTGAAGGTGTTGGGGCCAAAGTATAAATATGGAAAGTTAGTTTCCAATTAATTAATCTAATATTGATTAGGATTAATTATAATCCAAGAGCCAAGATTTGATCTTATTTGAATTCCATGGCTAAGATTTAATTGGCAAGTTAGTAGAGAATTATATATTGTTCCACTAACGTATACAACGCAAAATATATATATATATATATATATATATATATATATATATATATATATATATATATATAAGAAATATATATATATATATTATATGCCTACATATTACAATAAGTTTGAAAACGTTAAAGAGTTAACGTTATTGTGTTTGGTCATTAAAACGTAATGGGCCAAAAGTGTAACTATTAAAAGTATTGGGGCCAAAGTATAAATATGGAAAGTTAGTTTCCAATTAATTAATCTAATATTGATTAGGATTAATTATAATCTAAGGCCAAGATTTGATCTTGACTAGATCTATGGCTATGATTTATTGTGGCAAGAATAATGGATAATTCCATAATTTTCCACTATCCAATATATTTGTATTATATTGTTGCACAAGACACATAGATACATTGGAAACATATATGTTGGGAATACACAAGACACTAGGATGTATTGGAGACATATATGTATGCAATGCACAAGACACAAAGTTTGCATAGGAAAAATATATGCATAGAAAATATGAAGAGAGATATAACAAAAGATGAGTGGAAAAATTCTGCATCTTAATTTTTCTCTTCACTCTCTATTTTCTCTCTCATATTTTCAGCCATAGCTAGAGAGCTTGGGCAGAATTTTTCTCATGCTGTCAACACTTGTATAAGCTCATTAACCCACCTAAATGGCTAGTACAAAGATTTGGTTTGTGGAGAAGAAGCTCTTAGATGCTCGTGTGGACGAACTAGACCTTTTGCACGTGTGAAAGACTTGGTCATCATTCTTGTGGTGCTTCTTCATTCCTTTGGCTAGATCTTCAAGAGGTATACCTTGATAACTCTTGTTCATTCATATATATGTTTATATATGTAGTAGATATGTTGATTACATGGACTAGACATAAGGTATTATGGTGAATACAAATGATATGTGTTGCTGAAAATTTTTTGAAATCAAGTTTTTGCTTCCACCTAGCTCACTATATGTTGTGATTCACCTCTTGTAAGCACGATCCTTTCAAGTGGTATCAGAGCCTTGTTTGTGTAGTCCATGTAGTCACATATATATGCTTAATGTTTCAAGAGTTTTGAGCACAAAAGAACTAGAACGCAATACTTGCATGTTTGATGCTTAGAAGTTTTCTGAAAAATGTTTCTGCACACTGTTTTTGCGTTACTGTTTTGACATAGCAAATGTTGTTGTTTGGGGCTGATTTTTGGATATGTTATGCTATAGAGATAGTAGAACATTTCATCCTCTAATATGCATCTCCTAATTTCGTGGTTAAGATTTTCATTTTTAGCAAAATCAGTAACCTCACTGATTCTCGCGCTATTCTGGACAGACTGCATAGTGTCTGCTCCGAGAGGTATAACTCAGTGAATTTAACTCCAAATTGAGATCCGTTTGATTCTAAATCTATCTACACTCGAAGAGCTACGTCTCTGTAAAATTTTAGAATTTTTGGAGAAGAGTAGATAGGCGAACAGAATCAATATATTTAGTGTATGTGCAGTAAGTTTGTGATGGGTCATAAATTTGAATGTCATGGCTAAATGATTGGATTTTGGTTAAGCCTAATGGGCATAAAAATCAGTGGGCTTAAGTCTAATAAGATTAGATGAAGTTTTTTCTTAGTGAAGATTAAAAATAAGCCTTAGAACTCAAATTGGGCCATGAAATTAACAAAGGATTTATGTTGGGCCTTATTCAACAAGTATGTGTTTAAAATTGGTTTTATTGAGTTCTTTTGTGTGTTGTTTAACATGAGATGTTAAAAGGTCAAGATACGAAACTTATTGCAAATTTGATATCATTTATTTTATGTATAGGATACATTAGTTTATGTTAGCTTGCTTGTTTAGCTTTTTTGTGTTTATGTATATGATGCATTCACTTAGCTTTATGAGCTTTATATTACATTGTGATGTTTGATGTTGGATGGTGAATTTGATCATGGACTTGGTTAGTGAATGGTTAGATGGTGTTGTAACTAATTTTACCATTCATTAGTATGTAATTGAGGCATAAGTCTCGTTTTACTTTCTTGCAATTGAGAGAAAATTGTAGTAAGGCATAATGTATGTAATTTCTACAAGAAGTTTGCAAGAAGACCATTGGCAGCTTTCAAGGAGTTGGAGGTACTTTGGATCATTGAGAAAAATCAAGAAGACAAGACCAAAGAAGACATGAAGATGTGCTTGTTTAGGTTTAATTTTTGTCTTGATTTAATTCATAGTCCAAGTCCATGATCCACCATGATGTATGATTTTGTATGTTTGTTTATTTATTTGCCTATATGTGATGTATGCTTGTAAATGAACTAATGTGCAAAGTGAGACCTAATTAAAATTCAAAATCTTTCTACGTGCAAACATATTAGATTGTAAAGCGGTAAAAGTGTTTATCGTTGCCCTCCACTATCCTAGGTTATATTTGCTCGATTGGGTATGCCTTGGCTAACCCAAAGGTAGGAAGACATATTCCATGAAAGTATTATATTTACCTAGCAAACATAGTGATGTTGTGTTGTTCCAATATCACGAGGCCAATAACGTACCAAATCTGAGGTTCGAGATTCAAATTGTCGCAACACAGTGACGGTGGGTGTAATCTAACTAGATCACGTTTCCAATAATGCACCAAAGCTGAGGTTACGGTAATTTAGGGGCAAAATGGCCATATCCTATATAGTGATATAGATAGTAATCGTTGCTAACTTTTTGTAAGTATATTCTAATAATGCACCAAAGCTGAGGGGTATTCATATTAAAGAGAACTATGGTCACCTACTAATGAATCTTTAATTAGATTCACGATCTCATTTAGGAAGTGTGGGACTCGATAAAATTAGTGGGAGATATCATTTAATTAAAGGCCAAAATTAAATGTTTTAACAAGTTTATATCAACTTGCGATCTTATTTTCTGCATACATTTATGGCTACAACTATGAACTTGTTTTTAATTAACTAGACTATATATCGCGTAATCGGACCAAACTTTTTGAATTAACGATTTCGTCTAAGAATGGTTCTTAGAAACTTAATCAACTCTTAGAATTGTATGCTCCGTTATTTTCCATCTTGATAAAGTATCAAAGCGAAAAGTTATAATACTTATGGTTGATAAGTAAAACAAGTTAAATATGCTTAGGATTTGTATTCTTTCATAGTTTGCATATAGGTATGCAATATGTAAAGAATATAATTCTAAACTAACAAATGTTTGTGTGATAAGCATATTTAATGTCATGATATTAGATATAAATGAAATTCATTCTCATAATTGTATTTCCTCTTTGGTTAGTGGTAATGCAAAGAAGAAAGGCAAAGAAAGATGATTTCTATTAGCTAGTGGGAGCATATCTAAGAAGAAAATTAAGGATTGTATAGGCATGTGTGAAAGGTGTTTTCATAGCCTTAAAACCGGACATTAAAAGAGGTTTTAATCCAAAGTATCCTTATAGCTTGAATGTCAAGGTTGTAAAGCTACTATGGATTATAGATCTTCTTTTATTATGATTGGTACTACTTTGAGTTTTTGATTCTAGTGAAACATTAGTGTATGTGTTCAAGGATAGAATCTTAATCACAGTAGTGCGCTTTTGGAAGCGTGGAATATTTTCAGTGTTAGCAAATGAAACAAAGGTTGTTGCGTTAGCTAAAGACAATTTGTTTTGGATGCCTTCTGGACATGTTTTGTATTTTAAGGATTATACCTTAAATGATATTAGGAATAAAAATGTATATTCCTAAAGCTTATAAAAGCGCATTATGGTGTAATCTTTATTATCTTGATATGGACGAAAGAATTTATTGCAAACATATTGTCAACAGTTATAACCATCCACCAAATTTTAAGATTACTCAAATAATCCAAATTAATTATAGTTTCTACATGATTAGGTTTTTCTAATAATAAGATGATGATTAGGTTGGTTTGATCAACTTATACATCATATTTATTAGAATTGTAACCAAGTCATCCTTTGTTTGATAAAGGATTAAAACTACTAGGCTATTTGGATTAGTACATGTTGATGTATTTAGAGCTATTTGTGAATAGGCTCGTATAGAAAAATGTATCAGTGCCTTATGATTAGATCATGAAGGTAAAATACTTAAGTACTATTTTGTTTGAGTATCCTAAAATTTTAATATAGTATCGAAATTAATTATATCCGGTGTACCACAATTAAATAGGGTTTTTCTTAGTGAAGAAACTGTGCTTTGTTGAACATAGTACAATTGTTGAGTAGTTTGACTAATCATTATATTTATTTGTGGGTCATGCTTTCCTTAATTTAATTTTATGTTGAATAGTAAATTTTTACTATTGCTATAACTTTATATTTGATATAAGTTGGACAGCAACCAAGGATTAAATGTGTTAATTTTGGTTTGTCCTACTTTTACTGAAAAGTTTTTAAAGGACTAGTAGGAGTTTTGGTTAAAGGTAATTTATAATATATCCTAGTTTTGTAGGATATAATTTCTATTTAATGATCAATGTCTATTGATCTATTATATTGTAATCTTTCTTGAAGAAAAAGTTTTGTTCAAGAAGATGTTACTTTCTAATAAAATAGAAATTAAGGACATATCGTCAAAAGCTATAAAAGCACCTAGACCAAAGTAATGAATCTATTCAATAAGGTCCGAGATGTGTCATCACACAAGATCTTTGCAAATCTAGCAGTGTATCTCATTCTTTAAAAGAATATAAGAATATCTTTTTGGAATGCACAAAAGTTGTTTGTGTTTTTAAGATAATGATCAATTAGTTGATCCTACGATTCACAAAGAAATAGTATATGTGATATTGACTCCAAGAAACTATATAATGCAAAGCATATTAATTAGACTTCACATACTTTAACTTAATCTGGATATTGATCTCCGAGATAATGGTTGAAGATAATGGAAAAAGGTAATGACCTTTTTATAGCTATATTGGTTTCTGAAAGATATCATCAAAGCAAAGGGTTGACTATGATGAAGTCTTTTTACCAATAATTGTGCTTAAGTCTCCTTGTATTATGCTAGATTTTATAGCACATTGTGTTACTATATTAATGATTTAGATAAATGGATATGAGTAATATGCGCGTACTTGATAAATCCATTTGTGGATTTTTTAAGTAAATTTCTTGGAAATGTTTCGTCCAATTCAAATGAGACTAAAGAGTTAGATTTCATTTAGAATGTGGGTGAACCTTGTGATTGCAAAAGAATAGTGGGAGCGCATCCACTTTTCTATAACTGCAATAATGATGACTTGGATATCATAGTTGATGATATGTGTGTTGTGATATTAATTATAGTCTAGTTATATTAAATGTTCTCCATTTAGAACTTGTTGTTCGTATCTTGTGTATTCGTAGCTATGATAATAGTACGAAGAGATCACTTGGTATATTCCTTATATTGTACAAAGAGTATTTTTGAAGGTGTTCAAGAAACTCTAGTTACATAGCAAATTTGTATTCAAAGTTAAAGTAACTTCATATTTGTTATACTATGTACAAGACTTGATATTGCGTAAATTGTAAAGTGTTACGAGTGAGTAAATATCAGTCCAATCCAGGTTTGGGAATGGTGGATTGAATTGAAGTATATTCTTAAGTACTTGGGAAGCACTAAAGATATATTTTAGTTCAGGGAGGAAGTAAATTCTGTAGTGATGGATTTACTAGATTAGATTCTTAATCTGAATCTTATAATAGAATGTCTATGTTAGGGTTCACGTTTATTTGTAGTGGGAGCTCAGTAAATTAGAAAGGTTCTGAACAAACTGTAGATTCCATTATATAACTCATGTCTTTTGTGATATGTTATATTACGAAAGAAGTTGTTTGGAGCGAGAAAATCATACGAGTTGGTTATGGTTCCTACCATTAAGTTGTGATGCTTTTGTGTTACGACTATATGGAGCTACTGCACATGCTTGTGGAACCCAGGTCTCACTGTATGTCCAAACATTAGGAAAAGTGTTTCCATCTTCATGTGTTGTATCTGTAGCCAATAATCATATTGAGATATGTCTTTGCAGAAAACGGCCACATTTCTTGATGTAGCTGACCCACTTACTGTAGCTATGAATCAGTCACAGCTAGGTCCTTGTTTTGAGAAGGTGAGTATATGATATCATTGTTTGTTGTACTAATACTATGTTTTATAGCATTAGTGCAAGTGGGAGATTGTTAGAGATATGCCCTAATGCTATATATTTGGATGACATATATTGGGGCATTTTGACATTTACTTGTATATTATGGCATTCGTGTCTATATGTCTGTTTTCATATTGACATAATTAGGACATTCATATTCTCCTTCTTTACGTGTATGAATGAGTCCATAGTATTTTCATTAGAGGAATGTATTCTAAAAGCGTTTAGAATATGTTGGCGTATTTCCTTAATATGATAAAAATACTTAAAATATTCATAGTCCTTAGATTATTTGATCGGGACTTTAATAATCAATTACGGACTATCACATGTGTTGTTACCTTTGATTAACATAGGGATGTTAATGATAAATGATGGTGAGCCACGTGCCATAACAGCATAACGATGCGACTAACAAACATGTGGATGACTATTAGTTGAATAAATCATTGAATGTGACGTGAATAATAAATTACATGACTTTGGATTAATAATTTGTTATTCGTTGCGATTGTGCATGTAATCCTTAGACTTGAGACATTACGGTTGTCATATGTATTAGGGTTTGATTCTAGCGTTTGGACAATAATTGTTTCGACAAACGAGATGAGATACGTCCTCTCGCAGTTTCATTCGTCTGGTATAGTGATTGACAGGTAGTAGTCAAGAGAGGATCCATTAACCTCCGGTGTGAGGCGATGTCCTATGCGATCTAAGCTTGGTTGTTTAATGAGGAAATCCTTGGCCAAGGTATGAATGATTGAGAAAGGGTTTTCCATGTGTCATCCCTCATTACACCAATTAGATCTATGCATAGTATCGAGTTTATGAACTTAATCGTATCATGGTTCTTGCTCGACGGGACAATTAATGGAAGGATTGGATTGCACGATAATCGGCGACTATAAATAGATTCACAAGAAATTGACTTCATTACCGTATATATTATCTTGATATGTTACTAGGCGTCACTCTAGAACGTGAGGGTATTCCGAGAATGACGGAGACATTTTCGAAATAGATTGAAAGGGTTTAATCGTCCCTCATTGCTATACAGTAGTGAATCTAGAAAGTCACACACGTTTGAGTATCATGAATAGAGTTTCTACAACGAGCTTACAATGAGTTTGGAAACATTAAAGAGTTAACGTTGTTATATTTGGTCATTAAGTTGTAATGGACCAAAAGTGTAATTATTGAAGGTGTTGGGGCCAAAGTATAAATATGAAAAGTTAGTTTCCAATTAATTAATCTAATATTGATTAGGATTAATTATAATCCAAGAGCCAAGATTTGATCTTATTTGAATTCCATGGCTAAGATTTAATTGGCAAGTTAGTAGAGAATTATATATTGTTCCACTAACGTATACAACGCAAAATATATATATATATATATATATATATATATATATATATATATATATATATAGATATATATATATATATATTATATGCCTACATATTACAATAAGTTTGAAAACGTTAAAGAGTTAACGTTATTGTGTTTGGTCATTAAAACGTAATGGGCCAAAAGTGTAACTATTAAAAGTATTGGGGCCAAAGTATAAATATAGAAAGTTAGTTTCCAATTAATTAATCTAATATTGATTAGGATTAATTATAATCTAAGGCCAAGATTTGATCTTGACTAGATCTATGGCTATGATTTATTGTGGCAAGAATAATGGATAACTCCATAATTTTCCACTATCCAATATATTTGTATTATATTGTTGCACAAGACACATAGATGCATTGGAAACATATATGTTGGGAATACACAAGACACTAGGATGTATTGGAGACATATATGTATGCAATGCACAAGACACAAAGTTTGCATAGGAAAAATATATGCATAGAAAATATGAAGAGAGATATAACAAAAGATGAGTGGAAAAATTCTGCATCTTAATTTTTCTCTTCACTCTCTATTTTCTCTCTCATATTTTCAGCCATAGCTAGAGAGCTTGGGCAGAATTTTTCTCATGCTTTCAACACTTGTGTAAGCTCATTAACCCACCTAAATGGCTAGTACAAAGATTTGGTTTGTGGAGAAGAAGCTCTTGGATGCTCGTGTGGACGAACTAGACCTTTTGCACGTGTGAAAGACTTGGTCATCATTCTTGTGGTGCTTCTTCATTCCTTTGGCTAGATCTTCAAGAGGTATACCTTGATAACTCTTGTTCATTCATATATATGTTTATATATGTAGTAGATATGTTGATTACATGGACTAGACATAAGGTATTATGGTGAATACAAATGATATGTGTTGCTGAAATTTTTTTGAAATCAAGTTTTTGCTTCCACCTAGCTCACTATATGTTGTGATTCACCTCTTGTAAGCACGATCCTTTCAATAATGTGATATCTTTCTCCAACTACTGCTTGTCATTCGTTCCAAAGCTTTAGAATATGGTTACAACCTGATCCGTGTTTATCAATAGGCCAAACATTTAGCTCACAAGGAAGGCATTGCCGATTTCGGAGTGCCTTGAAAAGCAGTAGCCTCATAGCTCTTAAGCTTGAGGAACGGGCTCAACCCCAGTTTTATACTTTGAATTAAAAGGAATTCATTTCCTTAGGGCACCAACAATGATACCCCAGCTTAGCTTCAGACTTTTTCTTTTTCTACCTATTCTTCAGCCGATTATTCTGACTTTAATTAGGCAGAGGATTTTTCTGAGATGGATTCGAATGCCGCTTATGATTCATAGGATTAAGAGATTAAGACTAATGAAATAACTTATTCAGATGCAGAGGGATCAGAGATCATAATCCGTAGTTTTGGGTGAAATGGTAAAAGTGGCTTACGATTAGTGAGAAAGACCCTCTCAAGACTGCCTTACCTGCTCGAGCTAATCTCCTTTCTCCTGTATCATCGGCTTCCGCCGATTCGTATGTTCATTTTTATCCCCTTGTTCATTTGGGAGCCTCTGTTCAAGATGCCTTGTATATGACGAGATCAACAAACAAGTCTTGCTTCAAGTTTGGAGGAAAGACTGTTAGGGCAAGGGCTTAAGTTAAATTAGCTTTTTTTACCCTAGCCAATTAATTCATTCGGCTAAGCTGGAAAAAGTTATCCAACTGGCTGAACGAAATAAGGAGCAAAAGCCGGATCTTCAAACTTAAGAGCAGAGAAAACCTATTTCCTTCAGTATAGGATAAAGTTTCTCTTGGTGCTTTAGGTGCAACCAGTAAGGGCCTTAGCAATAAGATTAGGCATAGGCCTACAGGAAGGAAGCAGGGAGAAGGCAGCGAAGGCTAGAAGAAAGAAGCAAGAGAAGAAACATTTCTTCTTGTCTTGGTAGAATAGGGAGAGCGGAAGCCAACTAGTTGGAATATGATTTTGCCCTGGCTTGAAAGCCTGACTTGCTTGCTGTTGAATCGACTATGGGAATTGGAAAGCCAACCAGGAGGAAGAAAAGAGCCCAAGGGCGATAGGCAGGAGCGAGAGTCTGATTCGGATTTCGCTTTCACTGGATTACCTATTCTAAGGTCAGTGAGCCGAGGATAGGCTGGATGGAAGCTATAAATTAAAAAAAAAGACTAGAAATAGATCTCTAATAGGCTTTCTTTCGTTCCTTCTTTTATCTAAACAGTAGCTCACGTCCCGATGTGGCCAAAAAAAGGCTTCTCTCAGCCCCGCTATGCTTTGGACAAAAAGAAGAAGTAGGAAGGAAGATTTAAATTCACTTTATAAATGAAAAAGGGATTTCCCCGATATGGCTTAGGTAACATACTGACAGGTAGGAATGAAGTCCTCCTTCTCTGGGGATATTACCACCAGCATCACCATCAACTGAGGGAAGAAAATCATTCCAGATTCGGATTTGTACCGTAGAATTCTGATTCGCTAGGTATGGACTAGCATTTCATTCCATCTTATATATAATATAATATTCTAATATAAAATAGCAGACCATCTCTCATCACCAATTGTATTACCTAAAAATCTTTCTCTGGGCTCTATCTTAGGTGTGACGCCCGAGTTTTAGCCATGCATTTAATTACTGTTGCATCCCTTGTTTGCGCATTTACTTCTATGCCTTATTAACTGACTTTGTGACTACTATTCACTCCGTTTTTAAACTACTTTCTATTAGTTAATTAGAATTTTTATTAAATCATATTAATTGTGAAAGTAGTGGGAAAAATGTGCATTTGAGCTTAAGGCTATAGGAAGGCTCGTTTAGAAAATGACTTTAGTAGTTGAATGAATAGTGTTACGTAACTAACTTAGGTAATTAATTAGCTAGCATATATTTTCTATCTAAGCTCGTTTTAAAGTTTACTACGCACATTTTATTAGATCACTTAAACACCAAATTGACCCCACCTCAACTCAACCCCTTATTATATCACTTAAACTCACAAAATGCAAAAGAAAAAAAAAATAAAAAGCTGGAAAAGCAGGAGCCAAACCCGACAGCAGCTAGAGGAGAAAAGAGAGAGATTTTGCTCACCAAGCCTCCAATCCAAGCCTCTCCAAGCCTTGAGCAACTAGTGTAGGGTGTTTGCAAGGTTCCTAGGTGCTCCTACGCGTAGTGGTGAGGGATTTCACGACTTGTTTTTGCATTTTTAAATAGTTGCTCATTTATTGATTTGTTGAAAATATGATTATATGCCATTGTAAATGTTATCTATGCTAATATACTATCTATATGAATGCTAGAGAACACTTTTGAACCGTCGTTTCGCAATTTAAACGGTTAGAATCGTTAGTTTGATTTCTAGGGTGAATAGTGACGTTTTTTTCTAGGGTTTTGTGTAATTGCTCGAATTGGCTTGAATTAATGCTTCTAATTAATGCCTTAGGTACTAGTGAGGATAATCAAATAGCCCCGTACACTTGCATTGCCCTTAAATCGCCTAAAAATGGAAAATAGCCGACTTTAACTTGGGGCTTTTGGGGTTAATGCGAATCCGGGTGGATTCGGGCTTCAATTCTAGTATCCTTAGGTTACCTAGGTGCTATAGATGTCTTGGTATCCCTTGTTTGAAGCCCGGACAATGTAGGTATGGTTTTAAGCCAAAAGAGGGAAATTGGGGCTTTCGGGGTAAACGCGTGCATTTGAATGAGTTAGAGGGTTGAGAGGGTACCTTTGGGGTTAATTAGAAGGTTGGGAGAGTTTCCTTTGAAAATGAAATCATTAACTTGGGTTTGGAAGAGAAATAGTATGTAAAATAAAGGGGAAGGGGTTTAAGTGCCATTTCGTTTGTCTCACATTTCTAAACCCACGGCATGACTTCATGAGTGTTTATATGTGATATTAAGTTGGTTTGGAGCTTTTGGTGTAATCCTATGCTTATTTTGTATATGTTCACTTGTAAACTGCTTATTAACTTCTATATTTGCTTCTATCCTAATTGCAACGAGGTCAACCTACTTTGTTGATCCTCATATGTGTTAATGCTTATATTATTGCTATTAACTTGCCATCGTTAAGTGCATTGCATAGTGGTTGCGCAACCATAGTGTCGGGGCGGATGTGTTGAATATCGGCTGGGCGGCAGAGGGCTTGCCGGTGGATATTCAAACTCCGTGCCCTATTCCCTCATTCGCCTGGTCCGGAGATTGCCAGGGGATGTTGGGTCGTAGGATTCGGGGTACATCCGGAGTACACCCACTGGAGTGAATGGGGTTATGCCGGCTTATCGTGATCGTGCTCGTGGTTCGTGGATCGTGATTGAAGACCAGTGAAGATTGGTGTATAGGGGATTGTTGAAATGTATCCTTTTAATTGTGTGGTTATTTAAGTTATCATTGTTTCTTAAATTGTTAAAGTGTTATCGTTGTGTAATTGTATTATCTGTTGCATTGCACGCCCCTGGACTATATCTCTCACTGGGCAACAGTGGTTGCTCATACCTCGATATCTGTTTCAGGAGACGCTGAGGGTGATCCCCAGCTTGTTGATTTAGTTGAGGAAGAAGAAGTTCAGATCGAGCCTTTACCTTAGTTGCTGTATCTGATAACTTGAGGTGGTTAATGATTTTGCTGTTATGTGGAAGACTCATCTGATTACTTTATGTACTATTTTGTAACCCAAGGGCTATGTATATGCTTGTTGTATAAGTCGAAGATTAGTTGGTTGGGTTGTAGCTTTGAGAGTCTATGAACTGTAATAACTTTTATTCTTGCCTTATTTCCTTGCATGCTTGGGAGTGGATGGTTATTGTAGAATGCTTTATCCTTTAAGTTGTTTTATTGATTTCTTAGAATGTTATGATTATAAGACTATGCTGACAACAAGTTCTCGCATGCTTGTGTGTTTTGGAGATATTGTGTACTATAAGGCTCGGATGGCCTTATAGCTTGATTGTTTAAATTAAGAAAAGCTTGTATTGTATTGTTGGGACTTTGTTTAGGTGTTTACAGGTTTTTAGAATGTCCACGGTACAGGGGAGACTCTGTCCGTGTGTCGGGTCCGGACTTAACCTTTAGCTTGGGGGTTGGGTCGGGGCGTGACATTAGGCACCTCCTTTAGCCTTGAAGGTAATGAAGTACTATTTTTCTACCTTTTTTAGGCGAACCCTTGAACCCCTCTTGGTGAATTAAGTTCGCGCTTCAATTAAACTATCTGCTTCGAGTCGAGGTAGAACTGATTGAATAGGTGAAAAAGGCTTGCGCTCCTATAGGGCACAACTGTTAGAGATATGCCCTAATGCTACATATTTGGATGACATATATTGGGGCATTTTGACATTTACTTATGACATTAGTGTTTATATGTTCATTTACATATTGACATAATTAGGACATTCATATTCTCCTTCTTTACATGTATGAATGAGTCCCTAGTATTTTCATTAGAGGAATGTATTCTAAAAATGTTTAAAATATGTTGGCGTATTTCTTTAATATGATAAATACTTAAAGTGTTCATAGTCCTTAGATTATTTGATTGGGACTTTAATAATCAATTACGGACTATCACATGTGTTGTTACCTTTGATTAATATAGAGATGTTAATGATAAAGGATGGTGAGCCACGTGCCATAACAGCATAGCGATGCGACTTACAAACATGTGGATGACTATTAGTTGAATAGATCATTGAATGTGACGTGAATAACAAATTACATGACTTTGGATTAATAATTTGTTAATCGTTGCGATTGTGCATGTAATTCATAGACTCGAAACGATGCATAGATCCAAATGGTGGAATGAGAGATGACACATGGGAAAACCCATTTCCATTATTCATGCCTTGGCCAAGGACTTCCTCATTCAACAACCAAACTTGGATCGCATAGGACATCGCCTCACGTCGGAGGTTAACGGATCCTCTCTTGACCACTACTTGTCAATCACTATACCAGACGAATGAAACTGCGAGAGGACGTATCTCATCTCGTTTGTCGAAACAATCATTGTCCAAACGCTAGAATCAAACCCCAATACATATGACAACCGTAATGTCTTAACTCATTTAGGCATCCTAGCATATCTAGCATCTTTTCACATCAACAGAACGCAAAATGGAGCAACTTCTACGAAACAGGGGGTTTACTATTCATAATTTACTATTCCATTAGCATTTAAAATTGCAATTGCTATATTCAACCGTAGAAAATGCTAAAAGTCTTCAAATACATGTTCTACAACTGTCAAGGAACATTCTTTAAGCATCAAAATGATTAAAATAACAATCTACAGCTAAAACCCAAAAATTAAAGTTTAAACACAATTATTTTAAATGCGCAAAAAACGATGAAACCCTCACCTTAGACGCTCCTAGATGCTAGGAAAACCACGCTGGAAGCCTCGGAAACAACCCCGTGCAAGCCCTCGCGAAGATGTGAAGATTTGAAAGTTGAAATCTTTTTTTTTCTTTTCCTCTATGGTTTCGGTTTTCCCCTTTGTTTTTTCAGCTTTGAGTTGTTTTTTTTTTGTTTTTTTTATGCTCAAAAGATGATAAGTTAAGGTCAAATGGTCAAGGCTTGGTCAATGCTAACTAAGTTGGTCAAAACTAGTTCATTTTGTGCATTTTAAGCTTAAAACAACTAACACAATTTTAATTCTAATCAACAACAACTAAAATACTAAAATTAAAACACTAAATACTAGTTTTCACTATTTGCTAAGGACTAGAATTCATTTCCTAACTATCGCTCTCGATATGCTATGCACAAAACAACGAAGAACGAAAAACATTTAAACATCATGGAATATAGGAAAAATAAAATTTTTGAAAAGCATCATAGTTCAAAATTTACTCCGGCTCGGAGATACTTTTCATTTAATTGAAAAACTGAGCATTAAGGTGCAAGAAAATAAAACCAGGTAACATAAATATGAAAAGTAGTTGATACTCCGTTAAAATAATTAACTCAAGTATTATTTAATTATTTCTAAAAGAAATATGAAAATAATGCTACAAATGAATGTTTAACTAAAAATAAACATGAAATTCAATGCTAACATTTAAGATGACACTTAATTAAATGCAATTAAATGCCATTAAATGCATGCCGGGTTCGGGGTATCACACTAGTTAGTGCACTAACTCAAACCGAGTTCTTGCACAAAATATCCTGCTAACATAGGAGCACCCCTCCTAAGAAATGGAAGAGCAAACTTCTTTCTTTGGGGTCAAAGGGCTATTCTATTACAAAATAAGTTATGAACTCAGATATGAATAAGCCTGAGTTCCATCGGGTTCACTCATTGCCTCAGCCCTTCAAGGTGCACAACCACCATACCTGATTGCTTTGATCAAAGCTTAAACAGGGCCAGTACTATTAGAGTGCTTTACTTTAGGTCGAGCGGTTCCACTCCTCCCTCCCAGTCATAGTGTAAACTGAACTCCTGGCTTCGTGATTGCTTGTGTCATAAGAAATAGAGCTTTTAGTTGGGCAATGAAATTCGATTATGTATCCTATAATAGAAAGAAGGGTATCAATAATATAATCAAGGCTGGCAACAATCAATGTTGTTCACCGTCCCCCTGCCTTTCTCTAGAGTAGTCTAGTCCTTGTTTTCACTAACGAATGCGGTTGGCTAGTCAATGCTGAATCAGGGGAGCCGCTTTTGCACAATCAAGTCTGGTCAAAAGAAAGCTCTTTCAAGTTCGCCTTTTCTGGCAACTTCAATCAATATCGTAGAAAAGATTGGTGAATCCGCTTTTCGTTCGAGTGTGGGGACAAATCCCTTAATTCTTTGATCTTGACCGACAAAATCAATCAATAGCAGAAGTGTTTTTCTTTATGATTGAGCTTCTCTTGGCCCTTGGCCTTTGATGAAGATGAACTGATATATAAGCATTCTCTTCCAACTCCGTATCCTAACTCACAGCAAACTATCTCTAGATGGCAAAATGAAAAGTGGAATTGATCTGTACATCCCTCTATTCCAATAGAAAAGGTTAGCCTTCATACATGAGATCGGGGTATCACTACCAGTAGGGGGCCCGCTTCCCTAATAGACTTTTAAACCTCGCTTTCCCTTTCGATGTCCGATCCCGGATACCATGACTTGTCTTAAACGGGCTTCACCTTCAAAGGAGAGTAACCAATCTGCGGACAGCATGGCCAAATAAGATCAAATTACCGGGGTCTGCGTCGTGTCTTGTCCTTGAGTCCTCTTTATGCCTCTTATGTCCTTATTTCCTTCGCTTGGGACTCACTAGCACACTCCTTGCTGCTTTTGTGCTTGATGGCTTTTGATGAACCAATGATAGAGATCCTTAGCTTCCCTAAGAGCTTCTGTTCAATCCGTCCCTAAGCTTTTACTGGATGTCCTACTGGGCATTCAGTCTTCAGGTTCAGAATGCATGGAAAGAAGACTTTCGCCTGGATAGCCTCTTATCGATACTCAACTGTTAGGTTTTTTGGTTCCTAACTGAGCAGTTGTTCAAAAGAGAGATGGTCAAATATTTTATATCAAAGTGATATTCCAAGGCGAAGAACTGATATAGATAGTCATATTGGCCTCTCGCACAACCGGACTTTTAGTTTGCTTTATTGATTCATAGAATAGAGGTTATCTCCCTAACTAAATTCCTTTAAAGAAGGACAACTCTTTCCCTGACTGCTTCTTGGCCACAACCACATCTAGTAGTATTCATAGGGTCCTTTTATCGGATTCTTTGTCGCTGAAGAGTCTGATCCATCTCCTATCCTTCTTGGAAAAGTAGTGGAACTAATGGTTGGTGCCTTTTAAGTCTCTGATTCTGTTGCTTACTTGTAAATACGGGTCATAGTTAATCTATGGCCTTGAGCTCATGTGATGATTTTCCTTCTGGTTGAGCTGCTACTTTGCTTCCAGCGGGCTTTCCCTTTTGCTCTATTTTAGTTCATTTTCATTCATCGTGGGACCTCATTGCTCGATCTGATCCTAGAACTTTGTTTGAGTTGCATTCTGCTTCTGCTCATCCAGAGGGAGGGTTCGCTACTTCACTTCTTGGAAAGCAATAGAACTAATGGTTGGCCTCGCCGGCACTTTATGCTAATAAAACTAGAAGTGAAAGTCAAGTTCTTTGAGTTGAATATGAATAGATGATGACTGGACACAATGGAACTCTTCTTATCTAATAAGGGACGGGGTCACTGACTCAATTCAATTTGTTGAAGGGAGGTGATAGTTGAAGGGCGGATTTCGCGGAGCTACTATAACTATAAGATATAAGAAGTAGAAAAAAGCCTATTTTGAGCATGTTCATGTTCCTCTCGTACGTTCATGATATTGCTTTCACATGGCTCTTAAAGGCTCAACTAAATGAACGCTAATGGACTTAGCTTGCTCGTGTAACAACTTCATATCGTCTTGCTACCGCAACTTCAGACTCTGAGTATATACCTTTGTCCTATTCTTTTAGCGTAAACTTGGCTATTGTCAGAGAAGACATATATGTTATACTAGCAGACGGAGCAGACATGGCAAGATACATATTAAAAAAAAAGAATAAGCCAAAACTGAACAAGCAAGGCCAAAGCCAAATGCCGACCTAAGAAGGACGCTTACGGGAGACTTTCTAGTTAGTTTCTCGACGAGTCGATGAACAACCGAAAGGTGAATTCTTTACCAAACTCGTGTACAACTCCTTTCATGTGTATTGATTTTCACTTATTACATGTTTGGTTTCCTAAATTCTTTATCCATAGCACCCCCTGACCAAATAAAAAACCAGAAAGCCAAGATCTCTATAAAGTGAGAGAAAGAATACAGATGTGCAACAGAGAAGGAAGAAAGATGAATGCTATGAGAGCTTAGATGGAATAAGGTCTAGGGGAGACCGCCATTTCTCAAATGGGAGGAGAAGACTAGTAAAACATTGGAGCCACAATATAGACATGAAAAAAAGAAGATATTGAGACGGAATATGAATGAATGATTGAAGCATCTGACCAGGCTCTAGAGATGAATACCGAAGGAGCTTACCGGATGCACCGTCGACCTCAGACAGCTCGACCGGGCGGGAGAAGAACTAAAAAGAAAAAAATGTTGTGGGTAAGCTAAAAACAAATACCAATGAAGACCAGACTTGGAATTTCAAACAAGAAAACATAGTTAGCCTAGCTGGGGAGGGAGATTCTCTAGCCCCACTCCTATATATAGTTGAAAATAGAGTGGAAAACTATACTTCCAAATCAAGCCCAAAAAATAATCCTTTTGAAAGGTCCTACTTTTTACCCATTCAAGCCATGAAAGTGACCTTTTGGATTATAAAACATGGCCTCTGAGACCAAAACCTGGGTTGATCGAAGAGCTGCTAACAAAAGGCCGAAGGCAGGATTGAAAATAAAATAACCGTGGACGGATGGAAAGACCGGAAGAAAAGATCCATTTTTGTTGAAAAGATAGAGATAAATGTGGACATAGCACAAACCTTAGACCGATCGATTAAACCTATTATTGTAGAGTTTCAAGGGGAAGTATTGAATTAAAGTCATTCATGTGTACCGATTTCCTTATGGTTGACTTAACAATTGGGATACAAGTTTCACCGTACAACTAATTCATTATATGAAAATTGCAGTCTATAAGTTCATAGCGAAGCTTAGCTGGAGGGAAAGTCTAACATATACAGTATGTAGGGCTTATACACGCCTTTAGTAGTTTCCTTTAAACCCCCTGTTCTGCCTACCGACCAAGACTTCTCTTTTTAGCCCCTTTACGCTTATCAAGGCCTGCATTCCTTTTATTGCTTGTTGTACTCCTTCTACCATATTCCTTTGTCTTTTCACCTCAGTCCCTGATCGACTATAAGTCTTCTTTGCTATAGCTTGAATCCGCTTGATTTATCTATATTATTAAAAGCACCGAATCCCTACTTCTTGTTGCTAGAAAAAAGGGAAAAAATTACTTCTTGGACTGTGGCCGACACCTGAGAAGACTAATTAGAGATTTGCTAAGCGAACGGGCCTGAAAGCACTTCTCCTAGCTTGATTTAAGTCTTTTACATTAATGTTGCAGCCTAACTTATATGTTCCTCTTCCCTTGCTTTATTACACCGATTACTGCAGATGAAGCGAAGGACATCCATTATCTATAACGAATATTCAACATTGTCAGATAGGCCTTCTACTGCGCCATCTGTTAGCCTTTCTCCTCCTCTATTGCCGGTAAGAAAGGGGACACGGACTTCCATAAACTAAAGAAAGAGCGGAATCTCCTCCGATTGCTGCTTGCGGGACTATTGTATATATTTATATAGTTATAACACTATAATTAACTGACAAAGCATCTGTTCACGGAGGTTGTTGTAGTTTTAGTAGTTGCAAGAATTTCTTTTTGGAGATTGGCTTGGTGTGAAGTGTACCACATCGAATAAGCAAGGGGCGCGAAGGCCGTTGCGCTAATGCGCATCCATTTTCTTGCTAGATACAAGATCAAAAAGGATGCATTGCATGAACATTGAGATGTCCAAGATAAAAGGAACGAGGGGAAGAATCGATGAGGAATCTATAACATAAAATTATGAATGAAAAAGCGTGACGAGAATTCTCAGCTTGAGATGTTAGAAGGTGGAAAATCAATGGGTATCGGAGCCGTTACAATTGCTTCAGCGGGAGCTGCTGTCGATATTGGAAATGTCCTTAGTTCCTCGATTCATTCCGTGGCATAAAATCCATCATTGGCTAAACAATTATTTGGTTATGCCATTTTGGGCTTTGCTCTAACCGAAGCTATTGCATTGTTTGCCCCAATGATGGCCTTTCTGATCTCATCCGTATTGCGATCGAAGAAAGAAGGTTGAAGTTTCATAAAGCAAGCACTTCTTTCCAGCCTTAGTCCATCAAATAGGGGATGGGGCGCAGTTCATAAACAGAAGAACGGGGATAAAGAGGAAGTGAAAAAAAAAAGTTGAATTGGAAGTCAAGTAAGAAGGAAGGAGGCTAGTCCCCGAAATGCTCCGCCTGTAGGTTCATTTGTCGTTGGGGCTTACAATTCACCTTGGGACTCATTCCTTCGGTCAACCCTTCTTCAGGCGTCGATCAATCACAAGCCGCTCTGTCATTGTCTGATTTTTGGTTGTTGGATCACACTTGATATTATGTATCTACTTATTATATTTTTGCCCTTAATCAATAGTTCTGTAGCAAGTTTTTTAAGACATTTTCTAGGATCAGAAGGAACCAATATAATGACCGCTACGTTCGTTTCATTTTCTTTGATCTTATCTTTGATTGCTTTTTATAAAGTCACATCGGGAATGAGTGCTTGGTATCTAAGAATTAATCCATGGATCTTATCGGAAATGTTTGATGCTTCTTGGGGCTTCTTTAGCGACTGTGAAGTCACCTGATGAATTGCTGAGTAAATAGATCAGATCCGGACGCAGTTGTTGCTCCACGATGATACAGACTCAACCCGCTCCTACCCATCCCGGAGCACCATAGCATGTCAGGAATAAGGGGGGACATACTAGATGTAATCACTCCCTTGGTTGGGGACTGTGCCGCCCTGCCTTTCGATCGATACACAGTTGATGAGACCGATCACGAATGCTACAGGTGTAGGAGCGATCCTGGTCAGGGAAGGCTAAGATAGCGCCTTATGGGGAAGGGCCCAGCCCAATACGGGCAGCACACCCCCCACTTCAAGCGCACCTCTGTATCGACTAAATCACTCTTTTGGTTTAGTCGGTGAAACCGGTGAACCGCACGAGTTGGTTAGATGTGTGGGGCAAAGGGCTTGTAGTACCCTTTTTTCTTGATCTAGCCTTTTCTTCGCTTCGATAGTGAATCCCCTACTAAAAAAAAGGGCAGGCCTATATGCCTTATTTTAGACTACTAAGGCAGGCGGTGGACTCTTTCATTAAGGAAAGGAAGAAGAGGCCTAAGCACAATTGAGTAGTAAAGGAAAGTGAGACCGTATCTTTTTTTTTTCCAAGACTATTCGGACAGACGATTCCCACGAAAGATCAAGTTGGTGAGCCGTGTGATAGGAAACTTTTCCGCACAGTTCGGAGAGTGTTGAATTAGAATGAGAGGTTCACCACCACATCATTTCATGCAAGGGGAACTTGCTCGATTCGTAGATTGGTCTGACTCGTAATTCACTTCTGACCCCATGTTCGATAGCCTGACCGTAGTGATGTTAATTGCGGTTACATTCATAAGTAGCTTGGTCCATCTTTATTATATTTCATATATGTCTGAGGATCTGCATAGCCCTCGATTTATGTGTTATTTATCCATTCCTACTTTTTTTATGCCAATGTTGGTGACTGGAGATAACTCTTTTCAATTATTCCTGGGATGGGAGGGAGTAGGTCTTGCTTCATATTTTTTAATTCATTTCTGGTTTACACGACTTCAGGCAGATAAATCAGCTATAGAAGCTATGCCTGTCAATCGAGTAGGTGATTTTGGATTAGCTCCTGGAATTTTGGGTTGTTTTACTCTATTTCAAATAGTAGACTTTTCAACCATTTTTGCTTGTGCTAGTGCCCCCATAAATTCTTGGATTTCTTGCAATATGAGATTGAATGCCATAACTCTTATTTGTATTTTACTTCTTATTGGTGCTGTTGGGAAATTCGCACAGATAGGATCGCATACTTGGTCACCTGATGCTATGGAGGGTCCTACTCTAGTATCCGCTTTGATTCATGCAGCTACTATGGTAACAACTGGCATTTTTATGATAGCAAGGTGTTCCCCTTTATTTGAATACCCACCTACGGCTTTGATTGTTATTATTTTTGCAGGAGCTATGACGTCATTCCTTGCGGCAACCATTGGAATATTACAGAACGATCTAAAGAGGGTCATAGCTTATTCAACTTGCAGTCAATTAGGCTATATGATCTTTGCTTGCGGTATCTCTAACTATTCGGTTATCATATTTCACTTAATGAATCACGCATTTTTCAAAACATTACTATTCCTGAGTGCATGTTCAGTGATTTATGCCATGCCAAATAAGCAAGATATGCGGAAGATGGGGGGGCTTGCCTCTTCTTTCCCTTTTACCTATGTCATGATGCTCATGGGCAGCTTATCTCTAATTGGATTTCTTTTTCTAACTGGATTTTATTCCAATGATGTAATCTTAGAGCTCGCTTATGTCACGCCCCGACCCAACCCCGCAAAAGACCAAGCCCGGACCCGACACACGGACAGAGTCTCCTCTGTACCGTAAACAATCCGAAAACCCTACATTCAACATAATATTCGCAAAAACCACAATAATCATTTGAAACAAGTCAACTTTCTTTTAGAAACATACATCTTCTCATTAACCAACATTGCAAACCAAAATGTCATGCATACTACACAAGCATTCATGCCACTAAGTAGTTAAACCATTAGCATGCAGTTCTTATTAGTCACATGAGTATATCTTTACAACTTTACAATCTTTCAACTTTTACAACATAAGACCATAGAGGCCTCAAAATAGAAACTACATACAAGGCTACAAGCCTCAAAATGAAGCGTCAACCAAGCAATATACACATCAAGCATGGCCCGCACAAAAGACTGGCAACCAACCACCAGCTAAGCAAAAAAAGTGCTATTAAGGAAACACCTCCACTTGCTCCTCCTCCTCAACTACCTCAATAGGATCAGCTTCAACTACTCCTGTAAAATATAGTATAGAAAGAAATAAGCAAAAACTATTGCTCAACGAGGGTAATTGGTCTCAAGGACGGAGGTGAGAGGAGAATGCAATGCAAATAGTCAAGTAGATCAGTCAATTGTCATATAGAGATTCAAGCAAAGCTAACAATATATCAAGACAAGCATTAAAGCTATAACCAACCAATTAAAGGATACAATTCACTTTCCACGAACAACTTTCAATCACGAATCCGATGACGACGTGCCGGCCCAACCACCTTATAACTTCAGTTTGGAATACCCCGAAAGTATCCAATCAATTCTACGACCCAAATCTCCCTGGGAGGCAACCCAAGCAAGAAAGGGAATAGGACATGGAGCTAAGGCAACCAACCCTGGCAACCCGAGGCTACCCAGAGAGGCCCATCACACTGCCCCTGACTCTATGAATGCAATACAATATACAATGCAACAATCGAGCAATCGAGCAATAGAGCCACACGTGGGAGAATAACAAAGTAGGTTACTCTCGCACGCGATAGCAACAGTTGATAAACATTTCAATCATAATCAACTTTAACAAGCATAACAAGCAATAATAAGCATTCTACAGGCATACCACTATGAAAACCAACAAAAAACACAAAACGACCCCAACGTTCAAAACGCTACTACTTTCAAACGAGCCACAAGTTTTGGAAACCGACTTCACCAATCCTCCTAGGTCATCATAAGGCACGTCTAAAGACCCCGAAACCCTACTTTACCCTAGAATTTCTGCAAAGCTCCGATTTTCCCCTTTGCTCGTTTGAACTATAGCTACCCTAACCAAACACCCAACCAACGCCATAACCATACCAAAAGTGCTTCCATGGCCTCCCGAGACAACGCCATCACGCAAAATGAGGAAACGCTAAACTCGACCTAAACGACCCCAACATGTACCAAGCCATTTTTCTCCGTTTTTCCATTACACAACCCAAACAAATCATGCATTTAGGATTTCTAACATATCTAATATCTTTTCACGTCAACAGAATGCAAAACGGAGCAACTTTTATGAAACGGGGATTTACTATTCATAATTTACTATTCCATTCACATTTTAAATTACAGTCGCTATATTTAACCGTAGAAAATGCTAAAAGCTACAAATACATGTTCTACAATTGTCAAGGAACATTCTTCAAGCATCAAAATAGATAAAATAACGATCTACGCATAAAACCTAAAAATTAAAGTTTGTGTATCAAACATTCAAATGCGCAAATAAAGATGCTTCCCTCACCTTAGACGCTCCTAAACGCTAGGAAAACGCGTTGGAAGCCTCGGATAGGAACGAGCGGAATCAATGTGTTCCAATTTCTGGCCTTGCACCGACCATCCAATGGACCATGGACTAAATGGCCACTGCCTGAAAGGACTATGTCCAGGGGACCGCCGCGCCCTCCCTCCCCCCTCCCCCCCTCCACAAGGTATATCTTACGCCTATGGGCCGCTATAACTATCCAAGAAGACACTCGAAACTAGAAGGATAAACAAACCCACCCGGTGGACTGCCAAGCTACAAGTTCTATGACACATGAGCAGGGATTCACTAAAAATCCAAGGTCGTAGGTAGCCAAGAGTGCCCACTTGGAGATTTGGGATCTCAATAGGAAATACGAAGGTTGCTTAAAGCCTGCCGACCGATAGGAGAAAGAGAATTAACTAGTTTAGTTCTGATCTGAGTAAGCTCATAATAGGGAATACCCTAACCCCGGGAACCGGAGCCTGGCCATCCTTCGTATGCGATCAATGTTTTGGCTTTGTCCGTTGATAGCTAAATGTTTCGATCTGGTTCGATGCATGATCGCATCTGCAAACCTTATCCCATGGGCCTTAGCGAACGTTTTTCATTCTTCACCTAGTCCTTAGTAGCATTGACTTTGTCAACCTAACCGCCTACCTTTGGAAACACGCTAAACAGGCCTATAGGTTCGCTTTTACGCCTTTCTAATATTAGAAAATTAGATAAAAGTATATAGAATTAGCCAGATCATTTGAAGCATGAACAACATCACCTTTGTTCTAAAGGCCTAGCGAGTTCCTTTTTTTTTCAAAGGTAGTCCTTTTCTTTCCCTGGACCAATGACTCGCTTGTTTAGTACTGCTAACTATTATAGGAGGATGTCGTACCCTCGGGACTACCAGTAGCTTTAGTTCTTGAATCTCGTGCAAGTTAGGTTGTGGTTGTATTGGCTGCAAGTGGAATGTAGGTGCTTTAGGTGTGTGTTGACCATGTACTCTCGTTTCGTGTAATGTCGTATGTACGATAGATGTGGTATGGTGATTGACCTCCATGCTAATGGTTATCCCCAAGGTTCAACGAATGAATGAAACTATGATCCTACCCGGATAGAGATGATGGTCTTTCTCTGATGTCTCCAAGGCGGCCATAATAGAATCGACGAGCGAAGTAGTCAATAGCAGTCTGTTCTCGCCTATCGATAGATAGCAGGTTGCTTCCAAGCTCAAACCATTTGAAATGAAATTGCAATTTTTTATTGTTATTGATAGAGTGATATTCCCCGCCCTTGTCAAATAAAGTAGAAGGAGAGAACTGGAAGAGAGAATGAAAAAGAGCAAAGGATTTACAAGTATAAAAGGAGAAGAATGGCTGACACATTGACTGCCTTCTATACTAGAAAAAATAACCCAAGCGGTCTAACCCCCGGGCGGACCCTAATCGACAGGCTCTAGACGGACTAACGGCAAGCGAGATAAAGAAAGCGGCTGGCCCTATGTGTAAAACCTTGTCGCAGGAGAGTCTTTTGAACATGAGAATGAAGAAAGTTTTTAGGCAAGACAAGAAAGAAACTCACCCTTTGACACCAAGGGATAAGAGCTGATTGCTGGCCATGACTTGGTGAAGGGAATCTATGAGAGAAGGTTCTCGAACCGGGTTCCGATAGAATAGAGCGCAGAGCCAACGAGTTCAGTCGAACAAGGTAACGAGTGATAGGGAAGGATCATGCTTGAAAGGAATGTCGAGAGAAACTGTTAGACTTCTTTATTGCATTGCGAAGAGAGATCGAAGACGAAGATTTTCTGACGCAGTGCGGGCATTGGATGGAAACGACAGATAAAGGAACAAGCCACCGGAAAGGCATACCTCAAGGAGCACCAATCTCCCCCGGAAAAGATCTATCTACACGAAGGTGGCCTATAGATAGAAAGAAAGATGCAGGAAAGGAAAATGAAATATGAAATCCAAATATGCTTTGGGAGTTTGACATAGGCAGATGGGGAGTAGGCAGTCGAACAACCTCAGGGGCTTCCAGCAATGATAGCTGAACTAACCAGATGGGTCGCCCAAAACCTAGAGCTAACATTCAAATCGAAAATCAACGTCGGGTCCGGGTTATCCGAAAAAGGTAGACTGAAGCGGAGGATCACAAAATGCAACACAACAAGGGGCGAACCAAGCACTTTTGTGAAGGAAGAAGCTAATCAATCAGAATTGAGACAAGGCGGAGAGGCGAAAGAGAGATTTTTGAGCCTGCAAGCAGCAAGCAACAACGGCTGAAAAGCCATTGCGCATTAGCTTGTAGTTTAGGGGTATAGTAGGGGTATCCCTTTTGAAAACTTTTCTATAATATAAGGTAAGCTTTTTAGAACCTTAGTTTTTGAGTTTTCCCCAACCCATATCTTACTAATAAAAAGCGGCTTCCCTTTTTCAGCTGCATTGCACTGCCGCATAAACAATGGATCCGCTGGGCTAGATGAACAACCTTCTATCTGGCCTCTGTACTAGTAGTAGAGCGGCTTGCTACTTTCAATCATAAAAGGAAGATTTAGCAAGGCAAAGGAGAAAGAAGTGGTCCCCCCTTATCTGGTAACCCGCCGCCGTATATGTAGTAAAAGAGGGAGTAGAGAAGGAGGAACAACTATTTGAATTTGGCACATAAGGTAGCGGGTTTTGTGACGCCCGAGATTTAGCCATGCATTTAATTACTGTTGCATCTTTGTTTGCGCATTTCCTTCTGTGCATTATTGACTGCCTTCTTGAATTACTATTCACTCCGTTTTTAAACTGCCTTCTATTAGTTAATTAGCATTTTTATTAAATCATATTAATTGTAAAAGTAGTGGGAAAAATGTGCATTTGAGCTAAAGGCGTTAGGAGGGCTCGTTTAGAAAATAATTTTAGTAGTCAAGTGAATAGTGTTACGTAATAACTTTATAGATTTAATTAGTTAACCAATGTGTCACCCCTTAGGCTCGCTTTTAAAGCTTACTATGCGCATTATATTAGACCACTTAAGCACCCAAACGACCCCACCTCAACTTAACCCCTTTATTATAACATTTAAGCTCATAAAATGCAAAAAAAAAAAAAAAAAAAAGCTGAAAAACAGAAGCAGGAACCCGACAGCTCCAAGGGAGAAAAAGGAAGAAATTTTGCTCACCAAGCCTCCAATCCAAGCCTTTCCAAGCCTTGAGCAACTAGTGTAGGGTGTTTGCAAGGTCCCTAGGTGCTCCTACGCGTAGTGGTAAGGGATTTCATGGCTTGTTTTTGCATTTCTAAATAGTTGTCAATTTCTTGATTTGTTGAAAATGTGATCAAATGCCATTGTAATTGTTATCTATGCTAATATACCATCTATATGAATGCTAGGGAACACATTTGAGCCGTTGTTTCGCTTTTTAAATGGTTAGAATTGTTAGTTTGATTTTTAGGGTGAATAGTGATGTTTTTCTAGGGTTTTGCGTAATTGCTCGAATTAGCTTGATTCAATGCTTCTAATAGGTGCCTTAGGTGTTAGTGAAGATAACCTAGTAGCCCCGTGCACTTGCATTGCCCTTAAATCGCCTAAAAATGAAAAATAGCCGACTTTAACTTGGGGCTTTCGGGGTTAATGCGAATCCGGGTGGATTCGGGCTTCAATTCTAGTATCCTTAGGCTACCTAGGTGCTATAGATGCCTTGATATCCCTTATTTGAAGCCCGGACAATATAGGTGTAGTTTAAAGCCAAAAGAGGGAAATTGGGGCTTTCGGGGTAAACGCGGGCATTTGATTGAATTAGAGGGTTGAGAGGGTACCTTGAGGGTTAGTTAGAAAGTTGGAAGAGTTTCCTTTGAAAATGAAATCATTAACTTTGGTTTGGAAGAGAAATAGTTCGAAAAACAAAGGGGTTTAGGTGCAATTTAAGTTGTCTCACACTTCTAAACCCATGTCAGGACTTCTTGAGTGTTTATATGTGATTTTAAATTGGTTTGGAGCTTTTGGTATGATTCTATGCTTATTTGGTATATGTTCATTTGTAAATTGCTTATTAGCTTCTATATTTGCTTCTATCCTAATTGCAACGAGGTCAACCTACTTTGTTGATCCTCATATGTGTTAATGCTTATATTATTGCTATTAACTTGTCATCGTTAAATGCATTGCATAGTGGTTGCGCAACCATAGTGTCAGGGGCGGATGTGTTGAATATCGGCTGGGCGGCAGAGGGCTTGCCGGTGGATATTCAAACTCCGTGCCCTATTCCCTCATTCGCCTGGTCCGGAGATTGCCAGGGGATGTTGGGTCGTAGGATTCGGGGTACATCCGGAGTACACCCACTGGAGTGATTGGGGTTATGCCGGCTTATCGTGATCGTGCTCGTGGTTCGTGGATCGTGATTGAAGACTTGTGAAGATTGGTGTATAGGGGATTGTTGAAACGTATCCTTTTTAATTGTGTGGTTATTTAAGTTATCGTTGTCTCTTAAATTGTCTAAGTGTTATTGTTGTATAATTGTATTATATGTTGCATTGCACGCCCCGGGACTATATCCCTCACTGGGCAACAGTGGTTGCTCATACCTTGATATCTGTTTCAGGAGACGCTGAGGGTGATCCCCAGCTTGTTGATTTAGTTGAGGAAGAAGAAGTTCAGATCGAACCTTTACCTTAGTTGCTGTGTCTGATAGCTTGAGGTGGTTAATGAATTTGCTGCTATGTGGAAGATTCATCTGATTACTTTATGTACTATTTTGTAGCCCAAGGGCTATGTATATGCTTATTGTATAAGTTGAAGACTAGTTGGTTGTGTTGTAGCTTTGAAAGCCTATGAACTGTAATAACTCATGATCTACTTCTATTCTCTTTGCTTGCTTGGGAGTGAATGACTTAAAGTAGAAATGTTTAATCTTTCAATTATGTTTAATTGATTTCCTAGGATGTCATGATTATAAAACTATGTTGATAATAAGTTCTCGCATGCTTGTGTGTGTTTTGGAACTATTGTGTACCATAAGGCTCGGATGGCCTTAGAACCTTGTTGTTTATTTAAGAAAAGCTTGTATTGTATTGTTAGGACTTTGTTTGAGTGAGTACAGGTTTTTAGAATGTCCACGGTACAGGGGAGACTCTGTCCGTGTGTCGGGTCCGGACTTAACCTTTAGCTTGGGGGTTGGGTCGGGGCGTGGCATTTAAGTGGTATCAGAGCTATAGATTGCATGAAGCCGGGTTAAATTTCTCGGTCTGTGGGTAGAGATTTGTTATGTGACTTTGTGAATACACGAGTCCTTGATTTTGATTGACCTAAGTGAAATTTGAATAAGGAATGAACATGCTAGCATGGAAATAGAATATCAAGAGTCTAGAATGTCAAGTATGATCTAGTGATTTATACTTACTTCAAGAATGTGGAATATTTATTTGAACTTCTATGTACTTGACTTTATGTGAATCTAATTGGACTTTTCTTCATGTGTTGCTTATAAATTGCATATATACATATATATATACCTGTCATAACACTTTGCATTCTAGCTATTCGAGATGGGGCCTCGCCGTCGTGCTGATAATCCGAATGTTGGTGGAGAACCCGAGGGGGTTCAGGGGCAAGAAGCTGAGGTGGCCGAAAATGCACCGCAGGTTCAAGAACCGAGCACTGCACAGATCTTGGCCACGATGGCCACAGCTATGAACACTATCGCCCAGTTTGTTACACAACAGGGTCAGCCAGGGGTCGTTGGAGGTAATCAGGCTGCGAGAGCCGGAGGTAGTGGCCCTACCGGAGGGAATCTGTATGATCGGTTTATACATCATGGGGCCTATACTTTCTTTGGGGAGCCGGACGATATGAAAGCTGAGATGTGGCTAAGGAAGTTCGAGAGAGTGGCAGCGATACTGGAGTGCCATGATGACAGGAAGATTACTTATGCTACTTTCCTTCTCGAGGGTGATGCTGAAGATTGGTGGAATACCATCAGTGAGAAATGGGGAGCTGAGGGAGGTCATCATTCGTGGGCCGATTTTGTCCGAGAATTTCGAGACAAGTATATATCGGTAGTTGCCCGCGAGAGGCGACAAACTGAGTTCATAAACTTGAAGCAGGGAAGTATGACGGTAGATCAATACGAGGCTACTTTTACCCGGCTTTCCCGTTATGCACCAGCTTTAATTCAGCCGGAGGACATGAAGATTCAGAGGTTCATCTTGGGTTTGAGGAGAGATATTATGCTGAACTTGTCTTCAAATGATTTTCCCAACTATGCTGCAGTAGTCCGAGCTGCCTCGAGATATGAGAAACGGAAAGCCGATGTGTTAGCCGAGACCAGTCAATCGAGTAAACGGTTTCAGTCTCAGAGTCAAGGGTACCAGGGGCAGGCTGTATCAGTTGGGCAGAGTTCACAGCCGAGGCAGACTCAGAGTTACACCGGGCCTACTCAGACTCAGGCACGACCAGTTCAGAGTCAGACTCAGAGTCAGTTCCGTCTAGCAGTTTCCCGTTCGCAGCAGGGTAGTTCAGCTACCTCTACTTACAGAGCTCCTTCGGGAGGCACTGTTGCAAGACGTCACCAGCAGTGCAGCTTCTGTCAGCGCCAGGGCCATACTGAGGATGTTTGTTGGAAGAAACATAACAAGTGTACAGGTTGCGGCAGTGATCAGCACAGGGTTAAAGACTGTCAGAAATTTAAGAACCCTAGGGGTCAGACATCAGCTCAGAACTCTCAGACCAGGGCACCAGCTGCAGCACCACCACCACGAGGACAGGCCCGTGTATTTGCTTTGGATGCTAAAGAGCTTCCGGATACTACCGCTGTGGTAGAAGGTATTTTTCTTCTTAATGATCAATCAGTTAAGGTTTTAATTGATTCCGGGGCTTCGCATTCTTTTATTACTCCTACTTGTGCACAAAATGCTAAATTGAAACATGATAAACTGTTGCATGAGATTGTGGTTTATACTCCTATGGGTCCGAAGTTTGTTACTAGATCTATTTGCAGAGCATGTAGTATATTTATTGAGGGACTTGTTTTTCCTGCTGATTTGATTATCCTGCCCTTCAATGACTTTGAAATTATATTGGGGATGGACTGGTTAAGTAAATATTATGCCCAGCTTGATTGTAGAAAGAATATTGTGTATCTAGAAATGCCTGACCAGCCTGTACTTAAAATAGTTGGTAGTAGAAAATCTACGGGAACTCCTATTATTTCTTCTATTAAGGCATCTAAATTATTGAGCAAGGGTTGTGAGGCTTATCTTGCATATTTGATTAATCAACCTGGGGATCAACTGAAATTGAATGATGTACCTATCGTGAGGGAGTTTCCGGGGGTCTTTCCTGAGGAATTACCTGGGTTACCACCTGATAGAGAGATAGAGTTCATGATTGATCTATTGCCGGGGACTTCACCTATCTCTAGGACTCCGTACAGAATGGCTCTACCTGAGTTGCAGGAATTGAAAGTTCAAATACAGGGCTTGCTTGAGAAGGGATTCATTCAGCCGAGTTCTTCACCGTGGGGTGCGCCAGTTCTCTTCGTTAAAAAGAAAGACGGATCTCTTCGCCTATGCATCGATTACCGGGGTCTTAATCAGGTAACCATCAAAAATAAATATCCTTTGCCTTTAATCGAAGAGTTATTTGATCAGTTGCAAGGCGCCAGGGTATTCTCTAAATTTGATCTGAGGCAGGGCTATTATCAACTGAGGATTAAGAAAGATGATGTTCCAAAAACTGCTTTCAGAACTCGATATGGCCATTATGAGTTTGTTGTCTTGCCGTTTGGTCTTACTAATGCTCCCGCCGCATTCATGGACTTAATGCAGAGGGTATTCCGTCCTTATCTGGACCAATTTGTGGTCATATTTATTGATGATATTCTTGTCTATTCTAAATCTGAGACGGAACATGAACAGCATCTCAGAATTGTGTTGCAGACTCTTCAGGAGCATCAGTTATTTGCAAAGTTTAGCAAATGCGAATTCTGGCTTAAGCAAGTTGCTTTTCTTGGCCATATTATCTCGCAGGATGGTATTTCTGTTGATCCAGCAAAGATTGAAGTTGTGTTATCTTGGAAACGGCCTGAAACTGTCATGGAGATTCGTAGCTTCCTTGGTTTAGCTAGGTATTATCGGAGGTTTGTCAAGGATTTCTCTAAGATTGCAGGGCCTTTAACTCAACTTACTCAGAAGAAAACCGTATTTGACTGGAATGATAAATGTGAGGCCAGCTTCCAGGAATTGAAGAAGAGATTGACTACAGCTCCTATTCTTGCTTTACCTGAGGGTTATGATAATCTGGTGATCTATAGTGATGCTTCGAAGGAAGGTCTGGGTTGTGTATTGATGCAGAATGGCAGGGTTATTGCTTATGCTTCCAGGAAACTAAAGCCTTATGAACTCAACTATCCGACTCATGATCTTGAGCTTGCAGCTATCATTCTTGCTTTAAAGAAATGGCGTCATTATCTCTGGGGCAACAAATTTGAAATCTTTACAGATCATAAGAGCTTGAAATATCTGTTTTCACAGAAAGAGTTGAACATGAGGCAGAGGCGTTGGCTGGAATTACTTGAGGACTATAACTGCACTATTAACTATCTTCCAGGTAAGGCCAATATTGTTGCTGATGCTTTGAGCCGAAAGGCTACTGTTGCTAGCTTGATTATCAAGAATTGGGAATTCATGGAAGAATTGTGCTTATGGAAGCCTAGTACTTCAAATTCTGGTATTCAATTTGCAAGTTTGCAGATTCAATCTCTGTTGTTATCCAGGATTCGAGAAGCTCAACAGGCTGATCTTCAATTGTTGAAAGTCTTAGAGAATTCTAAAGGGGAAGAGTCGGATTTCAAACTGCATGACGATGGTATTCTTAAATTCAAGGGTAGAATCTGTATTCCGAATGATCCAACTCTAAAGAAGGATATTCTTGCTGAGGCACACAGTTCTCGATATACTATCCATCCAGGCAGTACTAAAATGTATAGAGATTTGAAGCAGAACTTTTGGTGGAATAATATGAAGAGAGAAATTGCTGACTATGTTGCCCGATGCCTTACTTGTCAGAAAGTTAAAGCAGAACATCAGAGACCTGCAGGGTTGTTGCAACCTTTGGCTATTCCTGTTTGGAAATGGGATCATATTACTATGGATTTCGTATCAGATTTACCGAGGTCTTCGAGGGGTAATGACTCAGTCTGGGTTATTGTGGATAGACTGACCAAGACTTCTCATTTTATTGCTAAAAAGAAGTCTGATTCTCTTGATAAACTGGTAGAGTTGTATATTGAGAATGTTGTCCGACTACATGGAATTCCAAAGAGTATCGTGTCAGATAGAGATCCCAGATTCACATCTCAGTTCTGGCAGAAGATTCAGAAAGCTTTGGGCACGAATTTGAATTTCAGTACAGCTTATCATCCCCAGACAGATGGTCAATCCGAGAGAACTATCTTGATCCTTGAGGATATGTTACGGGCTTGCATTCTGGACTTCGGTAAGAGTTGGGAGAAGCATTTGCCACTAGCAGAGTTCGCCTACAACAATAGTTATCAAGCTACTATTGGTATGGCACCTTATGAGGCACTTTATGGGCGTAAATGTCGGTCTCCTCTCTACTGGGATGATGTTGGTGAAATGAAGACTATCGACCCTACTCTCTTACCTGAAATGAACAAAATGATTGATCAGGTGCAGCTTATCAGAAAAAGAATGCTTACAGCACAGAGCCGGCAAAAGAGTTATGCAGATAGACGACGTCGTGATCTGAAATTTGCTGTGGGGGATCGGGTATTTCTGAAAATTTCTCCTCGCAAGGGTTTGATTCGGCATGGTAAAGGAGGTAAACTCAGTCCTCGATATGTGGGACCATTTGAGATAACTGAAACTGTTGGTGATTTGGCCTACCGTCTAGCTTTACCTCCCAGTCTGGGCAGAATTCATGACGTATTCCATGTTTTCATGCTTCGGAAGTATCAGCCAGATCCCTCTCACGTACTTGAGCCGAAACCGCTAGAGATCAGTGAAACTTTGACCTACACAGAGAATCCTCTTCGAATTGTTGATCAGAAAGTTCAGGAGCTGAGGACTAAAAGCATTCCGATGGTTAAAGTTCTGTGGGATCATCACGGAGTAGAGGATGCGACATGGGAAAGAGAGGATCAGATGCGGGAACGGTATCCAGAGTTATTCGCCGAATCATGTAAGAATTGCGTGGACGCAATTAGTTTAAGGGGGAGAGGATGTGACGCCCGAGATTTAGCCATGCATTTAATTACTGTTGCATCTTTGTTTGCGCATTTCCTTCTGTGCATTATTGACTGCCTTCTTGAATTACTATTCATTCCGTTTTTAAACTGCCTTCTATTAGTTAATTAGCATTTTTATTAAATCATATTAATTGTAAAAGTAGTGGGAAAAATGTGCATTTGAGCTAAAGGCGTTAGGAGGGCTCGTTTAGAAAATAATTTTAGTAGTCAAGTGAATAGTGTTGCGTAATAACTTTATAGATTTAATTAGTTAACCAATGTGTCACCCCTTAGGCTCGCTTTTAAAGCTTACTACGCGCATTATATTAGACCACTTAAGCACCCAAATGACCCCACCTCAACTTAACCCCTTTATTATAACATTTAAGCTCATAAAATGCAAAAGAAAAAAAAAATAAAAAGCTGAAAAACAGAAGCAGGAACCCGACAGCTCCAAGGGAGAAAAAGGAAGAAATTTTGCTCACCAAGCCTCCAATCCAAGCCTTTCCAAGCCTTGAGCAACTAGTGTAGGGTGTTTGCAAGGTCCCTAGGTGCTCCTACGCGTAGTGGTGAGGGATTTCATGGCTTGTTTTTGCATTTCTAAATAGTTGTCAATTTCTTGATTTGTTGAAAATGTGATCAAATGCCATTTGTAATTGTTATCTATGCTAATATACCATCTATATGAATGCTAGGGAACACATTTGAGCCGTTGTTTTGCTTTTTAAACGGTTAGAATCGTTAGTTTGATTTTTAGGGTGAATAGTGACGTTTTTCTAGGGTTTTGCGTAATTGCTCGAATTAGCTTGATTCAATGCTTCTAATAGGTGCCTTAGGTGTTAGTGAAGATAACCTAGTAGCCCCGTGCACTTGCATTGCCCTTAAATCGCCTAAAAATGAAAAATAGCCGACTTTAACTTGGGACTTTCGGGGTTAATGCGAATCCGGGTGGATTCGGGCTTCAATTCTAGTATCCTTAGGCTACCTAGGTGCTATAGATGCCTTGATATCCCTTATTTGAAGCCCGGACAATATAGGTGTAGTTTAAAGCCAAAAGAGGGAAATTGGGGCTTTCGGGGTAAACGCGGGCATTTGATTGAATTAGAGGGTTGAGAGGGTACCTTGAGGGTTAGTTAGAAAGTTGGAAGAGTTTCCTTTGAAAATGAAATCATTAACTTTGGTTTGGAAGAGAAATAGTTCGAAAAACAAAGGGGTTTAGGTGCAATTTAAGTTGTCTCACACTTCTAAACCCATGCCAGGACTTCTTGAGTGTTTATATGTGATTTTAAATTGGTTTGGAGCTTTTGGTATGATTCTATGCTTATTTGGTATATGTTCATTTGTAAACTGCTTATTAGCTTCTATATTTGCTTCTATCCTAATTGCAACGAGGTCAACCTACTTTGTTGATCCTCATATGTTTTAATGCTTATATTATTGCTATTAACTTGTCATCGTTAAGTGCATTGCATAGTGGTTGCGCAACCATAGTGTCAGGGGCGGATGTGTTGAATATCGGCTGGGCGGCAGAGGGCTTGCCGGTGGATATTCAAACTCCGTGCCCTATTCCCTCATTCGCCTGGTCCGGAGATTGCCAGGGGATGTTGGGTCGTAGGATTCGGGGTACATCCGGAGTACACCCACTGGAGTGATTGGGGTTATGCCGGCTTATCGTGATCGTGCTCGTGGTTCGTGGATCGTGATTGAAGACTTGTGAAGATTGGTGTATAGGGATTGTTGAAACGTATCCTTTTTAATTGTGTGGTTATTTAAGTTATCGTTGTCTCTTAAATTGTCTAAGTGTTATTGTTGTATAATTGTATTATATGTTGCATTGCACGCCCCGGGACTATATCCCTCACTGGGCAACAGTGGTTGCTCATACCTCGATATCTGTTTCAGGAGACGCTGAGGGTGATCCCCAGCTTGTTGATTTAGTTGAGGAAGAAGAAGTTCAGATCGAGCCTTTACCTTAGTTGCTGTGTCTGATAGCTTGAGGTGGTTAATGAATTTGCTGCTATGTGGAAGATTCATCTGATTACTTTATGTACTATTTTGTAGCCCAAGGGCTATGTATATGCTTATTGTATAAGTTGAAGACTAGTTGGTTGTGTTGTAGCTTTGAAAGCCTATGAACTGTAATAACTCATGATCTACTTCTATTCTCTTTGCTTGCTTGGGAGTGAATGACTTAAAGTAGAAATGTTTAATCTTTCAATTATGTTTAATTGATTTCCTAGGATGTCATGATTATAAAACTATGTTGATAATAAGTTCTCGCATGCTTGTGTGTGTTTTGGAACTATTGTGTACCATAAGGCTCGGATGGCCTTAGAACCTTGTTGTTTATTTAAGAAAAGCTTGTATTGTATTGTTAGGACTTTGTTTGAGTGAGTACAGGTTTTTAGAATGTCCACGGTACAGGGGAGACTCTGTCCGTGTGTCGGGTCCGGACTTAACCTTTAGCTTGGGGGTTGGGTCGGGGCGTGACAGGTTTGGCTAGGTAACATAATGGAAATGTATCAGACTGCAAATCCTGGAATGACTGTTCGACCCCGTCTTTGGCCTCAAGGAGTGGTGAGCAGCATGGAACTTTAATCAATCAAATGACATAGTATTAGGGTAAGGGGGCTTTTCTTTGTTAGAAATCCACAAACAGCATTCTAGAACTTCCAAACCAATGAAATGCAAGATGAGAAGGAGCTTTTTACATTACACTTCAATAGAATGAATTCGGTAAGGGTAGAATATGCCCTATGGTCGATCGAGGGTCCTATGCCACTTGAACTCAAATCTATCTGACCCTCAATCCATCTTTGTCCAGCCATCTCATAACCAAAATTTAGACCAATCTTAGGGTTGACACAACCGAATTGGTTGAGGAAAAGGAAACCCCAGTGACCAAGTGCTTTTGCCCCCAAAAGCGGAGACCGAAGAACTGCCAAGTTGTCGACGACACATCTAAAGAGGAGGCGGGCGCCCTCTAAGTTTACCACCCTACCCACTAATGGACTATGAGGGGGTAGGTAAGCGGGAACCTACCGAAAACCCGAACCGTTTAACTGACCCTTAAATAGTAGCCCTACGTTCGGATCTGACAATACCATACCATAATCAAAAGGTACAACGGCTCGAGCAACTAGACTTCACATAAATGTAACCACTTGAGCCATTATAAAATGGGATAAATTAGCACTACTTGGTAAAATAGGTTCTTTTAGAATAAATTTCAAAACATCTACTAGAGATTGTAACAACCCAAATGATCCCACTACATCAGGACCCTTTCGACGTTGCACAAAATCTATTACTTTACGTTCAACTAGAACTAAAAATGCTACTCCTAGTAGAAGTGGTAGAATTATTCCCAGTATTTCAACTAGAATAGCTATGTACATTTTTGATTTTCTATTCACTCATGATCTGGCCTGGTTGACCCGATCATGATATTTCACTTATGATCTGGCCTGGTTGACCCAATCATGATATTGAAGGATGGGACCTTTTCTTGAAAGACTCCGGATCCCGATAAGAGTTGAAGATGGTGCAACATCGAATCCTGCTACGTTACTTCGAATGGAATCTTAGCCCGCCTCACTTGGTTTCGTTCTTCTTCTGTACCGTCCCTTGAATAAAGACACCCGAGCGCTCATTCCTTCGTTCATGCTCATAATGAGAAATCATCATATGATAAATATGAAACAAACCAAAGAAATAATTTTTGTACCAACATACTTTCCCCAAGAAATCCCTAGGAATGGGGTTTTCAGGGCAACCCTGCAGAACGCTTCTCCGCGAACGATACAGCCACCCCAGTACTTTTAGCCTATCGGCCACTCTAGGATAAACGAAAGACAGGAGTTGAAGAATCATTTGCTTTGCTTTCTTCTTTGATTGCTTTACTCCCCAACAAAAATAAGGAAATCACCAGTTGACTTGGTCCAACCAAGAAAGACATGGGATTTTTTGGGCATAAAGAAAAGATTGGCTGCTTTTAAAGCTCTCTTTCTTCTCTTATATAAATAGTTAAGATCCACTCCTAAAAGCAGCTATGATCTTATATACGATACTAGCATCCAAGGAATTCTCGGACAAGATGGTCGTATAAAGATAGGTTGCAATGAATAGTAAATAGGTCGGAAGGCTAAAAGAGTGAGTAAGGCTACATTTGACTCTATCTCGGTTCCCCCTTCCGCAATAAAAGTGGTCCTAGATGCCTGTTGGGATTTGTGTTAAAAAATTTTTGCTTTATTTCAGAGATACAACCCGTCAGTCTCAACCATCCCTCTACTTCAAGGGATACGTTGGGACCCAACTTGGAGGGCCATAGCATTGAAGATGAAGCCCATCCAGTTGAACAACCGGAGGGGGGGTCGGGGAGACCGATCTTTCTTCCGGGCATTCCCATTCGAGGTAAATTCTTGGTTCCAATTGGTCCAAGAGAGAGAGGGCCTCGATCGGAAAGGCCTTCGCTCTATTAGGGGTGTTTGTTGTGGCTCCCCAAGATCAGGTATTGTTTTGACCAGAATAATGAAATGTTATCAGTCGGAGACTGTGAGCACTTCGCTTCTAAAGTGGGTTTAGACAATCCTCTTCCTGAATTTGATCCAGTTACGCCCTATCTGGGTTGATTAGGTCAGTCAATAGAGGGTAGGGGGAAGAGGAGGATATTCGCCATACGAAACTGGGTGAATCAGAGGTTGTTACACCCCCTTCCTAAATGGTTGATAGAAGTTTTCCGTCAATTACCTATGGACGGTACATTCAACCAAACAGCACCTTTGAGCCGCCTAGTTGGTGCCAAGAGCACATACTCGGTGGATTTAAAGTCAACGATTGATCGCTATCCCTTCTTCATCCAGTATGCAGTCTTAAACAATTGCTTTGGTCCAACTTTTGCCCAAGGAGTGTCTTTTTCATTGACAGGACATCCATTCCTAGTGGACTGGTACGGATACCCGATTTACTAGTGTGGTTCTCCATGGGTCAACCGTTGAGGTATTCCTCTTCTTGGCCTTTGTTTTTGTTAACCTTGAATGCTTTGATATGGTTAGCGGTAGACAAGGTGTACCCTCAGCAAATCTTTGACAGTTACGCGGTACTTGGTGACGACATTGTCATCGCCGACAAGCACGTAGCCTCTGTCTACCTGGAGACCATTTCCCGCTATGACATTCCTGTTTTGAAACAGAAGTCTTTAGTGTCAGATAGGTGGAGCCAGTAGGCGTAGTATTAGTACTTTCCCACATCGGCAGTCTCCTAGAATTTCTAGGTTGCTGAATAAGTTCCAGAAACGTTCCATGCCTTTTGGATTTATGGTTGGGACGTGGTAGGCCATTTAATTCGTACCTCAAGGACGCTTTACTTTAATAGACTATCTCCGCAAGGAGACAGCCCCTGACGAGCTCAAGTTATTCCCTGACGAAGTAGTAGTTTGGGATTCAACGCGAGATTTCTTAGAGTGGACTGCCCCGAGGTCATGGGTTCGACAATGGCTCGCATACTTGAGGTGGTATCACCTGATGGTATGGTCGCCTAAGGTATCCATCCAAGATTTCTTTAACGCTCCGGTTGTGAACCGTCATTGAAAGTCTGAGACGACTGATCCAACATTAGTTCATTTCGGGCTTTTATGATGTGTTTATGATCATTTAGCGGAATGGGGTCTTTTCTACAAGGTTCGTATCCTTGAGTTGTCACCCATGTCCGGTAACAAATATGTGGTGATGGGTGGAGTCACAGGAAAGGACTTCACGTTATTAGCATTTTGGGTTGACCAACCCAATGCTAGGAAATGGGTGATCACTCTCCGACCTTTGAAGGGTCCGCCCCCTTCGTCCGTCGGCCATAAGAATGACGGCGTCTACGGTCGTCAATTCTACTTGGGCTTCCAACGTTGAAATCGGAAGACCTGTGCCCATGATTCTGAGTACCATTAGGTACGAAAGGAATCTGGGCATCGCTCTGAAGAGGGAGGGGATTAGATAAGAAAGAAAGGTCGAACTTTGTTTACAAAGCGTATATTATCCCCGAAAGCAACGTTCGACTCGCATGTTAAAAGAATATAGCTGAAGTAGCATGATTGGAGAGAGCTTCTTAGCGCTTAAGCTATATGCTTAACTTACCCATACGCTACGACCTTTATTTTCTTTTGCAATTTCTAGTTATAGGGAAAGATCACTCCTGAAAGAAATCTGTATCGTATATACCACTACCACCAAAAGGGGGAAGGTAAAGAAACTTCTTGCTATTTAAAATCTCCATACTTTTCTAACTAAAAAAATGTAAAATAACATTGGCTTTTTCCTCCAACTAGAAGGGGATCTTGTTCACGGCCGATTCAAGATCCTCAAATGTGGCTTCGGCTTCAACTATTTCATTCGTTTTTTTTTTCTTTTGATTGGTAAGTAGCCCTTTTCGGGTTAGTTGAAAGACCAAGAATGGCCTCTTTGAAAGAAGATGATAGACATGCTGGGAAGGAAAAGGAAGAAGATATAGCCTAAGTAGGTACAACAAAAGGTACTATTATAGGCGCAATATGCGATTGGAAGCTCTTCTTTGGCAGGTTTCATGATTTGCTAATCCGATCTTATGAGTTGGCTTATCTTAGGCCACCGACTAAGACGATGGCTTGAAACCCGGATAGAAATAAGACCAATCTTGAAACTGGGTCGAGCATCTTCAAACCTTAGAAGCAACAAATCGCAGGGCGTAAGCTGTTGAATAAGCTGTGGGTCTTGAGGCAAATGTGGCATCTTCTGAACCACCGTAGTTAGGGAGAAAAAAGCTCATCTTTTTTCAATGCAACCAGTGGGCTCTTAGTACGCTAATGCTACTACCTACCCAGTAAGAGGATGTTTTTAGGTTTATGTCGTCAAAAGAAAGGGCTTCCCTATCAGCACATAATTTAAATTAAATAAGAGAGGTTTGAAGATTTCATCAAGAAAAGAAAAAAACCGCATTGAGTGGGGCCTGCCCTAAAATAGCCCTTACAAAGCTTCTCTATCAAGAGCTGCTAGTTGGTAGTTGAGGAGTAATAGGTTCCGCATAAGCTACATTTCGTGGGGGAGGCACCTATCCAGTACTTCCGAACTCATCTTTCATCTACAAACATTGTGTCACGCCCCGACCCGACCCTGAAAAGCCAAGCCCGGACCCGACACACGGACAGAGTCTCCCCTATACCGTGGACATTCCGAAACCCTACATTCAATATAATATTCAAGAACCCACAACATTCATTTGAAACAAGCCAACATTCTTTTAGAAAACATACATCTTTTCATTAACAACTTTGCAACCCAAAAAATGATATGCATACTACACAATTATTTATGCCACTAAACAATTAACCATTAGCATGCATTTCCTTACTAGTCACATGAGTATATATTTACAACATTACAACCTTTAATCCTTTACAACATAAGACCATCTAGGCCTCAAAATAGATACTACATACAAGGCTACAAGCCTCAAAATAAAGCGACAACCAAGCATTAAACACATCAAGCATGGCTCGCACAAAAGTCTGGCAACCAACCACCAGCAAAGCAAAGAAGTGCTATCACGAAAACACCTCCACCTGTTCCTCCTCCTCTATTACCTCAGTAGGGTCTGCTTCAACTACTCCTGTAAAAATATAGCATAGAAAGGAATGAGCAAAACTATTGCTCAGCGAGGGCAATTGGTCTCAAGGACGGAGATGAGAGGAGTATGCAATGCAATTAGTCAAGCAATTCATACATATATCATAAGAGATACAACGAAGCCATCAATAAAGCAAGGCAAGCATTAAAACTATAAACACTCATTCAAAGGATACGGTACTCTTTTCACGAGCAACTTCCAATCACGAATTCGATGACGACGCGCCGGCCCAAACCACCTTATAACACCAGTTTGGAACACCCCGAAAGTATCCATCAATCTACGACCCAAATCTCCCTAGGAGGCAACCCAAGTGAGAAGAGGGAATAGCCACGGAGCTAGAGCAACCAACACTGGTAACCCGAGGCTACCCAGAGAGGCCCATCACTCACGCGCGGGACACTATGCAATGTAAGACTCGATACAAGGCGATAAACGAGCAATAAAGCCACACGTGGAAGAATAACAAAGTAGGTTACTCTCGCACGCAATAGTAACAGTTGATAAGCATTTCAATCAAAATCAATTCAAACAAGTATATCAAGCAACCCTGAGCATTCTATAGGCATAATATCAAGAAAACAGGCAAAATCACAAATCGGCCCTAACTATCAAAACACTACCATTTCCAAACGAGCCACGAGTTCTGGAAACCGACTTCGCCAATCCTTCTAGGTCACCATAAGGCACGTCTAAAGACCCCGAAACCCTACCTAACCCTAGAATTCACGCAAAGTCCCGATTTCCCCCTTTGCTCGTTTGAACTACAACTATATCAACCAAACACCCAACCAACGCCATAATCGCACCAAAAGTGCTTCCATGGCCTCCCGAAACAATGCCAACACACAAAATGAGAAAACGCCAAACTCGACCTAAACGACCCCAACTTTTACTAAGGCATATTTCTCATTTTTTCCATTACGCAACCCAAACAAACCATGCATTTAGGCATTCTAGCATACCTAGCACATTTCTACATCAACAGATAGCATAATAGCGCAACTTCATCGTTTCAAGGGTTTACTATTCACAAAACACTATTCAATTGACATTTTAAATTGCAATCTCAACATTTAACCGCAGAAAATGTTAAAAAGCTATAAATACACGTTCTACAATTGCCAAGGAACATTCTAGAAGTATCAAAACGCTTTAAACAACAATCTACGGATAAATCTCAAAAATCACAAAGTTGACATACATAACATTTAAATGCGCAAATAACGTGATTCCCTCACCTTAGGCACTCCTAGTCGCTAGGAAAACAATGCTGGACACCTCGGAAATCACCCCGCATGAGCTCACGCGAAGATTTGAATTTTTGAAGGTTGAAATTTTTTTTTTCTTTCCCTCTTGTTTCGGCCAGCTCCCTCACTGATTTCAGCTTTTATTTCTTTTCATTTTGCTTTGTTTTAACTATTTAAGATGACTACTTGGTCAAAGGGTCAAAGCCCTTGGTCAAATAACTTAAAATTGGGTCAAATGGCCTTATTTTGTGCATTTTAAAGCCATATTAACTAAGGAAAAATTAATTATAGCTAACAACAATTAAAATATAAAATTTAAGTCATCTAAATACTAGTTTCACTATTTGCTGAGGACTAGAAACCATTCTCTACCTATTGCTCTCGATATGCAATGCACGTTGCGACAGCAAAGAAGTAACAATTAAATCTCAAAGAATCTAAGAAAATATAATTTTCAAAATAATAAACAAGAAATTTTCACATTCCGGGCTCGGGTATTACACATTGGGTCGCTAAAGCCAATAGTTCGGTGCCCGAGCAACAGCCACTCATCTTTGGTTGCAGCTTCGGCCGAAGCCTATGCTTTTAGTTCAATTCCATTCCTTGGTTCTCTGGTTGATTGCCCAGCCCACGTCACACCTTAAAAAGCTTTGGAACGACAGTTTCACTTACTTCTCACGGACATTGGACCTTCTTCAACCTGGCCTATGAACTTTAGCAAATAGTCTATTGGATAGAACGAGGAATTATTTGCTAATTGAGGGCTTCACTTCCTTGCTCTGGTTCAAGACTAGCGCGGTATCTTCCTCATTATCATTACCACGCTAGCTTGAATAGTCTCAGAGCTTGGCTACGATTGCCTCAAAGGAATGCAGAGTTGTCTTATAGTAGCGAGCACTATCCTTATGAACCTTAAACCAGAGGACATAAAGAAAGCAAAAGGAGAAGAAAGAGAAGGGACTAATAGATGTTATCCTACTACCAGTGACTAGAAGGAAGGGAGCCAAGTCACTAACTAGAGGAAGGGTCTACGATTGCCAGGTCGTGTTAACCTATAAAGAACTTTTATAATAGCTTACACTCCTCAGAAATTACTGAAAGACTGGCCTACGACCCCTCATAGAAAAAAAGGGTCTCTACTTAAAGGAATTTTAGATAAGTCTTTGGGCGTACTTTGAGGAGGGCTGACAACTCCTTCTTTCTATTCTATAGAAGTGCCAATAGCCAATAAAATCAAATCTTACTATTAAAATAGAGGGATTCTTAGTCTAGTCTAGCTTGTAGTTTCAAAGGATTAAATTAAGAGAATCAGCGATCTATGCCTGACGAGCGTCAACCACCTCTTTAAGGTCTTCAGTAGTTAGGGGGTGCAGAGCCACTATTATCTCATCTTAGCGAGTCTGGTACCCACTCCTCTTATTGGCTAGAGATGTACACAGTAGTCGAAGTAGCGTATAATAAGCGTCGATCGCGATATGACTCGGATAGATTGAGTCAAGTAATGGCATCCACTGATAGCTTACTTTAACTGGCATGACATTTAAAGAAGGAAACGTCTAGACCTGAAGAATCCCTTAATCTTCCAGTCTAGGCATATTATCTAAGCGACTCTCCTAGTGTTTAGTAGGCCAAGTGTATTTTCTTTTTGTTAATCTATCGGTTTTACGACCGGTTTCTTATTATCCTTCGGTTGTAGCGACTGAATCTTGCTTTCGGTAAAACACCATTGATTGGTCTATTGGCAAAGAAAACCAGGGAATTAAAGATTTTGTTCTGTCCTCTGGAAATTTATTATGCTGTCACTACTGCTTTTCAATTTGAATTGCATCAAAGCTCTCGTTCAAACTTCATCTATGAGAATTCTAAACAAGAACTCGAGACTTGAAATGAATCCAAGTGGAGGTTGCGTAAGGAATAGCACGCAAAAGATAGCATGGAAAGACAAAGACATGATTTCTTAATAAAAAGCGGTAGATGAGTGGTAATGGCTGGGGAAGGGGGCAAGTACATTCTTCCTTTTGTTCTCAGTTCGTGGGAATTGCTTCCATCACTAACCAGTTCAACTCGGCTAGTGGGCTTTTGTGTTCGAACCTCGAATCCGGACTTGTTCGACAAGACCGGATTCATCAACAAACCTAGGTCCAATATTTGCTTGTACTAGCTAGCCATCAACAGACGGACATCCTTTCACCGCAGTCTTCCCCTATTTGGCATGGCCTTTTCTCCGTTAGGCTCCTTTAAGGGCGGGTATGAGAAGGGTCCCCTCTTCCTTGTCAAAGCTTGGTTATCTGTGAATGAGAACTCGTTTTGCTTGTTGGCTAATAGCTCCATGCTTGGTTAGCTCGAAAGCAAGTTTTTACTCTTTGATCGTCAAGAAATAAAGGTATGATTACCTGAGGTGAGGTTGACCTTCTTTCTGCCTTAGAAAAGGTATAGTTTAGGTCATGTACGAATGCAGAAATGGGACAAGGAGAAGTGCTAGTCCACTAACAACTGAACCCCTCAAGCGAATAAGTAGTGAAGCCTTACCCAGATCGAGATGAGAAATAAAGGGCAATTCTCAAGCTAGACCCACACAAATGTTTAATCGAAAGCTCCGTCATCCTTCCCCATACCAGATTGAAAACAAGAACCTTGAGTCGTCTATTGATTGAGGAACCGTACCTGTCACGTTGAACCATGTCTGTCAACAATGAAAGATAGCCCTAAATTGAGGGCCCCGAAGATAGGATTTCTCAACTGTCGATCGACGTGACAATCATGCCTACTTGACAAATCCTTTTTCAGTCTCCTAATAATCGAAAAAGGATTTATTGGTGACACGAAAGTTATGCTCGACGCTCTTTTTCCTATTGCATTGCGCTAAGTGGTATTTCCCTTGCTGGATGGATGACTACTATGGACAAAGATGACGATTACTCCCAGTCTCTGGTCAATCCATGCTGATGCTAGAATAGCTTTTCTCCCCGCCCATACCTAGGAAGAGAATGTACAACCTCTGCTGTACCCTATCCTCCACTTTAGTTTAATTCTTTAGTTCTAGAATCACAAACATTAGCTAATGATACCATAGACTTTCTGGTTATGTCATACTTTATTCTATGTACTCTTACTGACCTTCCCTTCAAGCAGACTAAGAAGAAGCCCACGTAGCGGTAGCAGCTACGACTTCTTCCTTCTGGGCTTACTTGCCAAGTACAATAGCAACAGATTCTGTACCAACCAACCCTATTCTATTTAAGCGAGTGTTCTCTCTCTGTTCTAGCTTTCTAAATAAGTCAGATCGGTGCCTTTTCTCCGAGAAGACTCCTCAATCAGTTAACTGGGTATGAGAAGGCCTCCCTTCTAGTCTATAGTAGCCCTTCTTCCTCTAACCCTAAGTTCCAGTGAGACCAGCCGAGCCAAGCGAGTCCAATAACAACTTCGTCAATAGCAGAGGATATCCCTCTTATAGCTAAATTTGAGGATGGCACTTGCACTTGGGTTGGGAGCTTTCCCTTCTCTATGGCTAATTTCTCGCTGGCTGATCGCCTTTCACCTGGTTCTATTAAGAAACAAATTTCCCGTTGTAAGCTTCTAATTCTGACAACAGCTAAATCTAGGACACTGCATAAGGGCATAAGCGAGTAAGCAAGCTATATTCATTCAACAGATTTGTGGTTGAGTGAATAATATGCTCTGGGTCGGGAATCTTTGCTCTTCTCTTTTGCATTTCCGCTGCCTGCGTTCTTCTTCGTGTCCATCCGTATCGCAAAGTTGGTCGACGCCAGCTGTAATGGTTGAAAATAGGGGGCCAACCTTCACCCCCTAATAAAGTTTTTTTCGATAAAACAAACGATTCGTTCCGACAACTTCGGACCAGATTAACCCCCTTTCATTAGCCGATCTTACAAGATCGATCGGGCGGACTGGTTGGGAAGGGGTGATTAGCAGAACAAACCATTGCTGAGAGAGATTCTACTATTTGGTCAGGACGAATGAGTGGCTGTGAAGCATTCTCTGGAGGAAATTGACCCTTCCCCGAGTCAGTCCAGTCAGAAAGGGGAAGGCCCGCTGTCTAGACTGCATTTTGGGAGTTTGAACACCATCCCATTTCAACAAAAAATACAAGCCTATCAAAGATATCTAACCTCCCTTCCTGTTTTGTCTTTTTTTTTTTTTTTTTTTAATTGTGATAGGATGCGAACGGTCTTTTGAATGTGGTGACATGTGAATAACTTATACATTTGAGTTTGTGTGGAACAAAGGCGCATAACCGTCTTCATCTGACGAAGCTCCTTCGTCTGGGTTATCAAAATTCTGCGTTATTTCTCGCTTGAGCCAGGCCTTGTTTTGTTCTTCATCCTGCACACCAGCAAAGCAGTTGTCAGGACTCAAGGATGTTCCTATCAGAGTTAGGATTAATTGTTGGATGTCACCAGCAGGTACATCCAATCCTGACCTTGGTTCAGTTTCCATACGACTAACATCACCTTCAATAACATGTATCTCAAATTAGTCTAAGTCATACAAAGATAGCTCCGTTCATTCTAAGTCTCTATACGAAGATGAAAAGTAGAAAGATTGACTCATGCCACTTAACACTTCATCAGGAACAACCTCTGTCTCCTTTCTTTTAGACGAGTCTTTGACTACTGAGTCTACTCCTATCAAAAAACAATATTATTATAAGATAATCTTTAAACAAATTATTATTTTTTTTAAATTCAAACTTTCTCACTACTGATCGCCTTCTCCTTTGCTGAACTAGACCTGATTTGAATACCGGTTTTATGACCTCCTCTCCTGGGACCTGGGACCTGCTTCATCAAATTCAGTAACGGGAGCCCGAGAGGGTTAAACAGAATCAAAGGTGTCATAAGCATTGGAAGTTTCATTCCTGACAATCTCATGCTGATCCGTTGATCTTGGAAAGCCAACTGGAGTTTGAACCTCAGTTGTATTCCGAGTTTTCTCTCTCTCTTTTTCTTCGGCATTTACACCCCCTATTTGAATAAGGCTGGAAAGTATCTTCCAACATAAAAAATTGATTCCACCCCGGTCGACCATCTACCTTCCTCTCTTTATTAGTCGAGTTACTTCATAACTTTTCCTGTTCTTGACAAGCTAGTGATTCCATTGCTACCCACCCAGAGTCAACTATTGATCTGTCGCCCGAGCTCGTTGGCCTTTCGTCCTTGCCTGAGGTACATTGTTTTTATTTGTGACACCCATATGCTTTAATCTCAGCATAGTACTTTTCTTACCATTGTTCATTCTTCTTTGAAGCCGCAAAATGATAGTGAGGTCTTCAAGCCTCAGTGGCAGCAGGCCCATATCTGAGGAATTTCCAGTCTTGTAGAAGACGCCGTTCATTACCATATTAGGTGGAGAGGGGTTCCAAACCTCTTACTGATGGAAAGACCACTATTGAGGGAAATTTAGACTCACTCTTGGCATTGATCTGAGAAGACTTTTGCCCCACTGGAAAAGGTTACTTTTGTACAGGCTCTGATTGCAGTTGCCACAACGAGAAAGTAATTTTCGTTCGTCTGAGATATGGGGCATTTTTTTCTGAATGGAAAAGTACATGAGGTCCATGAAGCCTTTGCCAGGGCGATCAGTTTCTTCACTTCTAGTTAGTCGACTCAAGAAGGCCTTGTATGGACTAAAACAAGCAAACTATGGCTCGGCAAACTAGTGCAATCTAAAGAAGATATAGTCAAAATCTAATGGATAGAATCTATTCGTGGAATTAGAAGAGGGGCTATATAATTAACGAAAGTCATTCGTAGCGGTGCCACACTATTTCAATCAAATACTGCTGGCAGACCCTGGTAATTCTTATCATCTAATTGGCACATCTGCCCTTTGTACCTCTCCATATGTATGTGTTTTAGCCCTAAAACCATTACATAATTTCTTATAGAAAAAGAAAGAAAAAAGATTCGTCTTGCTTATGTCCTTCTTTGGTTTGTAGTGCGTGCGTCATGCTTCTGACCTAACCATTCTTTCTTTCACCAAAGATGCTGTTCCCCAAGTTCACCTTTTTCGGGAAAGCTGTTTGAGTGTTACGGGAATAAAGGAGAAGAATGCGCTAAGATAAGATAAGAAAAGATAGTGCCCCTCTTTACCAAGATAAAGCTCGTTGCTAGGGTAGATCGAATCTTAACTAACTAGAAGCGATTATTAAACAAAAATGAGAGCGCAAGATTTCGAATATGAATGCGTCAAAGTCAAAGAAGTGAATAAAAAATCTCTTTCATTCATTCTTGAAAATTAGAATGATGAAAGAAAGACTCTAAAAAAAAGAGGTTAAACCAAATATATCAAGCAAAGCCTGGTTATGCCCCTAATGAATAGAAAATCAAAAAAGATATTTGATTTGATTTGAAAGCTGCATTCTCCCTTAACTCGATCTGTAATTGAATTGTGGAACTCTCTCCTAGAGCTGCGGAACTAACGACTCTATTAGAAAGTCGAATTAGCAACTTTTACACGAATTTTCAAGTGGATGAGATCGGTCGAGTTGTAACACCCCAATCCCTCTCGAGACCGGGAGTTCTATCAATCAATCTAATCACAACCCAATTCCAAACCCGTGCATAAAATTTTTAGGGAAAGACGGACGGAGTCTCCCCTGTTTCTAGGCAACATGTAAAACCTGTAATGGCATATAAGTGGACCAGCACCATGTTCAACCATACAAACACCTCAAGGCCATCCGAGCCTCGGTTCTCAACAATTGAACATAATAATATACATATTTCCAAGTACCCAAACTATTCTAACTCTTTTCCTTTAGACAATTACATATATGCAATGAAGTTAAACTATACTAACTGAATACATAAACTAGCTTATGATTCCACTTCAATAATCTAGTAAAACTTAAATTACATTCCTTTTAACATTAAATACATACAACGCATGAAACATACATCTTTGCATCTTTGACAACTCAAGCCACATAGCACCCAAGACAACTCTTCAAGCACGAACTTTCACACAGTCACGAACTTTCCAGCTAACATGGCATTTCCTGAAATGTGGTGGTGAGGAGTGAGTATACTCAACACGTATACTCAATGAGGGCGAGATAGATATCGAGGTGAAGAGAGAGAAGTTCGTGCAACGCAAATAGGTACAGTTAAGCTATATAATCAATAAGAAAGCATTCAAAGTAAACGACAATACAAGAATCAATTAAGAAAGCATTAACACAACCATTCAAAGCTATACCACACTCTGAAGGCTATGGTTCACTCATATGAGCAATGTACCGATCACAATTTCGATGACTTTAATGATGACGAGCCGGCTCACCCACCTTGTAACTTCTGTTAGAGTACTTCGGACATACTCTGTCAATTCTACGACCCAAAACTCCTTGGGCGGCAACCCAAGCGAGAAAGGGAATAGGACACGGAGCTATAGTAACCAACACTGGCAACCCGAGGCTACCCAGAGAGGCAATCACTCACGCGCCTGACACTAATGCAATGCAATACGAGACATATAACGATAATCGAGCAAGGCACTGAAGTGCAGGTTAGTAACAACATGCGATACAATAAGCATTTACAATCTATAAAGTAACAAGAACAACACTAACAAGCATTGTCAACAATTGATATACAATTCAATCATAACCAACTTTAACAAGCATAACAAGCAATATTAAGCATTCTATAGGCATTACAGTATGAAAACAAACAAAATCACAAATTGACCCCAACTTTCAAAACGCTACTACTTTCAAACGAGCTACGAGTTTTGGAAACCGACTTCACCAATTCTCCTAGGTCACCATAAGGCACGTCTAAAGACCGCGAAACCCTATTTTACCCTAGAATTCCCGCAAAGCCTCGATTTTTCCCTTTTCTCGTTTGAACTACCACTACCCTAACCAAACACCCAACCAACGCCATAACCACACCAAAAGTGCTTCCATGGCCTCCCGAGACAATGCCATCACGTAAAACGAGGAAACGCTAAACTCGACCTAAATGACCCCAACTTGTACCAAGGCATTTTCCTCATTTTTCCATTACACAATCCGAACAAATCATGCATTTAGGCATTCTAGCATATCTAGCATCTTTTCACATCAACAGAACGCATAACGGAGCAATTTCTACGAAACGGGGGTTTACTATTCATAATTTACTATTCAATTCGCATTTTAAATTACAATCGCTATATTTAACCATAGAAAATGCTAAAAAGCTACAAATACATGTTCTACAATGGTCAAGGAACATTCTTTAATCATCAAAACGATTAAAATAACAATCTACGGCTAAAATCCAAAAATTAAAGTTTAAACACAATTATTTCAAATGCGCAAATAACGATGAAACACTCACCTTAGACGCTCCTAGACGCTAGGGAAACCACGCTGGAAGCCTCAGAAACAACCCCGTGCAAGCCCTCGCGAAGATGTGAAGATTTGAAGTTGAAAATATTTTTTTCTTCTTTTCTCCTATGGTTTCGGCCATGGCTTTCTTTTTTTTTTGATTTTTTCTCTTTTGTTTCTTATTTTATGCTTAAATAAAAGATGACAAAAGTTCAATGGTCAAAGCCTTGGTCAAACTAATTAAAATTTGGTCAAATAAGCTTATTTTAGGCATTTTAAGGCTAAAACAACCAACACAATTCCAATTCTAGTTAATAACAACTAAAACACTAAAATTAAAACACTAAATGCTACTTTTCACTATTTGCTGAGGACTAGAAATCATTTCCTAACTATCGATCTCGATATGCTATGCACAAAACTACGAAGAACGAATAACATTTAAACATCATGGAATGTAGGAAAAATAGATTTTTTGAAAAGCATCATAGTTCAAAATTTACTCCGGCTTGGAGCTACTTTTCATTTAATTGAAAAACTGAGCGTTAAGGTGCAAGAAAATAAAACCAGGTAACATAAATATGAAAAGTAGTTAATACTACGTTAAAATAATTAACTCAAGTATTATTTAATTACTACTAAAATAAATATAAAAATAATGCTACAAATGAATGTTTAACTAAAAATAAACACAAATTCAATGCTAACATTTAAGATGACACTTAATTAAATGCAATTAAATGCCATTAAATGCATGCCGGGTTCGGGTTATCACACGAGTGGTCTCAGTTGGAGATGGGATTGAACATGTTTATGGATTGAACAAGATTCAAGCTGGGGAAATGGTTGAATTTGCCAGCGGTGTGAAAGGAATAGCCTTGAATCTTGAGAATGAGAATATAGGGATTGTTGTCTTTGGTAGTGATATTGCTATTAAAGAATAAGATCTTGTCAAGCGTGTGACGCCCGAGATTTAGCCATACATTTAATTACTGTTGCATCCCTTGTTTGCGCATTTATTTCTATGCCTTACTAACTGACTTTTATGACTACTATTCACTCCATTTTTAAACTGCCTTCTATTAGTTAATTAGCATTTTTATTAAATCATATTAATTATTAAAGTAATGAGAAAAATGTGCATTTGAGCTAGAGGCGATAGGAGAGCTCGTTTAGAAAATGACTTTTGTAGTTGAATGAATAGTGTTACGTAACTAACTTAAATATTTAATTATCTAGCACACATGTATCACCTTAGGCTCGTTTCTAAGCTTTCAACGTGCATTTTAGAAGCCACTTAAACACCCAAACTTGACCCCACCCAACCATATGCCTTATATATCAACTTTAGCTCATAACTTAGCAAAGAAAAAAAAATAAAAAGCTGAAAACACTGTGCTAAACCCGACAGCTCCAAGGGAAGAAAAGAGGGAGATTTTGCTCACCAAGCCTCCAATCCAAGCCTCTCCAAGCCTTGAGCAACTAGTGTAGGGTGTTTGCAAGGTCCTTAGGTGCTCCTACGCGTATTGGTGAGGGATTTCACGGCTTGTTTTTGCATTTTTAAATAGTTGTTCATTTCTTGATTTGTTAAAAATATGATTAAATGCCATTGTAATTGTTATCTATGCTATTATACCATGTATATGAATGCTAGAGAACATATTTGAGCCATCGTTTCGTAATTTAAACGGTTAGAATCGTTAGTTTGAATTTTAGGGTGAATAGTGATGTTTTTCTAGGGTTTTGCGTAATTGCTCGAATTAGCTTGATTCAATGCTTCTAATAGACCCTTAGGTGCTAGTGAAGGTAACCTAATAGCCCCGTGCACTTGCATTGTCCTTAAATCGCTTAAAATGGAAAATAGCCGACTTTAACTTGGGGCTTTTGGGGTTAATGCGAATCCGGGTGGATTCGGGCTTCAATTCTAGTATCCTTAAGTTACCTAGGTGCTATAGAAGCCTTGATGTCCCTTGTTTGAAGCCCCGACGATGTATGTGTAGTTTAAAGCCATAAGAGGGAAATTGGGGCTTTCGGGGTAATCACGGGCATTTGAATGAGTTAGAGGGTTGAGAGGGTACCTTGAGGGATTGTTAGAAGGTTGGGAGAGTTCCCTTTGATAATGCAATCATTTACTTTGGTTTGGAAGATAAATAGTTTGTAAAATAAAGGGGTTTAAGCGCAATTTCGGTTGTCTCACATTTCTAAACCCACGGCATGTCTTCTTGAGTGTTTATATGTGATATTAAGTTGATTTGGAGCTTTTGGTATAATTCTATGCTTAGCTTGTATATGTTCCTTTGTAAACTGCTTACTAGCCTCTATAATTGCTTCTATCCTAATTGCATCGAGGTCACCCTACTTTGTTGATCCTCCTATGTGTTAATGCTTATATTATTTCTATTAACTTGCCATTGTTAAGTGCATTGCATAGTGGTTGCGCAACCATAGTGTCAGGGGCGGATGTGTTGAATATCGGCTGGGCGGCAGATGGCTTGCCGATGGATATTCAAACTCCGTGCCCTAGTCCCTCATTCGCCTGGTCCGGAGATTGCCAGGGGATGTTGGGTCGTAGGATTCGGGGTACATCCGGAGTACACCCACTGGAGTGATTGGGGTTATGCCGGCTTATCGTGATCGTGCTCGTGGTTCGTGGATCGTGATTGAAGACCTGTGAAGATTGGTGTATAGGGGATTGTGTGAAATGTATCCTTTTTAATGTGTGGATTTCTTAAGGTATCATTGGTTCTTGAATTGTCTAAGTGATATTGTTGTATAATTGTATTATCTGTTGCATTGCACGCCCCGGGACTATATCCCTCACTGGGCAACAGTGGTTGCTCATACCTCGATATTTGTTTCAGGAGACGCTGAGGATGATCCCCAGCTTGTTGAATTAGTTGAGGAAGAAGAAGTTCAGATTGAGCCTTTACCTTAGTTGCTGTGCCTGATAACTTGAGGTGGTTAATGAATTTGCTGCTATGTGGAAGATTCATCTTATTATCTTATGTACTATTTTGTAGCCCAAGGGCTATGTATATGCTTGTTGTATAAGTTGAAGACTAGTTGGTTGTGTTGTAACTTTGAAAGCCTATGAACTGTAATAACTTATGAACTACTTCTATTCGCTTTGCTTGCTTGGGAGTGAATGGCTTAAAGTAGAAATGTTTGATCTTTCAATTATGTTTAATTGATTTCCTAGAATGTCATGATTATAAAACTATGTTGATAACAAGTTCTCGCATGCTTGTGTGTTTTGGAACTATTGTGTACCATAAGGCTTGGATGGCCTTAGAACTTTATTGTTTAATTAAGAAAAGCTTGTATTGTATTGTTGGGACTTTGTTTGAGTGATTACAGGTTTTTAGAATGTCCACGGTACAAGGGAGACTCTGTCCGTGTGTCGGGTCCGGACTTAACCTTTAGCCTGGGGGTTGGGTCGGGGCGTGACAAAGCGCACTGGATCCATTGTGGATATTCCTGCGGGAAAAGGTATGGTAGGGCATGTGGTTGATCCCTTGGGAGTACCTATTGATGGAAGAGGGGCTCTAAGCGATCACGAGTGAAGACGTGTCGAAGTGAAAGCCCTTAGGATTATAGCAATTGGACAGAAACGCTCAACTGTGGCACAATTAGTTCAAATTCTTTCAGAGGCGAATGCTTTGGAATATTCTATTCTTGTAGCAGCCACCATTTTGGATCCTGCTCCTTTGCAATTTTTTGCCCCATATTCTTGGTGTGCCATGGGGGAATATTTTCGCAATAATGGAATGCACGCATTAATAATCTATGATGATCTTAGTAAACAGGCGGTGGCATATCGACAAATGTCATTATTGTTATGCTGACCACTAGGTCGTGAGGCTTTCCTAGGGGATGTTTTCTATTTATATTCCCATCTCTTAGAAATAGCTGCTAAACGATCGGACCAGATATGCGCAGGTAGCTTGACCACCTTACCCGTCATTGAAACATAAGCTATCGGCCTATATTCCAACCAATGTGATCCCCATTACTGATGGACAAATATGTTTGGAAACAGAGCTCTTTTATCGCAGAATTAGATCTGTTATTAACGTCGGCTTATCTGTCAGTCGCGTCGGGTCTACTGCTCAATTGAAATCTATGAAACAAGTCTGCAGTAGTTCAAAACTAGAATTGGCACAATATCACGAAGTGGCCGCCCTTGCTCAATTTCGCTCATACCTTGATGCTGCGACTCAGGCATTAATCAATAGAGGTGCAATGATGATAGAAGTTCCGAAACAACCACAATATGCACCACTTCCAATTGAAAAACAAATTCTAGTCATTTATGCAGCTATCAATGGATTAAGTGATCGAATGCCACTAGACATAATTTCTCAATTTGATCGAACCATTTTAAATAGTGTAACCCTAGAATTACTACAATCCTTTTTAGAAAAAGGTGGCTTAACTAACGAAAGAAAGATGGAACCAGATGAATTCTTAAAAGAAAGTGCGAAAGCTTTTGTTTAATACAAAGCGGGTAAGCCGCTTTAGTCATTTTTTTCCTTTTGCTTGCAGTTGTCTAGTATGTTTATTTGCGGTTTTCCCGCTATACGAGTTTCTTGGTGACCATCCTTCGCAGGAATAGAGAGGGCAGAGTGCTACATGAGTTTTCGTATAGCTGGCTGTGGGGGATGACCCAAAAACCAATTCCTACGTCGCTCAAGAAAGACGAAAATGACTCCAGGGTAAAATAGATGGAAACGTCCCCAAGTGAAAAGGACCCAGCGGGAGAAAGAAAGGGATGAAAGGGGAAAATCATGAATGACAAAGCGTGACGAGAATTCTCAACTCGAGATGTTAGAAGGTGCAAAATCAATGGGTGCCGGAGCTGCTACAATTGCTTCCGCGAGAGCTGCTGTCGGTATTGGAAACGCCCTTAGTTCCTCGATTCATTCCTTGGCGCGAAATCCATCATTGGCTAAACAATTATTTGGTTATGCCATTTTGGGCTTTGCTCTAGCCGATGCTATTGCATTGTTTGGCCCAATGATAGCCTTTCTGATCTCATCCGTATTCCGATCGAAGAAAGAAGGTTTCGATTGGACTGATCTTTAGATCGCTTATTTTTCATTGTCCTAGGAAGGAAAGAAGGGGAAACGGCTTCCTGGGCTTGGCTTGAATACTGTGGTTTTGGCTAGAGAGGACTCGAAGTTAGCGCAGTAAATGAGGCAAGATTTTGTTTACGCAGCCGTTTGGGGGGCCTTTCTCATCATGAGTTTTCATTTTTGATTGCTTTCCATGATAAGAGGGAGGGGAGTGGTAAGGAGGGCCTCTTCCACCAGATTACTTTACTGACTTTCATTCATTCGAAAACAATACAGAAACTGGTTTATCAAAAGGGGTCAAGAACTACATAGATCTGATACTTTTTTCCTTGGTATGGGAGGTGGGTTATATAGGCAGTTCCTAGGTTGTTCGATCGAAAAAGGCCAAATTCATCATTGTCAGAGCACTTATCCAATATGGCTCTCTAATGTTGTACCGTTGCCCAAGAAAGATGTCCAGGTAAGGGTTGGTGTAACAACCTGATCTCTCTCGAGACTGGAAGTTCAATCTATCAATCTAATCACAACTCAATTCCAAACCCGGGCAAAATTTTAGGGAAAGATGGACGGAGTCTCCCCTGTTTCTAGGCAAAATGTAAAACCTGTAATAGCACATAAGTGGACCAGCACCGTGTCCAACTATACAAACACCCCAAGTCCATCTGAACCTTGGTTCTCAACAAGCAAACACAACTAAATATACATTTCCAATTTAAAAGCTAACCTATCCATTTTCATCTTTGACAAGAACATTCATGCTAGGCAATTAAACTATACTAACCCATTGCACAAAATAGACCATCATACCATTCTAACTCTTTTCCTTTGGACATTACAAACATGCATTAAAGTTAAACTATTCTATCTGAATACATAAACTAGCTTTTCCAAATCACTTCAATAACCTAGAAAACTTAAATACATTCATTTTTAACATTAAATACAAACAACACATGAAACATACATCTTTGCACTTATGACAACTCAAGCCACATAGCACGCAAGACAACTCTTCAAGCATGATCTTTCACGTAATCACGAACTTTCCAGCTAATCATGGCATTTCCTGAAATGTGGTGGTGAGGAGTGAGTATACACAACACGTATACTCAGTGAGGGCGAGACAGATATCGAGGTGGAGAGAAAGAAGTTTGTGCAATGCAAATAGGTACAACTAAGCAATATAATTGACAAGCAAGCATTTAATATAAACAATCAATACAATAACCAATTAATAAAAGCATTAACACAACCATTCAAAGCTATACCATACTCTGAAGGCTATGGTTCACTCGAGCGAGAAATGTACATATCATGACTTCGATGACTTTAACAATGACGCGCCGGCTCACCCACCTTATAACTTCCGTTAGAGTACTTCGGACATACTCTGTCAATTCTACGACCCAAAACTCCCTGGGCAGCAACCCAAGTGAGAAAGGAAATAGGACACGGAGCTAGAGCAACCAACACTGGCAACCCGAGGCTACCCAGAGAGGCCCATCACTCACGCGCCTGACACTTATGCAATGCAATACGAGATATATAACGATAATCGAGCAAGGCACTGAAGTGCAGGTTAGTAACAACATGCGATACAATAAGCAATTACAATCAATAAAGTAACAAGAACAATACTAATGAGCATTATCAACAATTGATATACAAATTCAGTCATAATCAACTTTAACAAGCATAACAAGCAATATTAAGCATTCTATAGGCATTACACTATGAAAACACACAAAATCACAAAATGACCCCAACTTTCAAAATGCTACTACTTTTAAACGAGCCACGAGTTTTGGAAACCGACTTCACCAATCCTCCTTGGTCACCATAAGACACGTCTAAAGATCATGAAACCCTACTTTACCCTAGAATTCCCGCAAAGCCCCGATTTTTCCCCTTTTCTCGTTTGAACTACAACTACCTCAATCGATCACCCAACCAATGTCACAATTGCACGAAAAGTGCTTCCATGACGTACTTCGACAATGCCTTCACGCAAAACGATAAAATGCCAAACTCGACCTAAACGACCCCAACTTTCACTAAGCCATTTTCCTCCGTTTTCCATTACACAATCCAATTAAACCATACATTTAGGCATTCTAGGATATCTAGCACCTTCTTACATCAACAGAACGCAAAACGAAGCAACTTTAATGTAACGAGGGTTTACTATTAATATTTTACTATTCCATTAGCATTTTAAATTACAATTGCTATATTTAACCATAGAAAATGCTAATAAGCTACAAATACGTGTTCTACAATCATCAAGGAACATTATTTAAGCATCAAAACGATCAAAATAACAATTTACGGCTAAAATCTAAAAATTAAAGTTTAAACACAATTATTTCAAATGCGCAAATAACGATGAAACCCTCACCTTAGACGCTACTAGATGCTAGGAAATCCACGTTGGAAGCCCCGGAAACAACCCCGTGCAAGCTCTGGCGAAGATTTGAAGTTTTGATGTTGAAAATGTTTTTTTTTTCTTCTCCTATGGTTTTCGGCCTTGGCCTTCTCTGTTTTCAGCTTTCTTTTTTTTTTGTTTGCTATTATAAGCTTAAATATGATGACAACTCAAGTCAAATAGTCAAGGCTTGGTCAAAGGTTACTTAAGTTGGTCAATTAGGCTTATTTTATGCATTTTAAAGCTAAAACAACCAACACAAATCTAATTCTAGTTAAATACAACTAAAATACCAAAATTAAAACACTAAATACTAGTGTTCACTATTTGCTGAGGACTAGAAATCATTTCCTAACTATCGCTCTCGATATGCTATGCACTTTGCGACAATAAAAGAATAACAATTAAATCTCAAAGAATTAAAGAAAATATAATTTTCGAAGAGTAACATAGTTCAAAATTTACTCCGGCTCGGAGCTACTTTTCATTTTATTGAAAACCGAGCATTAAGGTGCAAGAAAAATAAAACCGATTAACATAAATATGAAAGTAGTTGATATTCCGTTAAAATAATTAACTCAATTATTATTTAACTACTTCTAAAAGAAATATGAAAATAATGCTAGAAATGAATGTTTAACTTAAAAATAAACACGAAATTCAATGCTAACATTTAAGATGTCACTTAATTAATTGCAATTACATGCCATTAAATGCATACCGGGTTCGGGTTATCACATCCTTCCTCCCTTAAAACAATTGCATCCTCGCAATTCTTCTACCAATAGAACTCTGCATCCACTGAAATCCAACTCTGACCAATCTTCACCAGCTGCTGAGCAAGTATATTAATCAAGATAACCAATAAGGAAGTTTAAGAAGAAATTCCAAGTAGTAATGCCGAATAAAGGTTCAAATGTAGATACCGCACAAAATCTCGTTGACACGAATACCGAAGAAGAATAAAATTCCAACCAAAAGCGCCGAGATAATACCAATAAAGACTAAAGTAAAGATACTGTAGATAAAATCACATCACATATTAATGATGAGAAGAATACCGAATGAATACCCCATACACGAATCTCTAGTAGAAGTTCAACTATTACTGCTCGAGAATTCCCAAGCAAGAAGCCAAATAAAGGCTCAAACAAAGGTTCCATCCAGAGGTCCAAAGAAGTACCCCACTGGTCATGAATTTCATAGAAGAATTCCCTGTTAAGAGTGCTGAAGAAAATACTAAGAAACCCAATCAAATATACTTCAAAAGTTCCAAAGAAGTCTTCCAAGTAATAATCCCATAGAATAACCAATTAGATCCTAAGTACTGCTATCAAATGCTAAGAAGAATGTCAACGAAAATAGCAAAGAAAATATAATGTGCCCAATAAGACAACCAAGTTGAATAACAAATATAGTTTCCCAGATAGACGAAAACCCTAAGGAAAATACCGAGCTGGTGCACAATATACAAAACCAAACTCTGAGGCCTCTTCACTGTTTGCCAAGTGAGAACTTTATACAACTTACCACCAAGAAAGCTCGAAGTATTCCACAGCATACCATAAGCAATATGAGATAATAAGTCTGAACAAGATTCCAAGTGTAAGACTTCCAATAAGTGCCATCTAGGAAAGATACTAGTAGAATGCCCACTACGAATTCTATAAAATGCCATTGAAGAATTTCCAATCAGGGATGCCAGTACCACACAAATAAAGACCGAGACACATATACCATTTATAATACTGTGCAGTAAGTCCGATTGAAATCCCAATAGCCAAGTCCACCGAGAAGTGCCAACAGAAGTCTCCAAAGAATACCCATTAAGAAAACCAAAGAATGCCCCAGAGAACACCCAAATAAAACCCCAAGGGAAAGCTACTCTTCACAACTGTTAATCACAGAGGAGGACCTTAGAGATTCGCCAATAACCGAGCTTCAAAAGCAAACACCAACTCCCAAATAAAGTCTAATTAAATGCCATTCATTTCCTGCCAATCCATACACCTTGAGAGGCTAGCTGTGAACCACTTTCTTCAGGGAAGGAAAAAGTCTTTCTTACCATATCAACAGGACATGTATGAATGCCAAGATATCACATTTATACCTATATGCCTTAATCTATTATGCAAGCATGTTTGTAAAACAGTTTATAAAACAGTTTATTCAACAAAGTCACTGAAGCACGACAATCAAGTCAAGCACAACATAATCAATTCAAATAACGGCATAACAAATTCAAGACATTCTATACACACATTACAAGTAATACTTCAAGCAAATAACAATTCACGAGGTCAATTCAATTCACGATGCCAATTCAATAGGTCAATTCAATGCACAACTAGACACTTCACTTCACTTAGCACACAATTAACACATAACACATAACTATATCACATAGGAGCACACATTCAGGGATCACTACCCACCAGACCGAGGACCCTGTCCTGGCTTATGAGCAAAACAAGCTCTGATACCACCTGTAACACCCCGATCCCTCTCGAGACCGGAAGTTCAATCTATCAATCTAATCACAACCCAATTCTAAACCTGGGCAATATTTTAGGGAAAGACGGATGGAGTCTCCCCTGTTTCTAGGCAAAATGTAAAACTTGTAATAGCACGTAAGTGGACCAGCACCATGTCCAACCATACAAACACCCCAAGGCCATCCGAGCCTTGGTTCTCAACAAGCAAACACAACTAAATGTACATTTCCAATTTAAAAGCTAACCTATCCATTTTCAACTTTGACAAGAACATTCATGCTAGGCAATTAAACTATACTAACCCATTGCACAAAATAGACCATCATACCATTCTAACTCTTTTCCTTTGGACATTACAAACATGCATTAAAGTTAAACTATTCTATCTGAATACATAAACTAGCTTTTCCAAATCACTTCAATAACCTAGAAAACTTAAATTACATTCCTTTTTAACATTAAATACAAACAACACATGAAACATACATCTTTGCATCTTTGACAACTCAAGCCACATAGCACGCAAGACAACTCTTCAAGCATGATCTTTCACGTAATCACGAACTTTCCAGCTAATCATGGCATTTCCTGAAATGTGGTGGTGAGGACTGAGTATACACAACACGTATACTCAGTGAGGGCGAGACAGATATCGAGGTGGAGATAAAGAAGTTCGTGCAATGCAAATAGGTACAACTAAGCAATATAATTGACAAGCAAGCATTTAATATAAACAATCAATACAATAACCAATTAATAAAAGCATTAACACAACCATTCAAAGCTATACCACACTCTGAAGGCTATGGTTCACTCGAGCGAGAAATGTACCGATCATGACTTCGATGACTTTAACAATGACACGCCGGCTCACCCACCTTATAACTTCTGTTAGTGTACTTCAGACATACTCTGTCAATTCTACGACCCAAAACTCCCTAGGCGGGAACCCAAGCGAGAAAGGGAATAGGACACGGAGCTAAAGCAACCAACACTGGCAACTCGAGGCCACCCAGAGAGGCCCATCACTCACGCACCTGACATTTATGCAATGCAATACGAGATATATAACGATAATCGAGCAAGGCACTGAAGTGCAGGTTAGTAACAACATGCGATAAAATAAGCAATTACAATCAATAAAGTAACAAGAACAATACTAACGAGCATTATCAACAATTGATATACAAATTCAGTCATAATCAACTTTAACAAGCATAACAAGCAATATTAAGGATTCTATTGGCATTACACTATGAAAACACAAAAAATCACAAAATGACCCCAACTTTCAAAATGCTACTACTTTTAAACGAGCCACGAGTTTTGGAAACCGACTTCACCAATCCTTCTTGGTCACCATAAGACACGTCTAAAGACCACGAAACCCTACTTTACCCTAGAATTCCCGCAAAGCCCCGATTTTTCCCCTTTGCTCGTTTGAACTACAACTACCTCAACCGATCATCCAACCAATGTCACAATTGCACGAAAAGTGCTTCCATGACGTACCTTGACAATGCCTTCATGCAAAACGATAAAATGCCAAACTTGACCTAAACGACCCCAACTTTCACTAAGCCATTTTCCTCCGTTTTTCCATTACACAATCCAATTAAACCATACATTTAGGCATTCTAGCATATCTAGCACCTTCCTACATCAATATAACGCAAAACGAAGCAACTTTAACATAACGAGGGTTTACTATTCATATTTTACTATTCTATTAGCATTTTAAATTACAATTGCTATATTTAACCGTAGAAAATGCTAATAAGCTACAAATACGTGTTCTACAATCATCAATGAACATTCTTTAAGCATCAAAATGATCAAAATAACAATTTATAGCTAAAATCCAAAAATTAAAGTTTAAACACAATTATTTCAAATGCGCAAATAATGATGAAACCCTCACCTTAGACGCTACTAGATGCTAGGAAATCCACGTTGGAAGCCCCGGAAACAACCCCGTGCAAGCTCTGGCGAAGATTTGAAGTTTTGATGTTGAAAATGTTTTTTTTTCTTCTCCTATGGTTTTCGGCCTTGGCCTTCTCTGTTTTCAGCTTCTCTGTTTTCAGCTTCTTTTTTTTTGTTTGCTATTATAAGCTTAAATATGATGACAACTCAAGTCAAATAGTCAAGGCTTGGTCAAAGGTTGCTTAAGTTGGTCAATTAGGCTTATTTTATGCATTTTAAAGCTAAAACAACCAACACAAATCTAATTCTAGTTAAATACAACTAAAATAACAAAATTAAAACACTAAATACTAGTGTTCACTATTTGCTAAGGACTAGAAATTATTTCCTAACTATCGTTCTCGATATGCTATGCACTTTGCGACAATAAAAGAATAACAATTAAATCTCAAATAATTTAAGAAAATATAATTTTCGAAGAGTAACATAGTTCAAAATTTACTCCGGCTTGGAGCTACTTTTCATTTTATTGAAAACCGAGCATTAAGGTGCAAGAAAAATAAAACTGATTAACATAAATGTGAAAGTAGTTGATATTCTGTTAAAATAATTAACTCAAGTATTATTTAATTACTTCTAAAAGACATATGAAAATAATGCTAGAAATGAATGTTTAACTTAAAAATAAACACGAAATTCAATGCTAACATTTAAGATGTCACTTAATTAATTGCAATTAAATGCCATTAAATGCATGCCGGGTTCGGGTTATCACTGTTGGAACCCTATGGACTGATAGGATGAGAAGGAGTCGGGCATCTCCAGAAATTGGCATTGTTGCCGGTACTGTTTTGCTTATCTATAAGCTTTTTAGTAATATATGAGTGGAAAGCTTGCCATAGAAAACCTATTACCAACCTCGATGCATAGTAGATAGAGTAGAGTCAACTGACTTGAACCATGAAAGATGGACAAGCCGATTAGATAGACTTGATGTCAGCTAGGTCAGCTTGGATAAGGTTCGAGTTTCGCTGACGCCCTTCACTTCTTTAGTACTGGTAGGATTGGTCTACCAGCTCCACTCATACAAGTCAATCGAGTTCCAGTAGAGATAGAAAGTACTAGCTCACAGGTGATCATACCATTGAATAGGTTTCCTATAACCCGTACATAAATCGGTGTAGGGATCATGTGACGCCTGAGATTTAGCCATGCATTTAATTATTGTTGCATCCTTTGTTTGCGCATCTCTTTCTATGCCTTATTAACTGTCTTCTTAGGTTACTATTCACTCCGTTTTTAAACTGCCTTCTATTAGTTAATTAGCATTTTTATTAAATCATATTAATTGTAAAAGTAGTGGGAAAAATGTACAATTGAGCTAGAGGCGATAGGAGAGCTCGTTTAGAAAATGATTTTTAGTAGTTGAATGAATAGTATTACGTAACCAACTTGGAGTTTAATTAGCTAACATTAGATGTATGCTTAGGACTTGTTTCTAACTAGTTTGACTCACATTTTGACCATACACTTAAATTAAAACAACTCACCTAAGCTTATATACCACTCACACAACTCACCTTATATCATAACTAGCAAAATCAAAACAAAAAAATGCTGAATTTTACTGTAGCATAGCCGACAGCCCTTCTCTTGCTTCTTGAGGATTTTTGCTTCTTCAAATCATCAAATCAAGCCACTCCAAGCCTTGAGCAACTAGTGTAGGGTGTTTGCAAGGTCCCTAGGTGCTCCTACGCGTATTGGTGAGGGATTTCATGGCTTGTTTTTGCATTTCTAAATAGTTGTCAATTTCTTGATTTGTTGAAAATGTGATCAAATGCCATTGTAATTGTTATCTATGCTATTATACCATGTATATGAATGCTAGAGAACATATTTAAGCCATCATTTCGCAATTTAAACGGTTAGAATCGTTAGTTTGATTTTTAGGGTGAATAGTGACATTTTTCTAGGGTTTTACGTAATTGCTCGAATTAGCTTGATTTAATGCTTCTAATAGATGCCATAGGTGCTAGTGAAGATAACCTAGTAGCCCCGTGTACGTGCATTGCATAGTGGTTGCACAACCATAGAGTCAGGGGCGGATGTGTTGAATATCGGCTGGGCGGCAGAGGGCTTGCCGGTAGATATTCAAACTCCGTGCCCTAGTCCCTCATTCGCCTGGTCCGGAGATTGGCAGGGGATGTTGGGTCGTAGGATTCGGGGTACATCCGGAGTACACCCATTGGAGTGATTGGGGTTATGCCGGCTTATCGTGATCGTGCTCGTGGTTCGTGGATCGTGATTGAAGACCAGTGAAGATTGGTGTATAGGGGATTGTTGAAACGTATCCTTTTAAATGTGTGGTTATTTAAGTTATCGTTGTTTCTTTAATTGTCTAAGTGTTATTGTTGTATAATTGTATTATATGTTGCATTGCACGCCCCGGGACTATATCCCTCACTGGGCAACAGTGGTTGCTCATACCTCGATATCTGTTTCAGGAGACGCTGAGGGTGATCCCCAGCTTGTTGATTTAGTTGAGGAAGAAGAAGTTCAGATTGAGCCTTTACCTTAGTTGCTGTGCCTAATAGCCTGAGGTGGTTAATGAATTTGCTACTATGTGGAAGATTCGTCTGATTACTTTATGTACTATTTTGTAGCCCAAGGGCTATGTATATGCTTGTTGTATAAGTTGAAGACTAGTTTGTTGTGTTGTAGCTTTGAAAGCCTATGAACTGTAATAACTTATGATCTACTTCTATTCGCTTTGCTTGCTTGGGAGTGAACGACTTAAAGTAGAAAGGTTTGGTCTTTCAATTATGTTTAATTGATTTACTAGGATGTCATGATTATAAAACTATGTTGATAATAAGTTCTCGCATGCTTGTGTGTTTTGGAACTATTGTGTACTATAAGGCTCGGATGGCCTTAGAACTTTCTTGTTTATTTAAGAAAAGCTTGTATTGTATTGTTGGGACCTTGTTTGAGTGAGTACAGGTGTTTAGAATGTCCACGGTACAGGGGAGACTCTGTCCATGTGTCGGGTCCGGACTTAACCTTTAGCTTGGGGGTTGGGTCGGGGCGTGACATTTAAGTGGTATCAGAGCTATAGATTGCATGAAGCCGGGTTAAATTTCTCGGTCTGTGGGTAGAGATTTGTTATGTGACTTTGTGAATACATGAGTCTTTTATTTTGATTTGCCTAAGTGAAATTTGAATAAGGAATGAACATGCTAGCATGAAAATAGAATATCAAGTGTCTAGAATGTCAAGTATGATCTAGTGATTTATGTTTACTTCAAGAATGTGGAATATTTATTTGAACTTCTATGTACTTGACTTTATGTGAATCTAATTGGACTTTTCTTTATGTGTTTACTTATAAATTGCATATATACATATATATACCTGTCATAACACTTTGCATTCTAGCTATTCGAGATGGGGCCTCGCCGTCGTGCTGATAATCCGAATGTTGGTGGAGAACCCGAGGGGGTTCATGGGCAAGAAGCTGAGGTGGCCGAAAATGCACCGCAGGTTCAAGAACCGAGCACTGCACAGATCTTGGCCACGATGGCCACAACTATGAACACTATCGCCCAGTTTGTTACACAACAGGGTCAGCCAGGGGTCGTTGGAGGTAATCAGGCTGTGAGAGCCGGAGGTAGTGGTCCTACCGGAGGGAATCTGTATGATCGGTTTATACATCATGGGGCCTATACTTTCTTTGGGGAGTCGGACGATATGAAAGCTGAGATGTGGCTAAGGAAGTTTGAGAGAGTGGCAGCAATACTCGAGTGCCATGATGACAGGAAGATTACTTATGCTACTTTCCTTCTCGAGGGTGATACTGAAGATTGGTGGAATACCATCAGTGAGAAATGGGGAGCTGAGGGAGGTCATCATTCGTGGGCCGACTTTGTCCGAGAATTTCGAGACAAGTATATATCGGTAGTTGCCCGCGAGAGGCGACAAACTGAGTTCATAAACTTGAAGCAGGGAAGTATGACGGTAGATCAATACGAGGCTACTTTTACCCGGCTTTCCCGTTATGCACCAGCTTTGATTCAGCCGGAGGACATGAAGATCCAGAGGTTCATCCTGGGTTTGAGGAGGGATATTATGCTGAACTTGTCTTCAAATGATTTTCCCAACTATGCTGCAGTAGTCCGAGCTGCCTCGAGATATGAGAAACGGAAGGCCGATGTGTTAGCCGAGACCAGTCAATCGAGTAAACGGTTTCAGTCTCAGAGTCAAGGGTACCAGGGGCAAGCTGTATCAGTTGGGCAGAGTTCACAGCCGAGGCAGACTCAGAGTTACACAGGGCTTACTCAGACTCAGGCACGACCAGTCTAGAGTCAGACTCAGAGTCAGTTCCGTCCCACAGTTTCCCGTTTGCAGCAGGGTAGTTCAGCTACCTCTACTTACAGAGCTCCTTCGGGAGGCACTGTTGCAAGACGTCACCAGCAGTACAGCTTCTGTCAGCGTCAGGGCCACACTGAGGATGTTTGTTGGAAGAAACATAACAAGTGTACAGGTTGCGGCAGTGATCAGCACAGGGTTAAAGACTGTCAGAAATTTAAGAACCCTAGGGGTCAGACATCAGCACAGAATTCTCAGACCAGGGCACCAGCTGCAGCAGCACCACCACGAGGTCAGGCCCGTGTGTTTGCTTTGGATGCTGAGGAGCTTCCGGATACTACTGCTGTGGTAGAAGGTATTTTTCTTCTTAATGATCAGTCAGTTAAGGTTTTAATTGATTCTGGGGCTTCGCATTCTTTTATTACTCCTACTTGTGCACAAAATGCTAAATTGAAACATGATAAACTGTTGCATGAGATTGTGGTTTATACTCCTATAGGTCCGAAGTTTGTTACTAGATCTATTTGCAGAGCATGTAGTATATTTATTGAGGGTCGTGTTTTTCCTACTGATTTGATTATCCTACCCTTCAATGACTTTGAAATCATATTGGGGATGGACTGGTTAAGTAAATATTATGCCAAGCTTGATTGTAGAAAGAAGATTGTGTATCTAGAAATGCCTGACCAGCCTGTACTTAAAATAGTTGGTAGTAGAAAATCTACGGGAACTCCTATTATTTCTTCTATTAGGGCATCTAAATTATTGAGCAAGGGTTGTGAGGCTTATCTTGCATATTTGATTAATCAACCTGGGGATCAATTGAAATTGAATGATGTACCTATCGTGAGAGAGTTTTCGGGGGTCTTTCCTGAGGAATTACCTGGGTTACCGCCTGATAGAGAGATAGAGTTCATGATTGATTTATTGCCGGGGACTTCACCTATCTCTAGGACTCCGTACAGAATGGCTCCACCTGAGTTGCAGGAATTGAAAGTTCAATTGCAGGGCTTGCTTGAGAAGGGATTCATTCAGCCGAGTTCTTCATCGTGGGGTGCGCCAGTTCTATTCGTTAAAAAGAAAGACGGATCTCTTCGCCTATGCATTGATTATCGGGGTCTTAATCAGGTAACCATCAAAAATAAATATCCTTTGCCTTTAATCGAAGAGTTGTTTGATCAGTTGCAAGGCGCCAGGGTATTCTCTAAATTCGATCTGAGGCAAGGTTATTATCAGTTAAGGATTAAGAAAGATGATGTTCCTAAAACTGCTTTCAGAACTCGATATGGCCATTATGAGTTTGTTGTCTTGCCGTTTGGTCTTACTAATGCTCCCGCCGCATTCATGGATTTAATGCAGAGGGTATTCCGTCCTTATCTGGATCAATTTGTGGTCATATTCATTGATGATATTCTTGTCTATTCTAAATCTGAAGCAGAGCATGAATAGCATCTCAGAATTGTGTTGCGGACTCTTCAGGAGCATCGGTTATTTGCAAAGTTTAGCAAATGTGAATTCTGGCTTAAGCAAGTTGCTTTTCTTGGCCATATTATCTCGCAGGATGGTGTTTCTGTTGATCCAGCGAAGATTGAAGTTGTGTTATCTTGGAAACGACCTGAAACTGTCACGGAGATTCGTAGCTTCCTTGGTTTAGCGGGGTATTATCGGAGGTTTGTCAAGGATTTCTCTAAGATTGCAGGGCCTTTAACTCAACTTACTCAGAATAAAACCGTATTGACTGGAATGATAAATGCGAGGCCAGCTTCCAGGAATTGAAGAAGAGATTGACTACAGCTCCTATTCTTGCTTTACCTGAGGGTTATGATAATCTGGTGATCTATAGTGATGCTTTGAAGGAAGGTCTGGGTTGTGTATTGATGCAGAATGGCAGGGTTATTACTTATGCTTCCAGGAAACTGAAGCCTTATGAACTCAACTATCCGACTCATGATCTTGAGCTTGCAGCTATCATTCTTGCATTAAAGAAATGGCGTCATTATCTCTGGGGCAACAAGTTTGAAATCTTTACAGATCATAAGAGCTTGAAATATTTGTTTTCACAGAAAGAGTTGAACATGAGGCAGAGGCGTTGGCTGGAATTACTTGAGGACTATAACTGCACCATTAACTATCTTCCAGGTAAGGCCTATATTGTTGCTGATGCTTTGAGCCGAAAGGCTACTGTTGCTAGCTTGATTATCAAGAATTGGGAATTCATGGAAGAATTGTGCTTGTGGAAGCCTAGTACTTCAAATTCTGGTATTCAATTCGCAAGTTTGCAGATTCAATCTCTGTTGTTATCCAGGATTCGAGAAGCTCAACAGGCTGATCTTCAATTGTTGAAAGTCTTAGAGAATTCTAAAGGGGGAGAGTCGGATTTCAAACTACACGACAATGGTATTCTCAAATTCAAGGGTAGAATCTGTATTCCGAATGATCCAAATTTGAAAAAGGATATTCTTGCTGAGGCACACAGTTCTCGATATACTATCCATCCAGGCAGTACTAAAATGTATAGAGATTTGAAGCAGAATTTCTGGTGGAATAATATGAAGAGAGAAATTGCTAACTATGTTGCTCGATGCCTTACTTGTCAGAAAGTTAAAGCAGAACATCAGAGACCTGCAGGGTTGTTGCAGCCTTTGGCTATTCCTGTTTGGAAATGGGACCATATTACTATGGATTTCGTATCGGATTTACCGAGGTCTTCGAAGGGTAATGACTCAGTTTGGGTTATTGTGGATAGATTGACCAAGACTTCTCACTTTATTGCTAAAAAGAAGTCTGATTCTCTTGATAAACTGGTAGGGTTGTATATTGAGAATGTTGTCCGACTACATGGAATTTCAAAGAGTATCGTGTCAGATAGAGATCCCAAATTCACATCTCAATTCTGGCAGAAGATTCAGAAAGCTTTGGGCACGAATTTGAATTTCAGTACAGCTTATCATCCTCAGACAGATGGTCAATCCGAGAGAACTATCTTGATCCTTGAGGATATGTTACGGGCTTGTATTCTGGACTTCGGTAAAAGTTGGGAGAAATATTTTCCACTAGCAGAGTTCGCCTACAACAATAGTTATCAAGCTACTATTGGTATGGCACCTTATGAGGCACTGTATGGGCGTAAATGTCGGTCTCCTCTCTATTGGGATGATGTTGGTGAGATGAAGAGTATCGACCCTACTCTCTTACCTGAAATGGACAGAATGATTGATCATGTGCATCTTACCAGAAAAAGAATGCTTACAGCACAGAGCCGGCAAAAGAGTTATGCAGATAGACGCCGTCGTGATCTGAAATTTGTCGTGGGGGATCGAGTATTTCTGAAAATTTCTCCTCGCAAGGGTTTGATTCGGCATGGTAAAGGAGGTAAACTCAGTCCTCGATATGTGGGACCATTTGAGATAACTGAAACTGTTGGTGACTTGGCTTACCGTTTGGCTTTACCTCCCAGTCTGGGCAGAATTCATGACGTATTCCATGTTTCCATGCTTCGGAAGTATCAGCCAGATCCCTCTCACATACTTGAGCCGGAACCGCTAGAGATCAGTGAGACTTTGACCTACACAGAGAAACCTCTTCGAATTGTTGATCAGAAAATTCAGGAGCTGAGGACTAAAAGTATTCCGATGGTTAAAGTTCTGTGGGATCATCACGGAGTAGAGGATGCGACGTGGGAAAGAGAGGATCAGATGCGGGATCGGTATCCAGAGTTATTCGCCGAATCATGTAAGAATTGCGTGGACGCAATTAGTTTAAGGGGGAGAGGATGTGACGCCCGAGATTTAGCCATGCATTTAATTATTGTTGCATCCTTTGTTTGCGCATCTCTTTCAATGCCTTATTAACTATCTTCTTAGGTTACTATTCACTCCGTTTTTAAACTGCCTTCTATTAGTTAATTAGCATTTTTATTAAATCATATTAATTGTAAAAGTAGTGGGAAAAATGTGCAATTGAGCTAGAGGCGATAGGAAAGCTCGTTTAGAAAATGATTTTTAGTAGTTGAATGAATAGTGTTACGTAACCAACTTGGAGTTTAATTAGCTAACATTAGATGTATGCTTAGGACTTGTTTCTAACTAGTTTGACTCACATTTTGACCATACACTTAAATTAAAACAACTCACCTAAGCTTATATACCACTCACACAACTCACCTTATATCATAACTAGCAAAATGAAAACAAAAAAATGCTGAATTTTACTGTAGCTTAGCCGACAGCCCTTCTCTTGCTTCTTGAGGATTTTTGCTTCTTCAAATCATCAAATCAAGCCACTCCAAGCCTTGAGCAACTAGTGTAGGGTGTTTGCAAGGTCCCTAGGTGCTCCTACGCGTATTGGTGAGGGATTTCATGGCTTGTTTTTGCATTTCTAAATAGTTGTCAATTTCTTGATTTGTTGAAAATGTGATCAAATGCCATTGTAATTGTTATCTATGCTATTATACCACGTATATGAATGCTAGAGAACATATTTAAGCCATCATTTCGCAATTTAAACGGTTAGAATCGTTAGTTTGATTTTTAGGGTGAATAGTGATGTTTTTCTAGGGTTTTGCGTAATTGCTCGAATTAGCTTGATTTAATTCTTCTAATAGATGCCATAGGTGCTAGTGAAGATAACCTAGTAGCCCCGTGTACGTGCATTGCATAGTGGTTGCGCAACCATAGAGTCAGGGGCGGATGTGTTGAATATCGGCTGGGCGGCAGAGGGCTTGCCGATGGATATTCAAACTCCGTGCCCTAGTCCTTCATTCGCCTGGTCCGGAGATTGCCAGGGGATGTTGGGTCGTAGGATTCGGGGTACATCCGGAATACACCCACTGGAGTGATTGGGGTTATGCCGGCTTATCGTGATCGTGCTCGTGGTTCGTGGATCGTGATTGAAGACCAGTGAAGATTGGTGTATAGGGGATTGTTGAAACGTATCCTTTTCAATGTGTGGTTATTTAAGTTATCGTTGTTTCTTTAATTGTCTAAGTGTTATTGTTGTATAATTGTATTATATGTTGCATTGCACGCCCCGGGACTATATCCTTCACTGGGCAACAGTGGTTGCTCATACCTCGATATCTGTTTCAGGAGACGCTGAGGGTGATCCCCAGCTTGTTGATTTAGTTGAGGAAGAAGAAGTTCATATTGAGCCTTTACCTTAGTTGCTATGCCTGATAGCCTGAGGTGGTTAATGAATTTGCTGCTATGTGGAAGATTCGTCTGATTACTTTATGTACTATTTTGTAGCCCAAGGGCTATGTATATGCTTGTTGTATAAGTTGAAGACTAGTTGGTTGTGTTGTAGCTTTGAAAGCCTATGAACTGTAATAACTTATGATCTACTTCTATTCGCTTTGCTTGCTTGGGAGTGAACGACTTAAAGTAGAAAGGTTTGGTCTTTCAATTATGTTTAATTGATTTCCTAGGATGTCATGATTATAAAACTATGTTGATAATAAGTTCTCGCATGCTTGTGTGTTTTGGAACTATTGTGTACTATAAGGCTCGGATGGCCTTAGAACTTTCTTGTTTATTTAAGAAAAGCTTGTATTGTATTGTTGGGACCTTGTTTGAGTGAGTACAGGTGTTTAGAATGTCCACGGTACAGGGGAGACTCTGTCCGTGTGTCGGGTCCGGACTTAACCTTTAGCTTGGGGGTTGGGTCGGGGCGTGACAGATCATGGTTCCAAGTCAGTTCTCGTTGTGGAAGTGAGTGTCTTGCTTTATCTTTCCAGTTACACTTTTCCCCTTACATTTCTCCCCCCACTTTGTAAATAGCAGGAAATTTTTATTTGTCTAGCTTACCTATGTTCACTTCTTTTTTCGAAATAGAGGCAGAGGAAAAGCCGACCCCGACTTTCAAAGTTGCTAGAACTATCTCTCCTTTGCTCCAAGGGAATCTTGTCCATCAATCTAATCTCACTAGTTTTTTAGCATTCTTTTCTTTCTTGCTTTCCTAGTTCGCACTTTACAGACTCGGGTCAGGTCAGGCTTAACCTTATTCCAATCAGTCCCGTCACTCTCTTTTCTTTCAATGGCATCCGCTTTCAATTAATTAAGAAATGGATTGATTGGGATTCATTGACATCTGAGATTCATTTTGAAACCTATGGCAGATCCTCCTCAGTCCTCGAGACAATCTGTTCCATCTCCAAACCCTACAGTTGAAGAAGTGAATGACGATTATCCTGAACAAACTAGTGACAGCTCCTAAACTACAGACCTAGATCCAACGCCAACCGATCTAGTTGCTTTGGCCGGGCCAACCATTGATCTATTCGACCGCATTCCCGCTGTCACACCCCAACTCGACCCCACTTACAATCAGTCAGGACGCAACAGAATTTTGGCATTATAACATTTGTAATACGGACATTAGGGCTTTAAACCAACCCTTTATAATATCATACAACCAACTCCAAACATCAACAACAACTCCACAAATACTTCAACAACAAAAAACAGAACCGATTCCATATATTAAACAACCATTCAACAACCTAACCATAGATTACATGCCTCCGTTTCAACAACAACATCAACAAGTTAAACTGTATACATACATAACATAATATACTAGCTTAGCAACCTATTCAAATTCCAAAAGTAAGACAACTAAACTAGCATAGCACTTCTACAATCTTTAGATCAATTTATAGAATACAATCTTTAAAAGCTTGAAACTTTACAGCATAAGTTATACTACAAAATAGCTTAAAACATTCTAGCTAAGCATCAAGGATATGACTCTGGAACATAAAACTCTTCAACACAAGTCATATTCTCAGCTTCCTGAGGCATGTACCTGTAATCTGATTCAGTAACACCTGATTGCAGCAAACGAATGAGAGTGAGCTTATATAAAACAAAGCCCAGTGAGGAATTCGATAGATCTTTGAAAACATTTACTTTACCACTTTGGAAATCATCCTATGAGCAATAACACACATTCATCATCATTAACATCAACAATACATTTCAAACCACATAAATGACCATTCATTTGAGAAATGATACTCTAGTTGGTGTAGATCCATATACCATCACGATCTCAACCAACTTCTTGTAACTCCCATAATACATAACCGAGGCACCTCATCTAGCCCCTCCCTCCATGGCATCTCCACCAAGCGAGCTGGGGGTAGTCTATGATAGTCATGTCGTTATCAACCCAACAGCCCGACGCTAACCGAGAGGTGGCACACACTATCAAGACTCATGACAATAATAATAAACATTCATATTCTGCGAAGACAACAAAGTAGGTTGTCCTCGAGAGGATCATCAATCATCAATCAGTTAACAACATTTCAATCATCATAACATCAATTAAACAACTAAGACAACCAAGTTAGATGACAAAGTAGGCCACCCAACTTAACATACATATCAACATGCATTCGATGCCGAACCTACTCAACAACAATGCAAGAAACAACTACTCAAACACTACCAAACAACTAAAGACAACATTTAAGCATTTCAAAGAAAGACTATGCTAACTTAAAAAATTCGTAACTTACAATCTAGAAATCCAATAACCTCCACACCACTTTTTATCACTCAACCACACTTGCAACTACAATAACCCCACTAGAAACCAACCAACAGCTATTCAAAACAAGCCCAACAACCCTAATTTTGGCAATGCACAAGGCTGATTTTTTTGGACTTTTGCTACGGCATCCAAATCAAAAATTCGGCATTACGACATTACTACCCCATAATTAAAAAACTTTTAGAAGCAACAATCAATCAATTCCAACCACTACAACAACAATTATTCAACAATGAACCTAAATTCCAATTTAATACCCGAAAAATAGAAATACATGCTACTATCGTTCAAAACTTATATAAAAGCACATAAACGATCCTTGACATCTACTGAGCAATAATATAAAGACAATTTAACATTTCATTGGATAAAAATTTAATTATATGAAAATGACATAAAATAGCATTTTGAGATCTAGAATTTTTCTCTCACCTTTGATGCCAAATGATGTTAGAAATGTGTACAATGGGTGTCCAACAAGTGAAATCAAGCTTTGAATGACTCAATTTGGCTTTGAAATGCAAAATCTATGAGAAAAATGCTTTGAAAACCTTGAATATGTTCTTCATCTTTCTCCTCCAAGGAGCCACGGTTTTTGGTGTGTTGTTGTGGTGTTTTGTCTGATATTTGAGTATATATTAAATTAAGTAATAAGTCAATGCAAAAAGAATTGGTCAAAGTTGTCAAAAATTAGATTTTTAATGACTAGAGTCAAAATTAGCTTTTGTTTTTAATTCTAATTGAAATTTTACCTTAGTAGAATATTTAAGATGATGAAATATTTATTTACAATATATACTTGGTCAATAAAAAGTCAATGCAAGAATCGGGTTTATCAGAAATTACTATTTGGCTCAAAAACGCTACTTTTCGCCCAAAAAGCCTATTTAAATTCCTATTTTGTTTCAGAATCAATTTTTTTCAAACACGGGTCTATTAATAATAGAGGACTAGATTTTAAGACGTTTAAAACACTCGTGTCAAAATTTTAGCAGACGTATGCTCAAACACTATTTACAAAAATCGATGATAAAATTTTTAATGCAGATTTTTATAAAAATTTCATGAATGCTTACATATCTTGTAATAAAAGTAATAATCACATAATTAGCGTATTTTAATTCAAATATCATGTAAACAAGTGAAAACACGTAATTGCAAATATGGGAAAATTTGGGGTCTCACATTCTCCCACCCTTAAAACAATTGCATCCACGCAATTCCTGTTTGATCCTCAGAACAAATCAGTGTTGTTGGCTCAAACATACGAAATGAGAGACCGAATACCAAATTCCAAATACCAACTAAAAACACCAAGTAGGAACACCGAATAAGATCATTGAATAAGAATCCCTGAATAAGAAGCTTGAATAATAATGATGAATAAGAACGCCGATCACAAATATCAAGTATAAACTTCAAACAAGATCACCGAGCGAGAATGTAGAATAATAAGCCTGATATAAGAACTCCGGATATCACCATATAAGAATTCCGAATAAGAATACCGCATAAAAATACCAAAGAAGAATTCCAAAGTAATATACTGAATAAGAATCTTCATATAGAAATCCCGAAGAAGAATGCCGAATAAGATCACCATTTGCCAAAAGAATCCAAATAAGAATTCCAAAGAGGATACCGAATACCGAAAGTCATATATTGAATAAGAACACCAAGCAAGAATTCTGAATGAAGATATCGAAGAAGAAGCCAAAGGCTGATCATTAAATACCAACTCTGAGCAATGAGTACCACCTACTAACCACCATAACCATTGATCTATTGTTCCTTCTTCTGTTAATCCACTTTTAGGGAGATCCGCTACTAGCCGACTTTTTCAGGGGAAGAGATTGCTTACCATTTTACAGGTAATGCATGTATATAGTTAATAACATATAAAGTAAACTGTTCATAACACACATAGCACTTTTAGTTCAATTTGCTCATTCTATGAATCTAGTAACTACGTGAGAGTTCAGTAATACCTAATCAGATTTGTAAGATATTTAGCACAATTTAAAACGTAAGCTACAGAAGATAGATTCACATATTGCTACTAATATCTAAAGCACGTACCCAGGAAATCAATTAAACACACATAATGTCACATAAATATACTAAGTACACAATCTTCACATAAGCAAATTGAGCACGTACCACACGCTGGTCACATAAAACACATTGAGCACGTAAGACACGTTATTCACATAAAGCACATTGACCACATTTAATTCACTTAACACATAAGGCATACTGATCACATAGAAAGTTAGTCACATAAGTAGATTAATCACATAAACATATTAACATGTAATTCATTTTACACTTAGTACATGCATTCATGGTAAGACCACTACCCACATCCGAGGATACCCCGGCTGACAGCTAACCATGCGCTCTGATACCACTTAAATGTTACGTCCCAACTCGACCTCACTTACAATCAGTCAGGACACAATGGAATTTCGGCATTATAACATTTGTAATACGGACATTAGGGCTCTAAATCAACCCTTTATAATATCATACAACCAACTCCAAACATCAACAACAACTCCATAAATACTTCAACAACAAACAACACAACTGATTCCATATATTAAACAACCATTCAACAACCTGCCCATAGATTACATGCCTCCATTTCAACAACAACATCAACAAGTTAAACCGTATACATACATAACATAATATACTAGCTTAGCAACCTATTCAAATTCCAAAAGTAAGACAACTAAACTAGCATAACACTTTTACTATCTTTAGATCAATTTATACAATACAATCTTTAAAAGCTTAAAAATTATAGCATAAGTTATACTACAAAATAGCATAAAACATTCCAGCTAAGCATTAACGATATGACTCTGGCACATAAGACTCTTCAACACAAGTCACATTCTCAGCTTCATGAGGCACGTACCCGTAATCTGATTTAGTAACACCTGATTGCAGCAAACGAATGAGAGTGAGCTTATATAAAACTAAGCCCAGTAAGGAATTCGATCGATCTTTGAGAACATTTACTTTACCACTTTGGAAATCATCCTATGAGAAGTAACACGCATTAATCATCATTAACATCAACAATTCATTTCAAACCACATAAATGACCATTCATTTGAGAAAGGATACTCTAGTTGGTGTAGCTCCATACGCCATCATGATCTCAACCAACTTCTTGTAACTCCCATAATACTTAACCGAGGTACCTCATCTAGCCCCTCCCTACATGGCATCTTCGCCAAGCGAGCTGGGGCTAGTCTATGATAGTCATGTCGTTATCAACCCGACAACCAGATGCTGCCCGAGAGGTAACACACAATATCAAGACTCATGACAATAATAATAAACATTCATATTCTGCGAAGACAACAAAGTAGGTTGTCCTCTAGAGGATCATCAATCACCAATCAGTTAACAACATTTCAATCATCATAACAACTAAGACAACCAAGTTAGATGACAAAGTAGGCCACCCAACTTAACATACATATCAACATGCATTCGATGCCGAACCTACTCAACAACAATGCAAGAAACAACTACTCAAAACACTACCAAACAACTAAAGACGACATTTAAGCATTTCAAAGAAAGACTACACAAACTTAAAAAATTCATAACTTACAATCTAGAAATCCAATAACCTTCAAACCACTTTCTATCACTCAACCACACATGCAACTACAATAACCCCACTAGAAACCAACCAAAAGCCATTCAAAACAAGCCCAACAACCTGAATTTTGGCAATGGACACGGCTGAATTTTTTGGACTTTTGCTACGACATCCAAATCAAAAATTCGGCATTACAACATTACTACCCCATAATTAACAAACTTTTAGAAGCAAAAATCAATCAATTTCAACCACTACAAGAACAAGTATTCAACAATGAAGCTAAATTCCAATTTTAATACCAGAAAAATAGAAATACATGTTACTACCATTCAAAACTTATATAAATGCACATAAACGATCCTTGGCATCTACTGAGGAATAATATAAAGACAATTTAGCATTTCATTGGATAAATATTCAATTATATGAAAATGACATAAAATAGCATTTTGAGATCTAGAATTTTTTTCTCACCTTTGATGCCAAATGATGTTATAAATGTGTGCAATGGGTGACCAACAAGTGAAATCAAGCTTTGTATGACTCAATTCGGCTTTGAAATGCAAAATCTATGAGAAAAATCCTTTGAAAACATTAAAAATATTCTTCATCTTTCTCATCCAAGGAGCCATGGTTTTTGGTGTGTTTTTGTGGTGTTTTGGCTGATATTTGAGTATATATTATGTTAAGTAATATGTCAATGCAAAAAGAATTGGTCAAAGTTGTCAAAAATTAGATTTTTAATGACTAAAGTCTAAATTAGCCTTTGTTTTTAATTCTAATTGAAATTTTACCTTAGTAGAACATTTAAGATGATGTAATATTTATTTACAATATATACTTGGTCAACAAAAAGTCAACGCAATAATCGGGTTTACTAAAAATCACTATTTGGCTCAAAAATGCTACTTTTCGCTCGAAAAGTCTATTTAAATTCCTATTCCGTTTCAGAATCAATTTTTATCAAAAATGGGTCTATTAATATAAAGGATCAGGTTTTAAGACGTTTAAAACACCCGTGTCAAAATTTTAGTGGACGTGTGCTCAAATACTATTCATAAAAATCGACGATAAAATTTTCAATGTAGATTTTTATAAAAATTTCATAAATGCTCATATATCTTGTAATAGATGTAATAATCACATAATTAGCATATTTTAATTCAAATAACATATAAACAAGTGAAAACACGTAATTGCAAATATGGGTAAATTCGGGATCTCACACCCGTCGTTTTCCTTTAAGAGATGCCGGCTTCTGGCATGGGGGTTGGAACCTTATGAAGGACCAAACAACATAACGTTATGGGGCTGTTCGGTACTTTATATGCTTGCCGCAGATAAAGACTACTTTAACTATTCAAGATTTCTATACAGCACGTGCGTGTCCCAGATGAAAGTGTACTGTAGGAAGGTGCTTTTGTGCTTCCCTCACTTACATCTACGAATATTGGGTGATTTCATTCCTTATAAAGTAAAGTCTCCCTCCCTAGCTACTATAACTATAGGACTAAAGATTATGGTCGTAGGTCAACCTGTATGGAGTTGTGCTAGTGCCATCACTAAGGGTGGCCTTCTAACATCAATTGATCCCACCCGAGTTTACTGAAGCTATGATAGTTGAATTGGACGGTCTAGAAGAGGAAAGGCCGAAATGGTGTAGCCAAAGGAGTCCTTTCAGAAGGGTTGAACACTAACTCCACCGAACTCAATTTGGCGCACACCCCCTCATGCTTTTCACCTTGGTGCTTGCTCCTTTAAATCAGAATGAGAGTGCGAATCTCAAAACGGATTGTTACGGCGAGCAGTGTTAGAGGCGGACTAATTAAGGTGTTCGAAACTTCACAGAGGTAGCGTGAATTCCGTTCTCGGCCGGCCTGCATTTTATTGACTTCTTCACGTCGCCAGACTCCAACTAACGCCACCTCCGGGTAGTGACGGGAGAGAAGAGAAGACTAACATCATTTCTCTATATCAACCGCCCCAGCAGCCTTCTCATCCATCATAGTACATACGCTCTAGACGGATGCATTGATTGAATATAAACTAGAAAAGACCTAAAGTAGATAGCATGTTCAACCAACTCCGTTAGGGATTGTTATAACCAGTCTCGTTCTTCAACCAATTTAGATAGGCAAATAGAGCTCTTCCACCCCAGCGGCAAAGCTAAGCAGACAAGCAAGACAAACTTAAAATAAAAGTCCCCGACAATAACTAGTCTGGTCAGTCATTTGACCTTCGGGTGCGATGCAATGGAGCGAGAGTAGAGAAGTGATTGGAACATGCAAGTCTCACCTCAGACAAGTTCAAAAAAGGAAATTGCGAGCATGATAGCTATGACGAATGAATTGAAGGCAAGACGCTCTCCAAGACTCCACTTTTTGATCTTTGTCTGCTCATGTCCTATCCGAACAAACTTCATGAAATAAAGAAAGAACTCTTGAATTGAATCCAGGACTAGTGGTGGGAATGCCACCCTTGTGTTAATTGATCTCCCCCAATCTTCCCCTTTTTGGGCAAAATTGGAATCTTTTCTGTAAAGGCTTGGATTTAGGTTACCGTCCGATCAGACGAAGTCTCCGTCACAAATATCCGAACAAAGCTGTTCATCCATCCAAACATTGACAGCCTCCAAGCTAGGAATGCGGTACGAGCCATAGGGCAAGGGGTGCTTTCAGCCAGCTTAAGACTTTAGATTTTGAAGAGAAAGAATAGCCTTAGAAATGGTTTCTCGATTCGTACGTGTGAATTTATTAAATGTGTAAGTGTCCGTTTCTTTATTAGTTGAATATACCGGTTCAGAAAAAATGGGAGGTATTAGTTAGGAAGTAAAAAGATATGTTAGTTCGGCGGATGCAAGTTCGGATTGAAAGAGAGAAAGAGCAACCCTGGGCTCAGCTTTAGCTTATTATTATCATTGCTTCATCTGTTCATCTTGATTCTAGTTGGGAATATACCCGCTAGGAGAAAGGTAGACTTTATCTACGTTTTTCCAAAAAGGTTTAGTAGTTCAGTAAAATAAGGAATCCATCAATAAAGCTAGAATGTTGTGCCATAGGAGCAGGATCGCCCTGCCATATGAGCTAGAATGCCTTTCCATATGACCAGGTACGCCGTGCCATAAGGATCCATATGAGCAGGTACGCCGTTCCATAAGGATGCTGGAAAATCCCTAGTATTTACTCTACAAAAAAGAATGATAAGGAACATGGATAGAATATCATTACATAATCTATTAAATGAGATAGATAACCTCCAAATGTTATCTCTATGTAAGGAGTTCGACGAACTTTCTTTGGACTCGAACACTGGTGGTTCTTCATCTTCTACGAGTGAGGTCCATCCTTCATCATCTTTTAAGAGTCTAGTGCTACCTTCGTCTTCATCTTCTTCTATGAGTCAACCTCCGTCTTATGGCTATTTTGGTATCTCAGATCGTTTATTTCGAAGTTGGACACATTCTCTTTGGAGCCAGTATATTATTGACCAACTACGAGTTCCTTTTGCAGACAAGGGCTGATACGTGAACAACGAATAAGATCCCAACAGCAAATATTACCCTTCGATCGTTATTGGCTTATTCAATAGGAGAGATTCATACTGTCTTCTCTTATGAAATATCTAGTCTTTCTGTGCATTTGTCCTTGAGACTGAGACTAGTGAAATAAAATAAGTTACTTCCTTGCCTCTCCGCTTGCCTTAGCTGGGGTATGAATTCTCTAGTAAGTGTGATTTCCAACTGTTAAAGTATTTGCTGCTCGCTACGCCCCTAAGTCCATTAACGTTGTCTCCTTCCTCTGCTCTCAGTTCAGTTTCTATTTAGGAAGATTCATTTTCAAATTGAATTCATATCATTTCTCGATTCAAAACTCATTGATAGAGTCATATTCTGGATCTTATTATACAATTGCACTAACAAAGGCAAAACCCTTCTTCTTGCAAGAGACCATTCCCTCACAGTTGAGTCAAATGATGCCTATTCTGTGTATTCGATGCCATCTTTGGGTTCTTGAAGACCGGTTGAAATTGATACACTTTCTCTTTTCCTCTAGATGGATGTCTTAAATGTCATTTCCTTTCCCAAAGAATCCCCAGAATAAAATACCCTTAGCCTAGGCAAAAAAAAGTACATGCTTACAGTGCTAAGACCAAAATCGGCTTTATTCGGAGTTCAGTGAGCTTCCTTGAAGCTATGTCAAAGAACCCCTTCTGATTAACTTGCACAATCCTCCCTAACAACCTATTCGATAGCAGTTCCTTCAGTTCCTCTTCTTATACTATTAGAGAACCTCCTCGTGGGTATTTTACTCAAGGCATTTTGCTGATCCCTTAACTGGCCTTTGGCTTTCTTCCTAGTACTAAGCCTTATATGTATGCCCCATCTTCTTCTGATTTAATTCATCTACAGAGGGTACTCGTGAATAACATATAGATTCAGATTAGTGACAAAGGACCTAGGAGCCTAGGGCATTGGGACTTCTTCTTTACTCCTATCGTATTATTACAAAAATGCTTTTTGTTGTTGTCACGTCTTAGGGTCTTATCAGCTTTGAGGAGGGTGACCTTCTTCGGTTTGTGATGGAAGCAATTCCTAGCTGGTCTGTGATAAAAACAATCTCTCTTTTCTCTTCCAATAAGAGTATGCCTTACTAGATGGAAGGCTTACTAAGGGAAGGAAGTAAGTAGTATCTTGCGCAAACTCCCTGAAGAGTATCCTTCATGTGCAATATGATATTGATCCTATTTACAACTACTTTAAAGTAGGAAAGTCATCAGGTTTCGAAGGTCTTTTGCTGGCAGGTCAATAACAGCTTCTTATGTGGCATTTGGCATTTGTCCATCAATCCCATTCTATGTCTGTGCCATCTTTTTTACTATTTCCTATGGATTCAACCTCTCGATGTTCTCCTTGTCCTTCCGGGATATCGAAAGCTTCAGCCAACACAGTATAGATAGCAAAGAATAAGGAAGATTGACCACCGTCAATTCCTATATGCTTTTCATACAGAGGCCGAGGTAGTAGGCCCCCCTATGTGTAAACTTCTTCCACATGGGGAAGGAATGGAAGAGTTCCGGCTATGAAGAACAGGCTCTATCCCAACGGAAGGAAAGAAAGCATGATAGTAGTGATCGCCTTCGATTGATAGTTATCACCTTCTCTTTTGTCTGAGCTTAGGTCTGCAATCCAAGAAGTCATCTCCGACAAAGTGAAGGAAAGAAAAGAGGGGCTAGGCAGCTAAAGGTAAGGGGGAATGTCCGAGGCCGAGGAGGCATCAGAAGTGGTAGCATTTACGCTACATAAAAAAGAGGAAGATAAGCATAATTAATAATAGCTTGCATACTCTGCAACCTCTGGCTATCTCTCCCTTGTCAGTCTTTGGTATCTCATCTAATGTAGGGTTAGTCACCTCTGTTGGTTCTTCTTCTTTATCTAATAGCATTCTGTCTTCATTAGTCTGTATCTCTTTGTTTCTTTCGGCAATCTCTCTTTCCTTCTGAGATAATTTCTCGCAGAGGTAGTTCTTTTCTATCTGTAGTCCTTTTATATGATTCTTTAGTGATTTGATTATTAGTTTTCCAATCTGATCTTGGCCTGACAAGTCAATGATATCAATTGGATCAGTATCCACCCAGACATCTCTGTGATATACAACTATCCTCTTGGACCTCAGCTTAATCCAAAGCCTGACCAATGTTTCTTTTTTGCAGATGTTCAGAGTGTGCCAATCAATCCGGAAGTTGGATTCCACCCATACCAGTTTTGTACGAGTTGGGTCAGTGTACTGTGACTCAAACCATTCAAGAGTGACCTGGCTTTTCACTGGTCCCTTGTATTTTAGTACATTGCTTCCATCTATTATGATGTATAAATAGGATTTCGGTGCTAATAAAGTAGCCTTTCAAGATTTTGTCCTCTAGCTTAAACTTACCTAAGACAGAAGAAGAAACCATTTCAGTAGGTAGTGGCTAACCAAGCACAACTGAGTCTGTGTCGTGTAGTAGTTGTCCTCTCTTGAGATATAAGGGTACATATAGATCCTAGCACAAGCAATGATCGCAGTAGCTAGTTGGACAGCAAAGTTCTTCGGTAGGTTCCAATAATCTAGGCTAGTCCCGGTATTTCTATGGTAGGCAACGACGTATTTGTTCTCTCTAAGCATCTCACCGAATATTAAGTCACTATGCCAGATCAAATGTTCGTATCGATCTTCATCGTAGACCTCGGTTATTGTGCTTTTAAGGTTAATGCCAAATCTACCGTATAGCGAATTCATAAGGATCTTGTACACATAGGCCACGGCATTATTACCTTTTTTCCTTGCCTCTAACCTGCTCTTAAAGAGTAAGATAACAAACTCCCTGAATGGGCTTTCCTTCCTCTCAAAGAGGTAGCCTGAGATTGGGAGCACAGTGTAGCCTAGGCCTCTTGCATACTTAACTCCTCGCTATAGTAGACTACAACAAATTCCCCGGTTGGAAAGATGAGAGTCCCAGCATCCTGATAGGGTAGGAAAGGTCGAGAGATAGTATTAGGACATACAACATATGCCTCAATAAAGCCATACATCTTGTCTAAATCCTGAGCTTCTAAATTACCATGCCATATAGGAATACCTCCAGGCATTGGAAATTCCTTCATTATAAAGGGATAGAGAGAGTTTACATCATAGTAGTATAGGTCCTCGCCATATGTCTTGTATGTATCTGTATGACCACCATAATAGGCACGCCTTAGAAATCTGTCTTCATTCTGGTTTGGGATGTGGATTGGCCAATTAGAAGCATCGTAGTATTTCATACGAAAGATGCTTAGAGCCAATGAGGAAAGGGTTATCTTGCTTTCTATGTCCACCTCGTACAACTTCCAATATATTTCTTGAGCCTTTATCATAACACCACCTAATCGACGAATATCCTGTTTCATATATTCTAACAAGCTCTTTTTCATACTAGCCAGATTGAACTCTGTCACATCTTCATTTGGGATAGAGCCTTTCGGGCCTAGACCCAGGCATAGATTCTTAGCTAAGGCATTAAGTTTTCCAGGGAGTAGATTCAAGGAGTCTCTGAAGCGGAATAACAACTTCTTACCTGAATAGACAACTAATTCATGAACCTTACGGTTCCTCATCAGTGGTTTTAGCTTGTAGCTCTTGTGATGACATGCTAGGTGCTTAAGCAAGAAAATTCCATCGAATCTAGAGAAGTTGTGGAAGTAAATAGTTAAAGGTTCTTGTTCTTGTCTAACAATCGTTGAGATCCTTAATACCAAGTCATAAAGTACCTTAATACTCTTTTCTTCAAAGGAATCCAAGATTATAGAGTAGTCTTCACTAAAGTAGGTATCAATCATAAGATCATTGATCTGTTCACCGGGATGAACCATCAAGAGACCAGCAGCATAAGGATGATGAACGCCATCTTTTTGTAATGGTATAGTCTCAATATTGGCAACTATTGTCACGCCCCAACTCGACCCCTCCTATAATCAGTCAGGACGCAACGGAATTTCGGCAGTATAACGACAGTAAATAGGATACCAAGGCTCTAAACCAACCTCAATAGGACATCATTCCTCAACTCCACAAACCATACAACAAACAACTCCTCAATAAAATAACAACATACATCATAACCATATTATACAATAAACATTCCTCGTTATACGCCTCTGTTCCGACATAATACATGAACCTTAATATACATTACAAAAACATATTGAGCCAATCTAGCAACCTAATCATAAACAAAAGAAAGGCTACTACGACAACATCAACTAACTCATTAACTTTTCAACATCTTTTACATTATGAACTACAAAGCATATAAAAGTCTACTAAGTTAATTTACAAGATAGTAAAACAATACAACATCAAGGATAAGACTCCGGAACATAAGACTCATCCACGTAAGACACATTTTCCTCTTCAGGAGGCACGTACCCGTAATCTTGCGAAAGTACACCTTGGAAATAGAGAGTGAGCTTATATAAAATAAGCTCAGTGAGGATCCGATAGATCTCGAACAAGGTTTACTAAGCTCCTTGGAAATAATCCTTTGAGCAAGTAAACACACAATAATATCAATAATACTATCATCACATAAACTATAATGACCATTCAATAAAGGATACACTAGTTGGTGTAGCTCTAAATGCCATCACGATCATAACAGCCTTCTTGTGACTCCCATAAGCTCACGCACCCGAGGTACCCCAATAACCTCTCCCTCCATGACACCTCCGTCATGCGAGTTGGAGGCAGTCTCTGGTAGTCATGCCGTTATCAACCCGACAGCCCGATACTGCCCGAGAGGTGGCACACACATACCAAAGACTCAGCAATAATAATAAACATCAATCATTCACAGGAGGACAGTCTAACAGAACTGTCTACCTCCCGGCATCAATCATCAATCAATAATCATCAATAATCATCAATAATCATATTATCATCGTAATAACATCAATAATCACTTTAACAACAAATAACTAAGTTAGATGACAAAGTAGGCCATCTAACCGAACATGCATTAAACACACAATCAAACCCTAGTTTACCCATCATCAACTCACAATTCAATCACTCAAACCACACCCGATAAACTAAAGGCATAATCTAACATTTTAAAGAAAGACAACCTAAATTTCAAATAATCATATCTTACATTCTACTAATCCAAACAACTCCAAATCAGTTTCAAACACTCACCCATTTAATCAACTACATTAGCCCCCTCGGAAACCAACCAAAACACATCCAAATCATGCTCAATAACCCTAAAACCCTAGTGTGTCATGGCTGAAATTTTTGGATTTTGGCACGGACATCACAATCGAAAATTTGGCATTACAACAGCGCTACCACGTAATTAACAAACTTTTAGAAATTGACGACAATCGATTCCGATCAACACAACTCAAAATAATCAACATTTAGCAAATTAATCAACTTTAAATACCCGAAAAATAATAATTATGCTACAACAGTTCAAATTTCGTAGGATTACATATAAATGATCCCTAGCATGCATGGAGCAATAATCTAACAACAGATTAACATTCTAACGGTTCGATTATCAATTCTACGCAAAAACACAAAAGATGAGTTTTGAGATCTAGAATTTTTCTCTCACCTTTGATGCGATATAAGCCTAGGAATGCGTGCAATACGTGACCAACAAGCGGAATCCAACTCGGCACAAAATTCTACGGACAAAAACTAGGTTTTTCTTTAAAATTTTGTGTTGAAAACCTTGAAAAAAGCTTGGCTATTCTCCCATGAAACTCTCGGCCATATGTGTGAAAATGAAGGTGTTTTTGTGCTTTGCTTGTGTGTGTTGGTGATATAAGCTTAAAAGTCAACATTTTAAATAAAGTCAAAGTTGAATTAACTTAGTATTTTTGTGTTTTCTTGACTTTAAATGCATTTTCTTGATCACCAAAGTTCAAAACAATTATTCAACACCCAAGATAGCTCAAGTAGATTATTTTTAGGTGACAAGAAGTTTTACAATCAAACAACTTCACCCAAGTCGGCTTAAAACTCGATTTTTGCAAAAGTCGGTGTAAAAATCCTAATAAATTCCTAAGCCGATTTTAAAACCGTTTTAATCAAATACAAGTCTATTAAAGTCCGTGGACTAGGTCTAGAAGGGTTAAAAAGACCAGTTTCAAAATTTTAGCGGACGTGTTTCAAAAATACTATTCACTAAAAGTCGACGATAAAATTTCTGACTCCGTTTTTTATAAAAATTTCATGAATACACATTTAGCATGTTCTAGGAGTATTGATATCAAAATTACCACTTTCTAAGTCACATAGAACATAGACAGGTTAATTCATGTAAAACGAGATAAAGCACGCAAAACAAGACAGGATAGAAAAGTGGGGTTTCACGTTCTCCCCCCCTTTACAGAAATTTCGCCCTCGAAATTCTTACTTGATGTTCTGAACAGATCTGGGTACTGCTGCTGCATCTGATCTCGTCTCTCCCAAGTCGCTTCCTCAATGCTGTGATGCTTCCACAATACCTTAACCATCGGAATCTTCTTCGACCTCAACTCTCGTTCTATCTGATCAAGAATACGAATCGGATGCTCGTCATAAGTCAGATTCTCACGAAGCTGTAACGGCTCTGGCTCAAGAATATGAGAGGGATCCGGATTATATTTCCGCAAGTTAGACACGTGAAATACATCGTGGACATTAAAGAAGTTCTCCGGTAAAGCCAACCGATATGCCAACTTACCAACCCATGCCGGTAATCTCAAACGGCCCAACAAATCTTGGACTCAGCTTACCACCTTTACCATAACGAGCAAACCCCTTACGAGGAGACAATCTCAAGAAAACCCGATCTCCGACTGCAAACTCCAAGTCCCGACGACGCTTATTAGCATAACTCTTGAATCTACTCTGCGCCGTAAGCATTCTCTGCCTAATCAACTGAACATTCTCAATCTTCTCTAGAAGCTCTGGCATGATAGTCGGATCAATAGTCTTCATCTCCCCTACCTCGTCCCAATATAAAGGTGAACGACACTTACGACCATAAAGAGCTGCGAAAGGTGCCATCCCAATAGTAGCTTGATAACTATTGTTATAGGCAAACTCGGCAAGTGGTAGATGTTTCTCCCAGTTCTTCCCGAAGTCCAGAACACAAACCCTAAGCATATCTTCCAGAATCTGAATAGTCCGCTCAGACGGACCGTCAGTCTGTGGATGATACGCAGTACTGAAGTTCAACTGAGTACCCAAGGTCTCTTGAAGTTTCTCCCATAAACGAGAAGTAAATCGAGGATCTCGATCTGAGACAATACTAGATGGAATCCCGTGAAATCTAACAATCTGATCCAAATAAAGATCCCTCAACTTTGTAACCTCATCTCCCATCCTAATCAAAATAAAATGAGTTGTCTTCGTCAAACAATCCACGACAACCCAAACTGCATCATTACCCCTCGGTGTTCTAGGCAAACCAGTGACGAAATCCATCGTAATATGCTCCCACTTCTACTCTGGTATAGCCAATGGCTGAAGCAAACCTGCAGGTCGTTGATGCTCGGCTTTCACCTGCTGACAAGTCAAACATCTAGATACAAACTGAGCAACCTCTCTTTTCATGTTATTCCACCAATAGTGCTACTTCAAATCCCGATACATCTTGGTTCCACCGGGATGAATAGTGTACTTAGAATTATGAGCTTCCTCCAGAATACCTTGCCTCAAGCCCGGTTCATCGGGAACACAAACCCTGTTCCAAAACCGAAGAATACCATCTTCATGCAGTTTAAAGTTAGACTGATCATCTGTGATCTGATCATTGATCTTCTGAAGTTTAACATCAAGTTGTTGAGCTTCTCTGATCTGAGACAACAATAAAGGCTGAATACGGAGATGTGAACACGTCACCCCAACCTGAGTCAACTCCGGTCTCCAATAAGTGAATTCCTCAAGAACCTCCCATTTCTTGACAGCTAAACAAGAGATACTCGCCTTACGACTAAGAGCATCTACTACAACATTTGCCTTGCCAGGCAGATAATTGATAGAACAATTATAATCTCCAAGAAGCTCCATCCATCTCCGCTGGCGCATATTCAACTTCTTCTGTGAGAATAAATACTTCAGACTCTTATGATCAGTGAAAATCTCGAACTTACTGCCCCACAGATAATGACGCCACTTCTTCAATGCGAAGACAACTGCTACCAACTCAAGATCATGAGTCGGATAATTTACCTCATAAGGCTTCAACTTCCTGGAAGCATAGGCAATAACTCGCCGATTCTGTATAAGAATACATCCCAAGCCCTCCTTGGATGCATCACTGTAAATAACCATATTATTGGTTCCCTCTAGTAGAGCAAGTACTGGAGCAGTAGTCAACCTCTTTTTCAGCTCCTGAAACCCACTCTCATACTTCTCATCCCAAGCAAAGATAGTCCGTTTCTGAGTCAACTTAGAAAGTGGACACCAGCAATCTTCGAGAAGTCCTTTACAAACCTACGGTAATAACCCGCCAAGCCAAGAAAGCTACGAACCTCTGAAACATTCTCTGGACATTTCCAAGACATCACCACCTCAATCTTAGTGGGATCTACAGAAATACCGTTCTGTGTAATAACATGGCCAAGAAAAGATATGCGTTGCAGCCGAAATTCACACTTGCTGAACTTGGCAAACAACTGATGCTTCTGCAGCTTCTGTAAGACAAGCCGTAGATATTGCTCATGCTCCGATTCAGATTTAGAATAGACCAAGATATCATCAATAAAGATTAGCACGAACTGGTCTAAATACGACTGAAAAACCCGATGCATAAGATCCATGAATGCTGCCGGTGCATTAGTTAATCCAAAGGGCATAACAACAAACTCATAATGCCCATACTGAGTCCTGAAGGCAGATTTCGGAACATCCTCCGTACGAATCCGAAGCTGATAATACCCCTGCCTCAAATCAAATTTAGAATAGACTTTGGCTCCCTGAAGTTGATCAAACAACTCGTCAATTAGTGGCAAGGGATATTTGTTCTTGATGGTCACCTGATTCAAACCACGGTAATCAATACACAATCTCAAGGTACTATCCTTCTTCTTCACAAATAAAACAGGAGCTCCCCAAGGTGAAGAACTCTACTAAATAAATCCCTTCTCCAATAACTCCTGCAACTGAGTTTTCAACTCCTTCAACTCAGTTGGTGCCATCTGGTACGCTGATTTAGAAATAGGTTGAGTACCGGGAATAAGATTGATCACAAACTCCACATCTCTCTCTGGTGGTAACCCTGGCAACTCCTCGGGAAATACATTGGGATATTCCTGAATAATAGGAACTTCCTCTAGCTGTAGCTTATCAAATGGCTTGTTGATCAAATAAGCTAGATAACCCGAACACCCCTTACTCACCAACTTAACGGCTTTAGTTGCTGAGATAACAAAACTCGTCTTTGCACCCCGATTCCCTACTACCTCAACTACTGGCTGATCTGGAAACTGAAACTGTACTACCTTGGTTCTACAGTTCAACTGGGCATCATACTTAGAAAGCCAATCCATACCCAAGATAACATCATACCCCCAGATAGGAAATAAGATAAGGTCCGAAGGAAAATTATGCCCCTTAACATGTATTATACAATCCTTACAAACTAGGCCAGTCACATACTTATCAGTCAAAGATGTACTAATCTCAACCACGTAAGGCAATCTTTCAGGTTACAAATTAACACGTTGCACACAAGCAGGAGTAATGAAAGAATGCGTAGCACCAGAATCGGTCAACACTTTAACATGTTGATCAAGTATAAGGAAGTTACCTTCCACAACTGCAGTCTCCTAAGGCATCTCATCTAAGTCAACTGCATAGGCTCGAGCCTGAACCCGCTGCTGCTAAGGTGCACTAGCCGCATGTCGGCCTTGATAACCCTGAGTCGCTGTCCGACCCTCAGTCCTCGCATATCTAGGGTAATCCCTCGCCTTGTGCTGATTGCTGCCGCAACCTAAACACGTCCCTGCTTTCACTTTGTAATCGGCCTCCATATGCCCCGTGCGGTTGCAGTAGGTACACTGTGGTGATAATGCACTAACACTGCCCCAAGAAGAACCAGGAGCTAAAGAAACTGTCACGCCCCGACCCGACCCCGCAAAAGGCCAAGCCCGGACCCGACACACGGACGGAGTCTCCTCTGTACCGCGGACGATCCAAAAACCCTAAAATCATCATAATACTTGCGAAAGCCACAAAACAATTCAAATAGGCCAACTTTCTTTGAAAACATACATCCTCTTATTAACCAACTTTCCAAACCAAAATGCCATGCATACTACACAAGTATTTATGCCACTAAACAGTTAGCTATTAGCATGCATTTTCTTACTAGTCACAAGGGTATAAGTTTACAACTTTACATTCTTTCAACTTATACAACATAAGACCGTAGAGGCCTCAAACTAGAAAATACATACAAGGCTACAAGCCTCAAAATTAAGTGACATCCAAGCAATATACATAGCAAGCAAGGCTCGCACAAAATCTGGTAACCAACCACCAGAAAAGCAGAGAAGTGCTATCACGGAAACACCTCCACCTGCTCCTCCTCCTCAATTACCTCGATAGGGTCTACTTCAACTACTCCTGTAAAAATATAGTATAGAAAGGAATGAGCAAAAACTATTGCTCAGCGAGGGCAATTGGTCTCAAGGACGGAGATGAGAGGAGTATGCAATGCAATTAGTCAAGCAATACATACAATTATCATTTAAAGATACAAACAAGTCAATATTATAACAAGGCAAGCATTAAAGACTATAAATATTCATTCAAAGGATACGGTAATCTTTTCACGAGCAACTTTCATTCAAGAATTTGATGACGACACGCCAGCCCAAACCACCTTATAACACCAGTTTGGAATACCCCAGAAGTATCCATCAACCTATGACCCAAAACTCCCTGGGAGGGAACCCAAGCGAGAAGAGGGAATAGCAGCGGAGCTAGAGCAACCAACACTGGCAACCCGAGGCTACCCAGAGAGGCCCATCACTCACGCGCGAGACACTATGCAATGCAAGACTCGATACAAGGCGATAAACAAGCAATAAAGCCATACGTGGGAGAATAACAAAGTAGGTTACTCTCGCACGCAATAGCAACAATTGATAAGCATTTCAATCCAAATCAATTCAAACAAGTATTTCAAGCAACCCTAAGCATTCTATAGGCATAAAATCAAGAAAACAAGCAAAACACAAATCGGCCCCAACTATCAAAACGCTACCATTTCCAAACGAGCCACGAGTTTTGGAAACCGACTTCGCCAAACCTCCTAGGTCACCATAAGGTACGTCTAAAGACCCCGAAACCTTACTTTACCCTAGAACTCGCACAAAGCCCCGATTTCCCCTTTTCTCGTTTGAACTACAACTATACCAACCAAACACCCAACCAACGCCATAATCGCACGAAAAGTGCTTCCATGGCCTCCCGAAACAATGCCAACACGCAAAACGATAAAATGATAAACTCGACCTAAACGACCCCGCACGAGCTCACGCGAAGATTGATCGATTGGAAGGTTGAAAGGTTTTTTTTTTCCTTGGAAGCTCACGGCCTGCTCACTGATTTCAGCCTTGTTTTTTTTTTGTTATGTTTTAAGCTTATTAGGTGATGACTTGGTCAAATGGTCAAAGGCCTTGGTCAAACAACTTAAAACTTGGTCAAATGGCCTTATTTTGTGCATTTTAAAGCCATTCTAACTAGAGAAAAATTAATTAAAGCTAGCAACAATTAAAATATAAAATTTAAGTCATCTAAATACTAGTTTCACTATTTACTGAGGACTAGAAACCGTTCTCTAGCTATCACTCCCTAAATGCAATGCACGTTGCGACAGCAAAGAAGTAACAATTAATTTACAAAGAATTTAAGGAAATATAATTTTCAAAATAATAAACAAGGAATTTTCACATTCTGAGCTCGGGTATTACACCCTATCCCCCTTAAAACAATTGCGCCACGCAATTCTTACCTGGTCAACAAATAACTCCGGATACTGATCCCGAACTTGGTCCTCTCTTTCCCAAGTTACTTCCTCAAACCCATGATGATTCCACAAGACCTTCACTAACGGAATACTCTTTCTGCGAAGCTCCTGAATCTTCCGATCCACAATTCGAATCGGTTTCTCTTCATAAGACAACTTCTCTTCAATCTGCAAAGGCTCTGGTTCAAGTACATGTGAAGGGTCTGGATGGTATTTCTTCAACATAGACACGTGGAACACATCGTGCAGTCTCGACAAGCTCGGAGTCAAAGCTAATCGATAAGCCAAAGGACCTACCTTTTCGGTGATCTCATACGGACCCACATACCTGGGACTAAGCTTCCCGCTCTTACCGTGCTGAATCAATCCCTTCCGAGGAGAAATCTTAAGAAACACCCAATCTCCCAAATCAAACTCAAGATCCCGATGGTGCTTATCCGCATAACTCTTCTGACGGCTCTGAGCTGTAAGCATACGCTGGCGAATAAGGTGAACATTATCTACCATCTTAATCATCTCAGATAACACAGTCGGATCAACTGTTCTCATCTCTCCAACCTCTTCCCAATATATTGGGGATCTGTATTTTCGACCATACAACGCCTCGTAGGGAGCCATACCTATAGTAGATTGATAACTATTGTTGTAGGCGAACTCCGCTAAAGGCAAAAACATCTCCCAATTCTTCCTAAAGTCAAGCACACATGCCCGAAGCATGTCTTCCAAGATCCTGATAGTTCTCTCAGACTGGCCATCAGTTTGTGGATGATATACAGTACTGAAGCTCAACTTAGTTCTCAGGGCCTCTTGCAACTTCTGCCAAAAACGAGATCTGAATCTGGGATCTCTATCTGACACTATACTCTGTGGCACACCATGCAATCTCATAATATTAGCAACATAAAGCTCAGCTAGCTTATCAAGGCTATCCTGTTTGTTCACGAGAATAAAATGTGTAACTTTAGTCAAGCGGTCCACAACAACCCAAACAGAATCATATCCTCTCGGAGATCTAGGAAGATCGGTAACAAGGTCCATTGTTATATGTACCCACTTCCATTGCGGAATTGACAACGGCTGTAGAAGTCCGGCTGGCCTCTGATGCTCAACTTTAACCCTCTGACAAGTCAAACATTTGGATACATACCCAGAAATCTCCCTCTTCATATTGTTCCACCATAAGTGTTGTTTCAAGTCTCTATACATTTTAGTACTGCCCGGGTGAATCGTATACCTCGAATTATGTGCCTCGGACAGAATCTCATTCTTCAAAGTTGGATCACCAGGAACACATACTCTATCCCTGAATCTGAAGATGCCATCTGCATGTAATTTAAACTCCGACTCTCCCCATTTTGTTTTTTCTTGGATTTTCAAGATGTGAGGATCAGTCTTCTGAGCCTCTCTGATCTATGCTAGCAACCCTGACTGAATCTGCAAACTAGCAAATCGAATCCCTACCTCAATAACTTCTGGCTTCCATGAACAAATTTCTTCCAAAGTCTCCCAATCCTTGATAATTGAGCTTGCAACAATAGCCTTTCGGCTCAAAGCATCAGCAACAACATTCGCCTTACCTGGTACGTAGTTAATAGAACAGTTGTAACCACCCAATAGCTCTAGCCATCTCCGCTGCCTCATATTCAAATCCTTCTGTGAAAACAAATACTTTAGACTCTTGTGGTCAGTAAAAATTTCAAATCTGCAACCCCACAAGTAATGACGCCACTTCTTCAAGGAAAACACAACTGCAGCTAACTCCAGATCATGTGTAGGATAATTGACTTCATAAGTTTTCAACTTCCTAGAAGCATAAGCAATCACCTTACCATTTTGCATTAAAACACAGCCCAAACCTTCTTTAGATGCATCACTGTAGACAACAAAGTTCTCTGTTCCCTCAGGTAAAGCTAATATAGGAGTTGTAGTTAGTCTCTTCTTCAATTCTTGGAAACTGGATTCACATTTGGCATCCCAGCTGTAAGCAACTTTCTTCTGAGTCAACTGGCTCAAAGGTCCAGAAATTTTGGAGAAGTCTTTAACAAATCTCCGGTAGTAACCTGCCAATCCAAGAAAACTCCGAATCTCTGACACCGTCTCAGGTCTCTTCCAAGATGAAACAACTTCAATCTTAGCTGGATCCACTGAAATTCCTCGATCTGAAATGATATGGCCTAGAAAAGATATCTGATTCAACCAGAACTCACACTTGCTGAATTTAGCAAAAAGCTTGTTTTCCTGCAAAGTCTGTAGCACAATCCTCAAGTGTTGCTCATGTTCAACCTCATTCTTCGAATACACTAAAATGTCGTCAATAAAGATCACGACAAACTGAACAAGGTAAGGTCGGAAAACTCTCTGCATCAAGTCCATGAATGCGGCTGGTGCATTCGTCAATCCAAACGGCAACACAACAAATTCATAGTGGCCATATCTAGTCCTGAATGCCGTCTTTGGTATATCGTCACTCCGAATCCTAAGTTGATAGTAACCCTGCCTCAAGTCAAATTTGGAGTAAACACTCGCACTCTGCAACTGTTCAAACAATTCTTCAATCAACGGCAAGGGGTATTTATTCTTAATCGTGACTTGATTAAGTCCTCTGTAATCAATACATAACTGTAGCGTGCCGTCTTTCTTTCTCACAAACAACACAGGCGCACCCCACGGCGAAGAACTAGGTTGTATAAACCCTTTCTCAAGCAAGTTCTGAAGCTGAATTTTTAACTCTTGAAGTTCAGCCGATGCCATTCTATAAGGACTCCTAGAAATTGGCGCAGTGCCTGGCACAAGATCAATCACGAACTCAATCTCCCTATCCGGTGGTAAACCTGGTAATTCCTCGGGAAATACACCAGGGAAGTCCCTAACAATCGGAACCTCATTCAAACTCAACTTATCAGTAGGCTGATTGATCAAATAGGCTAAGTAAGCTTCACAACCCCTATTCAACAACTTAGAAGTCTTGATCGCTGATAAAAGTGGAATTCGGGCAGCCCTGCAGTTCCCAACAATCTCAAGTACAGGTAGGTCAGGAACCTGAAGATAAACGATCTTTGTTCTATAATCCAACTGAGCATAGTACTTCCCCAACCAGTCCATTCCCAAAATGATTTCAAAGTCACGGAATGGCAATATAATTAAATCAGCAGGAAATTTACGGTTCTCAATGCATATATCACAAGATTTGCAAATAGACTCAGTAACAAATTTTGCACCCAAAGGCGTACTAACTTCAACTTCATGCGGCAATTTATCAATTCAAACATTCACAGATCGTGCACATGCAGTAGTTATAAACGAATGTGTAGCTCCGGGATCAATCAAAACTTTAACTGGCTAAGTATTGAGAAGAAAGGTACCTTCCACTATAGCTGTAGTATCGGGTAGCACCTCTGCATCTAGTGCAAAGACCCTAGCTTGAACCCTCTGTGCTGGACGTGCACCTGCAGCCCTATTCTGAACACCTTGGCCTCCAACACGGCGCTGAACATTGTTATACTTAGGGCAATCTCTCACCCTATGGTCATCACTCCCACAACCTGTGCATTTACCACTCTTCCTCCAGCAGTTAGCCTCAATATGCCCCGATCGATTACAATAATTACACTGCTGATTTTGCCTAACTGCAATGTTTCCCGCAAGTGCTGGGGCTCTGGCGGTAGTAGGAACTGTAGCTCCCTGCTGGGGTCTAGTCACAGCTGGCCTAGCCTGAATCTGCTGCTGTGGCTGATACGGACGTTGCTGAGGAACCTGTGCAGAAGTCTGATACTGCCTCGGCTGACTCTGGCTGCTCTGGCCCAAATACTGCTTCTTACTCGGCTGACTGCTCTCAGCTAACATCTCAGCCTTCCGTTTCTTAAACTTCGAGGCTGCCTGAAATGCCTCGGGAAAAGTAGTATAGGTATGCCCAATCAAATGCAACTGAATATCGATTCTCAGCCCACAGACAAACCTATGAATCATCCTCCTAGCCGGCCGTACCAACTCGGGCATATACCTCGACAGGCTAACAAACCTAGCCTCGTACTGTGCAACAGTCATATTTCCCTGCTTCAGGGCCACAAACTCGTCTTCCCTCCTTTCCATAGCCATCTCGGGAATATACTTATCCCGAAACTCACTCACAAAATCATCCCATAAATGTGGAACATCCTCACAATCCCACCTCAATCTGACAGTATTCCACCACTGCTCTGCATCGCCCTCAAACAGGAATGATGCATATTCTATTCTTGCCTCATCAGTGTACCTCAAAGCAGTGAAAATTTTCTCGACATGGTTAATTCATCTCTCGGCCGCCCCATCATCCGGCTCTCCGAAGAACTTTCCCGGCTCGTGCCTCAGGAATTTCTCTAACTGATTATTCTCAACTCTATACCCTTGTCCACCAGGATTAGCTTGATTTCCCTGGGGATTATTCCTGTCCTGCCTCTGCTCATGCATCACCTGTGTAATCAGGTCTACTGCAGTAGTCATGGTAGCCATAAACTGCTCAGGCAACGGTTGCTGACCCTGTTCTGCTGCCTCTTCATCTGATCCTATACCTTGAGTACCACGACGTGGTGGCATAGTGGCAATTCACAATAGCTGGCAACATTTAAAAGCAGTTTATAGACAGAAATATAGCACATAAGATTAGATAACACTCAAGTCAATAACAATCAAACATTCTAACACGCAATTCACATAACACAAGTTTGACATGCCAAACTAATTCACTTTAAACACATAAGCACTCTAAGTTCACAAAGTCATGCTATAGCATTTTCTTTCCACTTAACAATTATACAATAACACTCTAGCATTTTGGACCTTTACCCCACAGACCGAGAAACATATCCCGGCTCATGCAAGACTATCATGCTCTGATACCACCTAAAGATGTCACGCCCCGACCCGACACCGCAAAAGGCCAAGCTCGGACCCGACACACGGACGGAGTCTCCTCTGTATCGCGGACGATCCAAAAACCCTAAAATCATCATAATACTTGCGAAAGCCACAAAACAATTCAAACAGGCCAACTTTCTTTGAAAACATACATCCTCTTATTAACCAACTTTTCAAACCAAAATGCCATGCATACTACACAAGTATTTATGCCACTAAACAGTTAGCTATTAGCATGCATTTTCTTACTAGTCACAAGGGTATACGTTTACAACTTTACATTCTTTCAACTTATACAACATAAGACCGTAGAGGCCTCAAACTAGAAAATACATACAAGGCTACAAGCCTCAAAATTAAGCGACATCCAAGCAATATACATAACAAGCAAGGCTCGCACAAAATCTGGTAACCAACCACCAGAAAAGCAGAGAAGTGCTATCACGGAAACACCTCCACCTGCTCCTCCTCCTCTATTACCTCAATAGGGTCTGCTTCAACTACTCCTGTAAAAATATAGTATAGAGAGGAATGAGCAAAAACTATTGCTCAGCGAGGGCAATTGGTCTCAAGGACGGAGATGAGAGGAGTATGCAATGCAATTAGTCAAGCAATACATACAATTATCATTTAAAGATACAAACAAGTCAATATTATAACAAGGCAAGCATTAAAGACTATAAACATTCATTCAAAGGATACGATAATCTTTTCACGAGCAACTTTCATTCAAGAATTCGATGACGACACGCCGGCCCAAACTACCTTATAACACCAATTTCGAATACCCCGGAAGTATCCATCAACCTACGACCCAAAACTCCTTGGGAGGCAACCCAAGTGAGAAAAGGGAATAGCAGCGGAGCTAGAGCAACCAACACTAGCAACCCGAGGCTACCCAGAGAGGCCCATCACTCACGAGCGAGACACTATGCAATGCAAGACTCGATACAAGGCGATAAACCAGCAATAAAGCCACACGTGGGAGAATAACAAAGTAGGTTACTCTCGCACGCAATAGCAACAATTGATAAGAATTTCAATCCAAATCAATTCAAACAAGTATTTCAAGCAACCCTAAGCATTCTATAGGCATAAAATCAAGAAAACAAGCAAAAACACAAATCGACCCCAACTATCAAAACGCTACCATTTCCAAACGAGCCACGAGTTTTGGAAACCGACTTCACCAAACCTCCTAGGTCACCATAAGGCACGTCTAAAGACCCCGAAACCTTACTTTACCCTAGAACTCGCGCAAAGCCCCGATTTTCCCCTTTCTCGTTTGAACTACAACTATACCAACCAAACACCCAACCAACGCCATAATCGCACGAAAAGTGCTTCCATGGCCTCCCGAAACAATGCCAACACGCAAAATGAGAAAACGATAAACTCGACCTAAACGACCCCGCACGAGCTCACGCTAATATTGATCGATTGGAAGGTTGAAAGGTTTTTTTTTCCTTGGAAGCTCACGGCCTGCTTATTGATTTCAGCCTTGTTTTTTTTTATTTTGTTATGTTTTAAGCTTATTAGGTGATGACTTGGTCAAATGGTCAAAGGCCTTGGTCAAACAACTTAAAACTTGGTCAAATGGCCTTATTTTGTGCATTTTAAAGCCATTCTTACTAGAGAAAAATTAATTAAAGCTAGCAACAATTAAAATATAAAATTTAAGTCATCTAAATACTAGTTTCACTATTTGTTGAGGACTAGAAACCGTTCTCCAGCTATCGCTCCTTAAATGTAATGCATGTTGCGACAGCAAGAAAGTAACAATTAATTCACAAAGAATTTAAGGAAATATAATTTTCAAAATAATAAACAAGGAATTTTCACATTCCGGGCTCGGGTATTACAGAAACAGCTAAACCAGCCTGCTGCTGAGACCTTACCAAACTAGGCCTGTACTGACCCTGAGACTGGGCTGGCCTAAACTGGGACTGAACCTGATATGACCCCTGCTGAAACTGAGGCCGATAATAACTCTGCTGCCCCTGTGGCCTAAAAGAACCCTGCTGAACTGGTGGCCTGTACACAACCTGCTGTACGGGAGGCCTATAAATACTGTGACACCCCGATCCCTCTCGAGATTGGGAGTTCTATCAATCAATCTATTCACAACCCAATTCCAAACCCGGGCAAAATTTTTAGGGAAAGACGGATAGAGTCTCCCCTGTTTCTAGGCAAAATGTAAAACCTGTAATAGCATATAAGTGGACCAGCACCGTGTCCAACCATACAAACACCTCAAGGCCATCCGAGCCTTATTTCTCAACAATTAAACACAAGTATACATACATTTCCAAGTACCCAGACTGTTCTAACTCTTTCTTTAAGCAATACAAACATGCATTAAAGTTAAGCTATACTAACTAGATACATAAACTAGCTTATCATTCTACCTCAATTACCTAGTTAAATTTAAATTACATTCTTTTTTAACATTAAATACAAACAACACATGAAACATACATCTTTGCATCTTTGACAACTCAAGCCACATAGCATGCAAGAAAACTCTTCAAGCATGATCTTTCACGTAACCACGAACTTTCTAGCTAACAAGGCATTTCCTGAAATGTGGTGGTGAGGAGTGAGTATACACAACACGTATACTCAGTGAGAGCGAGACAGATATCGAGGTAGAGAGAAAGAAAGTCGTGCAATGCAAATAAGGCAGTTAAGCAATATAACTGACAAGTAAGCATTCAATATACACAATCAATATAATAAACATTTAATAAAAGCATTAACACAACCATTCAAAGCTATACCACACTCTGAAGGCTATGGTTTAATCATACGAGCAATGTACCATTTCACGAGCGATACATCAATCTCGAGCTTGATGTTGACAACGATGACAATAAGCGCGCAACCACCTTATAACTTCAGTTTGGAATACCCCGGAAGTATCCAATCAATTCTACGACCCAAATCTCCCTGGGAGGCAACCTAAGCGAGAATGGAAATAGGACACGGAGCTAGAACAACCAACACTGGCAGCCCGAGACTACCCAGAGAGGCCCATCACTCACATGCCTGACACTATGCAATGCAATACAAAATACAAGCAATAAACGAGCGATAGCACAACAATACAAATTAGTGGCGATAAACGAGATATCAAACATTTACAATCAATACTAACATTCTATTAACTTTTCAAGCATAACCATCATTAATAGCAACAAGAACAACAATTAAACAAGTAACAGCAGTTCAAACACAAAAACAACAAATATCACTATTCAATCTCCAACTTCCAAAGGCAATTACGAGCAAACGAGCTACGGGATTAGGAAACCGATTTCACTACATTGACTTAGGCAATACAAGGCACGTTTCTATATCACTAAACCTCACTTTTCCAACCGAAGCCCGAAAGTCCACCTACTACGTTTGAACTACAACTATGCTAACCGGTCATTCAATCAACGCCACAACAGAGCCAAAAGTGCTTCCATGCCCTCAATAGCAAAACCCCCAACTCAATTCGAGCACGGTCAACACTTGGTCAAACGGCCCCTTTTCGTTTCATTGTCTAATTTCCAATTTTAACAAAGGCCGGTCCGTTTTTATTGCACATTTTATCTTCCTATCATCAATGGCACATATCCAAATCAAGCAATCGCAATTTAGATCAAAATTCGAAATTCTAGGGTTTTACTATTTATAATCACTATTTATTATTCTTTCCCAATTTTAAATACGCAATTTCAGCCGTAAAAATTGCTAAATAACTATCAAACAATGCTCTACGAACTCAAAGGAAGCTATATCAAGCAATTATAGGCATTATAACACATTATATATCAAATCTAAAAATTTGTCACAAAATTCAAATTCGAATTTAAATGCACAAAAGTGTGAAAACCCTCACAGAGATTGAAGACCAAGACCCGCAAGGACTCGAGCCACAACCCCCGAGCAATTCCACGCATGATTGTAGAAGAAAAATGCAAAACAAATTTTCTTTCTTTTTCCCTCAAACTTTCGGCCATGGGAGGGGACATGGGGGAAATTTATGGTTTTGTTTTTTTTTTTTTGCATTGTTTTATTATTTAAAAGGGTGACAAGGGCATTTTGATCATTTGCAAAATCAAGCTTTAGTTAAAAAATGGTCAAATAAGCTTATTTTGATGCCATTTAGTCCAATTCAAGTTAAAATAATGCAATTTAAATGAAAAGCAACTAAAACTGGTTAAATTAAGCTAAAAACGTTTTTTACTAAGTCCGAGGAATATTTCTCTAACTCTCATTTTCGAAATGCTACGATCGAACGGTCAATAAACAATCGCTAATCAAATGATGAACACTAATAGAAAACTATAATTTTTGAAAAGTAGAATAGTAGAATAGATTAAAATTCACTCCGGCTCGGAGTTACTTTTCTCATTTATTTGAAAACCGAGTGATTTTAATGCAAGACAATTAAAACCGATTATTAAAATAATCAAAACAATCAAAATAATCAATATTCATTTAAAATTAATTGTTTTAACTATTTCTAGAATATTTTAAAGAATTATGAAGTTAATGCTAAGATACAAATAAACAAGTTATTATAAACACGTAATCAAATGCAATTAAACACTAACATTTAAGATGATACTTAATTAAATACAATTAAATGCCATTAAATGTATGCCGGGTTCGGGTTATCACACATACCCTGCTGATACTGCGGCTGATACGGCCTCTTACTAGGCTGACTAGACACAAGCTGATCCCGCTTTCTCTTCTCTAGTCTAGAAGCTGCCTCAAAGGCCTCAGTGAATATATCATACCGATTTAGAGCCATCACATCCTGAATCTCGGGCCTCAACCCCAACATGAATCTACGAGTCCTCTGATCCTCATCAACCACATACTCCGGTGCATAACAGGACAATCAAGTAAATGTGGCCTCATACTGAGCCACTGAAGCATCTCCCTGCACTAAGGCTAGAAACTCTGCCTCTCTTCGTTCCCTCGCGATCCTTGGGACATACTTTGCCCGGAAAGCCATCAGAAAGGTACCCCAAACATACGGAATACCCTGAGTCGCCCAGCTAGTTCTTACTGTGCACCACCATTCTTCTGCCTCATCATCTAACAAGTACACGACAAAGGAGACTTTCTGCTCATCAGTATAATCAAGAGGATCATAAATCTTCTCCACCTTGCTAATCCACGCCTCAGCCTTCCTATCATCCGGCTCCCCCTGAAATCTAGGTGGATGATATCCTAAGAACTCTTTCAGGGTACCACGCCCATGGTTTCCACCCTGTACATTCAACAACTGAGCCTGCCAAGCCTGAGTCTGGGCAGCCTGCCCTGCTATCAACTGAGCCTGTCCGGCCACTAACTCAGCAATCCTCTCCATAGCTGCCCCCAAATGGTCATCACCCCTATCACAACCCGGTGCCGTATTACCAGGAGTCTTATCAATCATCTCAGGCCTACCTCTGGTTCTCGATCTACCCGTCATTCTACTAATCAAAGAGTTAGCACAGGTTATAGCACGTAAACAGGTTATAAATAACTATTAACACATAAACAACAAACTCATATAAAACACATAAACAAATTGATCACATAATCACATTAGCATCTTAATCACATAATCACTTATCACTTAATCATGTTAACACATATTTCATTTTTCTTTCTTTTCATACATACTTTCATGCTAAGACTATTACCCACATTCCGAGAATATCCCGGCTGACAACTAACATGAGCTCTGATACCACTTAAATGTCACGCCCCAACTCGACCCCTCCTATAATCAGTCAGGACGCAACAGAATTTTGGCAGTATAACGACAGTAAATAGGATTCTGAGGCTCTAAACCAACCTCAATAGGACATCACACCTCAACTCCACAAACCATACAACAAACAACTACTCAATAAAATAACAACATACATCATAACCATATTATACAATAAACATTCCTCGTTATACGCCTCCGTTCCAACATAATACATGAACCTTAATATACATTACAAAAACATATTGAGCCCATCTAGCAACCTAATCATAAACAAAAGAAAGGCTACTACGACAACATCAACTAACTCATTAACTTTTCAACATCTTTTACATTATGAACTACAAAGCATATAAAAGTCTACTAAGTTAATTTACAAGATAGTAAAACAATACAACATCAAGGATAAGACTCCGGAACATAAGACTCATCCACGTAAGTCACATTTTCCTCTTCAGGAGGCACGTACCCGTAATCTTGCGAAAGTACACCTGTAAGCATGCAATAATAGAGAGTGAGCTTATATAAAATAAGCCCAGTGAGGATCCGATAGATCTTGAGCAAGGTTTACTAAGCTCCTTGGAAATAATCCTTTGAGCAAGTAAACACACAATAACATCAATAATACTATCATCACATAAACTATAATGACCATTCAATAAAGGATACACTAGTTGGTGTAGCTCCAAATGCCATCACGATCATAACAGCCTTCTTGTGACTCCTATAAACTCACGCACCCGAGGTACCCCAATAACCTCTCCCTCCATGACACCTTCGTCATACGAGCTGGAGGCAATCTCTGGTAGTCATGCCGTTATCAACCCGACAGCCCGATGCTGCCCGAGAGGTGGCACACACATACCAAAGACTCAACAATAATAATAAACATCAATCATTCATAGGAGGACAGTCTAGCAGAATTGTCTACCTCCCGGCATCAATCATCAATCAATAATCATCAATAATCATATTATCATCATAATAACATCAATAATCACTTTAACAACAAATAACTAAGTTAGATGACAAAGTAGGCCATCTAACCGAACATGCATTAAACACACAATCAAACCCTAGTTTACCCATCATCAACTCACAATTCAATCACTCAAACAACACCCGATCAACTAAAGACATAATCTAACATTTTAAAGAAAGACAACCTAAACTTCAAATAATCATATCTTACATTCTACTAATCCAAACAACTCCAAATCAGTTTCAAACACTCACCTATTCAATCAACTACATTAGCCCCCTTGGAAACCAACCAAAACACATCCAAATCATTCTCAATAACCCTAAAACCCTAGTGTGTCATGGCTGAAATTTTTGGATTTTGGCACGAACATCACAATCGAAAATTCGGCATTACAACAGCGCTACCACGTAATTAACAAACTTTTAGAAATTGACGGCAATTGATTCCGATAAACACAACTCAAAATAATCAACATTTAGCAAATTAATCAACTTTAAATACTCGAAAAATAATAATTATGCTACAACCTTTCAAATTTCGTAGGATTACATATAAATGATCCCTAGCATGCATGGAGCAATAATCTAACAACAGATTAACATTCTAACGGTTCGATTATAAATTCTACGCAAAAACACAAAAGATGAGTTTTGAGATCTAGAATTTTTTCTCACCTTTGATGCGATATAAGCCTAGGAATGCATGCAATGCGTGCCCAACAAGCGGAATCCAACTCGGCACGAAATTCTACGGACAAAAACTAGGTTTTTCTTTGAAATTTTGTGTTGAAAACCTTGAAGAAAAGCTTGGCTATTCTCCCATGAAACTCTCAGCCATATGTGTGAAAATGAAGGTGTTTTTGTGCTTTGCTTGTGTGTGTTGGTGATATATGTCACGCCCCGACCCAACCCCCAAGCTAAAGGTTAAGTCCGGACCCGACACATGGACAGAGTCTCCCCTGTACCGTGGACATTCTAAAAACCTGTAAACACCTAAACAAAGCCCCAACAATACAATACAAGCTTTTCTTAATTTAAACAATAAAGCTATAAGGCCATCCGAGCCTTATAGTACGCAATATCTCCAAAACACACAAGCATGCGAGAACTTGTTGTCAGCATAGTCTTATAATCATAACATTCTAAGAAATCAATAAAACAACTTAAAGGTTAAAGCATTCTACATTAACCATCCACTCCCAAGCATGCAAGGAAATAAGGCAAGAATAAAAGTTATTACAGTTCATAGACTCTCAAAGCTACAACCCAACCAACTAATCTTCGACTTATACAACAAGCATATACATAGCCCTTGGGCTACAAAATAGTACATAAAGTAATCAGATGAGTCTTCCACATAACAGCAAAATCATTAACCACCTCAAGTTATCAGATACAGCAACTAAGGTAAAGGCTCGATCTGAACTTCTTCTTCCTCAACTAAATCAACAAGCTGGGGATCACCCTCAGCGTCTCCTGAAACAGATATCGAGGTATGAGCAACCACTATTGCCCAGTGAGGGATATAGTCCCGGGGCGTGCAATGCAACAGATAATACAATTACACAACGATAACACTTTAACAATTTAAGAAACAATGATAACTTAAATAACCACACAATTAAAAGGATACATTTCAACAATCCCCTATACACCAATCTTCACTGGTCTTCAATCACGATCCACGAACCACGAGCACGATCACGATAAGCCGGCATAACCCCATTCACTCCAGTGGGTGTACTCCGGATGTACCCCGAATCCTACGACCCAACATCCCCTGGCAATCTCCGGACCAGACGAATGAGGGAATAGGGCATGGAGTTTGAATATCCACCGGCAAGCCCTCTGCCGCCCAGCCGATATTCAACACATCCGCCCCGACACTATGGTTGCGCAACCACTATGCAATGCACTTAACGATGGCAAGTTAATAGCAATAATATAAGCATTAACACATATGAGGATCAACAAAGTAGGTTGACCTCGTTGCAATTAGGATAGAAGCAAATATAGAAGTTAATAAGCAGTTTACAAGTGAACATATACAAAATAAGCATAGGATTACACCAAAAGCTCCAAACCAACTTAATATCACATATAAACACTCATGAAGTCATGCCGTGGGTTTAGAAATGTGAGACAAACGAAATTGCACTTAAACCCCTTTATTTTACATACTATTTCTCTTCCAAACCCAAGTTAATGATTTCATTTTCAAAGGAAACTCTCCCAACCTTCTAACTAACCCCCAAGGTACCCTCTCAACCCTCTAACTCATTCAAATGCACGCGTTTACCCCGAAAGCCCCAATTTCCCTCTTTTGGCTTAAAACCATACCTACATTGTCCGGGCTTCAAACAAGGGATACCAAGACATCTATAGCACCTAGGTAACCTAAGGATACTAGAATTGAAGCCCGAAACCACCCGGATTCGCATTAACCCCAAAAGCCCCAAGTTAAAGTCGGCTATTTTCCATTTTTAGGCGATTTAAGGGCAATGCAAGTGTACGGGGCTATTTGATTATCCTCACTAGTACCTAAGGCATCAATTAGAAGCATTAATTCAAGCCAATTCGAGCAATTACACAAAACCCTAAAAAAACGTCACTATTCACCCTAGAAATCAAACTAACGATTCTAACCGTTTAAATTGCGAAACGACGGTTCAAAAGTGTTCTCTAGCATTCATATAGATAGTATATTAGCATAGATAACATTTACAATGGCATATCATCATATTTTCAACAAATCAATAAGTGAGCAACTATTTAAAAATGCAAAAACAAGTCGTGAAATCCCTCACCACTACGCGTAGGAGCACCTAGGAACCTTGCAAACACTCTACACTAGTTGCTCAAGACTTGGAGAGGCTTGGATTGGAGGCTTGGTGAGCAAAATCTCTCTCTTTTCCTCTCTTGCTGCTGTCGGGTTTGGGCTGCTGTTTTCAGCTTTTTTTTTTTTTTTTTTTTGCATTTTATAAGCTTAAGTGTTATAATAAAAGGGTTAAGTCATGGTGGGGTCAATTGGATGCTTAATTGATCTAATAAAATGTGCGTAGTAAGCTTTAAAACGAGCTAGATAGTAAAATATATGCTAGCTAATTAATTACCTAAGTTAGTTACGTAACACTATTCATTCAACTTCTAAAGTCATTTTCTAAACGAGCCTTCCTAACGCCTTAAGCTCAAATGCACATTTTTCCCACTACTTTCACAATTAATATGATTTAATAAAAATGCTAATTAACTAATAGAAAGTAGTTTAAAAACGGAGTGAATAGTAGTCACAAAGTCAGTTAATAAGGCATAGAAGTAAATGCGCAAACAAGGGATGCAACAGTAATTAAATGCATGGCTAAAACTCGGGCGTCACATGATATAAGCTTAAAAGTCAACATTTTAAATAAAGTCAAAGTTGAATTAACTTAGTATTTTTGTGTTTTCTTGACTTTAAATGCATTTTCTTGATCACCAAAGTTCAAAACAATTATTCAACACCCAAGATAGCTTAAGTAGATTATTTTTAGGTGACAAGAAGTTTTACAATCAAACAATTTCACCCGAGTCGGCTTAACTCGATTTTCGCAAAAGTCGGTGTAAAAACCCTAATAAATTCCTAAGCCGATTTTAAAACCGTTTTAATCAAACACAGGTCTATTAAAGTCCATGGACTAGGTCTAGAAGGGTTAAAAAGACCAGTTTCAAAATTTTAGCGGACGTGTTTCGAAAATACTATTCACTAAAAGTTGACGATTAAATTTATGACTCCGTTTTTTATGAAAATTTTATGAATGCACATTTAGCATGTTCTAGGAGTATTGATATCAAAATTACCACTTTTTAAGTCACATAGTACATAGACAGGTTAATTCATGTAAAACGAGATAAAGCACGCAAAACGAGACAGGATAGAAAAGTGGGGTTTCACAACTATGAATGGTTTTAGCTCAGTGCGAGATGGTTTGAGTATTGTGATATGGGTTGGATAGCTACGCTTACGATTTTGGACTGTCCTGCTGTTATTGGCTCGATCTCACTCAATGCACCTTGAATGATTCATCTAAGTGAGTTATCTCTCTCCTCTAAAGATAGGGCATGTATATCCATCTTTTTTCCTTCCATATAGACTCGGATCATGAGTTGAAGAACATAATCTCCATCGTACATTTCTTTATATATAGTAATATATGGATATATATGAGCATATACCTCACTCTTTGGAATTAACTTACAATCTTGATAAGTCAAGGGGATAACACTATTTAGCTTAAATGAGATATCCACTCCGCAAGATTGCCTCATGGTATATGAAATTGTGAACTTACCATAACCAAATAAGAATGGGTAAGCAAACTGGATTAAGAGATCCATGGTCGCAAGACTGAGTAGGTCTATATTGTTAACAAGAGGGTAAGGCTCGAAGAAGTGATGTGAAGCTATGATTAACCCAGCATGCAGATCTAGCCGTTTTGTTCGTTCAATCTTTTGATACAAGCAATTCAATAACTGTTAAGTAGTTGTGCTGTCTCTGGTGTATTCTATCATCATCATCATTTTAATAGTGCACGCTATTATTGGTCATTTCTCCCTCTACTAACTTTAACTTGAATTTCTACCACTTATTCTCATAAGCTAGCCAACAATCCCCAGATTTTAAATCACCGCATACAGTACGAGTATAGTTCTCGTAAGAGGTCAGTATTACCGAGATCCTTTCTTCCCAAGTTTTCATCATCTTTTTGCTTATGTTCTCAAGTACATTAGCCTTTAAGTAATAATGAAGAAAATCTTTTGAGATTACCTTATGCTCAAAGTCTTGCTCTGTAGGTACTTCAGACTCCCCTTTTTCAATTGGATAAATCAAATTCATATAAATGAACTCGTTGATGATTGAAAGTGGAGGGCCCATGCTACGAAAGACTCTGCTATAAATCCTTGGTATATTATGGCTATATAGAGCAGTAGTTAGAAAGTTGTCGTGCACTGTGTATATAGGTGCTTGTATTTCATGAAGAATATGATCTACTAGACTCATTGCAATATATGCATCCTTCTGATGGATGAAGTTTATGAAGGCAAGGACTAAAGTCTTCCTACAATCTATCTTAGAAGTAGGAACTTTGAGACTCACCCGATGCCTCTTCTTAAGAATATTATTATCAATTGTAATATTTTTGGTCATCATTATCATAAAATCCTGTACCGTGGTAAAGTAAGGGACTATAGAAAACAAGGCTATTCTGCGAAGACGTGATCCAACCTATATTGCTGATCAACCGGATCAGGCTTTCCAAGCCCTGATATTTAGTCCTCCAGAACTTAAAGCAAACAGAGGCAACATCAAAGTATTCCTTATCAGTGATGAAGTGAGAGAGATGGTCTTTTATATCGATGGACGTGCTATTTAAAGTTTTGCAATAGATAATAGGCATAAAGATACCTTTGACTAGCTTACGAGTGAGATGATTGCAAACTATCATTGATAGATTCTCATTTTCCAGTTCTGCTTTCATGAACAACTTGAGCTCTTCGAGGATTGAAGAATAAACATCTTGGATTTTTCCATTCGGAGAAGGGATGAGATTCGTTCTCTTAGCCAAGGTTTCATCCATCAAAAAGTAACTAAAGATCTGATATGCACTTGTTGAGGCGTCTTGGATAATAGGAATGCTCGAAAGAAGGTCCCATTTCTTATAGATGAAAGCCCTTAGATTGGCCATGAATTGAAATGGGTGTTTAGCATCCCGACCATTCATGATAATCTTATCATCTAAGATCTTTAAATTCTCATGGCTATCAAAATTATCATCATTTATACCTTAAAGATTTATTGACCAGTTAATTGCCCAACTTTTTGCCTCCTCGATCAAGTCGAAAGACTTGTAATGGAAGGCAACTGCTGCAACAAATATCTAATTTTTGATATTCTAGTCGATAGGACTGCAATCAGCAAAGACGATTAGGCTTCTTGCTAGATCACGCTCGTGGAAATGCAAGACCCTACTGCGGTAGATTCGACCTCGAAAGTCGAGAAAGGCTGGCAAATCAAAATGAAAACCAACCAAGGCAGTAGCCAGCTTGATAATCAATTGCTCAAAACGAGCACACTGTATGTTCTTAGATAAAGTATTTAACATCTCGTTAAAGCTACATATATTATTAATAATATTATCCTTCATGTAAAACTCCCTAAGTAAGGGGAATACATCTTTTAGATTCATAGAGGCTAGAAATTTAGGCATGAGATAGCCATATGATACAAATAAATCCTCATTATTTAGAATCTGATTCAACAAATCACTGTTTATTTTAAAGGCCTGACACTGCAGCGTGTTCATTACAGACACAGTTTCTTGCAATTACCCTTTCCGAAAATATCTATATTAAAATGATTTATGTTACCGGTATTTAACAGGCGGTAACGATCATACATTTCCCTGGTAGGTCGACTTAAGTAACCCCTAGAGAGTTCGGACGGATTTCTATGGCTTTGACCGGCGGGCAGGTACTCGACCAATCTAGAGGTTTGCATACCATAGGCAGGTTGAGCTTGATCGGTAGTAATAAGATATCAAAGTTGTAGACGAGGTAGAGATGTCTTGGAAGATAATAATCTCTTTTTTTCTTCTTCACTCGAACAACCCAGCTTAAATCATTTAATGTGATCAAACCCTTTTTTCCATGAATACAACTAAGGTAGAACCGAAGGGATACATCAACTACATTTTTGATCTTTTCCTATCCTTACTAGACATTTGAGCTTCACCATCCTTGGCTTTGGCCACAGAAGAAAACGAGATTTAAAACCTTCGGCATTTCAATAATGAAGCTTGCACCCAGATACTAGACTCTAGTTGTTCAACCAAAGATGCTACACGAATTGATGAGTTTGACTCAACAGGATTAAAAAGCATACATAGTACATGAACTATTAATGCCTCAATCGTATATTGACCAAACTCGAAAAGCAATTCTATATAATCTTTTGAGAGATCCCTACTACATAGATAATCCTTAGCACATTCCTCATTATCTCTTATTAACAGTCTTATGATGTTGGGAGTAGTCCTAAATATTGATTCCTCATCGAAAGACATAGTCAGATCCTCAATCTGTATTTGTATCTCACGTAATTTAGCTTCACTTAATGGTAATTTCTCTTTAGCTTTAAGCAAAATATCGAAGAATTCTTCCTTGTACTAAACTACTTTACTCGTAACATCTTTCTTACTAGGATGACTACTAAAATGTTTGTAAAAGTCATTCCAAAATCGAATTAACTCTGCTTTAACTTCTTTCATAGGAGAATTATCTAACGAATTCTTGATCTCAAAGGAAGGCTAAAACATGGATAAAATATCATTACATAAAGCCCTATTTGAAATAGTAAAAACAATGACTTCCTCAACAATAGCTGGTAAGACTGAAGTAGAGGCAGATGGTTGTAATCACTTACATGGGGAACTCCAGTTACCAGAGCTAGTACGAAGAAGAGCCTACAAGACTGCTGATATCGTACGAGACAAAGCTAGTACGTAGAAGGGCTAAGCCACATCAGAGGACAGGAATTGTTGGGATCATGCCCATTACAGTAGTGTGAAGCCACAACAGAAAACGGAGAGTCCCAAATCTGGTCCATGTGAACTTGGTGATTAGACATAGAGATTACTCTTCCTGTGGCCCAGCAGGTTAGGCTCTTGCTTCTTATATGAAAATAAGGCATTCTGGGGGAAGGCATAATCTGCGGGCGGCAAGAGTCAGCGAGACATAGCAAGTAACCCGTCACATAGAGGATTGTCTTGACAGACGAATCATATGCGCCTAGAGCTCATGGTCCATCAGAGGTAAAAAGGCCATTGAAAGAACAAGTGGCTAGTTCGTTTGAGTTGCTTCAGGAACTCAATTTCCTAGCTCAAAAGGAGAGTTCGACATCCTTCTTGTCGTCCAACTCAACTAGGGCTAGTGGATGCCTTTAATTTAAATGGAGTTATCATGCTTGTAAAAGATAGCTATTCTTCTAATCAAAAAAGAAATGTATGAATAGAGGCCTTGCCTTACGAGTGAACTGCCTTACCTAACGAGGGCTAAGAGAGACCATCCTTGCTGTTGTGCAATTTACTAGTTTAAAAGAACTAAATTTATTATTAATAATGAGAAATAATAATTGGTAGGCCCTTACCCTATTTCTTTTTTGGGTCTGGTAGCAAGGCAAGCAGGAACAGGGTGTAAGGATAAAATCGTTTTGTTGCTAAGAACCATGTCGAAGAAGTTCGACCTTGGAAAAAAGCCATTAGGAATAGAAAAGCCTAGTCCTTCCAAGCCAAGCCAGAGAAAGCCTAAGCCAAAATGTTAAATAATAGGAGACGGATATACCGCCCAAAGTCCCGTTCAGTCACTTCCGGGGTGAAGGATAAAGCACCTCTTCTCAATCGAAGGAAAGAACGAGATGTATCTTACTTACGATCTTTTTTTGCAGCATCCATGAATCTTAATTAAAAACACTAGGCAATGAAATCGTACCCATTAAATAAAAGAAGACCGCTCGCCAATTACTATGATTAAAAGAACTACCATTGAACCAACTTTCCTCTCATTATACCTAATCTATTCAAAGCAAGCAGTCAATCCTATCCTTTTTCCCTTATTTTACTGGAATTTCATCGAGCCACGCGCCTCGGCTCTCATCCTACTTGAACCTCATTTACTTCAGGTCAGTTTTTTGAGATCGTTAAACATAAGCAGGAGATGGAGCATTCGCATTGAAAGAACAAGTGGCTACTTCGTTTGAGTTGCTTCAGGAACTCAATTTCCTAGCTCAAAAGGAGAGTCCGACATTCTTCTTGTCATCCAACTCAAATGGGGTTAGTGGATCCCTTTAATTTAAATGGAGTTATCATGCTTGTGAAAGATAGCTATTCTTCAAATCGAAAAAGAAATGTATGAATAGAGGCCTTGCCTTATGAGTGAACTACCTTACCTAACGAGGGCTAAGAGAGACCCTCCTTACTGCTATGAAATTTACTAGTTTAAGAGAACTAAATTGATTATTACTAATGAGAAATAGTAATCGGTAAGCCCTTACCCTATTTCTTTTTTGGGTCTGGTAGCAAGGCAAGTGGGAGCAAGGCGTAGGGATAAAATCGTTTGGTTGGTAAGAACCATGTCGAAGAAGTTCGACCTTGGAAAAAAGCCATTGGGAATGGAAAAGCCTAGTCATTCCAAGCCAGGCTAGAGAAAGCCTAAGCCAAAATGTTAAATAGTAGGAGACGGGTATACCACCCAAAGTCTCGTTCAGTCACTTCTGGTGTGAAGGCTAAAGCACCTCTTCTCAATTTAAGGAAGAGAACGAGACGTATCTTATTTACGATCTTTTTTTGCAGCATCCATGAATCTTAATTAAAAACACTAGGCAATGAAATCGCACCCATTAAATAAAAGAAGACCGCTCGCCAACTACTATGATTAAAAGAACTACCATTAAACCGGCTTTCCTCTAGTTATACCTAATCTATTCCAAGCGAGCAGTTAATCCCATCCTTTTCCCTTATTTTATTGGAATTTCAATCGAGCCACGCGCCTCGGCTCTCCTCCCGCTTGAACCTCATTTACTTCAGGTAAGTGTTTTGAGATTGTTAAACATAAACAGGAGATCGAGCATTCGCATAGAAAAAGGGTCAACAAATTAGAGTTCGTTCATGTCGATCCAGGTTAAGCCCTTTGATTTTGATTTGAGATCCCTAGTTGCAGGTAAACCCAATCATTTATATTATCTTTTAGTAGATCCCAGGGAAAATGTCCTTCCAACGTCTCTTGTTGGAATGATCAATCTAATTTTCAATGAAAAGAGGGTCCTTGTTCTTTCATATGTAGAAAGGAGAAGAGTGAAAGGGATTACGTAGCTCACATTTTTAGCTGGGGGAAAGGCTGAAAAGCTCTTGCTTTGTGATCATGCTTCCTCCTTAAAAAGCCGCAAGACTCTTGGAAAGTCTCATTTGCAGTAAAAGATCCATTTATGATAGAGCTAATTGCTTCATATATGGAAATTACTGTTGTAACTGAGTCTGGAGAGAATGTATTGCCAAGCAAAGGATTGCCACTTGTAGTTGCACTGATTTTCTTTAATTTCAACTTTGATGACCTAGATCGGGCTTTCAATGCGATTTCTTTCCATTTCCAAAAGGAGCTAGATACGGAGAAAAAGGACTTCTTCTTTTCCTTTCCCAAAAATAAAAGAGGAGAAGTGCACTATTCAACAAATCACAGAGCTAATGATAGAACTGGATCTCTTATATACAGTCATAGAAGTAGAGACGGGCGGTCCTGCCATAGATTGCGCAGGAGGCTCAAAGACCTCTTACTTTTCATTTTAAAGAGAGGGGATATCAAAGTCTTGCATAAAGAGTGGCTTTTGCTGATCGATATACATCTCAATCAGCTTTTCATTAATTAAAGCTGCCATATATATTATATGGCCTTTTTGATTTCATCCGTATGAACATAGTTTAAGAATGAGAAAAAACCTTCTTTCTTCGATCTTGTACGAAGGTAGACTGAACATCAACAGAATCTCGACAGTAAAGGCAACAAAATAAGTAGATCAAGGTAAAACTGGGCTAGCCTTCATCCTAGCTACCCTCTCTCTTATTATACGATACCACTGGGAATTGGATGCTTCCTCAGAAGCTGCTCCTTCTCTAACAACCTCTTATTTCCATTGTGCAAGAAGTTCCTTTCCTTACTAAGCTAAGCTTTCAGTGTCCTATCCAAACCTCTCTAATAGCCTCTGAATGTGGAATCTCATTCGTATTCTTCCTTAAAGCCATATTTTCCTTTATCTGATTTCAACCTATTGATCTTTACTGTGCATGGATATTTTTACTAATGATTCAACCTCTTCCCAGAGCAGCAATTGAAAGAGTTAACTTCCCCAGTGAACTCCCTCACACCACTAGCATTAAAGAGGAGCTATGCCAAAAAGAAAATAGCATATATTATGGCTATTGCTTGTGCAAAGATCGAAATCATACCTCTAGCAGGCATTGTCTTCTGTTACCTAAACAGTTGTCATTTCTACTTTACTGAAATAGAGACTTTCATTGATACTTGAACTATTGACCTGGCTAGCGCTAATGCTTTGCAAGATAATTGGAGACTGGTCTACTTGAAATTGTTAGAGTTGAGAAGGGTCTGCTAATCATGTTATGAATTATCTATTTAGGTAAGTATACTACCAAAGCAGTTATGCTGACAACAGCTGAAATGGTGGAGGTGATTGCTGACACTCTCTATCTATAGGATAAACAGCTAGATCGATTCCTAACAAGAGATTTATTATGCGTAACAGTAAAAAATTGAATTAGACTGCTTCTCCCCTTGGCTTGGCTAATCTTCCTTGCCCATTTCTATTCCGAAATATAGACAGATCACTCGGAGAAGCCGAATCCCCATCTCTAGAACAGAAGAAAGCGATCCAATGCCAAAGCTAAATTGCTCCTGATTTTAGGCCCAATCAAAAGAAGATTGCTTATTCAAAAGAGTGGAGTTCGGGGTATTGACTCATAAGTAATTTACGTGAAAGTAATGGAATGAGCAACAAATCACCTCACTCCTCGCCTACTGATCTTCCTCCAAGAGATTCAATGGGACTTGGTCTCGATGTCAACTAAAGAATTTACTGAGTTCGGTATTCCCTTATGAAGTGCTAATGTAGTCGATTTCTTCACATCTTCGGTTTCCTGTTCAATCGGACTTTTTTCGAGTCTTGCCTTACTAAAAAGTATTCCCATATCGGGTGAATGACCAGATCGAGATAAGTTGGCCTTCTCGTCAACTATCTGAATCTTGAATCTATCAATAGAAGGACAACGACACTCGAAGACTTTCCACTTTATACCAGAGAATGACCCTTCCCCTACCTCTCAAACGTGATAAAACCCCTCTTTTTGGCACCTTCACGCTCTTTCTTGAAAAGGGGTCCAACCCTATAATCTAATCGTTGGGGTTTTGCTTCATCTTTCTCCTTAGGGACGAACCTCGACTCACTAAATGAAGGAGTAGACCAAGGCGAAGAACTTCAACTAAACACATATATCGCATAGAAGATAAGTCTGCATTGGAAGCTTGATGAGCGAGTCAATCAGTTCAAGCAGGTTCAGCTAGTTCCAAGCCAATCTCTAAAGTTAGAAGTTTAGATTGAGCAATTTCATTTTACGGAGCTCCAAGCTTTTTTCTTCGTTACTATTTCAAATCCAAGGCGAGCCTCGCTTCTCTTTCTTGTTGGAATTGTCTCGAATCGAAAGTTCCATCTTCAAAGAGATAGAAAGACTGGGGCAGGCATTAGATGCTTTAACATTCACTTTGTTCGGACTTAATATTTAGGCTTCCTACTTCCATAGAAATTCAACCTTTCTGACTTAACTTAATCGAGATTCAGCTCGAGTAAAGGAAGGTTGAGCTAGTCTTTGTCTAGTCAATCAAGTAGTTTTCCTTCGATTCCCTCTGATTGATCAAATCTACTCTAAATGACTACCGCGATGTCCATGTCTACCCGCGACCAGATCTGAGCTTTCGTGATAGGTGAAAGAACCATTTCTGTAGTGGAGAAAAATGGACTATACGTTAAGTTAACTAAGCCCTTGTTGGTAAGGAAAGCTATTTTAAAACCTAAAGTAAAGGAAGCTATTAAGAGGTTGGGTTTGGCAGGTAGACTTTCTTTCCTAAACCTAAAAAGGGACTCTTGGAGATTGACTGGGGATATCTTTGACTATATTTACTATATAGTAAAGGTTTGATATTTCACTAAAAAGATAGAAAATGAGGGTGAATCTGGTCCTCAAGGGTATGACTCATAACTCAAGACCTGCCATTCTCTTTACTCCGACATGCGAATCACAACTAACGTAGACTACCGTACTTTTCCAACCCACCGCCCTCAGCTTCAATGCAAAAAATTCATTTCCTTTCCTTCTGCTTCTGCGTGAGAAGATTCCTTACCCACCGTCCTAGCTTCGTAGTCTAGGTGTGTCTATATGGAGTGATTAAGCCTTAAATGTTATGGCTTATAAGAGGACCTACCCTATATCCAACCCAGCACCACAAAGCCTCATAGAGGTAGAAGTCTAGAATGAAAGTAAACTAGCTCTGATTTTTCTCATTCAAGCCCTAGAATCCTATCTTTCTTTTTTCACTGGATGAAGTTACTTGGCGCTGTTATGATAACACAAGCTAAGGGTGGTTGGTTTCACTAAAAGGAGAAAGGCACATAGGATCAGATCACTTGCTCATATACCACAACAGGCATATTGACTGGCTTACTCCAAAACATAGAACAAATATTATATTCCTGATTCTTGAATTAGGGAAAGACACGAAGCCTTCTCCTATAGTACCTTCCATTCCCTCTTTTGTCTTCTCGAGCGAGTTTTATGGATTCCATAAGCCAAAAGAGCCCTTTCATACGATCCATGAAACATGGGCCTAACTCTTGCTATGACACCAATCTGGCTTTGCTCCCTATCTATGGTTGATGTAATACTTTTTTCGAATGTAGAGTAAGCCAACCCTCAAGGTCCCTTCATGCAATGACATTCCCATAAGGATAAAGTAAGGAGTCCTCTCTTGTCCTACTCAAGGGGTGTTATAGGTTTCTTTTTCCCTCCACTCAACAGATTGCGAGGCCCCCTATGAGACTGTGCTATCTCTTCCTTCTTGCACGTCCAAGCACAAGGCGAACAATGCCTATACTTGGGATCCTAACTTTGCAACAGGGGGCCAAAACCACCGTTTAACTAGCTCTTTTGACATCCTGCCGGATATATGGATCCGTATCTGCGACTCACTCTATTAAGCGGCTACCTGATCATTAACAAGTAAAAACTATAGTCATTTAACAATGCTAGATCCTGCTTCTTTCATGGTCCCAAAGAGCAGGTTGGAACAAACCTATCTAAACCCATCCATCTTCATTCGATCGACATGGGATCCTTATTCCTTAAATAATTAATAAGAATCTTATATGTTTAACCAGCTGATAGGCAACTACACTCCTTTTTGTATGCATGCTGGTAAGACTAATAGACTGTCATTCTATCATTTTTCTTGAAAGAGCGTATATTATAGTCATGAATGGATAAATGCATGATTGATCCCACAGTGCTTTATTTAGCAAGCCATACAGTAGTAAGGTTATATGAAAACAGACCATGATATAGACAAGGAGCTAGATCGTGATAAGGGCATTATAGAAAAAATCCCTAATTCAAATTAAGGCAGTGGCCCGTCATGACTGTATCTCAAAGGAAAACCTGTAATAGGAGCTAATGAAAGAAGGAAAATTTGATTAATCTCCAGTCCTTTACACCCTCCTGACTATGCCCCTTGTGGTCAACTGAGTTGTCACGCCCCGACCCGACCCTGCAAAAGGCCAAGCCCGGACCCGACACACGGACGGAGTCTTCTCTGTACCGTGAACGATCTGAAAACCCTAAAATCAACATAATACTTGCGAAAGCCATAAAAACAATTAAAACTTTCTTTTAAAAAAAAACATACATTTCTTATTAACCAACTTTCCAAACCAAAATGCCATGCATACTACACAAGTATTTATGCCACTAAACAGTTAGCTATTAGCATGCAATTCTTTACTAGACATAAGAGTATACTTTTACAGCTTTACATTCTTTCAACTTATACAACATAAGACCATAGAGGCCTTAAACTAGGAAATACATACAAGGCTACAAGCCTCAAAATCAAGCGACAACCAAGCATTAAACACATCAAGCATGGCTCGCACAAAAGTCTGGCAACCAACCACCAGCAAAGCAAAGAAGGGCTATCATGGAAACACCTCCACTTGCTCCTCCTCCTCTATTACCTCAATAGGGTATGCTTCAACTACTCCTGTAAAAATATAGTATAGAAAGGAATGAGCAAAAACTATTGCTCAGCAAGGGCAATTGGTCTCAAGGACGGAGATGAGAAGAGTATGCAATGCAATTAGTCAAACAATACATACAATTATCATTTAAAGATACAAACAAGTCAATATTATAACAAGGCAAGCATTAAAGACTATAAACATTCATTCAAATGATACAGTAATCTTTTCACGAGCAACTTTCATTCAAGAATTCGATGACGACACGCCGGCCCAAACCACCTTATAACACCAGTTTAGAATACCCCAGAAGTATCCATCAACCTACGACCCAAAACTCCCTGGGAGGCAACCCAAGCGAGAGAAGGGAATAGCAGCGGAGCTAGAGCAACCAACACTGGCAACGCGAGGCTACCCAGAGAGGCCCATCACTCACGTGCTGGACACTATGCAATGCAAGACTCGATGCAAGGCGATAAACGAGTAATAAAGCCACACGTGGGAGAATAACAAAGTAGGTTACTCTCGCATGCAATAGCAACAGTTGATAAGCATTTCAATCAGAATCAATACAAACAAGTATGTCAATCAACCCTAAGCATTCTATAGGCATAATATCAAGAAAACACACAAAGTCACAAATCGGCCCCAACTATCAAAACACTACCATTTCCAAACGAGCCACGAGTTCCAGAAACCGACTTCACCAATCCTCCTAGGTCACCATAAGGCACATTTAAAGACCTCGAAACCCTACTTAACCCTAGAATTAACGCAAAGTCTCGATTTCCCCCTTTGCTTGTTTGAACTATAGCTATACCAACCAAACTCCCAACCAATGCCATAATCGCACCAAAAGTGCTTCCATGACCTCTCGAAACAATGCCAACAGGCAAAATGAGAAAATGCCAAACTCGACGTAAACAACCCCGACTTTCATCAAGGCATAATTCCCGTTTTTTCCATTACGCAACCCAAACAAACCATGCATTTAGGCATTCTAACACACCTAGCACATTTCTACATCAACGGACAGTATAACGGAGCAACTTCATCGTTTCAAGTGTTTACTATTCACAAAACACTATCCAACAACCAATTTAAATTGCAATCTCAACATTTAACCGCAGAAAATGTTTAAAAACTATAAATACACGTTCTACAATTGCCAAGGAACATTCTAGAAGCATCAAAACGCTTTAAACAACAATCTATGGATAAAATCTAAAAATCACAAAGTTAACATACTTGACATTTAAATGCGCAAATAACGTGCTTCCCTCACCTTAGGTACTCCTAGTCACTAGGAAAATAATGCTGGACACCTCGGAAACCACCCCGCACGAGCTCACGCGAAGATTGAACAATTGGAAGTTAAAATGATTTTTTTTTCTTCTCTCAAAGTCGCGGCCTGCTCTGCCTGTTTTCAGCTTGTTCTTTTTTTTTATTTTGCTTTGTTTTAAGTTTATAAGGTGACTACTTGGTCAAAGGGTCAAAGCCAAAAGCTAACCTGTCTCTTTTCATTTTTGACAAGTACACTCAAACTAGACAATTAAACCATACTAAGCTACTACATAAAATAAACTATCATGACATTTTAATTCTTTTCCTTTGTCATTACAATCATACATAGAAGTTAAGCTACATTAACTAAATACATAATCTAACTTATCAAACCACCTCAACTACTTAGCTAGATTACATTTCTTTTAGCAATAAATACCTACAACATATGAAAACATATATCTTTACAACTTCGACACTCAAGCCACATAGGCACGCAAGACAACTCTTTAGGCAACGAACTTTCACGAAATCACGAACTTCCAGCTAACATGACATTTCCTGAAATGTGGTGGTGAGGAGTGAGTATACACAACACGTATACTCAGTGAGGGCAAGACAAATATCGAGTTGGAGAGAAAGAAAGTCGTGCAATGCAAATAAGACAGTTAAGCAATATAACTGATAAGTAAGCAATCAAGACAAACAATCAATACAATAAGCAATTACTGAAAGCATTAACACAACCATTCAAAGCTATACCACACTCTGAAGGCTATGGTTCACTCTTACGAGCAATATATCATTTCACAAGCGATACATCAATCTCGAGCTTGATGTTGACAACGATGACAATAAGCGCGCAACCACCTTATAACACCAGTTTGGAATACCCCGGGAGTAACCATCAATTCTACAACCCAAATCTCCCTAGGAGGCAACCCAAGCGAGAAAAGGGAATAGCCACGGAGCTAGAGCAACCAACACTGGCAACCGGAGGCTACCCAGAGAGGCCCATCACTCACGCACTGGACACTATGCAATGCAAGACTCGATACAAGGCGATAAACGAGCGATAGCACAACAACACAAATAGAGGAGATAACCGAGATATCAAGCATTATTCAACAATTGTTAAACATTTCAATCAATAATCAACTCTAACAAGCGTAATAAGCATTAACAAGCATTTACAATCAAACAAGCAACAAGAACAACACCAACTAACATTATCAAGCAATAACAAGTATTCTATAGGCATTATAAGCATTCTATAGGCAATATACTATGAAAATACACAAAATCCCAAAAATGACCCCAACTTTCAAACGCTACTACTTTCAAACGAGCCATAAGCTTTGGAAACCGACTTCACCAATCCTCCTAGGTCACCATAAGGCATGTCTAAAGACCCCGAAACCCTACTTTACCCTAGAATTCACGCAAAGTCCCGATTTTCCCCTTTGCTCGTTTGAACTACAACTATACTAACCAAACACTCAACCAATGCCATAATCGCACCAAAAGTGCTTTCATGGCCTCCCGAAATAATGCCATCACGCAAAATGAGAAAATGCTAAACTCGACCTAAACGACCCCGACTTTCACCAAGGCGTTTTTCTCATTTTTTCCATTACACAACCTAAACAAACCATGCATTTAGACATTATAGCATACCTAGCACCTTTTCACATCAACAGAAAGCATAACAGCGCAACTTCATCGAAACGGGGGTTTACTATTCACTATTTACTATTCATTACACAATTTATATTTCAAATTTGATATTCAACCGCAGAAAATGTTAAAAAGCTATAAATACACGTTCTACAATTGCTAGAGAACATTCTTTAAGCAATGAAACAGACAAAATAACAACCTACGGTTAAATCACAAAAATTAAAGTTTATGTTCAACATTTTTAAATGCGCAAATAACGATGAAACCCTTACCTTAGACGCTCCTAGACGCTAAGAAAACCACGCTGGATGCCTCGAAAACCACCCCGCACAAGCTCTCGCGAAGAAATTGAAGTTTGAAGTTGAAATGTTTTTTTTTTCTTTTTCCTCCATGGTTTCAGCAATGGCCTTCTTTGTTTCCTGATTTTGCTCTTTTGTTTCTTATTTCATACTTAAATAAAAGATGACAAATGGTCAAAGCTTCGGTCAACCCGCTAAACCAAAACAGCTATGCGCGACCTTACGAAAACGGCCATAACTTCTTCTAGAAAACTCCAATTCACGAACGGTTTGAAGCCTCAGAAACTAGACTCATAGAGCTTTCCAACCATGTATAATTTGCTACCTAACTATTACCCAATTGGTTCAGATTTAATTCCAAAGTTGACCCAAAATTTGACTAACTTAACATTGCATTGTTTTATTTCTAATCCCAAGTTTGCCCGTTATTAAACATTTCAAAAAATTTCACCTTGTCCTAGTTGGTCATTGTAGATGAAAAGCCAACTAGTTTGGTCAAAGAAGGTGAAAGGTCAATAAAATGCAATTTAAATGAACTTTAAATGCTTATTAAATATATGCCAGGTTCGGGGTATCACATCGTTCCCCCCTTAAAACAATTGCGTCCTCACAATTCTTCTTCCAATAGAACTCTGCATCCACTGAAATCCAACTCTGACTAATCTTCTTCAGCTGCTGAGCAAGTATATTAATCAAGATAACCAATAGGGAAGTTTAAGAAGAAATTCCAAGTAGTAGTGCCGAATAAAGGCTCAAATGTAGATACCGCACAAGAATCCCGTTGACACGAATACCGAAGAAGAACAAAATTCCAACCAAAAGCGCCGAGATAATACCAATAAAGACTAAAGCAAAGATACTGTAGATGTCATTAATACCACACAATAACGACAAGAAGAATACCCCACGCACGAATCTCCAATAGAAGTCTAACTTTTACTACCCGAGAATCCCCAAGTAAAAAGCCAAATGAAGGCCCAATCAATGGTTCCATCTAGAGGTCCAAAGAATTACTCCGCTGGTCATGAATTTCATAGAAGAATTCCCGGTTAAGAGTGCTGGAGAAAATACTAAGAAACCCAATCAAATATACTTCAAAAGTTCTAAAGAAGCCTTCCAAACAATAACCCCATAGGACAACCAATTAGATTATGAGTATCGCTATCAAATGCTGAGAAGAAGGTCTAAGGAATAGCATAGAAAATATAATGTGCCCAATAAGACAATCAAGTTGAATAACAAACATAGCTTCCCAGATGGATGAAAACTCACAAGATAAACACCGAACTGGTGAACAACATACCGAAACCAAACTCTGAGGCCTCTTCACTGTTTGCCCAATAAGTAAATACTAAATAATTGGCCACTGAGAATTCCATAAAATACCATTGAAGAATTTCCAATCAGGAATGCCAGTATCACACCAATAAAGACCGAGACACATATACCATAGATAATACTGTGCAGTAAGGCCGATTGAAATCCCAAAAGCCAAATCCACCGAGAAATGCCAATAGAAGTCTCCAAAGAATATCAAAATAAAACCCCAAGAGAAAGCTACTCTTTCACAACTGTTAAGAACAGAGGAGGACCATAGAGATTTGCCAATAACCGAGCTCCAAAAGCAAACACCAATTCCCAAATAAAGGCTAGTCAAATGCCATTCATTTCCTGCCAATCCATACACCTTGAAAAGCCAGCGGTGAACCACTTTCTTCAGGGGAGGAAGAGGACTTACTTACCATTTCCATCGGACATGTATGAATGCCAATATATCACAGTTATACACATGCCTTAAACTATTATGCAAACAAGTTTATGAAATAGTTTATTCAACAAAGTCACTCAAGCACGACAATCAAGTCAAGCACAACATAATCAATTCAAATTACGGCATAGCTAATTCAAGACATTTCAATACACACATTACAAGCAATACTTCAAGCAAATAATAATTCACGAGGTCGATTCGATAGGTCAATTCAATGCACAACTAGACACTTCACTTTACTTGAGAAACATTTAACACATAACACATAACTGTATCACATAGGTGCATACTTTCAAGTCAAGACACACAATCTCACATACAAGCATACACTATCAAGACACACTTAACAAGCACACATTCAAGGGTCACTGTAATACCCGAGCCCGGAATATGAATTTTCTTTGTTTATTATTTTGAAAATTATATTTCCTTAAAATCTTTGTGAATTAATTGTTACATTCTCGCCGACGCAACGTGCATTGCATTTAAGGAGCGATAGCTAGATAACGATTTCCAGTCCTCAGCAAATAGTGAAAATAGTATTTAGATGACTTAAATTTTATATTTTAAATGTTGCTAGCTTTAATTGAACTTACCTTAGCTGAAACGGCTTTAAAACGCGCAAAATAGGGCTATTTGACCAAGTTTTAAGTGGTTTGACCTTGGACCTTTGACCTTTGACCATTTGACACCTTATAAGCTAAAATATTAAGCAAAAAAAAAAAGCAGCAAATAAGAGCAGCAGGCCGAGAGCTTTAGAGAGGAAAAAAAAAAAAACCTTTCAACTTCTATACGATCAATCTTCGCGTGTGCTCATGCGGGGTGATTTCCGAGGCAACCAACGTTGTTTTCCTAGCGACTAGGAGTACCTAAGGTGAGGGAAGCATGTTATTTGCGCATTTATACGTTGTGTTAGTTAACTTTGTCAATTTTTAGATTTATCCGTAGATCGTTATTTATAGCGATTTCATGCTTCTAGAATGTTCCTTAGCATTTGTAGAACATGTATTTATGGCTTTGTAACATTTTCTGCGGTTAAATGGTATGATTGCAACTTGAATTGTGGAATGAATAGTGTTTTATGAATAGTAAAACCTTGAAACGTTGAAGTTGCGCTGTTATGCTTTTCGTTGATGTAGAAACGTGCTAGGTATGCTAGAATGCTAAAATGTGTGGTTTGTTTGGGTTGTGTAGAGAAAAAAACGAGAATTAAGCCTTTGGAAAAGTCGGGGTCGGTTCGGTCGACTTTTGCATTTCCTCATTTTGCGTGTTGGCATTGCTTCGGGAAGCCATGGAAGCACTTTTGGTGCGATTATGGCGTTGGTTGGGTGTTTGGTTGTTGTAGTTGTAGTTCAAACGAGAAAGGGGGAAATCGGGGCTTTGCGCGAGTTCTAGGGTAAAGTAAGGTTTTGGGGTCTTTAGACGTGCCTTATGGTGACCTAGGAGGGTTGGCGAAGTCGGTTTCCAGAACTCGTGGCTCGTTTGGAAATGGTAGCATTTTGATAGTTGGGGCCGATTTGTGTTTTTGTGTGTTTACTTGTCTTTATGCTTATAGAATGCTTAGAATTACTTGAATTACTTGTTTGAGTTGTTTTGGATTGAATTGCTTATCAAATTGCTGCTATTGCGTGCGAGAGTAACCTACTTTGTTATTCTCCCACGTGTGGCTTTATCGCTTGTTTATCGCTTGTTTACTGTCTTGTATCGAGTCTTGCATTGCATAGTGTCTCGTGCGTGAGTGATGGGCCTCTCTGGGTAGCCTGGGGTTGCCAGTGTTGGTTGCTCTAGCTCCGCTGCTATTCCCTTTCTCGCTTGGGTTGCCTCCCAGGGAGATTTGGGTCGTAGGATTGGTGGATACTTCCGGAGTATTCCAAACTGGTGTTATAAGGTGGTTTTGGGCCGGCGCGTCGTCATCGAATTCATGTTTGAAAGTTGCTCGTGAAAAGAGTATCGTATCCTTTGATTGAGTGTTTGCAGCTTTAAATACTTGCTTTGCTTTATTGTTGGCTTTGGATGTATCTTTATATGTTTTGTATGTATTGCTTGGCTAGTTGCATTGCATACTCCTCTCATCTCCGTCCTTGAGACCAATTGCCCTCGCTGAGCAATAGTTTTTGCTCATTCCTCTCTATACTATGTTTTTTTACAGGAGTAGTTGAGGCAGACCCTCTCGAGGTAATTGAGGAGGAGGAGCAGGTGGAGGTGTTTCCGTGATAGCACTTACCTGCTTTGCTGGTGGTTGGTTACCAGTTTTGTGCAAACCTTGTTGTTATGTATATTGCGTGAAGGACGCTTAATTTTGAGGCTTGTAGCCTTGTATGTATTTTCCTATTTTGAGACCTTTAATGGTCTTATGTTGTAATGGATTAAAGTTGAAATGTTGTAACTTGTACCCTGATGACTAGTGAAGAAATGCATGCTAATGGCTAATGGTTTAGTGGCATAAGTACTTGTGTAGTATGCATGGCATTTTTGGTTTGGAAAGTTGGATAATAAGAAATGTATGTTTTATAGAAAGTTGACTTGTTTTGATTATTTTATAGCTTTCGCAAGTATTATATTGTTTTTAGGGTTTTCGGATCGTCCGCGGTACAGAGGAGACTCCGTCCGTGTGTCGGGTCCGGGCTTGGCCTTTTGCGGGGTTGGGTCGGGGCGTGACATCTTAGGTGGTATCAGAGCATGATAGTTGTGCATGAGCCGAGATATGATTCTCGGTCTGTGGGGTAAAGGTCTAAAATGCTAAAGTGTTTATGAATGATTGCTAAGTGAAAAGAAAATGTTCTAGCATGACTTTGTGAACTTGGAATGTTTATGTGTTTAAGTGAAATAGTTTGGCAAGTTAAACTTGTCTTATGTGAATTGTGTGATAGAATGTTGGATTGTTATTGATTTGAGTGTTATCCAATCTTATGTGTTATATTTCTGTCTATAAACTGCTTTTAAATGTTGCCAGCTATTGTGAGTTGCTACTATGCCGCCACGTCGTGGTACTCAAGGTATAGGATCAGATGAAGAGGCAGCAGAACAGGGTCAGCAGCCGTTGCCTGAGCAGTTTATGGCTACCATGACTACTGCAGTAGACCGGATCACACAGGTACTACATGAGCAGAGGCAGGACCGGATTAATCCCCAGGGTAATCAAGCTAATCCTGGTGGACAGGGGTACAGAGTTGAGAATAACCAGCTAGAGAAATTTCTGAGGCATGAGCCGGGAAAGTTCTTCGGGGAGCCGGATGATGAGGCGGCGGAGAGATGGATTAATCGTGTCGAGAAAATTTTCACCGCTTTGAGGTACACTGATGAGGCAAGAATAGACTATGCATCATTTTTATTTGAGGGTGATGCAGAGCAGTGGTGGAATACTGTTAGACTGAGGTGGGATTGTGAGGATGTTCCACACTTATGGGATGATTTTGTAAGTGAGTTCCGGGACAAATATATTCCCGAGATGGCAATGGAAAGACGGGAAGATGAGTTTGTGGCCCTGAAGCAGGGAAATATGACTGTTGCACAGTACGAGGCTAGGTTTGTTAGCCTGTCGAGGTATATGCCCGAGTTGGTACGGCCAGCTAGGAGGATGATACATAGGTTTGTCCGTGGGCTGAGAATGGACATACAGTTGCATTTGACTGGGCAGACCTACACTACTTTTCCCGAGGCATTTCAGGCAGCCTCGAAGTTTGAGAAACGGAAGGCTGAGATGATAGCTGAGAGTAGTCAGCCGAGTAAGAAGCAGTTTTTGGGCCAGAGTAGCCAGAGTCAGCCAAGACAGTATCAGGCTTCTGCACAGGGTCCTCAGCAGCGTCCGTATCAGCCACAGCAGTAGATTCAGGCTAGACCAGCTGTGACCAGACCTCAGCAGGGAGGTACAGTTCCTACCCCTGCCAGAGCCCCAGCACCTACAGGAAACACTGCGGTTAGGCAAAATCAGCAGTGTGATTATTGTAATCGACCAGGGCATATTGAGGCTAACTGCTGGAGGAAGAGTGGGAAATGTACGGGTTGTGGCAGTGATGAGCATAGGGTGAGGGATTGCCCTAAATATAATAATGTTCAGGGCCGTGGTGGAGGCCGAGGTGTTCAGAATAGGGCTGCAGGTGCACGACCAGCACAGAGAGTACAGGCTAGGGTCTTTGCACTGGATACAGAGGAGCTGCCCGATAATACAGCTATAGTGGAAGGTACCTTTCTTCTCAATACTCAGCCAGTTAAAGTTTTGATTGATCCTGGAGCTACGCATTCGTTTATAACTCCTGCATGTGCACGATCTGTGAATGTTTGCATTGATAATTTGCCTCATGAAGTCGAAGTTAGCACTCCTTTGGGTGCAAAATTTGTTGCTGAGTCTATTTGCAAATCTTGTGATATATGTATTGAGAACCGTAAATTTCCTGCTGATTTAATTATATTACCATTCCGTCACTTTGAAATCATTTTGGGAATGGACTGGTTGGGAAAGTATTATGCTCAGTTGGATTGTAGAACAAAGATCGTTTATCTTAAGGTTCCTGACCTACCGGTACTAGAGATTATTGGGAACTGCAGGGCTGCCCGCATTCCACTTTTATCAGCGATCAAGACTTCTAAGTTGTTGAATAGGGGTTGTGAAGCCTGCTTAGCCTATTTGATCAATCAGCCTGCTGATAAGTTGAGTTTGAATGAAGTTCCGATTGTTAGAGACTTCCCTGGTGTATTTCCCGAGGAATTACCGGGTTTACCACCGGATAGGGAGATTGAGTTCGTGATTGACCTTGTGCCAGGCACTGCGCCAATTTCTAGGAGTCCTTACAGGATGGCATCGGCTGAACTTCAGGAGTTAAAAATTCAGCTTCAGAACTTGCTTGAGAAAGGGTTTATACAACCTAGTTCTTCACCGTGGGGCGCACCTGTGTTGTTTGTGAGAAAGAAAGATGGCACGCTACGGTTATGCATTGATTACAGGGGACTTAATCAAGTCACGATTAAGAATAAATACCCCTTGCCGTTGATTGAAGAATTGTTTGACCAGTTGCAGGGTGCGAGTGTTTACTCCAAATTTGACTTGAGGCAGGGTTACTATCAACTTAGGATTCGGAGTGACGATATACCAAAGACGGCATTCAGGACTAGATATGGCCACTATGAATTTGTTGTTTTGCCGTTTGGATTGACGAATGCACCAGCCGCATTCATGGACTTGATGCAGAGGGTTTTTCGGCCTTACCTTGATCAGTTTGTCGTGATCTTCATTGACGACATTTTAGTGTATTCGAAGAACGAAGCTGAACATGAGCAATACTTGAGGATTGTGCTTCAGACCTTGCAGGAAAACAAGCTTTTTGCTAAATTCAGCAAGTGTGAGTTCTGGTTGAACCAGATATCTTTTCTAGGCCATATCATTTCAGATCGAGGAATTTCAGTGGACCCAGCTAAGATTGAAGTTGTTTCAGCTTGGAAGAGACCTGAGACGGTGCCAGAGATTCGGAGTTTTCTTGGATTGGCAGGTTACTACCGGAGATTTGTTAAAGACTTTTCTAAAATTTCGGGACCTTTGAGCCAGTTGACTCGGAAGAAAGTTGCTTACAACTGGGATGCTAAATGTGAATCCAGTTTCCAAGAATTGAAGAAGAGACTAACTACAGCTCCTATACTAGCTTTACCTGAAGGAACAGAGAACTTCGTTGTCTACAGTGATGCATCTAAAGAAGGATTGGGCTGTGTTTTAATGCAGAATGGTAAGGTGATTGCCTATGCTTCTAGGAAATTGAAACCTTATGAAGTCAATTACCCTACACATGATCTTGAGTTAGCTGCAATTGTGTTTGCATTGAAGAAGTGGCGTCATTACTTGTGGGGTTGCAGATTTGAAATATTTACTGACCACAAGAGTCTCAAGTATTTGTTTTCACAGAAGGATCTAAATATGAGGCAGCGGAGATGGCTAGAGCTATTGGGTGGTTATAACTGTTCTATTAACTATGTGCCAAGTAAGGCAAATGTTGTTGCTGATGCTTTGAGCCGAAAGGCTACTGTTGCAAGCTTGATTATCAAGGACTGGGAGACTTTGGAAGAAATTTGTTCATGGAAACCAGAAGCTACTAAGGTAGGGATTCGGTTTGCTAGTTTACAGATTCAGTCAGGATTGCTAGCATAGATCAGAGAGGCTCAGAAGACTGATCCTCACATCTTGAAGATCCAAGAGAAAGCTAAAGGGGAAGAGTCGGAGTTTAAATTACATGCAGATGGCATTTTCAGATTCAGGGATAGAGTATGTGTTCCTGATGATCCGACTTTGAAGAATGAGATCCTGTCCGAGGCACATAATTCGAGGTATACGATTCACCCGGGCAGTACTAAGATGTATAGAGATTTGAAGCAACACTTATGGTGGAACAATATGAAGAGGGAGATTGCTGGGTATGTATCCAGATGTTTGACTTGTCAAAGGGTTAAAGTTGAGCATCAGAGGCCAGCCGGACTTCTACAGCCGTTATCGATTCCGCAATGGAAGTGGGTACATATAACAATGGACCTTGTGACCGATCTTCCTAGATCTCCGAGAGGATGTGATTCTGTTTGGGTTGTTGTGGACCGCTTGACTAAAGTTACACATTTTATTCCTGTGAACAAACAGGATAGCCTTGATAAGCTAGCTGAATTGTATGTTGCTAATATTGTGAGATTGCATGGAGTACCACAGAGTATAGTGTCAGATAGGGATCCCAGATTCAGATCTCGTTTTTGGCAGAAGTTGCAAGAGGCCATGGGAACTAAGTTGAGCTTCAGTACTGCATATCATCCACAAACTGATGGCCAGTCTGAGAGAACCATCAGGATCTTGGAAGACATGCTTCGGGCATGTGTGCTTGACTTTGGGAAGAATTGGGAGAAGTTTTTGCCTTTAGCGGAGTTCGCCTACAACAATAGTTATCAATCTACTATAGGCATGGCTCCCTACGAGGCGTTGTATGGTCGTAAATGCAGATCCCCATTATATTGGGAAGAGGTTGGAGAGATGAGAACAGTTGATCCGACTGTGTTACCTGAGATGATTAAGATGGTAGATAATGTTCACCTTATTCGCCAGCGTATGCTTACAGCTCAGAGTCGTCAGAAGAGTTATGCGGATAAGCACCGTCGGGATCTTAAGTTTGATTTGGGAGATTGGGTGTTTCTTAAGATTTCTCCACGTAAGGGTTTGATTCGGCACGGTAAGAGTGGGAAGCTTAGTCCCAGGTATGTGGGTCCGTATGAGATCACCGAAAAGGTAGGTCCTTTGGCTTATCGATTAGCTTTGCCTCCGAGCTTGTCGAGACTGCACGATGTGTTCCACGTGTCTATGTTGAAGAAGTATCATCCAGACCCTTCACATGTACTTGAACCAGAGCCTTTGCAGATTGAAGAAAAGTTGTCCTACGAAGAGAAACCAATTAGAATTGTGGATCGAAAGATTCAGGAGCTTCGCAGAAAGAGTATTCCGTTAGTAAAGGTTCTATGGAATCATCATGGGTTTGAGGAAGCGACTTGGGAAAGAGAGGACCAAGTTCGGGATCAGTATCCGGAGTTGTTTGTTGACCAGGTAAGAATTGCGTGGGCGCAATTGTTTTAAGGGGGAGAGGGTGTAATACCCGAGCCCGGAATATGAATTTTCTTTGTTTATTATTTTGAAAATTATATTTCTTTAAAATCTTTGTGAATTAATTGTTACATTCTCGCTGACGCAACGTGCATTGCATTTAAGGAGCGATAGCTAGATAACGATTTACAGTCCTCAGCAAATAGTGAAACTAGTATTTAGATGACTTAAATTTTATATTTTAAATGTTGTTAGCTTTAATTGAACTTACCTTAGCTGAAACGGCTTTAAAACGCGCAAAATAGGGCCATTTGACCAAGTTTTAAGTGGTTTGACCTTGGACCTTTGACCTTTGACCATTTGACACCTTATAAGCTAAAATATTAAGCAAAAAAAAAAAAAAACAGCAGCAAATAAGAACAGCAGGCTGAGAGCTTTAGAGAGGAAAAAAAAAAAAAACCTTTCAACTTCTATACGATCAATCTTCGCGTGTGCTCGTGCGGGGTGATTTCCGAGGCAACCAACGTTGTTTTCCTAGCGACTAGGAGTACCTAAGGTGAGGGAAGCATGTTATTTGCGCATTTATACGTTGTGTTAGTTAACTTTGTCAATTTTTAGATTTATCCGTAGATCGTCATTTAAAGCGATTTGATACTTCTAGAATGTTCCTTAGCATTTGTAGAACATGTATTTATGGCTTTGTAACATTTTCTGCGGTTAAATGTTGTGATTGCAACTTGAATTGTGGAATGAATAGTGTTTTATGAATAGTAAAACCTTGAAACGTTGAAGTTGCGCTGTTATGTTTTCCGTTGATGTAGAAACGTTCTAGGTATGCTAGAATGCTAAAAGGTGTGGTTTGTTTGGGTTGTATAGAGAAAAAAACGAGAATTAAGCCTTTGGGAAAGTCGGGGTCGGTTCGGTCGACTTTTGCATTTCCTCGTTTTTCGTGTTGGCATTGCTTCGGGAAGCCATGGAAGCACTTTTGGTGCGATTATGGCGTTGGTTGGGTGTTTGGTTGTTGTAATTGTAGTTCAAACGAGAAAGGGGGAAATCGGGGCTTTGCGCGAGTTCTAGGGTAAAGTAAGGTTTTGGGGTCTTTAGACGTGCCTTATGGTGACCTAGGAGGGTTGGCGAAGTCGGTTTCCAGAACTCGTGGCTCGTTTGGAAATGGTAGCATTTTGATAGTTGGGGCCGATTTGTGTTTTTGTGTGTTTACTTGTCTTTATGCTTATAGAATGCTTAGAATTACTTGAATTACTTGTTTGAGTTGTTTTGGATTGAATTGCTTATCAAATTGCTGCTATTGCGTGCGAGAGTAACCTACTTTGTTATTCTCCCACGTGTGGCTTTATCGCTTGTTTATCGCTTGTTTACTGTCTTGTATCGAGTCTTGCATTGCATAGTGTCTCGCGCGTGAGTGATGGGCCTCTCTGGGTAGCCTTGGGTTGCAAGTGTTGGTTGCTCTAGCTCCGCTGCTATTCCCTTTCTTGCTTGGGTTGCCTCCCAGGGAGATTTGGGTCGTAGGATTGACAGATACTTCCGGAGTATTCCAAACTGGTGTTATAAGGTGGTTTTGGGCCGGCGCGTCGTCATCGAATTCGTGTTTGAAAGTTGCTCATGAAAAGAGTATCGTATCCTTTGAATGAGTGTTTGCAGCTTTAAATACTTGCCTTGCTCTATTGTTGGCTTTGGATGTATCTTTATATGTTTTGTATGTATTGCTTGGCTAGTTGCATTGCATACTCCTCTCATCTCCGTCCTTGAGACCAATTGCCCTCGCTGAGCAATAGTTTTTGCTCATTCCTCTCTATACTATGTTTTTTTACAGGAGTAGTTGAGGCAGACCCTCTCGAGGTAATTGAGGAGGAGGAGCAGGTGGAGGTGTTTCCGTGATAGCACTTACCTGCTTTGCTGGTGGTTGGTTACCAGTTTTGTGCAAACCTTGTTGTTATGTATATTGCGTGAAGGACGCTTAATTTTGAGGCTTGTAGCCTTGTATGTATTTTCCTATTTTGAGACCTTTAATGGTCTTATGTTGTAATGGATTAAAGTTGAAATGTTGTAACTTGTACCCTGATGACTAGTGAAGAAATGCATGCTAATGGCTAATGGTTTAGTGGCATAAGTACTTGTGTAGTATGCATGGCATTTTTGGTTTGGAAAGTTGGGTAATAAGAAATGTATGTTTTATAGAGAGTTGACTTGTTTTGATTATTTTATAGCTTTCGCAAGTATTATATTGTTTTTAGGGTTTTCGGATCGTCCGCGGTACAGAGGAGACTCCGTCCGTGTGTCGGGTCCGGGCTTGGCCTTTTGCGGGGTTGGGTCGGGGCGTGACAGTCACTACCCTCCAGACCGAGGACCCTGTCCCGGCTTATGAGCTAGACAAGCTCTGATACCACCTATAACACCCCGATCCCTCTCGAGACCGGGAGTTCTATCAATCGATCTAATCACAACCCAAACCAAACCCGGGCATAAATTTTTAGGAAAAACGGACGGAGTCTCCCCTGTTTCTAGGCGAAATGTAAAACCTACGACAGCATATAAGTGGACCAACACTGAGTCCAACCATACAAACACCTCAAGGCCATCCGAGCCTTGGTTCTCAACAATTAAACTCAGCAAGTATACATACATTTCCAATTTAAAAGCTAACCTATCTCTTTTCATTTTTGACAAGTACACTCAAACTAGACAATTAAACCATACTAAGCTACTACATAAAATAAACTATCATGCCATTCTAATTCTTTTCCTTTGTCATTACAATCATACATAGAAGTTAAGCTACATTAACTAAATACATAATCTAACTTATCAAACCACATCAACTACTTAGCTAGATTACATTTCTTTTAGCAATAAATACCTACAACATATGAAAACATATATCTTTACAACTTCGACACTCAAGCCACATAGGCACGCAAGACAACTCTTCAGGCAACGAACTTTCACGAAATCACGAACTTCCAGCTAACATGACATTTCCTGAAATGTGGTGGTGAGGAGTGAGTATACACAACACGTATACTCAGTGAGGGCAAGACAAATATTGAGTTGGAGAGAAAGAAAGTCGTGCAATGCAAAAAGACAGTTAAGCAATATAACTGATAAGTAAGCAATCAAGACAAACAATCAATACAATAAGCAATTACTGAAAGCATTAACACAACCATTCAAAGCTATACCACACTCTGAAGGCTATGGTTCACTCTTACGAGCAATATACCATTTCACAAGCGATACATCAATCTCGAGCTTGATGTTAACAACGATGACAATAAGCGCGCAACCACCTTATAACACCACTTTGGAATAGCCCGGGAGGAACCATCAATTCTACCACCCAAATCTCCCTAGGAGGCAACCCGAGGCTACCCAGAGAGGCCCATCACTCACGCGCTGGATACTATGCAATGCAAGACTCGATACAAGGCGATAAACGAGCGATAGCACAACAACACAGATAGAGGAGATAACCGAGATATCAAGAATTATTCAACAATTGTTAAACATTTCAATCAATAATCAACTCTAACAAGCGTAATAAGCATTAACAAGCATTTACAATCAAACAAGCAACAAGAACAACACCAACTAACATTATCAAGCAATAACAAGTATTCTATAGGCATTATAAGCATTCTATAGGCAATATACTATGAAAACACACAAAATCCCAAAAATGACCCCAACTTTCAAACGCTACTACTTTCAAACGAGCCACGAGCTTTGGAAACTGACTTCACCAATCCTCCTAGGTCACCATAAGGCACGTCTAAAGACCCCGAAACCCTACTTTACCCGAGAATTCACGCAAAGTCCCGATTTTCACCTTTGCTCGTTTGAACTACAACTATACTAACCAAACACCCAACCAATGCCATAATCGCACCAAAAGTGCTTCCATGGCCTCCCAAAACAATGCCATAATGCAAAACGAGAAAATGCTAAACTCGACCTAAACGACCCCGACTTTTAGCAAGGCGTTTTTCTCATTTTTTCCATTACGCAACCTAAACAAACCATGCATTTAGGCATTCTAGCATACCTAGCACCTTTTCACATCAACAGAAAGCATAACAGCGCAACTTCATCGAAACATGGGTTTACTATTCATTATTTACTATTCATTACACAATTTATATTTCAAATTCGATATGCAACCGCAGAAAATGTTAAAAAGCTATAAATACACGTTCTACAATTGCTAGAGAACATTCTTTAAGCAATGAAATAGACAAAATAACAACCTACGGTTAAATCACAAAAATTAAAGTTTATGTTCAACATTTTCAAATGCGTAAATAACGATGAAACCCTCACCTTAGATGCTCCTAGACGCTAAGAAAACCACGCTGGATGCCTCGAAAACTACCCCGCACAAGCTCTTGTGAAGAAATTGAAGTTTGAAGTTGAAATGTTTTTTTTTTTTCTTTTTCCTCCATGGTTTCAGCCATGGCCTTCTTTGTTTCCTGATTTTGCTCTTTTGTTTCTTATTTCATACTTAAATAAAAGATGACAAATGGTCAAAGCTTCGGTCAACCCGCTAAACCAAAACAGCTATGCGTGACCTTACGAAAATGGCCATAACTTCTTCTAGAAAACTCCAATTCATGAACGGTTTGAAGCCTCAGAAACTAGACTCATAGAGCTTTCCAACCATATATAATTTGCTACCTAAATCTTCCCCAATTGGTTCAGATTTAATTCCAAAGTTGACCCAAAATTTGACTAACTTAACATTGCATTTTTTTATTTCTAATCCCAAGTTTGCCCTTTATTAAACATTTCAAAAATTTTTACCTTGTCCTAGTTGGTCATTGTAGATGAAAAGTCAACTAGTTTGGTCAAAGAAGGTGAAAGGTCAATAAAATACAATTTAAATGAACTTTAAATGCTTATTAAATATATGCCAGTTTTGGGGTATCACAGCCGTTTTCGGCTGCTCCTTTCGTATCATGAAGAAAGTAGGCTTAAGTAATAGTAATTGGGGTCAGGTCAATAATAGCTATGCTATTGCCCTACTGGTTTAAGGCCTCTGCCCGATCCCCAATGCAGGTGGGATTCCATCGTGGTCGATAATATGGTCGAAAAGACCAGCAAGCGAGATGGTTGTTAATAGTACTCCCTATCATTGCCTTTTGAATTCTAACATTCTACAATCATACCGATGTCTACTAAAACCTACAGGTAGGTGCTCCGCAACAGTGGTAGTAGTGAAGATTGCTACTAAAGAAGGGAGAGGGTTTCCTCTCCTTATCAGTCGAGTTACGTCATACCTCTACCGCGGTTAGGTTACCTCGCTACTCTAGTTTTTGGTATATGCGTTCCAGGAATGTCCAATTCCCTTGAATCGTACTACCGTTTGTTCCACTGGGAGGGAGTGGGAACCAAAAAGATTCCTACGATGAACCCGAGCTGCCCTATCCCTATAAAGCGAAATAGACCATTTTTACTATATAAGAGTTGCACTAGCGATGTCCTACTTTGGTTTGCTCTTAGTCTCCAGCGATTGAATCTCCTTATCTAGCTCTTTGAATCGATCCATCAATTCTTGAATCTCAGCCATCAGCTTCGCCATTGCTACATCAGCCTCTTTCACCAAATAGCCTAGCTTTGCCCTAAAAAATCGACAATCAAATTTTCTTCTGAATCCCTAATGCCTTGCAAAGTATCCATATCCATTGGTTTCTCAGCGCCATTTCTAACCAAATAGAAAAAGTCCACCCAATCATTTTTCATCAGATCCTCTACTTGTTCAGGTTGCTCAACGCCAAAGTTTTGAAACCCCCTAGGCTCTGAGGAAACAATTGCAAAAAATGTGAGTAAGCTAAGGCGGCCCATTCCCTGCAGGACTTCTTCATATCTTTACTCTCCATATCCACTTTGTTTAATGTTGAGGAAGGAGGAATCGAGCTTTATTGGTAAAAAGATAGAATAGTGAAAGTTGTGGCGGAATCCACTTCAAGGGATGGACTCGATCAAACGGCCAACCACTTGCCATTTTGGTAGGAGATGAAATCCAAAAGACCATTATTAGCGTGTAGTAGATTGGCCTGAGTGCGTAATAGGCCAGTCGAGAAGAAATCCCATCAATAGATTGAACGCTAGATAAAGGATCAGAGGATCAGAGGGCTAGATCTACCCAATATAGACCGATAATGGATGGTCCCCTATTTGTACTCTCTTTCTTCTATATGTGTTACTAGTTGTCATAGATCGGTCGCTCCTTTGACTCGTCCTAAAAGGGATAGGGATAAGGATTCGCAGGCAAGGCAGATATTGAATTCACGGCGGAAGGGGAATGTGTAGCTAGATCGAACCCAAGGATAGCTTTGATCGGCCTGGCCTCGGGTGGTAGCCTAATCGAAGAAGTTGAGCTTTTGCCCAAACCCACCTTTTTCTAAAATCTCAATGTGGGATAGAGGAGGTTTGGAACCCTCATTGCGAATTTCATGTGGGATATCCACAAAGGATACCAAGGATGGTCGTGGATCAATACAGGATCGAGAAGAAGGGACGGAACTTGACAGGTTTTACTGAGGAAAACTCCTTGATACACAAATCGCCTTTCCGTATTCGTTCAGTCAGGTCACTGCGGTGATGAAGGCTGACACGATTGACCGGAACTGAAGTCTCACGAAGGATTTAGCAGTTCCGTGGATGCATATTCAGTCGAGCACATGAGACTGAGTCGCCTGTACCTAAGCTCGAGAAACATTCTTATACTGACCGAGTTTCCTCCCTTTCACGAGCAGTGGAGACAACGTTTCACATCTTGCCTTCACTAATTGAGCTGACAAGTGTATGAATGAAGTCGAAGCAACAAGTGTACTTTGGAACTCTTCTCCACCGCTTCGTAGTCGGAGCAGACATGTTGAGTTCACTGGAAGGGAGAATGGCAGGAATAATTTATTGTAATGCAACAGAACTCAAAGCCTGTTTCATAGGTTGTACTCATACTCACCGGTTACACGAAACTCGTCTAACAAGTTCTCATCAAGTCTACATGGACTTCCTCATTAAGTTTGAGTACTCGAGTGAATTTATGAACGAGCTACAGACAGAATTTGGTGGAGCCTTTGGAACTCGTATCCATAAGCGTGAAATTGAGCCTACAAAACGTAGACTTCATTCACAGATGAACTTGTCTCTATTTTACTATTCCTTTTGGTTTTGAGGCGAAACTCACTAAGTAGAGGCTGGGGCAGACTGCAATTCTAGTGAGATTAGTCCACTGTTCTGACCCAATGTTCAGTTGGGGAAATGGCACTCTTTCAGAAAACCCTACCTAAAATATATGACGACCCCTTCCAATCTACTTCTATTTGTCCTTCTTTCTTGTGGTGGAACCTGGCATTCACCCTCCCATAAGTGATTATCGCCAAAACAAAAAAAGACATCTTGCATTTTTTCCCCTCCCACAAAAGAAGAGTCAAAGGATAATAGTCTCTGTCTCATATGCTAGTCTTCCTCCTCTCTTTCATCGATTAAGTGTTGGATGGGGAATGAATCGGTCGGCGATATCCCTGGACCTCCCGGCTTCCCTGTCACGTCCGAACGTAATCAGAGAAGACCTACCCAAGAACCACCTTGTTATCATAAAGGTGAATATCCCGGACAATCACAGGAAATAGTACATAAAAAAACGGAAAAGAAATCACAAAGGTAAAAAGACAAGCGCAGTAGGGGGTATGACGTCCTTCTAAATCGGGGACGCATTATGACGCCTGAGCATTTTGCCATTGATTTACTTACTGTTGCATCCATTAGTTGCGCATTTCTTCTGTGCTTTATTTACTATATTCTTTAAGTTACTATTCCTTCCATTTTCAATTGCCTAATATTAATGAATTAGCATTTTTATTAAATCATGTTAATTGTTTTATGAGTGAGAAAATGAGCATTCGAGCGATTAACGTGCATAGCGGCCATTTAGAAAATGTTTTATTGAACCTAGTGAATAGTGTTACGTAACTTAACTTAGAGTTTTATTTAGTTAGCACCTAATTGCACCTTAGGCTCGTTTTTAAGCTATCTATACTCATTTTAATAACCCACTTAAATTCCCAACATGACCCCCCTTTAATAAAAACTCACACAACACACAACTAAGGTCATAAGATAGCAAAACAAAAAAAAACAAGCAGGAATTACTGTAGCTGGGCTGAGAGCTTCTTGCAGCCATAGGAAGGGAAATTTTGCTCATCAAGTCTTCAATCCAAGCCTCTCCAAGCCTAGAGCAAGTAGTTTAGGGTGTGTACAAGCCTTCTAGGTGCTCCTACGCACTTTATGTGAGGGATTTCATGACTCTTTTTGCATATCGAAAATGTTACACTTTTCTTGAACTATAGGAAATGCTATCAATTGCTATTGAAATACTTATCTATGCTATTGCACATTGTTTATGAGTGCTAGAGAACATATTTAAGCCATTGGTTTGCATTTTAAACGATTAGAATCGTTATTTTGATTTTTTGAGGTGAATAGTGACGAATTTCAAAGATTTTGTGTAATTGTGCGTATTGGATTGATTCATTGCTTCTAATAGATGCTTTAGGTGCTAATGAAGGTAGTCCAATAGCACCCTGCCCTCGAATTGCTCTAAACTTGCATAAAATGTGAATTAGCCGAATTTTTAAAAGGGGTTATAGGGTTAAGGCTAATCCGGGTAGATTTGATCTTCATATTTGGTATTCTTAGGCTACCTAGGTGCTATAGAAGCTTTGCTAACCCTTGTTGGAAGCCCGGTTAAGGTATGTGTAGTTCAAAGCCATAAGAGGGAAATTGGGGCTTTTCTAATAATTGCGAGTATTTGAATGTGTTTGAGGGTTGTAAGGGTACCTTAAGGGTTAATTAGAAGAATGGTATAGCTTTCCAATGAATTAGAAGCATTAACTTTTATTTGGAAGGAAAATGGCTTATGATAAAAGGGGGATAATTGAGAAATGAATGACTTTTCACTTCTATAACCTTGTAAGTGTTTATTAAGTGTTTAATTACAATTATAAGATGTTTATGAGCTTTTGGTATTGGTTTATTGGTAAATGTGCAACTTTTCCCTTTATGCTCATTTAATTAGTTGTATTATTACTTTTATTATGAACTGTCTCGAGGGCAACCTCTTTTGTTGACCCTCCTAAGTGTTGCTGTTTGTTTTTTATTATCTTAGTGTCAAGTGTTAACGTGCATTGTATAGTGGTTGCGCAACCATAGTGTCAGGGGCGGATATTTTGAATATTGGCTGGGCGGCAGAGGGCTTGCCAGTGGATATTCAAACTCCGTACCCTATTCTCTCATTCGTTTGGTCTAGAGATTGTCAAAGGATGTTGGGTCGTAGGATTATCGGGGTACATCCGGAGTACACCCACTGGAGTGATTGGGATTATGCCATCACAGTGATTGTGGTTTGTGGATCGTGAATGAAGATCAAGGGAAGATTGGAGTGTTGGGGTTCAGTGTAATGTATCCTTTTTAATGTGTGGTTACTTAATCTTTTGTTATTCTTGAATGGTTTTAATTGCTGTTAATGTTTAACTGTATTACTTGTTGCATTGCACACCCTGGGAGACTTTATCCCTCACTGGGCAACAATGGTTGCTTATACCTCGATATCATGTTTTAGAATGTGCTAAGGGTGATCCCCAGCTAGTTGAGGTGGTAGTGGAAGAAGAAGAAGTGCAGGCAGAGCTTTGCCCTAGTAGCTGAGTGATTGTTGCCTGAGATGGATGTATTTTCTTGTTGCTATGTGGAGAACTTGTTGTTCTATGTTATGATCTAATTTGGGGCCTAAAGGGTCATGTATGTGTTTGAGCAATATGTAAGCTAGAAGCCAAATGACTGTAGTAGGAGTAGTAATTTTATGGTTTGTAATAACTTATGCTCTACTTCTAGCTTCTTGCATGCTTGGGTATGTATGTTCTGATGTATGCTTGGTTTCAACTTCTAAGAATGTCCAAATGCTATCATGGAGTGGCATGATAAGAGGTTTGGTAAAGGAGTTAAGTTGAATGCCTACTTGTGTGTTTTTGAACTATTGTATGCCTCAAGGCTTGGATGTCCTTGAACTTTTGAACTTCAGTTATAAAAGCTTGCCTTCTTATATTGTGGTTTTTTTTAGTGTTTATAGGTTTTTAGAATATCCACGGTACAGAGGAGACTCTGTCCGCTTGTCGGGTCCAGACTTAACCTTTAGCGTGGGGTTGGGTCGGGGCGTTACATTTAGGTAGTATCAGAGCTATTGAATGCATGAAGCCGAGTTAATTTTGTCGGTCTGTGGGTAGGAGTCTATTAAGTTAAAGTGTGATTGCGTGAATAAATGTTTCTTTGATTGGCTAAAGGAAGGATTGAATGGTTAAAGCACATGCTAGCATGAAAGCGAGAATGTGAAAGACCTTATATGAATTATTGTGTAAAAGTGAAAAGTTAAGAATAAAAAATATGACTACTTGTTTTACTTGTGTCCTTAGTATGCAAAGTGTTTGTATGACTCTATATGTGATCTTATGTTAACTTATTTGAACTTATTCTTATGTGATTCAATTGTAAATTATACATGTGCTTGTCATAATACTTTGCATTCTAGTTGTCTGGAATGGGACCCTGCCGTCGAACTGGGAATCAGGATGTTGATAGAGAACCAGATGAGACTCCTGGGCAAGAAGCCAGTATGGCAGGAAATGCACCACAAGTTCAGGAACCAAGTAACGCGCAGATCTTGGCCACAATGGCCAATGCTATGAATACCATTGCCCAGTTCGTGACTCAACAGGGACAGACAGGGGCTGTCAGGGGTAATCAGGCTGCAAAAGCTGAGGGTAGTGGTACTACCGAAGGTAATTTGTATGACAGGTTTTTACATCATGGGGCTTACAACTTCTTTGGAGAGCCAGATGATATGAAGGCTGAATTATGGTTGAGAAAGTACGAAAAGGTGGCTTCAATACTCGAGTGCAGTGATGAGAGAAAAATTACCTAAGCCACATTTCTTCTGGAGGGTGACGCCAAGGAGTGGTGGCGTACTATTAGTGAGAAATGGGAAGCCGAGAGGGTTCAACATTCGTGGGCTGACTTCGCCCGTGAATTCCGAAATAAGTATATATTAGTGGTTGCCCGTGAGAGACGCCAAGAAGAGTTCATAGCTTTGAAGCAGGGAAATATGTCAGTGGATCAGTATGAGGCTACTTTTACTAGGCTCTCCCGTTACATGTCGGCTTCAGTATAACCAAAGGACATAAAAATGCAGAGATTCATCATGGGGTTGAGAAATGATATTATGCTTAACCTGTTTGTGAATGATTATCCTAATTATGCTGCAGTGGTCAGAGCCACCTCGAGGTATGAAAAATGCAAGGCAGATGTGTTGGCCGAGACAAATCAATCTAGTAAGTGGCAGTTCCAGTCACAGAGTCAGGGGTACCAGAGGCAGACTATTTCAGTTGGGTAGAGTCCGCAGCCGAGGCAGACACAGAGTTATGCAGGGCCTACTCAAACTCAGGCACGACCGATTCAGAGTCAGAATCAGGGGCAGTCTCGTCCAGTTGCAGCTTGATCTCAGCAGGGTAGTTCAGCTACCTCTTCTTACAGAGTTCTTTCGCGAAGCACTATTGCTATCAACGCCAGGGTCAGACTGAGGAAATTGTTGGAAGAGATTGGGCCGATGTACCAGATGTGGCAGTGATCAACACAAGATTAAAGACTTCCTGAAATTCAAGAATACTAGGGGTCAGACATCTGGTCAGGGCAATCAGACTAGGGTGTCAGCTACAGCACCAGTACCACGGGGTCAAGCCTGAGTATTTGCCTTAGATGCAGAGGAACTTCCGGATACGACTACTATAGTAGAAGGTACTTTTCTTCTTAATGATCAATCAGTTAAAGTTTTAATTGATTCCGGAGCTTCGCATTCATTTATTACTCTTCCTTGTGCACAAAATGCTAAACTGAATCATGATAAATTGTTACATGATATTGTGGTTTATACACCTATGGGGCTGAAGTTTGTCACCAAATCTATTTGCAGAGCATGTAATATCTTTATTCAAGGTCGTGTATTTCCTGTCGATTTAATTATTCAACCTTTTCGCGACTTTGAAATCATATTGGGGATGGACTGGTTAGGTAGATATTATGCACAACTTGACTATAGAAAGAAGATTGTGAGATTAGAAATGCCTGACCACCCTGTAATTGAAATAGTTGGTAGTAGAAAATCAATTGGAACCTTATCATTTCTTCCATCAGAGCATCTAAACTGTTGAGCAAGGGTTGTGAGGCTTACTTTGCTTATTTGATTAATCAACCTGGTGACCAATTGAAACTGAATGATGTACCTATCGTGAGAGAGTTTCCGAGGTTGTTTCCTGAGGAATTACCTGGTTTACTACCTAATAGAGAGATAGAGTTTGTGATCGACTTATTACAAGGGGCTACGCCAATATCTAGGACTTCGTACAGAATGGCTCCACCTAAGTTTCAAGAACTAAAAATTCAGTTGCAGGGTTTACTTGAGAAGGGATTCATTCAGCCGAGTTCTTCACCTTGGGGTATACCGGTCTTGTTTGTTAAAAAGAAGGACGAATCTCTTCATTTATGCATTGATTATCGGGGTCTTAATCAGGTAACTATCAAAAACAAATATCCATTGCCTTTGATTGAGGAGTTATTTGATCAGCTGCAAGGTGCCAGGGTATTTTCTAAATTCGATCTGAGGCAGGGCTATTATCAATTATGGATTAAGTCAAATGATTTTCCCAAAATTGCTTTCAGAACTCGGTATGGTCATTACGAGTTTGTTGTTCTGCCATTTGGGTTAAGTAATGCTCCTGTCGCATTTATGGATTTGATACAGAGGATGTTCCGTCCATATCTGGATCAGTTCGTCGTTATTTTCATTGATGATATCCTTGTATACTCTAAATCTTAAACTGAACATGAACAACATCTCAGGATTATACTGCAAACTTTTCAAGAGCATAAATTGTTCGCGAAGTTCAGTAAGTGTGAGTTCTGGTTAAGGCAAGTTACTTTTCTGGGCCATATTATTTCTCAGGATGAAATTTCTGTTGATCCAGCGAAGATTGAGGTTGTCATGGCATGGAAACGGCCGGAGACTATTACAGAAATTCGCAATTTTCTGGGCTTAGCAGGTTATTACCGAAGGTTTGTCAAGGATTTCTCTAAAATTGCTAGACCATTGACTCAGCTCAGTCAAAAGAAGACTGTATTTGACTGGAATGAGAAATGTAATGCTAGCTTCCAGAAACTGAAGAAGAGATTAACCACAGCTCTTATTCTTGCTCTACCTGAGGGTACTGATAATCTAGTAATCTATAGTGATGCTTTTAAGGAAGGTTTGGGCTGTGTATTGATGCAGAATGGAAAAGTTATTGCCTATGCTTCCAGAAAATTGAAACCCTATGAACTTAATTATCTGACGCATGATCTTGAGCTTGCAGCTATCATCTTTCCACTAAAGAAATGGTGTCTGTCACGCCCCGACCCGACCCCGCAAAAGGCCAAGCCCGGACCCGACACACGGACGGAGTCTCCTTTGTACCGCGGACGATCCGAAAACCCTAAAATCAACATAGTACTTGCGAAAGCCATAAAAACAATTAAAACAAGCCGACTTTCTTTCAAAAACGTACATCTTCTTATTAACCAACTTTCCAAACCAAAATGCCATGCATACTACTCAAGTATTTATGCCACTAAACATTTAACCATTAGTATGCAATTCTTTACTAGTCATAAGCGTATAACTTTACAACTTTACAATCTTTAAACCTTTACAATAAAAACCATAAGGGTCTCAAAATAGAACTACATACAAGGCTACAAGCCTCAAAATAAAGCGACAACCAAGCATTAAACACATCAAGCATGGCTCGCACAAAAGTCTGGCAACCAACCACCAGCAAAGCAAAGAAGTGCTATCACGGAAACACCTCCACCTGCTCCTCTTCCTCAATTACCTCAATAGGGTCTGCTTCAACTACTCTTGTAAAAAATATAGTATAGAAAGGAATGAGCAAAAACTATTGCTCAGCGAGGGCAATTGGTCTCAAGGACGGAGATGAGAGGAGTATGCAATGCAATTAGTCAAGCAATTCATACAAATATCATATAGAGATACAAACAAAGCCATCAATAAAGCAAGCCAAACATTAAAACTATAAACACTCATTCAAAGGATACGATACTCTTTCCACGAGCAACTTTCAATCACGAATTCGATGACGACGCGCCGGCCCAAACCACCTTATAACACCAGTTTGGAATACCTCGGAAGTATCCATCAATCTACGACCCAAATCTCCCTGGGAGGCAACCTAAGCGAGAAAAGGAATAGGACACGGAGCTAGGGAAACCAAAACTGGCAACCCGAGGCTACCCAGAGAGGCCCATCACACCGCCCTGACTCTATGAATGCAAAACAATATACAATGCAACAATCGAGCAATAAAGCCACACGTGGGAGAATAACAAAGTAGGTTACTCTCGCACGCAATAGCCACAGTTGATAACCACTCTAATCAAAATCAACTCCAACAAGCATATCAAGCTATTTTAAACATTCTATAGGCATAATATCAAGAAAACAAGCAAAATCACAAATCGACCCCAACTATCAGAACGCCACTATTTCAAAACGAGCCACAAGTTCTGGAAACCGACTTCACCAATCCTCCTAGGTCACCATAAGGCACGTCTAAAGACCCCGAAACCCTACTTTACCCTAGAATTCACGCAATGCCCCGATTTCTCCCTTTGCTCGTTTGAACTACAACTACTCTAACCAAACACCCAACTAACGCCACAACCACACCAAAAGTGCTTTCATGACCTCCCGAGACAATGCTATCACGCAAAACGAGAAAATGCTAAACTCGACCTAAACGACCCCGACTTTTACCAATGTATATTTCTCGTTTTTTTCATTACGCAACCTAAAAAAACCATGCATTTAGGCATTCTAGCATACCTAGCACCTTTTCATATCAACAGAAAGCATAACAGAGCAACTTCATCGTTTCAAGGGTTTACTATTCATATATTACTATTCAACTATCAATCTTATATTGCAATCTCAAGATTTAACCGTAGAAAATATTAAAAGCCATAAATACATGTTCTACAATTGTCAAGGAACATTCTAAAAGCTTCAAAACGATTAAAACAACAACCTACAGATAAAATTCAAAAAATCACAAAGTTAACATACTTAACATTTAAATGCGCAAATAACGTGCTTCCCTCACCTTAGGCACTCCTAGTCGCTAGGAAAACAACGCTGGACACCTCGGAAACCACCCCGCACGAGCTCACGCGAAGATTGAAAGTTTGGAAGGTTGAAATTCTTTTTTTTTCCCCTTCAAAGTCACGGCCTACTCTTGAGCTGTTTTCAGCTTTTATTTTTTTCATTTTGCATTGTTTTGAGCTTATAAGGTGACAAGTTGGTCAAAATGGTCAAGGCACTTGGTCAACTACTTAAAATTTGGTCAAATAGACTTATTTTCATGCATTTAAAAGCTAAAGTAACATCACCAATTTAATTCTAGTTAACAACAAGTAAAATATAAAATTTAAGTCACCTAAATACTAGTTTCCACTATTTGCTGAGGACTAGAAAACACTCTCTAGCTATCGCTCCCGAAATGCAATGCACTTTGCGACAATAAAGAAGTAACAATTTGATTTCAAAGAACTTAAGAAAATATAAATTTCAGAATAATAAACAAGAAAATTCCGCATTCCGGGCTCGGGTATTACACCCTATCCCCCTTAAAACAATTGCGCCCACACAATTCTTACCTGGTCAATAAATAACTCCGGATACTGATTCCGAACCTGGTCCTCTCTTTCCCAAGTTGCTTCCTCAAACCCATGATGATTCCACAGAACCTTTACTAACGGAATACTCTTTCTGCGAAGTTCCTGAACTTTCCGATCCACAATTCGAATCGGTTTCTCCTCATAAGACAACTTCTCCTCAATCTGCAAAGGCTCTGGTTCAAGTACATGTGAAGGATCTGGATGGTACTTCTTCAACATTGACACGTGGAAAACATCGTGTAGTCTCGACAAGCTCGGAGGTAAAGCTAACCGATAAGCCAAAGGACCCACATTTTCAGTGATCTCATACGGACCCACATACCTGGGACTAAGTTCCCGCTCTTACCGTGCCGAATCAATCCCTTTCTAGGAGAAATCTTAAGAAACACCCAATCTCCCAAATCAAACTCAAGATCCCGACGGTGCTTATCCGCATAACTCTTCTGACGACTCTGAGCTGTAAGCATACGCTGGCGAATAAGGTGAACATTATCTACCATCTCAATCATCTCAGGTAACATAGTCGGATCAACTGTTCTCATTTCTCCAACCTCTTCCCAATACAATGGGGATCTGCATTTCTGACCATACAACGCCTCGTAGGGAGCCATACCTATAGTAGATTGATAACTATTATTGTAGGCGAACTCCGCTAAAGGCAAAAACTTCTCCCAATTCTTCCCAAAGTCTAACACACATGCCCGAAGCATGTCTTCCAAGATCCTGATAGTCCTCTCAGACTGGCCATCAGTTTGTGGATGGTATGCAGTACTGAAGTTCAATTTAATTCCTATAGCCTCTTGCAACTTCTGCCAAAAAAGAGATCTGAATCTAGGATCTCTATTTGATACTATACTCTGTGGCACACCATGAAGTCTCACAATATTAGCAACATAAAGCTCTGCTAGTTTATCAAGGCTATCCTGTTTGTTCACGGAAATAAAATGTGTAACTTTAGTCAAGCAGTCCACAACAACCCAAACAGAATCACATCTTCTCGGAGATCTGGGAAGATCAGTCACAAGGTCCATTGTTATATGCACCCACTTCCATTGCGGAATCGACAACGGCTATAGAAGTCCGGCTGGCCTCTGATGCTCAACTTTAACCCTCTGACAAGTTAAACACCTGGATACATACTTAGCAATCTCCCTCTTCATATTGTTCCACTAGAAGTGTTGTTTCAAATCTCTATACATTTTAGTACTGCCCGGGTGAATGGTATACCTTGAATTATGTGCCTCGGACAGAATCTTATTCTTCAAAGTCGGATCACCAGGAACACAGACCCTGTCCCTGAATCTGAAGATACCATCTGCATGCAATTTAAACTCCGACTCTCCCCCTTTTGCTTTTTCTTGGATCTTCAAGATGTGAGGATCAGTCTTCTAAGCCTCTCTAATCTGTGCTAGCAATCCTGACTGAATCTGCAAGCTAGCAAATCAAATCCCTATCTCAGTAGCTTCCAGCTTCCATGAACAAATTTCCTCCAAAGTCTCCCAATCCTTGATAATTAAACTCGCAACAGTAGCCTTTCGGCTCAAAGCATCAGCAACAACATTGGCCTTACCTGGCACGTAGTTTATAGAACAATTGTAACCACTTAATAGCTCTAGCCATCTCCGCTGCCTCATATTCAAATCCTTCTGTGAAAACAAATACTTGAGACTCTTGTGGTCAGTAAAAATTTCAAATCTGCTACCCCACAAGTAATGACGCCACTTCTTCAAAGCAAACACAACTACAGCTAACTCAAGATCATGTGTAGGGTAATTAACTTCATATGGTTTCAACTTCCTAGAAGCATAGGCAATCACCTTACCATTCTGCATCAAAACACAGCCCAATCCTTCTTTAGATGCATCACTATATACAACGAAGTTCTCTGTACCCTCAGGTAAAGCTAGTATAGGAGCTGTAGTTAATCTCTTCTTCAATTCTTGGAAACTGGATTCACATTTAACATCCCAGTTTTAGGTAACTTTCTTTTGAGTCAACTGGCTTAAAGGCCCAGAAATTTTGAAAAAGTCTTTAACAAACCTCCGGTAGTAACCTGCCAATCCAAGAAAACTCCGAATCTCCGACACCATCTCAGGTCTCTTCCAAGATGAAACAACTTCAATCTTAGCTAGGTCCACTGAAATTCCTTGATCTGAAATGATATGGCCCAGAAACGATATCTGATTCAACCAGAATTCGCACTTGCTGAATTTAGCAAAAAGCTTGTTTTCTTGCAAAGTCTGTAGCACAATCTTCAAATGTTGTTCATGTTCAGCCTCATTCTTCGAGTACACTAAAATATCGTCAATAAAGATTACGACAAACTGATCAAGATAGGGCCGAAAAACCCTCTGAATCACGTCCATGAATGCGGCTGGTGCATTCGTCAAACCAAATGGTAACACAACAAATTCATAGTGGCCTTATCTAGTCCTGAATGCCGTCTTTGGTATATCGTCACTCCGAATTCTGAGTTGATAGTAACCCTGGCTCAAATCAAATTTAGAGTAAACACTCGCACCCTGCAACTGGTCAAACAATTCTTCAATCAATGGCAAGTGGTATTTGTTCTTAATCGTGACTTGATTAAGTCCTCTATAATCAATACATAACCGTAGCGTGCCATCTTGCTTTTTCACAAACAACACATGCGCACCCCACGGCGAAGAACTAGGTTGTATAAACCCTTTCTCAAGCAAATTCTGAAGCTGAATTTTTAATTCCTGAAGTTCAGCCGATGCCATTCTATAAGGACTTCTAGAAATTGGCGAAGTGCCTGGCACAAGATCAATCACAAACTCAATCTCCGTATCCGGTGGTAAACCCGGTAATTCCTCGGGAAATACACCAGGGAAGTCTTTAACAATCGGAACCTCATTCAAATGCAACTTATCAGTAGGCTAATTGATCAAATAAGCTAAGTAAGCTTCACAACCCTTATTGAACAACTTAGAAGTCTTGATTGATGATAGAAGAGGAATTCGGGCAGCCCTGCAGTTCCCAACAATCTCCAATACCGGTATGTCAGGAACCTGAAGATAAACAATCTTTGTTCTACAATCCAACTGAGCATAATACTTCCCCAACCAGTCTATTCCCAAAATGATTTCAAAGTCACGGAATGGCAGTATAATTAAATCAGCAGGAAATTTACGGTTCTCAATGCATATATCACAAGATTTGCAAATAGACTCATTAACAAATTTTGCACCCAAAGGCGTACTAACTTCAACTTCATGCGGCAGTTTATCAATGCAAACATTCATAGGCCGTGCACATGCAGGAGTTATAAACGAATGTGTAGCTCCAGGATCAATCAAAACTCTAACTGGCTGAGTATTGAGAAGAAAGGTACCTTCCACTATAGCTGTAGTATCGGGCATCTCCTCCGCATCTAGTGCAAAGACCCTAGCTTGTACCCTCTGTACTGGACCTACACCTGCAGCCCTATTCTGCACACCCTGGCCTCCTGTACGGCCCTGAACATTCTTATACTTAGGGCAATCTCTCACCCTAAGGTCATCACTCCCACAACCTGTACATTTACCACTTTTCCTCCAGCAATTAGCCTCAACATGCCCCGATCGATTACAAAAGTTACACGATTGATTTTGTCTTACAACAGTGTTTCCTGTAGGTGCGGGGGCTCTGGTAGTAGTAGGAACTGTAGCTCCCTGCTGGGGTCTAGTCATAGCTGGCCTCCCCTGAATCTGATGCTGAGGCTGATACGGACGTTGCTGAGGAACCTGCGCAGAAGTCTGATACTACCTCGGCTGACTCTAGCTGCTCTGGCCCAAATACTGCTTCTTACTCGACTGACTACTCTCAGCTATCATCTCCGCCTTTCGTTTCTCAAACTTCGAGGCTGCTTGGAATGCCTCGGGAAAAGTATTGTAAGTATGCCCAGTCAAATGCAGCTGAATATCCATTCTCAGCCCACGAACAAACCTATGAATCATCCTCCTAGCTGGCCACACCAGCTCGGGCATATACCTCGACAGGCTAACAAACCTAGCCTTATACTGTGCAACAGTCATGTTTCCCTGCTTCAGGGCCACAAACTCGTCTTCCCGCCTTTCCCTAGCCATCTCGGGAATATACTTGTCCCGAAACTCACTCACGAAATCATCCCATAAATGCAGAACATCCTCACAATCCCACCTCAATCTGACAGTGTTCCACCACTGCTCTGTATCACCCTCAAATAGAAATGCCGCACAATCCATCCTTGCCTTATCAGTGTACCTCAAAGCAATGAAAATTTTCTCAACACGATTAATCCATCTCTCGGCTGCCTCATCATCCGGCTCTCCAAAGAACTTACCCGGCTCGTGCCTCAGGAACTTCTCTAACTGGTTATTCTCAGCCCTATACCCCTGTCCACCAGGATTAGCTTGATTCCCCTGGGATTATTATTCCTGTCCTGCCTCTGCTCATGCAGTACCTGGGTAATCCGATCAACTGCTGTGGTCATAGTAGCCATAAACTGCTCAGGCAACGGTTGCTGACCCTGTTCTGCTGCCTCTTCATCTCCCCCTTGACCTTGAATACCACGACGTGGCGGCATAGTAACAACTCACAATAGCTGGCAACATTTAAAAGCAGTTTATAGACAGAAATATAACACATAAGATTATATAACACTCAAGCCAATAACAATCAAACATTCTAACATGCAACTCACATAACACAAGTTTGACATGCCAAACTAATTCACTTTAAACACATAAGCACTCTAAGTTCACAAAGTCATGCTATAACACTTTCTTTCCACTTGACAATCATACAATAACACTCTAGCATTTTAGACCTTTACCCCACAGACCGAGAAACATATCCCGGCTCATGGAAGACTATCATGCTCTGATACCACCTAAAGATGTCACACCCCGACCCGACCCCGCAAAAGGCCAAGCCCTGACCCGACACACAGATGGAGTCTTCTCTATACCGCGGACGATCCGAAAACCCTAAAATCAACATAGTACTTGCGAAAGCCATAAAAATAATTAAAACAATCCGACTTTCTTTCAAAAACGTACATCTTCTTATTAACCAACTTTCCAAACCAAAATGCCATGCATAATAATCAAGTATTTATGCCACTAAACATTTAACCATTAGTATGCAATTCTTTACTAGTCATAAGATTATAACTTTACAACTTTACGATCTTTAAACCTTTACAATAAAAACCATAAGGGTCTCAAAATAGAACTACATACAAGGCTACAAGCCTCAAAATAAAGCGACAACTAAGCATTAAACACATCAAGCATGGCTCGCACAAAACTCTGGCAACCAACCACCAACAAAGCAAGGAAGTGCTATCATGGAAACACCTCCACCTGCTCCTCCTCCTCAATTACCTCAATAGGGTCTGCTTCAACTACTCCTGTAAAAAATATAGTATAGAAAGGAATGAGCAAAAACTATTGCTCAGCGAGGGCAATTGGTCTCAAGGATGGAGATGAGAGGAGTATGCAATGCAATTAGTCAAGCAATTCATACAAATATCATATAGAGATACAAACAAAGCCATCAATAAAGCAAGGCAAGCATTAAAAATATAAACACTCATTCAAAGGATACGATACTCTTTCCACGAGCAACTTTTAATCACGAATTCAATGACGACGACCCGGCCCAAACCACCTTATAACACCAGTTTGGAATACCCCGAAAGTATCCATCAATCTATGACCCAAATCTCCCTGAGAGGCAACCTAAGTGAGAGAGGGAATAGGACACGGAGCTAGGGTAACCAACACTGGCAACCCGAGGCTACCCAGAGAGGCCCATCACACCGCCCTGACTCTATGAATGCAAAACAATATACAATGCAACAATCGAGCAATAAAGCTACACGTGGGAGAATAACAAAGTAGGTTACTCTCGCACACAATAGCCACAATTGATAACCACTCCAATCAAACTCAACTCCAACAAGCATATCAAGCTATTTTAAACATTCTATAGGCATAATATCAAGAAAACAAGCAAAATTACAAATCGACCCCAACTATCAAAACGTCACTATTTCCAAACGAGCCAGGAGTTCTGGAAACCGACTTCACCAATCCTCCTAGGTCACCATAAGACACGTCTAAAGACCCCGAAACCCTACTTTACCCTAGAATCCACGCAAAGCCCCGATTTTCCCCTTTGCTCGTTTGAAATACAACTACTCTAACCAAACACCCAACTAATGCCACAACCGCACCAAAAGTGCTTCCATGGCCTCCCGAGACAATGCCATCACGCCAAATGAGAAAATGCTAAACTCGACCTAAACGACCCCGACTTTCACCAATGTATATTTCTCGTTTTTTTCCATTACGCAACCTAGACAAACCATGCATTTAGGCATTCTAGCATACCTAGCACATTTTCACATCAACAGAAAGCATAACAGAGCAACTTCATCGTTTCAAGGGTTTACTATTCACATATTACTATTCAACTATCAATCTTATATTGCAATCTCAAGATTTAATTGCAGAAAATGTTAAAAAGCCATAAATACATGTTCTACAATTGTCAAGGAACATTCTAGAAGCTTCAAAACGATTAAAACAACAACCTACGGATAAAATCCAAAAAATCACAAAGTTAACATACTTGACATTTAAATGCGCAAATAATGTGCTTCTCTCACCTTAGGCACTCCTAGTCGCTAGGAAAACAACGCTGGATACCTCGGAAACCACCCCGCACGAGCTCACGTGAAGATTGAAAGTTTGGAAGATTGAAATTATTTTTTTTTTCCCTTCAAAGTCACGGCCTGCTCTTGAGCTATTTTCAGCTTTTATTTTTTCATTTTGCATTATTTTGAGCTTATAAGGTGACAAGTTGGTCAAAATGGTCAAGGCACTTGGTCAACTACTTAAAATTTGGTCAAATAGACTTATTTTCATGTATTTAAAAGCTAAAATAACATCACCAATTTAATTCTAGTTAACAACAAGTAAAATATAAAATTTAAGTCACCTAAATACTAGTTTCCACTATTTGCTGAGGACTAGAAAACACTCTCTAGCTATCGCTCCCGAAATGCAATGCACTTTGCGACAACAAAGAAGTAACAATTTGATTTCAAAGAACTTAAGAAAATATAAATTTTAGAATAATAAACAAAAAAATTCCACATTCTGGGCTCGGGTATTATAGCGTCACTATCTTTGGGGTAATAAATTTGAAATCTTTACTAATCACAAGAGTCTAAAATATCTCTTTTCCCAGAAAGAGTTGAATATGAGGCACAGGCGTTGGTTGGAATTGCTTGAGGATTATAATTGCATTATCAATTATCTGCCAAGTAAGGCCAATATTGTTGCTGATGCTGTGATAACCCGAACCCGGCATGCATTTAATGGCATTTAATTGCATTTAATTAAGTGGCATCTTAAATGTTAGCATTGAATTATGTGTTTATTTTAGTTAAACATTCATTTGTAGCTTCATTTTCATATTTATGTTAATCGGTTTTATTTTTCTTGCATCTTAATGCTCGGTTTTCAATTAAATGAAAAGTAGCTCCGAGCCAGAGTAAATTTTGAACTATGTTACTTTTCGAAAATTATATTTTCTTAAATTCTTTGAGATTTAATTGTTACTCTTTTACGGTCGCAAAGTGCATAGCATATCGAGAGTGATAGTTAGGAAATGATTTCTAGTCCTCAGCAAATAGTGAAAACTAGTATTTAGTATTTTAATTTTAGTGTTTTAGTTGTTATTAACTAGAATTGGAATTGTGTTGGTTGTTTTAGCCTTAAAATGCCCAAAATAAGCCTATTTGACCAAACTTAAGTTAGCTTTGACCAAGGCTTGACCAATTGACTTATTGTCATCTTTTAATATAGCATAGAATAGCACAAAAAAAAAGCTAAAACAGAAAGAGAGCTGGCCGAAACTAGAGGAGAAGAAAAAAAAACATTTCAACTTAAAACTTCAATTTCTTCACGAAAGCTTGTGTGGGGTGGTTTCCGAGGCATCCGGCGTGGTTTTCCTAGCGTCTAGGAGCGTCTAAGCTGAGGGTTTCATGTTTATTTACGCATTTGAATGTTTTATGTATTAACTTTAATTTTTGGATTTTATCCGTAGAATGTTATTTTGATCATTTTGAGGCTTAAAGAATGTTCCCTAGCAATTGTAGAACATGTATTTATAGCTTTTTAGCATTTTTTGCGGTTGAATATCGAAATTGCAATTTAAATTGATAATTGAATAGTAAATTATGAATAGTAAACCCCCGTTTCCATGAAGTTGCTCCGTTATGCGTTCTGTTGATCTAGGAAGGTGCTAGATATGCTAGAATGCCTAAATGTGTGGTTTAATTGGATTGTGTAATGGAAAAATAGAGGAAAATGGCTTAGTGAAAGTTGGGGTCGTTTAGGTCAAGTTTGGCATTTTATTGATTTGCGTGATGGCATTGTCTCGGGAGGCCATAGAAGCACTTTTGGTGCGGTTATGGTATTGGTTGGGTGTTTGGTTAGGGTAGTGGTAGTTCAAACAAGCAAAGGGAAAAATCGGGGCTTTGCATGAATTCTAGGGTTAAGTAGGGTTTCGAGGTCTTTAGACGTGCCTTATGGTGACCTAGGAGGATTGGTGAAGTCGGTTTCCAAAACTCGTGGCTCGTTTGAAAGTAGTAGCATTTTGAAAGTTGTGGTCATTTTGTGATTTTGTGTGTTTTCATAGTGTAGTGCCTATAGAATGCTTAATATTGCTTGTTATGCTTGTTAAAGTTGATTATGATTGAATTTGTATGTCAATTGTTGATAATGCTTGTTAGTGTTGTTCTTGTTACTTTATAGATTGTAAATGCTTATTGTATCGCATGTTGTTACTGACTTGTACTTCAGTGCCTTGCTCGATTATCGTTATATATATTGCATTGCATAAGTGTCAGGCGCGTGAGTGATGGGCCTCTCTGGGTAGCCTCGGGTTGCCAGTGTTGGTTGCTCTAGCTCCGTGTCCTATTCCCTTTCTCGCTTGGGTTGCCGCCCAGGGAGTTTTGGGTCGTAGAATTGACAAAGTATGTCTGGAGTACTTTAACAGAAGTTATAAGGTGGGTGAGCCGGCGCGTCATCGTTAAGTCATCGAAATCGTGATCGGTACATTGCTCGTTTGAGTGAACCGTGACCTTCAAAGTGTGGTATAGCTTTGAATGGTTGTGTTAATGCTTTCTTAATTGTTTATTTTATTGTCGTTTACATTGAATGTTTCTTTATTAATTATGTTGCTTAATTGTACCTATTTGCATTGCACGAACTTATTTCTCTCCACCTCGATATCTGTCTTGCCCTCACTGAGTATACGTGTTGAGTATACTCACTCCTCACCACCACATTTCAGGAAATGCCATGTTAGCTGGAAAGTTCGTGATTACGTGAAAGATCATGCTTGAAGAGTTGTCTTGCGTGCTATGTGGCTTGAGTTGTCAAAGAAGCAAAGATGTATGTTTCATGTGTTGTTGTATTTAATGTTAATAAGGAATGTAATTTAAATTTAACTAGGTGATTGAGGTAGAATGATAAGATAGTTTATGTATCTAGTTAGTTTGGCTTAACTGCATGTTTGTATGGCTTAAAGGAAGAGTTAGAATAGTCTGGGTACTTGGAAATGTATGTATACTTGTTGAGTTTAATTGTTGAGAGACAAGGCTTGGATGGCCTTGACGTGTTTGAATGGTTGGACACGGTACTGGTCCACTTATATGCTGTCACAGGTTTTGCATTTTGCCTAGAAACAGGGGAGACTCCGTCCGTTTTCCCTAAATTTTATGCCCGGTTTGGAATTGGGTTGTGATTAGATTGATTGATAGAACTCCCGGTCTCGAGAGGGAACGGGGTGTTACAAGTGGTATCAGAGCTTGTTTAGCTCATAAGCAAGGACAGGGTCCTCGGTCTGGTGGGTAGTGGTCCTTGAATGTGTGCTTGTTAAGTGTGTCTTGAAAGTGTATGCTTGTATGTGAGATTGTGTGTCTTGACCTGAATGTGTACTCCTATGTGATATAGTTATGTGTTATGTGTTAATTGTATGCTAAGTGAAGTGAAGTGTCTAGCTGTGCATTGAATTGACCTATTGAATTCGCATCGTGAATCTAATCGACCTCGTGAATTATTATTTGCTTGAAGTATTTCTTGTAATATGTGTATTGAAATGTCTTGAATTGGTTATGCCGTGATTTGAATTGATTATGTTGTGCTTGACTTGATTGTCGTGCTTGAGTGACTTTGTTGAATAAACTATTTTATAAACTTGCTTGCGTAGTAGTTTAAGGCATGTGTATAAATGTGATATCTTGGCATTCATACCTGTCCCGTGGAAATGGTAAGTAAGTCCTCTTTCTCCCCTGAAGAAAGTGGTTCACAGTTGGCCTCTCAAGGTGTATGGATTGGTAGGAAATGAATGGCATTTAATTAGCCTTTATTTGGGAGTTGGTGTTTGCTTTTGGAGCTCGGTTATTGGTGAATCTCTAAGGTCCTCCTTTGTGATTAACAGTTGTGAAGAGTAGCTTTCTCTTGGGGTTTTATTTGGTTGTTCTCTGGAGCATTCTTTGTTTTTCTTAATGGGTATTCTTTGGAGACTTCTGTTGGCACTTCTCGGTGGACTTGGCTAATGGGATTTCAATCGGACTTACTGCACAGTATTATCTATGGTATATGTGTCTCGGTCTTTATTGATGTGATACTGGCATCCCTGATTGGAAATTCTTCAATGGCATTTTATAGAATTCTTAATAGGCATTCTACTAGTATCTTTCCTTGATGGCACTTATTGGAAGTCTTACACTTGGAATTTTGTTCAGACTTATTATCTCATATTGCTTATGGTATGTTGCGGAATACTTTGGGCTTTCTTGGTGGTAAGTTGTATAAAGTTCTCACTTGGCAAACAGTGAAGAGGCCTCAGAGTTTGGTTTTGTATATTGTGCACCAGCTCGGTATTTTTCCTTAGGATTTTCGTCTATCTGGGAAGCTATATTTGTTATTCAACTTGATTGTCTTATTGGGCACATTATCTTTTCTTTGCTATTTTCGTTGACATTCTTCTCAGCATTTGATAGCAGTACTCGGAATCTAATTGGTTGTCCTATGGGGTTATTATTTGGAAGGCTTCTTTGGAACTTTTGAAGTATATTTGATTGGGTTTCTTAGTATTTTCTTCAGCACTCTTCACAGGGAATTCTTCTATGAAATTCATGACCAGCGGGGTACTTCTTTGGACCTCTGGATGGAACCTTTGTTTGAGCCTTTATTCGGCATTACTACTTGGAATTTCTTCTTAAACTTCCCTATTGGTTATTTTGATTAATATACTTGCTCAGCAACTGATGAAGATTAGTCAGAGTTGGATTTCAATGGATGCAGAGTTCTATTGGAAGAAGAATTGCGAGGACACAATTGTTTTAAGGGGGGAGGATGTGATAACCCGAATTCGGCATGCATTTAATGGCATTTAATTGCATTTAATTAAGTGACATCTTAAATGTTAGCATTGAATTATGTGTTTATTTTAGTTAAACATTCATTTGTAGCTTCATTTTCATATTTATGTTAATCGATTTTATTTTTCTTGCATCTTAATGCTCGGTTTTCAATTAAATGAAAAGTAGCTCTGAGCCGGAGTAAATTTTGAACTATGTTACTTTTCGAAAATTATATTTTCTTAAATTCTTTGAGATTTAATTGTTACTCTTTTATTGTCGCAACGTGCATAGCATATCGAGAGTGATAGTTAGGAAATGATTTATAGTCCTCAGTAAATAGTGAAAACTAGTATTTAGTGTTTTAATTTTAGTGTTTTAGTTGTTATTAACTAGAATTGGAATTGTGTTGGCTGTTTTAGCCTTAAAATTCCCAAAATAAGCCTATTTGACCAAACTTAAGTTAGCTTTGACCAAGGCTTGACCAATTGACTTATTGTCATCTTTTAATATAGCATAGAATAGCACAAAATAAAAAAAAGAAAGCTAAAATAGAAAGAGAGCTGGCCGAAACTAGAGGAGAAGAAAAAAAAAATATTTCAACTTCAAACTTCAATTTCTTCGCGAGAGCTTGTGCAGGTGATTTCCGAGGCATCCAGCGTGGTTTTCCTAGCGTTTAGGAGCGTCTAAGGTGAGGGTTCCATGTTTATTTGCGCATTTGAATGGTTTATGTATTAACTTTAATTTTTGGATTTTATCCGTAGAATGTTATTTTGACCATTTTGAGGCTTAAAGAATGTTCCCTAACAATCGTAGAACATGTATTTATAGCTTTTTAGCATTTTCTGCGGTTGAATATCGAAATTGCAATTTAAATTGATAATTAAATAGTAAATTATGAATAGTAAACCCCCGTTTCGATGAAGTTGCTCCGTTATGCGTTCTGTTGATGTAGGAAGGTGCTAGATATGCTAGATTGCCTAAATGTGTGGTTTAATTGGATTGTGTAATGGAAAAATGGAGGAAAATGGCTTAGTGAAAGTTGGGGTCGTTTAGGTCAAGTTTGGCATTTTATCGATTTGCGTGATGGCAATGTCTCGGGAGGCCATAGAAGCACTTTTGGTGCGGTTATGGTGTTGGTTGGGTGTTTAGTTAGGGTAGTGGTAGTTCAAACGAGCAAATGGAAAAATCGGGGCTTTGCGTGAATTCTAGGGTTAAGTAGGGTTTCGGGGTCTTTAGACGTGCCTTATGGTGACCTAGGAGGATTGGTGAAGTCGGTTTCCAAAACTCGTGGCTCGTTTGAAAGTAGTAGCATTTTGAAAGTTGGGGTCATTTTATGATTTTGTGTGTTTTCATAGTGTAGTGCCTATAGAATGCTTAATATTGCTTGTTATGCTTGTTAAAGTTGATTATGATTGAATTTGTATGTCAATTGTTGATAATGCTTCTTAGTGTTGTTCTTGTTACTTTATAGATTGTAAATGCTTATTGTATCGCATGTTGTTACTGACTTGCACTTCAGTGCCTTGCTCGATTACCGTTATATATCTCGTATTGCATTGCATAAGTGTCAGGCGCGTGAGTGATGGGCCTCTCTGGGTAGCCTCGGGTTGCCAGTGTTAGTTGCTCTAGCTCTGTGTCCTATTCCCTTTCTCGCTTGGGTTGCTGCCTAGGGAGTTTTGGGTCGTAGAATTGACAAAGTATGTCCGGAGTACTCTAACAGAAGTTATAAGGTGGGTGAGCCGGCGCGTCATCGTTAAGTCATCGAAATCGTGATCGGTACATTGCTCGTTTGAGTGAACCGTGACCTTCAAAGTGTGGTATAGCTTTGAATGGTTGTGTTAATGCCCTCTTAATTGTTTATTGTATTGTCGTTTACATTGAATGTTTCCTTATTGATTATGTTGCTTAACTGTACCTATTTGCATTGCACGAACTTATTTCTCTCCAACTCGATATCTGTCTTGCTCTCACTAAGTATACGTGTTGAGTATACTCACTCCTCACCACCACATTTCAGAAAATGCCATGTTAGCTAGAAAGTTCGTGATTACGTGAAAGATCATGCTTGAAGAGTTGTCTTGCGTGCTATGTGGCTTGAGTGTCAAAGAAGCAAAGATGTATGTTTCATGTGTTGTTGTATTTAATGTTAATAAGGAATGTAATTTAAATTTAACCAGGTGATTGAGGTAGAACGATAAGATAGTTTATGTATCTAGTTAGTTTGGCTTAACTTTGATGCATGTTTGTATGGTTTAAAGGAATAGTTAGAATAGTCTGGGTACTTGGAAATGTATGTATACTTGTTGAGTTTAATTGTTGATAGACAAGGCTTGGATGGCCTTGAGGTGTTTGAATGGTTGGACACGGTACTGGTCCACTTATATGCTGTCACAGGTTTTGCATTTTGCCTAGAAAAAGGGGAGCCTCCGTCCGTTTTCCCTAAATTTTATGCCCGGGTTTGGAATTGGGTTGTGATTAGATTGATTGATAGAACTCCCGGTCTCGAGAAGGAACGGGGTGTTACAGATGCTTTAAGCCGAAAGGCTACAGTTGCCAGTCTAATCATAAAAAATTGAGAGTTCATGGAAGAATTATGTTTATGGAGGCCCAACACTTCAGATTCTGGTATTCAATTTGCAAGTCTGCATATTCAATCTCTTTTATTATCCAGGATTGGAGAGGCTCAGCAAGCTGATCTACAATTGATGGAAATCTTAGAAAAGTCGAAAGGGGGAGAGTTGGATTTCAAATTGCATGATGATGGTCTTCTTAAATTCAAAGGCAGAATTTGTATTCCTTCTGAGCCAACTTTAAAGAAAAAAATTCTTGCAGAGGCTCATAATTCTAAATATACTATCCATCCAGGCAGTACTAAGATGTACAGGGATCTAAAACAGAACTACTAGTGGAACAACATGAAGAGAGAGATTGTTGACTATGTTAGAAGATATCTTACATGTCAGAAAGTTAAAGCTGAACATCAGAGACTGGCAGGGTTGTTGTAGTCGTTGGCCATTCCTGTTTGGAAATGGGACCTCATTACCATGGATTTCATGTCAGATTTACCGAGGTCTTCGAAAGGTCATGATTCAGTCTGGGTTGTTGTGGATAGATTGACCAAAACTTCTCATTTTATTGCTACAAAGAAAACTGAATCTCTTGACAAGTTGGCTGAAATTTATGTTGAGAATATTATTAGACTTCATGGGATTCCCAAGAGTATTGTGTTAGACAGAGATCCCAGATTCACATCTCAGTTCTAGCAGAAGATTCAGAAAGCTTTAGGTAGGACATTGAACTTCAGTACTTCTCATCATCCTCAAACTGATGGACAATTTGAAAGAACTATTCTAATACTTGAGGATATGTTACGAGCGTGCATTCTGGACTTCGGTAAGAGTTGGGAGAGATATTTACCTCTTCCAGAATTTGCTTATAACAATAGTTATCAAGCTGCAATTGGTATGGCACCGTATGAAGCTTTGTATGGGCGTAAATGCAGATCTCCTTTATATTGGGATAAAGTTGGAGAGTTGAAATCTATTAATCCCACTCTATTGCCAGATATGAACAAAATGATTGATAATGTTCAGCTTATCAGAAAAAGAATGCTTACAGCATAGAGTCGGAAAAAGAGTTATGCGGATAGACGCCGTCGTGATCTGAAATTTACCATAGGTGATCGGGTATTTCTGAAAATTTCTCCTCGCAAGGGTTTGATTCGGCATGGTAAGGGAGGAAAACTCAATCCTCGTTATGTAGGACCATTTGAAGTAACTGAAACCATTGGTGAGTTGGCTTATCGACTAGCTTTGCCTCCTAGCCTGGGCAGAATTCATGTTATCTTCTATGTTTCTATGCTTCGGAAGTATCAGCAATATCCTTCACATGTTCTTGAGCCCGAACCATTAGAGATCAGTGAAACTTTGACCTACACGGAGAAACCTCTTCGAATTGTTGATTGGAAAGTTCAAGAGCACAGAACTAAAAGCATCCCAATGGTTAAAGTCCTGTGGGATCATCATGGGTTATTCGCCAAATCATGTAAGAATTGCGTGGGCGCAATTAGTTTAAGGGGGGGAGGATGTAACGCTCGAGCTTTTTGCCATACATTTACTTACTGTTGCATCCATTAGTTGCGCATTTCTTCTATACTTTAAATTATTTTTTTTAAGTACTATTCATTCCATTTTCAACTGCCTAATATTAATGAATTAGCATTTTTATTAAATCATATTAATTGTTGTAGTAGTGAGAAAATATGCATTCGAGCGATTAGCGTGCAGAGTGTCCGTTTAGAAAATGCTTTATTGAACCTAGTGAATAGTATTACGTAACTTAACTTAGTGTTTTATTTAGTTAACACCTAATTGCACCTTAGGCTCGTTTTTAAGCTATCTATACTCATTTTAATAACCCACTTAAATTCCCAACATGACCCCCCTTTAATAAAAACTCATACAACACACAACTAAGCTCATAAGATAGCAAAACAAAAAAAAGCAAGCAGGAATTATTGTAGCTGGGCTGAGAGCTTCTTGCAGCCATAGAAAGGGAAATTTTGCTCACCAAGTCTTCAATCCAAGCATCTCCAAGCCTAGAGCAAGTAGTTTAGGGTGTGTACAAGCCTTCTAGGTGCTCCTACGCGCTTTATGTGAGGGATTTCATGACTCTTTTTGCATATCTAAAATGTTACACTTTTATTGAACTATAGGAAATGCTATCAATTGCTATTGAAATACTTATCTATGCTATTGCACATTGTATATGAGTGCTAGAGAACATATTTAAGCCATTGGTTTGCATTTTAAACGATTGGAATCGTTATTTTGATTTTTTGAGGTGAATAGTGATGAATTTCTAGGATTTTGTGTAATTGTGCATATTGGATTGATTCATTGCTTCTAATAGATGCTTTAGGTGCTAATGAAGGCAGTCCAATAGCCCCCTGCCCTCGAATTGCTCTAAACTTGCATAAAATGTGAATTAGCCGACTTTTTAAAAGGGGTTATAGGGTTAAGGCTAATCCGGGTGGATTTGAGCTTCATATTTGGTATTCTTAGGCTACCTAGGTGCTATAGAAGCTTTGCTAACCCTTGTTTGAAGCCCGGTTAAGGTATGTGTAGTTCAAAGCCATAAGAGGAAAATTGGGGCTTTTGTGGTAATTGCGAGTATTTGAATGTGTTTGAGGGTTGTAAGGGTGCCTTAAGGGTTAATTAGAAGAATGACATAGCTTCCCCATGAATTAGAAGCATTAACTTTTATTTGGAAGGAAAATGACTTAGGATAAAAGGGGGATAATTGAGAAATGAATGACTTTTCGCTTCTATAACCTTGTACGTGTTTATTAAGTGTTTAATTGCAATTATAAGATGTTTATGATCTTTTGGTATTGGTTTATTGGTAAATGTGCAACTTTTCCCTTTATACTCATTTAATTAGTTGTATTATTACTTTTATTATGAACTGTCTCGAGGGCAACCTCTTTTGTTGACCCTCCTAAGTGTTGCTGTTCTTTTTTGATTATCTTATTGTCAAGTGTTAACATGCATTGCATATTGGTTGTGCAACCATAGTGTCAGGGGCGGATGTATTGAATATCGACTGGGCGGCAGAGGGCTTGCCAGTGGATATTCAAACTCCGTACCCTATTCCCTCGTTCGCCTGGTCCGGAGATTGCCAGGGGATGTTAGGTCGTAGGATTATCGGGGTACATCCGGAGTACACCCACTAGAGTGATTGGGATTATGTCGGCACAGTGATCATGGTTCATGGATCGTGAATGAAGATCAAGAGAAGATTGGAGTGTTGGGGTTCTGTGTAATGTATCATTTTTAATGTGTGGTTACTTAATCTTTTGTTATTCTTGAATGGTTTTAATTGTTGTTAATGTTTAACTGTATTACTTGTTGCATTGCACGCCTCGAGAGACTTTATCCCTCACTAGGCAATAATGGTTGCTCATACCTCGATATATTGTTTTAGGATGTACTGAGGGTGATCCCTAGCTAGTTGAGGTAGTAGTGGAAGAAGAAGAAGTGCAGGCAGAGCCTTTGCCCTAGTAGCTGAGTGATTGTTGCCTGAGGTGGATGTGTTTTCTTGTTGCTATGTGGAGAACATGTTGTTCTATGTGTTTATGTAATATGTAAGCTGGAAGCCAAATTACTGTAGTAGGAGTAGTAATTCTATGTTTTGTAATAACTTATGCTCTACTTCTAGCTTCTTGCATGCTTGGGTATGTATGTTCTGATGTATGCTTGGTTTCAACTTCTAAGAATGTCTAAATGCTATCATGGAGTGACATGATAAGCGGTTTGGTAAAGGAGTTAAGTTGGATGCATGCTTGTTTGTTTTTGAACTACTGTATGCCTCAAGGCTCGGATGGCCTTGAACTTTTGAACTTTAGTTATAAAAGCTTACCTTCTTATATTGTGGTTTTTTTTTAGCGTTTACAGGTTGTCAGAATGTCCACGGTACAGAGGAGACTCTGTATGTTTGTCGGGTCCAGACATAACCTTTAGCGTGGGGTTGGGTCGGGGCGTTACACGCATTAAGCCCAACTAGGCAAACAAGTTTGGGTAGGGTAACTCAAGGTTTGATGAAAGGATTCGAACAGCAAACACCAGCGGTTACTCACTGAAACTGCGAAGGGACGATGCGTACACAAAATGGCGGCTTATTGCAAGTCCCTACACAAGAGCTTGTTGACCATAGCAGGGATGGCCGTACTGTACTAGTTGGGTGATGGCAAAGTACGCAGGACCCTCATATGAAAGCCCGCCAAGCTTCCTTGCACTATGTAGAACGAACTATTATTAGACTGGATACGCCTATAGCTAAAGGAACATATAGCGAGCCGTAGTAGGGGGGAGGCCAATATCCCGTCAGATACTAAGGCCCATGGTCAAGCCAGCGACCTTCACCTCCCGCAGGTCATACGGGGCCTTTCGCCGAAGTTCACGGCAGTCTATTCCTTTTCCAGATTGAGTTGATAGGGCCCTTTGGCTAATGTATGTTCAAGGGTCTGCCAGTCAACTACCTTCTCATCTAATGAGGTTTTCAGTACCACGAGTCTATCGGTCATTGTGTGGTGTGGGTGGACTCGATTTCTTCCGATTTTAAGCAATCCCTCTTTTTCATGTTTCACCATATGGATTACCTAACTTTCGGTTTCCTCCCGCAACTCCATTCAGTCTCCTTTACCTCTGGTAGGCATGCTTCTGTAGTTCTTCTTGCCTTTTTTCATGTCGTAGCCTTAGCTTATCGACGAGTCTTGCATTAGATTAGATACATACAACATTTTCGTTGACTCATACCTTGGAGAAGAACGTTCTTTGTTTGAGTTTGAAGTCATTACCTTGCGGGAGCCACTTGGGCGAGACCCTTCTCTTCTTTATTATTTCCATATGGTATGTTGAATCGCTTGTGAAGTCAACTTCACTTGACCGTGTCTGCTTCAACTTTACCCTAGACTCCTATCGTGTAGTGTAGCAAGACTAACAAGTGGTCGAGTGAATTTATGAACGAGCAACAATTAGTTGCAATACCTTTCTATTTTTGGATTCTTCCTCCACTCTCCTCCACGGGCGAATATAGTCTACTACACTCTTTCTTGGCTAGTATAGTAGACTATATTCTAGTAGGTCATTTGAAAGGGCTCCGTAACGTTTTAGGGCCTAATGTTGTGGTTGTTCCCTCGATTGACCGAGAAAAACAAGTTCCAAAGGCATCTTCCATTCATATCGATTTGGGTTTTTCCGCACCATATTTTGATCTTCCTCTTCTTCGATTCAAAATTCCCAGCAAATCCTTGACTCCTCGAATACAATGGGATTTCACACCTGGCGAATCTTTCACTCTACCTCATCTTATTAAGACCATAGAATGTTCCTGCAAATTATGACCTTCGCCTGGAATATGAGCAAATATATCATGTCAATTGGTCAATTGGTCAATTGTACTTTGGCTATCTTACGTTGAGCTGAATTAGGTTTTTTCGGTGTTCTCGTTCAAACACGCAGGCATACTCCTTGCTTCTGGGGACATTGATCCAAAGCTCGAGTATGGTCCGTGCGCCGTTTTTCTTCTCTACCATGACGAATCAATTGATTTAATGTAGGCATTGCTTTTTCCTTTGTCCGTCCCCCCAATTTTTGCCCTATCACTAGTGGTTACTCCCAATCCGAAGCACCCATTTTCCATTCATAGAGAGATCCAATCTTCAAAATCAATAAAAAGGCCATCATGGACCAAGATCCAAACGGATCAATCTTGTTGGGAGGTAATGCCCAAGGAAAGGAAAAGGTTACTACCGGATCTGGAATAATAAATAAAATTGAAACAAGATAAAATCTTATATCAAAATGACTTCTGGCATCACCGGAAGGATCGAAACCACATTCGTAGGCTGACAATTTTTCTGGATAGGTCGAACTATTGGAAGCAAATTTTGATATCACCACAGACCACTTTATTCTTTCGCTCTTTGCTCACGGAGCGGCATACCAAAAAAAAGTGAGACTTGTTCTTGCTCTCTCAATTCAAGAAAGACTTGTTGGAAATCGCTGGTTGCCTTGGAAAAACCAAGAAAGACATGGGATTTTTTTGGAGTCAAAGTGGCTTTCTTATCTTAAGATATTTCTAGTTGGATGAAAACGGTGCCCCTAAAGGCTCTTATTGAGATGTCTCTTTACCAACGGAAATGTCGACATCTACTCGAAAAATAATAGTGTCAGAGTCAAGACCGGTGCTATCCCCTTCCCCTACTCTACTCTTACAGTAAATGTCGATAAAGGAAGATTCCAATTTTGATATTCATTATCCTTCCAGATAATTGATTCTTTCGGATTCCTCCTATAGAGTAAGGCATTAAGCCTATTTGACGGAGTGGCAAGGAAAGTAAGTAAGCTCCTTCTTGCATCCTACTAATAGCGCATTCTTGTCATGTGCATCTCAGAAATGTGCCATTTGCATTTTTCCTTTCCTCGTCCATGCTAAGAGTAATCGGGGGCTAAGCTAAACCTTTGATGGGGCCTTCAAGAGCCCTTTTGGGGATATCATTGGCTTCATCCATCCTATCCCAATAGTGGATTCTGTGCATTCATGTGCAGCCTTTCTCTCATTAGACGATGCATACCCCTTCCTTATTAACTATGTCGGGCTTCCCTTTCTAAAGAAGTTTTTATCTATTGCGAGAAGTTCCTCCAGATAACTAATACAAAGAAATAAGGATAAGAATGAATGTCACATACGGCGCTGCCGAAGGACAAGAGCCCACCTCGAATACTCAAGAAAGGAATGGCTAGACAAACAATCAAAGGATGAGGAGGCAGGCAGGTAAAAGGATAAAATCAAGAAAGAAACATTATCCTTAAGCAAAATATATGTTGCTTACGGCACGGCAGAGCCAAAAAAAGAGCTAACTCTGAGAAGCTACCTTTTCAAAACACTAATCAAAGGAAACTCACTATAAGTTTTTCCTCCTTTACCCTTAGGGGATCTCTAAAAAGCAGCATCTGTTTCATTCTTCCACCACCTCGGTCTTGGTAGACTAGAGACGCTCACTACTCCGGCTAAGGAAAGGAAGAGACTCTATAAACAGAAATACATAGTTGCACGAGCGGAAGAGAGAGCTACTCACAACTCATATACAAAAGAGAGGAATGGTATCACATCCCTTTCCTAAGGTAAAATAGCTTTCAACTCTGATCCTCTTTCGTGTGCAAGGGTTTCGACAACTCTTTATAGATGTTATTTCCTCCTGGACTCAAGAAAGGAATTCACAAATGACTGAGCGACTATATCAATGGGAATATTCCACTACTGAACGACGAGAACTTGGCTAAGCCCATTGAGAACAGCTTACTATAGTATCAAAATTCCATCCTATACTTTTATTCCCTTGGAAGTCTCGAGGCAAAAGAGTGAAAGTGAGAATCGGCATAGGGCACTGTAAAGGCCATTCTTTAAAAGATAAAGGTGGAGTCCTTCGTCGGTCTCTTTTCACCTCCGAGAAGTGCTTTGAAGAAGCTTTGGATGTACAAGAGCTTGTTTACAATTTCTCACATTTGAGCATGCAACTCTCCTAGTCTCATCTTTGGGGCGAAGGCAACTACTTAACCTTACCAATATAGGTTAGGATAGGTGTGACTAATCGATAATCTAATCCCAATAACTAAATTCCACATCCTGACATTCCAAGATATGACTCGCTGCCCGAAAAGCTCTTTTTATGCTAGCAGGGGTAGGTAATATGTGATAACCCAAACCCAGCACGCATTTAATGACATTTAGGTGCATTTAATTGATTATTTAACTTAGTTAATTTATTCATTTTTGCATAGATTTCATATTCCTTTTTAAAAGTATTTCAGTAATACTTATATTAATTATTTTAAATGAGTATTAACTATTTTGATTGTTTTCAAAACTCGGATTTATTTTCTTGCACTTGAATTACTTTATTTTCAACAAAATGAGAAAAGTAACTCCAAGCCGGAGTGAATTTTAAACTAAATTACTTTTCAAAAATTATATTTTTAAGAAATTGTTCATCATTCTAGTAGTGATCGTTTATTGACCGTTTGATCGAAGCGCATAAAAAATGAGAGTTAGAGAAATATTTCTCGAATTTAGTGAATAGTGTTTTTAGCTTAATTGAGTTAGTTTTAGTTGCTTTTCATTTAATTGCATTGTTTTAACTAGAAATAGAATAAATGCCATCAAAATAGCTTATTTGACCATGTTAAATTAGGATTTTGACTTTGCTAAATGACCAAAATGCCCTTGAGCCTTTGACATCTTTTAAATAAGCAAAATAATCCAAAATTGACTCAAAAACAAAACCAAAAACTCCTCCCAAGCCCCCCCCCCTGGCCGAAACTCAAGGAAAAAAGAAAAAAAATTGATTTTGCATTTTAAAGCTAAAATATTGCGTGAAATTGCTCGGGGATCGTGGCTCGGGTCCTTGCAAGCCTTCTTCTTCAATCTATGTGAGGGTTTTCACGCTTTTGTGCATTTTTAATGAAATTTGAATTTTGTTTCAATTTCTTAGATTTGTTATATATTGTGTTTAAATGCCTTTTGTTGCTTGAATTAGGTTCTATAATGATCGTAGAGCATTGTTTGATAGTTATTTAGAGATTTTTACGGCTAAAATTGTATATTTGAATTAGGGATAAATATGAATAGTAAAAATAAATAGTAAAATCCTAGATTTTCATATTTTTGATCCGAATCGCATTTTCTTGATTTGATTAGGTGCCATTAATGTAAGAAAGATAAAATGTGCAATAAAATGGACTGGCCTTTGTTAAAATTGGAAATTAGACAAAGAAACGAAAAGGGGCCGTTTGACCAAGTGTTGACCGTGCTCGAATTGAGTTGGGGGTTTTGCTATTGAGGGCATGGAAGCACTTTTGGCGCTGTTGTGGCGTTGATTGAGTGTCCGGTTAACATAGCTGTAGTTCAAACGCAGTAGGTGGACTTTTGGGCTTCGGTTGGGAAAGTAAGGTTTCGTGCCATAGAGACGTGCCTTGTAGTGCCTGGATGAGGGTAGTGAAGACGGTTTCTTAATCCCGTAGCTCGTTTGCTCGTAATTGCTTTTGGAAGTTAGAGATTAAATAGTGATATTTGTCGTTTTCGTGTTTGAACTGCTATTACTTGTTTAATTGATGTTATTGTTGATATTAATGATAATCATGCTTGAATAGTTAATTGAATGCTAATATTGATTGTAAATGCTTGATATCTTGTATATCACCACTAATCTGCACTTTCGTGCTATCACTCGTTTATTGTTTGTATCTCGTATTGCATTGCATAATATTAGGCGCGTGAGTGATGGGCCTCTCTGGGCAGTCTCGGGCTACCAGGGTTGGATTGCTCTAGCTTCGTGTACTATTCCCATTCTCGCTAGGGATGCCACCCTGGGAGATTTGGGTCGTAGATGTGTCGGGGTATATCCGGAGTACACCCAGTGGATGTTATAAGGTGGTTGCGTGCTTATTGTCATCGTTGTCAACATCAAGCTCAAGATTGATGCATTGCTCGTGAAATGGTACATTGCTCGTATGAGTGAACCATAGCCTTCAAAGTGTGGTATAGCTTTGATGGGTTGTGTTAGTGCTTTCTTTAATTGTTTATTGTATTGTTGTTTATATTGACTGTTGCTCTTATCGGATATATTGCTTAACTGTCTTATTTGCATTGCACGACTTTCTTTCTCTCTACCTCGATATCTGTCTTGCCCTCACTGAGTATACGTGTTGTGTATACTCACTTCTCACCACCACATTTCAATAAATACTATGTTAGCTGGAAAGTTCGTGGTTATGTGATAGATCGTGCTTGAAGAGTTGCCTTGCGTGCTATGTGGCTTGAGTTGTCAAAGATGCAAAGATGTATATTTTCATGTAATGTATGTGTTTAGTGTTAAAAGGAATGTAATTTAAGTTTAACTAGATTATTGAAGTGGTATGATAAGTTAGTTTATGTATTCAGTTAGTATAGTTTAACTTCAATGCATGTTTGTATTGTTTAAAGAAAGAGTTAGAATAGTTTGGGTATTTGGAAATGTATATATACTTGTTGTGTTTAATTGTTGATAACCGACGCTCGGATGGCCTTGAGGAATTTTGAGTGGTTGGACACGGTACTGGTTCACTTATATGCTGTCACAGGTTTGCATTTTGCCTAGAAACAGGGGAAACTCCGTCCGTTTTCCCTAAATTTTATGCCCGGGTTTGAAATTTGGTTGCGATTAGATTGATTAATAAAACTTCTGGTCCCGAGAGGGATCGGGGTGTTACAAGTCAACCAAACCCGAATCTAACCAATAACAACCCATGGTTCAACCACTCAAACACCACCCAAACAACTAAAGACATTATTTCAATATTTAAAGAAAAACTACTCAATCTTCTAAAAGTCATAACTTACAATCTACTAATCCAATCACCTCCAAACTAGTTTCTATTATTTAAATAAACCTCGTTTGGTCAAATAATATAAAAAGTCAAAGTCAAAGGAAATCAAAAAGTCAACATTTACAAAATGTCAAAGATGATAGAAGTTAACATTTTCTAGAAAGTCAAAGTAAATGAAAGTCAACATTTTTAAAAAGTCAAGGTAGATAAAAAGTCAACGTAATAATCGATTTTATTAAAGTCAAAGCTAGAAGTTTTGGTCAAGGTTAATAACTTAAGCTATTTTAGTTGTTTTTGCCAAAAATAGTAATATTAATATTATCCAACTTAAATACTATTTTTAGTAGACTATTTTTGGGGACAACATTTATTCATAAGCATTTAATTACACATAGTCTAGTTATACTACACAATTTTACAAAAGAAAATGAAATGTGACTTCCCCTGGGGGTAGGGTACTACGAAAGGAAGTTCACATTATTTATTTTTTGAATGTCTTTTAAATGCACATTTAATGCAAGATCATTTAATAACTCACATATAAACATGTATACTAATTCTAATAGCGTTTAAACAGGTGAAAACACATAATTGCAAATAGGGCAAATTTCGGGATCTCACATTACGTGTTGCATATTTGTTTTGAGCAAGAAATAATCTAAATAGAATTAAAAGACAAGAAAACACTAAAAATACTAAATAAACTAACTAGTTTCCACCTTTGACTTTCTTTTATTTTATTTGACCAAGCTTATATATGCCTAATAACTAAAAATAATTCACAAACAAAAGCTCAAAACACCACAAACAAACACACACATGGCCGAAACTTGGGTGCCATTTTTAGCTTGACTTTGATCAAATTTTCTCCTAGAAATTGCAATACAAAGCCTTTGTACTTGAATCAAAGTTTGTTCTTGCTTGTTGGGCATCCATTCAACACCTTTCTTGCATCAAACAACATCAAAGGTGAGTGAAAAATTCTAAATCTCAAAATGTCATTTTTATGTTTTTGCATATAATTGAATTTTGAACTGTTAGAAAGTTGAATTGATGTTATATTATTGCTCAGTGCATGTTAAGGATCGTTTATATGCGTTTATATAAGATTTGAATTGTTGTAGCATGAATATTTATTTTCGGATATTAAAAGTTGAGTTGTTGGCTATTTGTTGAATATTTTGAGTTGTAGTGGTTGGAATCGATTGCCGTCGATTTGTAAAAGTTTGTTAAATACGTGGTAGTACTATTGTAATGCCGAAATTTTGATTGCGATGTCGGTGCAAAAGTCTGGAAATTTCAGCCTAGGTGCATTAGGGTTTTAGTGTTGTTGGGCTTGATGTGGATGGTTTATGGTTGGTTTTTGAGGGGGTGAATGTTGTTGATTGAGTGGGTGAGTGATAGAAACTGGTTTGGAGGTTATTGGATTAATATAATGTAAGTTATGACTTTTAGAAGTTTCGGCTGTCTTTTATTAAAATGTTGAATTATGCCTTTGGATGTTTGGGTGGTGTTTGAGTGATTGAATTGTGAGTTGTTGATGGTTAGACTAGGGTTTGGTTGTGTGTTTAATGTCTGTTGAGTTGGATGGCCTACTTTGTCATCTAACTCAATTGTTTCATGATTATATAGTTGTTGATTGTTAAATGTTGTTTAATTGATTATTGAAATACGGATTAATTGATTATTGAGTATTGATTGTTGTTACAAAACCGTGAGGAGCACGCTCGGGGTTAATCCGGGGTGTTATATTGTTAACTAATTATTATTATTATTATGAGTCGAGAGTCGGACAACCAATGTTGATGACTTCTCGAATTGGAATTGTTATTATTATTATGAGTCGAGAGTTGGGCAACCAATGTTGTTGACTTCTCGAATTGGAATTGTTATTATTATTATGAGTCGAGAGTCGGGCAACCAATGTTGTTGACTTCTCAAATTGGAATTGTTATTATTATTATGAGTCGAGAGTCGGGCAACCAATGTTGTTGACTTCTCAAATTGAGTCCCATTGTTGTGAGCTTTGATAATGTTGTGTCACCTCGGGAGGCATCCAGGGCTGCGGGCACAGTTATCATGGCTAATCCTTATCTTGCATGGATGGAGAGGCCATGGGGTATGGGTCTAGGTCAAGGTACCTCAGGTTTGTGTCATTGAGTTTGGAGGAGTTGATGAGCATTGAAAATGGAGTATGGGCTTCATCAGCAAGTGTAACGTATCCTTATTGTGTGTTTACAGTTATTGTTATTGTTGCATTTATAATGTTATTAATGTTCATTGTGTGTTTACTGCTCAAATGATGATTACCAAGGAGTATAGTAGATACTATTAGAGATCTATCGAATCCTCACTGGGCTTGTTTTATATAAGCTCACTCTCAATTATTGCATGTATACAAGTGTTACTGATCCAGGTTACGGATACGTGCCTCCAGAGGAGGATAATGTGCCATATGTGGACGAGTCCTATGTGCCAGAGTCTTGTCCCTGATTTATGATGTTGTACTCTTTTGTTATATTATATATTAAACTTAGTTGTCTTGTATCTCACTTAAAAGTTCATGTTATATAAGATGTTTTAAAGATAGTAGATTAAATGTTGCTAGCTTAGTAATCTTGTTTTGGAACATGATTAGGTTGCTAGGTGGGCTATAATCTATTTTGGAAGCGTATGTTATATAGTAAATGTATTATGTTGGAACGGAGGCGCGTAACTATGAAAGAGTTGATGAAAGAATGTTTAATGTATGAAGTGGTTGCGTTGTATGTTGTTAATTTGATTGTGGAGTTGGTTGGTGATTTATGGAGTTTGATGTATGTTGTTCTTAAGGGTTGGTTTAAAGTCCTGATGTTCATGTTACTATCGTTATGCTGTCGAAATTCCGTTGCGTCTTGACTGATCGTATAAGGGGTCGAGTTGGGGCATGATAGTAGGACTAAAACAAGCAAGGTCTTAAAGGCAAGGTCAAGAAAGGGTGCGCGAGCACCAGTTATTTAGTAAAGTACAGGGAAAAGAATGATAGTTAGCTGCCCCACGCACATGAATAGGTAGGGCTTAGACCTATCAGCAGCGAGAAGCACTCAAAATGGCTCAAGAAGACGGGAAATAGTTAAGGAAAAAGTACTCGATTGAATCAACTATGTTCAGAAGAATCCCATGCTTGACCCTACCAGGTAAGAAAACTTGACTAGACTGACATTATCGAAAGCCACTCCAATTGGCTCGGCTGCATCGACATCGAAGCACTTAGCAGTTGCTTATTAGAAAAGAAAAGAGCAATCTCAAAAAAGGAACGGGAAAGAGGCCCACATCCTGCCAGAGGGTTATACCATGGGGACAACATAATTATAAGCATATAGTACTTCTGTTATATAATAAGGAGATAAGCAAAGATAAAATAAAATCTCCTAAATAACTTGTAACTTGATGGCACTTGTTCGGCTGCTCTTGGCACGAAAAATTCTTATCGAAGCACTTTTTCTTCAACTGGCCTACCAAAGAAGGCAACTAGCCTGGTAAAAAGAATCAACTTTAACTGGATTGACCTTGTCTAAGGGGTCTCCTAATCTAAGACATGCTTTTTCACTGGCCTGGCTAAGAGATTGCAAAGCTATAAAACAAAGTCGCCACCATATAAGCAAACTTGGCTGACACTACAACTCTAACCCAGGAAGGGATTCTTTAAAAAGGTCTTCGCCTAAGACTACCGCCCTTCAGCTATTGATGGATGAGGGTAGTGATCACATGGAGATTTGGTTGGGAGCGGAGTACTATGATAGCGAGTACCAAGCAAGGGAAGTACGGTCTGATGCAATGAGTGAAACCAAAGGCCATGAGTTGAGTTCATTACTACTAGAAGTCTCAGTTCCTCGTCGGTGAAACGGAAGCCCATAAATGGTATAAGTGTGAAAGAAGACCTTCTCTTTAGAGATTCAATCCCACCATTCATTCAGTTGAGGGAGAGGGAAAAGAGAGTCTTAAGCAGCAAGCATGAGTGAACAGAGACTGCTATTACCATGTCCTTAGCCTGCTTCCTTCTTTGTTGCCAAAGTCTCAACTTCTGTCAACATAGAGGAAGGTTTTCACTCCCGTTGAGAAAGAAAAAATGCCCTAGCTCAGCTTCCTAGCATAAGACATTGGCTATGCCATCAGAGACTGGAATGATCCTCCACTTGCTAGTCAGGAAATATCACCGCTCTGTAGGCTTCTTTTGCTGCTCTCTTAAGCTATCGATCACTTTATGAGTGCAACCAAGTTCAAGAAACTGTTAATTAAGATACTATGCTAGTATCTATCTAAGAGTCAATATCTGTGAGAAGCTTCCTTCTCATACACATCCGAAACAAGGATTGATCATCAGCATTAGAGAGTTTTGCCGGTCCTTGAAAGAGCGTCATCACGAGTCATGACTCGAACATGGCCTTAGGTGAAATTGGTCCTAGCTGGAAGAACGAAAGATACCAGCAAGCACAAAGCAGTCTTCCAAAGCGGTTTCATAGAGTAGTCTAACCCTGGGTCAATCCTTGGAGCTTTTTCCATGTCCGGCAGAGAAACAACTTTAACATCCTCTACTTTAGAAAGGAGCGCTGGAAAGTTCCCTAAGGTTAAGTTAGCAACTAAGTCTCCCTTTATGTTAGATTTGTATTGCGACGTCGTAGTACAAATCGCTGCCCGAAAACCATCTTGCAAATTGAATAGTTCAACTATGAGGACTTCGAGATAGTATGTACTAGGGGTTAGTACTAAAGGCTTCGTTAGCCAGTTCTCCATTGTAAACCCACCAAACCTAGTATCAAGACCATAACATATTAGAAGCTATTCTGAATGTCGCCACCGGACTAGTTGACTGCCCTATCCTATTATCATTCCTATGATTAGATCGCCCACGGGCAAAAACCTTCACCATCTTCCATTACTGCTAACAAAGATTCTAAGCCTACTGGATTCTACCCTTCTACTAAACCTGACTTCCCGCTTAAGAAGTACTCGATTCCCGCAAGTAAAGGTATGAAGTAAGTCGACTGATAAGGAGAGGAAAGTCTTTTCTTTCTATTCTATAAGATAGACCATTTCCCCAATTACCCTCGGTATAGAGCCAAGTCCTTCGAGTATAGCGGCCAGGCACCTCGTTCGATTCAACTGAACCAAGGACCAGCAAACACAAGTAGACGGGTCACTCTATGTTTTGAAGCCAGAATGCCCGCCCCAAGCACAGCGTATCTCTCGTACAACTCAAAATGCCCTATCGGATGTGAACAACCTGAGCCGTCTCTCAACTAATGGTAATGGCAAACTTAACTAGGAAGAGAAAGATAGACGCTCGACCAGGGTAGAATCAATTTTTTACGTTTGAGGATACTTTCCAACCTTACTCAAATAGGGGGTATAAATGCCGAAGAGAAAGAGAGAGAGACAGCTCGGAATACAACTGAGGGTCAAACTCCAGTTGGCTTTCTAAGATTGACAGATCAACATGAGATTGTCAGGAATAAAACTTCCAATGCTCCTGACGCCTCTGGTTCTACTTAACCCTCTCGGGCTCTTGTTGTTGAATTTGACGAAGCAGGTCCCAGGTCCCAGGAGAAGAGGTCATAAAACCGGTATTCAAATCAGGTCTAGCTCAGCAAAGGAGAAGATGATCGTCAGTAAGAAAGTTTGAATTTAAAAAAAAAATGATTTGTTTAAAGATTATCTTATAATAATGTTATTTTTTGACAAGAGTAGACTCGTAGTCGAAGACTTGTCTAAAAGAAAGGAGACAACGGTTGTAGGATGATCATCTGTTGCAGACGAAACAGAACCCTCCTTAGAAGAGAATACAATTCTTTCGTCAATGACAAATGTTCCTGATGAAGTGTTAGGTGGTATGAGTCAATCGTTCTACTTTTCATCTTCGTATAGAGACTTAGAATGAGCTGAGTTATCTTTGTATGACTTAGACTAATTTGAGATACATGTTATTGAAGGTGATGTCAGCCGTGTGGTGTGAGGCCCGACTTCGATTTGCGAGCGATACCTCGTTTCGTGTACCCTAACCTAGATTTGCATGCCTTGACCTAGGTTTAAGAATTGTGTTTCATTTTGTGTGCCATGCATTGAATTACGTGCATTCATTGAAGGTTGCGTGCATTTACTTGGGAAACGTGCATTCGTCTCGTAGTTCGTGCCCTACCTCGTAGTGCGTGCCCTAGATCTAGGAAAGTGTGCCCTCACGCTAATCAAGAAAGCATCTTACACGAAGTACTAGATCATTAATTAATCCTACAAATTCCACTAACTAATATTAAATTACTAATTCAACCCACTAGAAGACAAAATCTCACAAAAAGTTAGACATTCCTTATTCTTTATTCCTTATTCTTTTGCACTTTCAAACACACAATTAATTAATGCTCAAAAGATGACAAAGATTCAGCATTTTTCATGCCTTGGCCGGCCACCTTGTGAGCTTTTGTGCTTGCTTGCTTAATTCAAAATTAAATCTAGACAATTCTATGACACAAATGCATAAAAAATTAGCTCAAATCCTCCCCAAAGCCCCGCCATTTCGACACAAGCTCCTTGCCCATGCTAGGAATTTCAAAATGCTTCTTGAAGACACAAAAGTCTGAAATTTTTATGCCCAAGGCCGACACAATCCTCAACAATTGCAAAAGCTTTTGTTTTTCTTTCATTTCTCTCATTTCCTTACATTTCTCTCTCTCCCTCTCATTCTTCTCTCTCTCTCTCGGCTTTGGCTGAGTTTCTACACTCCATAGCTCATCGTCATGACTCCATGGTTCATCAAGGCAAGCAAGAAGCTAGGGAGCTCGACTAAGCAAGCTAGGTTGCAAGAAACACACATGCAAGCTCTTTGAATCTCCATTTCGGCTTAGGTAAGTTTGCTAGCTTCCATTTCTTTTCTTCTTGTTCTCACCACATGCACCTACTAAGAACTTGGTCACTAAGCTAGGAAAAATAGAGAAAAATCGAGTGGTGTCTCGGCTAAGCAAGGAAGAAGATCAACTTTGTGCTTCACCAAGAGTCTTGTGCATCTTCTTGTTGTTTTGCTAAGGTGAGGGCTAAAACTTCTTGAAAATCTTTCAAAAACCACATGCATGCTCTTAAATTTTTATCTTTGCTTCTGTACTTGAGATATATGTGTGTTCATAAGCTTTTACAACCATGCATGGCAAGATTTTGGGCTAGAATGTGATGATAGATGAAATCGTGCATGTGACAGCTTTCTGTCTTGTTGGTGCGAGGTGCTTTTGGCTAGGCAAATGATATTGCAAATGCGTTAAAATTGGTAGGTAACTAGTTTTTCTAGTTATGAACATTTTTTACAGAAATAGGCCAAAGCTAATTTTGATTCTAAGGTCCTCAAAATGGTAAATTATTAAAATGTGTCCAAATCTGGAAAGTCTGGAAAAATGAAGCAGGTTTTGGCAGATTCACTGACCTTGTAGAACGAACCAGTTCTGACTTAGTAAATGACATTCAAAATGCATGAAAATTGGTGTACTGCTAGAGTTTTCAGTTCTGGAAATTTTTGTCAGAAATGGACTAAGGCTAAATCTGACCCTATGGACCTCAAAAATGACAAGTGTTAAAATATGTACAAATCTGGACAGTTTTGTGCAGTCCCACTGTTTTGGCTATAACTATTGAACCCGAACTCCGAATGATGTGAGGTTTGTTTTTGAATTTAGTTCACTTCTTAAGCTTTGATTTGAAATCTTATTCACTAGAATTGGAGATTGTTTGCTTGTCTTAATGATTGTGAGAAAACAGCCCATTGCAGTGAGGGTTTCACTTAGTGATATGCTTAGAAAAATTATCGTAGCTTCTCTTGTTGTATTAAATGCTTGAGATTGTGGCATTGGGATGTTGTGTGGACTGTTTTGAATACTTGAGGATGTTTGAATTAATCGATGCACGGCTTGAGATTGATTTTGAGTTGACTTGGGGCTTAATCGCACGGGTAAGCACGAAATGGAAACCCTAGTGACTAGGTAAATTCACTAAGTGTTAATCCTATGAATATCATGTTTAATTTTATGTTTAGTAGGCTGCCCGTAGTTGCCATTGTAGCCCTAAATGCGATCTTGATGATTACATGTTGACAAGTAGGTCTTTCTTGCACCCGGTCCCACGTAGATGCCGTTGTATGATGAATAATCTTATTATTTGATTACGTGAACTTTGAAATGAGTTATATGACTTGATTTATGTGCGTTACATGGCTGCCCATTTAATGTTCATATAACTCCATGTGCCTTTCGAGTGAAATTACTTGTCTTATTTTGCCTCGCTTATTTACTTGTCAATGTGCAATCTTATGACTGCTCAGAGGCAACCTACTTTGTTGTCCTCCTAATGTGATATATTAAATGTCATAAATGTGCATTGCATACAAGGTTGCAACCTTATATTCTGGCGTGGTAGCGTTCACGCACACCGGGCGGCATCGGGCTTGCCGGTGCAACCGTGACTACCATTGTCTAATTCCCTCTCTCGCTTAGGGGCTAGACTTCCTCGGAGAGTTAGGTCATAGGATTTCGGGGTACATATGGAGTACACCCATTTGGCATGATAAGGGGATGATTTGAAGTCGGCCGCAACAACTGATACTGGAAATGAACTGAGAGCAAAAGCTCACCGTATCCTTTTCACTATGTGTATAAGTACTCTCGCTTGGTTCCTAGAGGACCTCGGGGAGGAAAGATGGGTAATTGTGTTCCTTTACTTTTATATTATTATTATGTACTTATTTGTGATATATTCATGCTTGCAAAAAGGGCTTTCATAAGTTGAACCGAAAAATGAGTTTCAAAACCTATTTCTCATTCCCCCTCGCTGAGTTCATAAGGACTCACCCTCTTTTATCATCTCAGGTGAAGAAGATCAAGAACAGGTACTTGAGGACGACTTGCCTAACGATGATTCCTTAGAATGATTGCCTGTCCTATGTGCTTTGCTTGATTATGGCCATTTGTGAATACTATGCTGCTTGAAGACTATTTATTTTTATGTTGCTTGATGTTTGTAATGTAAAAGACCCCCGTTGTAATTTGGGGTCTAATTTTGGCTTGTACTGATAATAACTAGATAGACATTACCATGGTTATTTTGCTATCGTCATTGGCTAGTATCTATCATAGGATTATAAAGTATCAGGTAAGGACTAAGTAAAATGAACCTATCCAATCATAAGCAGGTACCCATTGTTAAGCTAAGGTCAACAGGTACTTTTGTAACGAGGATTAACAAACAAACAAGACATAATATCATGCTAGGTTATTAATCAAACAAGACATCGAGATAACTAGTGGGCGTTTCAATTGATGGTAAATAGTAATCTTAGTTGGAAATGAAATTTGAGGTGTTTAGAGAACTAGGTCAAACTAAATAGCCCAATTACAACCGTTATGCTGCCAGTTTTCTGAAAAATTATAGAGTTTAGGCTAAAACGTTAAGTGTTAAACTTTCTTCAACAGTTAAGTACGAGATAGACTTGAATGTTTAGATCACACCCTAGTTTAAACTTTATAGGCCGGGTTGGGACGTGACACATTATAGAAGAAGAAATGGTATCAGAGCTTAGATTGCTTAAGCCGGGTTTAACTCTCAGACCATGGGTAGAGTCCTAAGGTAATTAAGATGACTTGTCTATATGTTATTGTGTGATAATGTTAATTGTGCTTTCTATGTTCTATGTGCTTAAGTGATTAACGTGCCTTAATTGTTTGATCGTAGCATCTCGAAAATGAAAGTTGGAAGAATATTCCTTGAATTTCGAAAATAATGTTTCTAGTTTAAATTAGCTAGTTTTAGTCGGTTTTCATTAAAATTGCATTGCTCTAACTTGAATTGGATTAAATAGCATCAAAATAAGCTTAATTGACCAATTTTAACTTAAGTTTGATTTTGCAAATGACCAAAATGCCCCTTGTCACCTAATAAATAATAAAACAATGAAAAAATCAAACAAAACAAAATGCCAAATGACCATTTTGTCCTAGCCATGGCCGAAGCTTCAAGGGAGAAAAAGAAAAAGATTTTCTTGCATTTTCTTCTACAATTGCGCGTGGAATTGCTCGGGGGTCGTGGTTCGGGTCCTTGCGGGTCTTGGTCTTCAATCTCTGTGAGGGTTTTCACGCTTTTGTGCATTTTAATATGAATTTAATTTTTGAGTCAATTTTTCAGATTTGATATTTATCGCGTTATAATGCCTGTTATTGCTTGAAATAGCTTGCTTAGGGTTCGTAGAGCATTGCTTGTTAGTTATTTAGCAATTTTTACGGTTGAAACGGCGTATTTGAAATTGGGGAAGAACATGAATAGTGAATTATGAATAGTAAACCCTAGAATTTTGGATTTCGATCCAAATTGCGATTGATTGATTTGGATAGGTGCCATTAGTGATAGAAAGATAAAATGTGAAATAAAAACGGATCGGCCTTTGTTAAAATTGGGAATTAGACCAAGAAACGTAAAGGGGCCGTTTGACCAAAAGTTGACCGTGCTCGAATTGAGTTGGGGGTTTCGTAATTGAGGGCATGAAAGCACTTTTGGCGCTGTTGTGGCGTTGATTGAACGACCGGTTAGCATAGCTGTAGTTCAAACGCAGTAGGTGGACTTTCGGGTCTCGGGTGAGAAAGTGAAGTTTAGAGACATAGAAACGTGCCTTGTAGTGCCTAAGTGAATGTAGTGAAATCGGTTTCCTAATCCCGTAGCTCGTTTGCTCGTAATTGTCCTTGGAAGTTGGGGTTGAATATTGATATTTGTTGTTTTCGTGTTTGAACTGCCGTTACTTGTTTAAATGTTGTTATTGTTGCTTATTATTGCTTGTTATGCTTGAAAAGTTAGTTGAATGCTAGTATTGATTGTGATTGCTTGTTATCTCGTTTGTTGTCACTAGTTTGTATTGTTGTGCTATCGCTCATTTATTGCCTTGTATCGAGTCTTGCATTGCATAGTGTCTCGCGCGTGAGTGATGGGCCTCTCTGGGTAGCCTCGGGTTGCCAGTGTTGGTTGCTCTAGCTCCGCTGCTATTCCCTTTCTCGCTTGGGTTGCCTCCCAGGGAGATTTGGGTCATAGAATTGATGGATACTTCCGGGGTATTCCAAACTGGTGTTATAAGGTGGATGCGCGCTTATTGTCATCGTTGTCAAACATCAAGCTCGAGATTGATGTATCACTCGTGAAATGGTATATTGCTCGTATGAGTGAACCACAGCCTTCAAAGTGTGGTATAGCTTTAAAGGGCTGTGTTAATGCTTTCTTGATTGCTTATAGTATTGTTGTTTGTATTGAATGTTTCATTATTGTCTTTATTGCTTAACTGTGATTATTTGCATTGCATGATCTTCTTTCTCTCCAACTCGATATCTGTCTTGCCCTCACTGAGTATACGTGTTGTGTATACTCACTCCTCACCACCACATTTCAGGAAATGCCTTGTTAGCTGAAAAGTTCGTGGATATGTGTTAGTTCGTGCCTGAAGAGTTGTCTTGCGTGCTTTGTGGCTTGAGCTGTCAAAGATGTAAAGATGTATGTTCATATGTTGTATGTATTTATTGTTAAAAGAAATGTAATTTAATCTAGCTAAGTAGTTGAGGGAGATTGATAAGTTAGTTATGTATTCAGTAGTATAGTTAACCCGATGCATGTTTGTAATTATCTAAAAGAAAAGAGTGAGAATGGTATGATAGTATATTTTGTGCAGTAGATTAGTATGGATTAAATGTCAAGCTTGAATGTTCTTGTAAACTGGATTAAAGAGATAGGTTAGCTTTAAACTGGAAATGTATATTTATATGATGTGTTTAGTTGTTGAGAACCAAGGCTCGGATGGCCTTGAGATGGTTGAATGTTTGGACATGGTATTGGTCCACTTATATGCTGTTACAGGGTTTTACATTTTGCCTAGAAACAGGGGAGACTCCGCCCGTTTTCCCTGAAAATTATGCCCGGGTTTGGTTTTGGATTGTGATTAGATTGATTGATAGAACTTCCGATCTCGAGAGGGATCGGGGTGTTACACCTGCCTTCCCCCAGAAGGCAGTCACTGGTTTGGAAGTTGTTTTTGTTGTTAAAAGGAGTCCATGCCGGTAGGGGGAGGTAAGAGGAAGTAGAGAGGTAGCCCTCATTAGTCGTTGCACTCCTCAAGTGCCCAACGCTACTTCGTATTTTGGCCTTGCAGCTACAATAACTACAATAGTCATTTGCTTAACACAATGTTTTCGCAAATAGCCTTAGTACCGTGCGAGACCCATATAAAGGGTCCCTCCAGTACTGCAATCATTAGCGACTGGCACTGTCTTAAACTTAAAGAAGTACCATTGAGGTATTTGTATGCCGAATTTCCTATAAACTTAGGAAGACCTACAAATCTTCAATGAGAAGCCTAGGCTAGGAAAATGTGCACCATAGAGTCACCTTGACAGTTATGAATTCCAAACCATTCACCTTTTTCTTCTTTATGCCTCCTTTGCGAAATACTAGATCAAGAGATGAATTAGCGGAAACTCACTAGCCCTAATTGAGGGGCTCCCCTTACTCTATTCCTTCCTAAAGTTAGGAATAGCAGGGAGGATTAGCTCCTTAACTCGAATAGTAACGAACTTGGGGTTTTTGATGCATACAAGTATTTTTGTTGGAACATTGATACATAACTAATAGAATACTTATAGTATTTCCATTACCTGATAAAAGGATATTGTCAGTATCAGTAGAAATGATCTTTCCCTTGCCTTCGGCTATAGCAAGAGCCCCCGAATCTAGAGCTGCTTGTCGTTCTAACCTAGTTCCAACAATGCAAGGTGTTGGGTTAAGTCCCGCAACGAGCACAACCCTCGTGTTTAGTTGCCATCGTTGAGTTTGGAACCTTGAACAGACTGTCGGTGGTAAGTCGGAGGAAGGTGAGGATGACTTCAAGTCATCATGCCCCTTATGCCCTGGGCGACACACGTACTACAATGGCCGGGAAAAAGGGTCGCGATCCCTTGAGGGTCAGCTAACCCCAAAAACCTATCCTCAGTTTGGATTGTAGGCTACAACTCGCCTGCATGAAGCTAGAATCGCTAGTGATCGCCAGTCAGCCATACGGCAGTGAATTCGTTCCCGAGCCTTGTACACATTGCCCGTCATAATTTGCAGGAACATTCTATGGTCTTAATAAAAGGAGATAGAGTGAAAGATTCGCTAGGTGTGAAATCCTATTAAATTCGAGGAGTCAAGGATTTGCTCGGAATTTCGGATCGAAGAAGAGGCAGATCAAAATATGGTAGGAAAAAACCCAAATCGATATGAATGAAAGATGCCTCTGGAACTTGTTTTCCTCGGTCAATTGAGGGAACAACCACAATGTTAGGCCCCAAAACGTTACGGAGCCCTTCCGAATGACCTACTAGAATATAGTCTACTACACTAGCCAAGAAAGAGTGTAGTAGACTATATTCGCCCGTGGAGGTGAGTGGAGGAAGAATCCAAAAATAGAAAGGTATTGCAACTAATAGTTGCTTTTGGGGGTTCCTTAGGGACCGATTCACTCTGCATAGATTGACTGAACGCAGAAAACCTTCCATTGGCAGGCAATCGTGTTTTTCATAGGATTTCTCGTCACTCATGTCAGCATTCTTACTTCTGATATCTCCAGGTCTTGTCACCAAAAACCTTCCCCGATTGACAGAACGTTCCGCTACTGACACTTGAAAAAGCAGCTTTAAAGGTCTCGTCGCTTCAGTGAATCACTTGAGCCCTGATACATTTTCGGCATGTCGATCCTGAATGAAACTAAACATGATTGATCATACTATCAATCAATCCCTCATACAAAGGCCTAACTTTGGCTCTCTCTACGGGTGGAAGGAGGGGCAACAGCCTCGTCAAGTCTCGGGCCAAGCCAAGTCAAAGTGAAGTGATTTATACTGAGCAAGAACCTACACTATAATAGGAAAAACTAATCAAGTAGTTGGATCATAGTCTCTTACCATAAAAATGGCTACATGAGCAGCAGTACCAACTATGAGAAAGGGGAAATTATGAACTACGTTTCATGTAATGTAGTACACTATAAGAGAGTTAGAGTACTCCAGTGGACACAATTCAAAAACCACCTTAAGGAAAGGGCTTATATAAAATAAAGAGAAATTCAAAACAAGTTATATGCTCGTGACCCACAACAACTAATAGGGCCAACATTTGATTTTATAACTACTCCTTTTCTTTTTTTTTTTCAACTACATACTTTCCTGCATTAAGAAAGCCTGAAGGTGACTTAACTACTTTTTGTTAATTTCCTCTAGTCTCCCAAGCGACCAAGTGCTCTGTGAACAATGAGCGTTTGCTGCTCCGCCTGCAGCGCTTGATGCCTCTCCTCTAAACCCTCTATGCACTCTCTGGTAGCACGCACCTAGTAGTATGGAGCCTAGTTCTTTGAGTATAGTATGCTGCAACCCGATACATAGGACCATGCTTTAGGCATTCCTAGAGGCCCGGGCGGCTTTAAAAGAGGCTTTAGCTTAACAAAAAAGAGAGCTTCATGTCATCAAGTAGGAGGGTATTAGGGCCTATTAAAACTATAGGATTTCTTAGGCAAAAATACCCATTTCATTGAGGGCCTTCCAAGCAGCAGTTGTCCTCCGGAGGCAGAGGACTCCCCTTACTCCTTTTCCAAGAGGAAAGGGCAGAGGGGAAGGATAAATCATTTCCCTCCCGTGACCCCCCTATTCTAACAAAGAACGTTTCTTCTCTGTCACTATGCTCCTTATACGACTTGTAGTAGTTGGTCCTTCTATCACTAATGATACCATTTTAGGACTCAGGTAGACTTTAATGCACTGAACACTAAATAAATCTCTCGATAAAGAAAGAGAGAGGCTTCTTCTCTTTTTACGTCCCCATGTCGCCACACGGGGAGACGTAAAAAAGGGTATCCTATCAACTTGTTTTGACCTAGGATACTGAGTTTATGAGCTTGGTCTTCTTCCATCGTCTCATATTGTATTGTACTATATCGGACCAGATAGATCTATTGAGTAAGAGAAAGGGAGAAAACTCTAATTCTATGTTTTTTTATATATGAATTGGGATCCCCATTCATTCCTCGATTCCCGTCACTACAAACCCTACCTAACTACATAGTAGTGGCCTAGGGAGCGCAATTACTAGAGCACAGGAGAATGAAGAGTAATAATTTCAACAAGAGTAGCCAGACGGACTACTATAGTAAGTCTAATGACTACTAGAGTAGAGTTAAGTCAAAAGGTATGGTATAGCAGCCTTTCCGAGTGCACGCGGAATCAACCGTCCGTAAGATTCTTTGATAAAAAGAAATCACAAAAAAGGGTATGTTGCTGCCATTTTGAAAGGATTAAGAAGCACCAAAGTAATGTCTAAACCCAATGATTTAAAACAAATATAAAGGATCCCAGAACAAGGAAACTCCATTTTAATTGTCTCAATAACTAAATCAGATTGAAGAATCAAAATAGATTTGAAAGGAGACAAACAAAAAGGGCTAAAGGCCACTCAATAGATGAAATTGCCTAAAGATTTTCCTTTGAGCTATTTGATAGTTATCCAACTTGAGTTATGAGTACGAATGCTTTCTTTTTCAGGAAGGAAGAAGAAAAAAGACTTAATTAAATAATAGTCTAGTCTAATTGATTTCAATGTCTAATCTCGGAAACCATGACTTGCCTTCAAACGGGCTTCACCTTCAAAGGAGAGTAACCAATCTGCGGACAGCAAGGCCAATGAAGATCAAATTGCCATGAAAATTGAACTAACAATCAATTAGGCAATCCAGCTAACATTGAAATCAGATGCCATAAAGATGGAAAATGATTTGGCTTAAGGGAATGAAGAAACCCTAGGTCTCAAGAAGGAAGAATTTCACTAAGTTAAGGAAAGCAATGCAATGAATCTTCTTCACCTAGAATGGGAGTTTTCTATTTCACCCCCAGGGTGAGACAAAATAGGAAGATATTTTATATAGAGGAAGCTTTTGTCTCTTACTCTTGCCCAAGAGCAGGTCAAGTCTATGTTTCCAAGGTAGGCAAACAAGGAATGCTAACTTAATAGGGGTAGCGAAGTCACCTCCATTCTCGGTTTCTATTGCAACAGAGAGAGCTTTCCTTATTGGGATTTCTTTCTGCTTGTCTTCCTTGTCAATCAAGCTTTCGACGAGTGACTCTTGGTTGCAGGGCCTCAAATGGTTGGTTCAGCGGGGCCTCAAATAGTTGGTTCATTCTAGCTCATTTGATTAGTTTGTCTTTCTGCCCATTCCCTCTCTTCCTTATGTCGATTATCTTTAGCCCTAATGATATCCTTTGATTCCCCTACTTTAAAGAGATAGATCCTCATTTCCCATTCATTTTTTTATTTAACTGGTGATCAAGTATCGATAAAAGATCTTATTAGCTTAGGGGCATAGCAATAACTCGAGACCTGCCTCTCTTAGGCTTACCAGTATTGACTAATTACAAAATCTATATATTCCCAGAAGCCCGGCAAGACGCGATAAAGACCTAAAAGGCAAAAGAAGCCCTTCAAACGAAAGTCCCACAACTGATTCTCAAGCAGCTTGTGTTGGTATACTAAGAAGAATGATGATGCTTCCCTTCAGTCAAATGAGTCACTATTTGCTTTCGTTCAAAGCCCTACTACTGCTGATGATTCTCACAATTGTCACTTTGCGCATTCTCTGGCATTAATCTGATTTTGGTCATATATCTTCCGCTATCAACCCAATCAATAAAAGTCCTTAGTGAGGATATGCTAGTCTGCTCTTTCTTTATAGATAGGAGCCTCCCTCTGGTAGAAATCCAGTCTCAAGTTGGTGGTAGTAAAGGAATGAATGTTCCCGAAAAGGGGGAGGACAGGCTTTGGAGAATAAGTTCTTTCAAAATTGACTATTTGTCCCTCTGTTAGAGGTGTTCCAAAAATGTCTGCGATCGAGTAAATAGCTCTACGAACGAATGGATCTGATCGACTTGGAAAATGGAAAGATTTGTATAAGTTATACGCTTCGTCACCACTTTGTGAAAAATCGTTAGGTATGAATATGTTAGATACCTATGACTCAATTGGTGAAATAGTATATCTCCTCCCAAAAACATGTTTTTTTTACCAACGCACAAAAAAAATATTTTGTTGCGAATGAACAAGATATTGAGGAATTGTCCATACGTAAAATCATAATTATTGATATGAGCCTTTTCCACAGAAAATGAGAATCTTGTGTTACAATAGAAGCAGAAGTAATGTGGATTATTTAAGAATCGAAGTCGATTTGCTTTATAAAAAGAAGATATCAATGAACTTCTATGAAATGGTTTCAAAGGATTCAGCCAATTGTCTTGATCGTGGAATATCATTGAGAAATAGGAATCCGTGTTATCAAAGGATTTCCTGCAATTATTTCTAGTATGGAATGAGTCATAGTCTTGATATGGGCTGTAGGAGTCCGACAAGAACCCCTTATTCTCGCGAGTAAACTACCACTTCCTATTGCTACTCTGACTACGAGAGTTAAGAGTTTACTTTCACAGTGTAACATAAATAATGAAAGAAAGGCATAGAAAGCTTTCGCCTATATTCGGGTACGGAGCCTGCTTTCTAGGGCTAGGTACCAGAAACATATAACCTTCCAGCACACCATAAGAATCTCTCCCATGCTCCCAACCTTGTCCAGTCTGAAATGCATGTGTTAAGCTTGTTCCTGATCTCTTTCTTCATTTCCGACTGTGAATTTGCTTTCCCGGGCTTAACTTAAGCTCGAAATCGGCATTGGGACTATTTGAATAAGATGAGTTCATTCAAAAGCGCATAAGATAAGTTGAATGGCCTGAGCTAAGGCAATGTAAATTACAATTCCGTCTTTACTTCGGCTTGACTATATGATGCCCTAATTTCCCAATTTGAATCCCGAAAAAGATGTTATACTATGCCTTTTCATTCTCATTCTGGTTCTAGCTCTTCACCTTTAATAATGATTTTCGATCCTTTCCCGACCTTGCCAAGATCAATTCAAGTAGCAAAGGCGGGTAAAAACCTGCCTCTAATGGTTTAACTGACCGAAAGTCTTGTTTTGCTGCTGATGTGGAGGAATTGGTACTAGCCTACTTGATATCTTCCTTCTGTCAATGGTTGAACCAGTTTAAAATCCAGTTTTAGTAGTGGTATTCCCAGCAGTCTATCTTTATTTGGAAGTCCCGTTATTTTACGCAAAAGAAAAGGATAGCCTAAGTCGACCGATAAGCCCTTCATTATTATTAGTAAGATGGGGCAGAGAAGTATAAAGGTGCGAAACTTCTACCTGATGGATTCGAAGACTCGAGCTATCCCTCTCATCTCAAAATATCCATAACCACTTGCCTAAAAGTGCTTGATTCATGAGCTTTACAGGCCGGAGACCTAGACCTTTACTGTCTTGCGTTCGTGCCCAATACCAAGTGGTCATTTCACTTTAGACAAAACCTTACACCTCTTTCCGTAACTTAAGGATCCCCTAAATGGAGAATCTTTCAAACAAAATATCTTCGGCAAAATGCAATTCGTCGAGTTCAATCCAAGGCGCACCTTGCCTTTTTTTTCAGGTAGCTTAGCTTTCTTACGCCTATTCAGCTAGTGGGGCATTGGGCATAGCCGAAATTCATCGAAGGGATAAAAAAGAAAGAAGAGGTTTGAAGAAGGACAGCTCTTTCCCTACCTGCAGCTAGAGGGGCATTGGGCATAGCTGAAATTCGTCAAAGGGATAAAAAAGAAAGAAGAGGTTTAAAGAAGGACAGCTCTTTCCCTACCTGCTTCTTGGCCACAACCACATCTAGTAGTATTCATAGGGTCATTTGATCGCATTCTTTGCCGCTGAAGAGTCTGATCCATATCCTATCCTTCTTGGAAATGCAGTGGAACTAAGGGTTGGCACCTCTTAAGCCTCTGATTCAGTTGCTTACTTGTAAATACGGGTCGTAGTTAATAGCTGACTCGCTATGGCCTTGAGCTCATGTGACGGTTTTCCTTCTGGTTGAGCTACTACTTTGCTTCTAGCGGGCTTTCCCTTGCCGCCAGCATTCATCCTGAGCCAGGATCGGACTCTCCTGAGCTCCCTCCTCCTAGGGGGCGAGGACTGCCACTCTGCTTCCTTCCACCGCCAGGGGGTATGGGGGGAAAAGTGACTTTCACCGAATTTCCCCAATTACCCCCGAGTATGGAGCCAAGTTCTTTGAGTATAGCGGTCGGGCACCTCGCTTGATTCAACTGAACCGAGGACCATGCAGTACCAGACACGAGATAGATCTTCCAAAGAACAAGGCTTTTTTCGAATAAGCCAATTCATTTGGGACCCTGCAGATCCACTGTTTTTCCTATTCAAAGATCAGCCCCCTGGCTCTGTGTTTTTATATCGAGAATTATTTGCATATGAAGAGATGTCAAAGGGGCTTTTTACTTCCCAAACGGATCCTCCTACATCAATATATAAACAATGGTTTATCAAGAATACGCAAGAAAAACACTTCGAATTGTTGATTAATCGTCAGAGATAGCTTAGAACCAATAGTTCATTATCTAATGGATCTTTTCGTTCTAATACTCTATCCGAGAGTTATCAGTATTTATCAAATATCTTCCTATCTAACGGAACGCTATTGGATCAAATGACAAAGACATTGTTGAGAAATAGATGGCTTTTCCCGGATGAAATGAAAATTGGATTCATGTAACAGGAGAAAGATTTCCCATTCGTTAGCCGGAAAGATATGTGGCCATGAAAGAGGGGTGTTCCTCCTAATCAGGAAGCTCCTATTGATTTAAGAAGAGGAGTACTGTCACGCCCGAACTCGACCCCACCTATGATCAGTTAGGACGCAACGGAATTTTGGCAGTATAATGACAGTAACACGGATGCCAGGGCTCTAAACCAACCCTTTTTAAATTCATACATCCAACTCCACAACTTTTGCAACAACATACAACACAATCATTTCCATATATATATATATATATACATATATCAACCATACAACAGTTCATTCATAAGTTATACACCTCCATTTCAACATCAATCCATAGGCTATATCATACATTTCCAAAATAGGTTATAAACTAATCTAGCAATCTAATCATGTTCAAAAGAAAGACTACTAAACTAGCATTATATAAGTATTTATCTTAAGTAAGTTATACAATACATCTTACTACAAAGATTAAGACAAGCTCATAGACATGACTCTGGCACATAAGACTTGTCCACATATGGCACATTCTCAGCTTCGTGAGTCACGTACCCGAAATCCTGTTCATTTTCACCTGTATGCATGTAACGATTGAGAGTGAGCTTATATAAAACAAGCCTAGTGAGGATTCAATAGATCTCTTAAAAGCATTTACTATACCCCTTGGAAATCATCCCGTGAGCAGTAAACACACCATAAACATCGATAACGTTATAAGTGCAACAATAACAATAATAGTAAACACACAATAAGGATATGATACATTTGATGATGAAGCTCCATACACCATTTTCAATGTTCCTCAACTCCTCCAAACCCAATGACATAACCCTGAGGTACCTTGACCTAAACCCACACCCTATGGCCTCTCCGCCCATGCGAGATAGAGATTAGCCATGATAACAGTGCCAGTAACCCAGGATGCCTCCTAAGGTGACACAACATTATCAAAGCTCATAACAATGAGACTCAATTCGAGAAGCCAACAACGAGGGTTGCCCGACTCCTGACTCTTAATAAAAACAACAATTTCAATTCGAGAAGCCAACAACGAGGGTTGTCCGACTCCCGACTCTTAATAACAATAACAATTCCAATTCGAGAAGCCAACAATGAGGCTTGCCTGACTCTCGCATTCATAATAACAATAACAATAACAATTCGAAAAGTCAACAACGAGGGTTGCCCGACTCTCGCTTTCCACAATCCATAATCAATAATCCATTAAACCATATTTCAACAACCAAATAAACAACATTTAACAATCAACAACTATACAATTATGAAACAATTAGGTTAGCTGACAAAGTAGGTCATCCAACTCAACATGCATTTAAACCAACATTCAACCCCGATCTCAACCAACAACAATCCAAGAATCAACTACCCAAACACTACGCAACATTCAAAACAACATTTCAAGAAAAGTCAATACAATCTTCCAAACTTCATAACTCACAATCTACTAACCCGATAACCTCCAAACCACTTACTATCACTCACCCACACATGCATCTACATTTACCCCATCGGAAACCAACCAAAAGCCATCTAAAACAAACCCAACAACCCTAAAACCTCAATGCACCATGGCTGAAATTTCTGGACTTTCACCACGACATCACAATCAAAATTTTGGCATTACAACATTACTACCACGTATTTAACAAACTTTTAGAAGCTAACAGCAATCAATTCCAACCACCACAACAACAATTATTCAACATTAAAGCTATCACTCAATTTTAATACCCGAAAAATAGAAATAAAAGCTACTACCAATCAAAACAGCTATAAACACATATAAATGATCCTTAGCATCCATTGAGCAATAATCTAACAAAACTTTAACATTTCAACGACTAAAAATTCGATTATATGAATTTACACAAAAATGACATTTTGAGATCTAGAATTTTTCTCTCACCTTTGATGTTATGTGATGCTAGAAATGTGTTCAATAAGTGCCCAACAAGTGAAATAAAGCTTTGAATGACTAAATTCGGCTTTGAAATGCAAAATCTATGAGAAAAATACTTTGAAAAACCTTGAAAATGCCTTCTTTCTTCTCCCTCATGGAGCCATGGTTTTTGATGTGTTTTTGTGATGTTTTGGGTGATATTTGAGTATATATTAAGTTAAATAATAAGTCAATGCAAAAAGAATTGGTCAAAGTTAGTATTTTTTAGTCTTTTAATTGTTTTTTAGTCTTTTAATTCTATTTCTTGGCTATTTTGCTCACCAACATGCAATTAACTCCTAGACTATTTTGAATATCATATTTTTAGTTGACAAGGAGTTCTACATGCATACATTTATACCCGACTCAGGTAAAAACTCAGTTTTTACAAAAGAAGATAAAAAGTTATATTATTTATTTTCAAATGTCTTTTAAATACATTTTTCAATTGTGCCATTTTATAAATATTTAAAATGAAATAGAATTTGTATTTAATATATACTAGGTCAATGAAAGTCAACGCAAGAATCGTTTTGAGCAAAAATGACTATTTTAGCTTAAAAATGTACTTTTTCGTCCGTAAAATCTATTAAAATTCCCAATCAGTTTCAGAAATAATTTTTATTAAAATATGGGTCTATTAATAATGGAGGACTATTTTTTAAAATGTTTAAAACACCCGTGCCAAAATTTTAGCGGACGTGTGTTCAAAATACTATTCACAAAAACTAACGATAAAATTTTTTATGCCGATTTTGATGAAAATTTTATGAATGCTCACATATCATGTATTAGAAGTATTAATCACTTAATTAGTACATTTTAATTCATATAACACACATAAACATGTTAAAACACGTAATTGCAAATATGGCCAAACTCGGGGTCTTACAAGTATGTTCCTGCACTACTAATTGGCTTCTTCTCTCGGTTAATGTTGTCTTTACTAATTTCAACGTGAAGGAACCCACTCCATTTCGATCAGCTTAGAAGGATCCACGCTGGGTTGCTGCCATGCATGAAGAGATTGCAATCCTCTATCAAAATCAGACTTGGACTGTCACGCCCCAACTCGACCACTCCTACAATTAGTCAGGACGCAATGGAATTTCGGCAATATAATGACAGTAATTAGGATACCGAGGCTCTAAACCAACCTCTTCGCAACTCATACAACCAACTCCACAACAATTCAACAGTTAAACAACACAACCACAATATACAATAAATATTCTTTTACCATTACATCCATAGGTTATACGCATCCGTTCCAACATTATACATTTACTATATAACATACATTTCCAAAATAGATTATAACAAATCTAGTAGCCTAATCATATTCCAAAACAAGACTACCAAGCTAGCAACATTTAATCCATTATCTTTAAAACATCTTGTACATCATAAACTTCTAAGTAAATACAACCAACTAGTTTTATATACAAGATAACATAAGTGAACTACATCTCAGATATCAAGGACAAGACTCTGGCACATAGGACTCATCCACATACAGCACATTATCCTCTTCTGGAGGCACGTACCCGTAATCTGGATCGGTAATACCTGTATGCATGCAATAATCGAGAGTGAGCTTATATAAAACAAGCCCAGCGAGGATTCGATAGATCCCTAACAGCATTTATTATACTCTTTGGAAATCATCCCTTGAGCAGTAAACACACAATGAACATCAATAACATTATAAATGCAACAATAGCAATAACAGTAAACACACAATAAGGATACGATACATTTGCTGATGAAGCTCCATACACCATTTTCAATCCTCATCAACTCCTCCAAACTCAATGACACAAACCTGAGGTACCTTGACCTAGACCCACACCCCATGGCCTCTCCACCCATGTGAGATAGGGATTAGCCATGATAACTGTGCCCGCAGCCCAGGATGCCTCCCGAGGTGACACAACATTATCAAAGCTCACAATAATGAGACTCAACATAAATAAACCGAGAGATCAGCAACGAAAGTGCTCGATTCCCATAATCAATAATCAATCAATATTTTGAGAGATCAGCAACGAAAGTGCCCGATTCCCGTAATCAATAATCAATCAATATTCCGAGAGATCAGTAACAAAAGTGCCCGATTCCCGTACTGAATAATCATCATTCAATTAACAATGTAACGCCCCGGATTAATCCCGAGCGTGCTACCCACGGTTGATACAACAATCAATAATCAATAATCAATTAAACCATATTTCAACCATCAATTAAACAACATTCAACAATCAACAATTATATATTCATGAAACAATTAACTTAGATGACAAAGTAGGCCATCCAACTCAATATGCATTAAACCATACATCCAAACCCTAGTCCAACCATCAACAACTCACAATTCAATCACTCAAACACCACCCAAATAGCCAAAGCCATATTTTAACATTTTAAAGAAAGACAACCCATACTTCTAAAAATCATAACTTACATTCTACTAATCCGATAACCTCCAAACCTATTTCTATCACTCACCCACTCAAGCAACTACATGAGTCCCCTCGAAAACCAACCATAATCCACCCAAATCAAGCCCAACAACCCTAAAACCCTAATGCACCATGGCTAAAATTTCCTTACTTTCACACTGACATCACAATAAAAATTTTGGCATTACAACATTACTACCATGTATTTAACAAACTTTTACAAGCTAACAACAATCGATTCCAACCACCACAACTCGAAATATTCAACAAATAGCCAACAACTCAATTTCAATACCCAAAAAATAAAAATTCATGCTACAACGGTTCAAATCTTACATAAACACATATAAACGATTCTCAGCATGTATTAAGCAATAATATAACATCAATTCAACATTCTAACGGTTCAAAATTAAATTATATGCAAAAACATAAAAATGACATTTTGAGATCTATAATTTTTCTCTCACCTTTGATGCAACATAAGGCAAGAAATAGGTACAATGGATGCCCAACAAGCAAAATCAAGCTTTGAATGAAGTGATTTGGCCTTGAAATGAAGTTTTTATGTGAAAAATACTTTGAAAAATCTTGAAAATGTTCTTCATCTTTCTCCTCCAAGGAGCCACGGTTTTGTGTGTGTTTTCGGGGTGTTTTTAGCTTGTTTTAATATGTGTTGATAACTTATAAGCAAAAGTCAACAAAAACAAAAGGTCAAAGTTGATTTTAAGTTGATTTTCTAGTATTTTAATTTGCATTTTTAACTATTTTGCTCACATATATGCAATTAACACTTAGACTATTTTTAAGTAATATATTTTTTAGTTGACAACAAGTTTCACATGCATAGACTTACACCCGACTCGGTTAAAAACTCAATTTTCGCAAAAGAAGATGAAAAGTTATATTATTTGTTTTCAAATGTCTTTTAAATGCATTTTTCAATTGTGCCATTTTATAAATATTTAAAATGAAATATAATTTGTATTCAATGTATACTAGGTCAATGAAAGTCAACACAAGAATCGTTTTGAGCAAAAATAACTATTTTAGCTTAAAAACGTACTTTTTCGCCCGTAAAATCTATTTAAATTCCTAATCAGTTTCATAAATCATTTTTATTCAAATACGGGTCTATTAATAATGGAGGACTAGGTTTTAAGACATTTAAAACACACGTGTAAAAATTTTAGCAGACGTGCGTTCAAAATACTATTTATAAAAACCGACGATAAAATTTATAATGCCGATTTTGATGAAAACTTCATGAATACTCACATATCATGTATTAGACGATTTAATCACTTAATTAGCACATTTTAATTCATATAACACATATAAACAAGTTAAAACACATAATTGCAAATATGGCCAAATTTGGGGTCTCACATGGACCATCGTTCTCGAGGCAAAACAGTGAAAGTGGGAATCGGCATAGGGTGCTGTAAAGGCCATTCTTTAAAAGATAAAGTTGAAGTCCTCCGTCAGTCTCTTTTCACCTCCGAGAAGTTCTTTGAAGAAGCTTTGGATGTACAAGAGCTTGTTTACAATTTCTCACATTTGAGCATGCAACTCTCCTAGTCTCATCTTTGGGGCGAAGTCAGTTGCTTAACCTTACCAATATAGGTTAGGGTAGGTGTGACTAATCGGTAATCTAAGCCCAATAACTAAATTCCACATCCTGACATTCCAAGATGTGACTCACTGCTCGAAAAAGCACGTACACTACTTTTGTGTTTTAGTACAAGAAAGTCGAAGTATATACTTTATTCAATACAAACTTTTTTTTTCGAAGATCCGCTATGATAATGAGAAAGATTTCTGCATCTATGCCCAAATCGATCAATAATATCATAATTTGATAAATAAGCCCAAACCGGCTTACTAATGGGATTCCCTAATATGTTACAAAATTTCGCTTTAGCCAATGATCCAATTAGAGGAATAATTGGAAGAAGAGTATCAAACTTCTTAATAATATTATTAACTAAAAATGCATTTTCTAGCATTTGACTGCGTACTATTGAAGGGTTTAGTCGTACACTTGAAAGATAGCCCATAAAGTCAAGGGAATTATTGGATAATTGGTTTATATAGATTCTTCCTGGTCGCGACCACAGGTAAAAATAACATTGCCAAAAATTTACAAGGTAATATTTCCATTTATTCGTCAAAAGAGGCGTCCCCTTTGAAGCCAAAATTAATTTTCCTTGATACCTAACATAATGTATGAATGGATCCTTGAACAACCATATGGTGGCTTGAAAATCCTTAGCAAAGACTTCTACAAGACGTTCTATTTTTCCATATAAATATATTTGTTCAATGGGAATAGAAGTAGTTGACACAGGAGCTCCTCTAAGTGTTCTGGTTGATGGAGCAACTCTGGGATAAATTTTCAACGTGCTTGGAGAGCCTGTTGATAATTTAGGTCCGGTAGATACTCGTACAACATCTTCTATTCATAAACCTGCACCCGCTTTTATACAGTTAGATACAAAATTATCTATTTTTGAAGCAGGAATTAAAGTAGTAGATCTTTTAGCCCCTTATCGCCGTGGAGGAAAAATCGGACTATACGGGGGAGTTGGAGTGGGTAAAACAGTACTCATTATGGAATTAATTAACAATATTTCCAAAGCTCATGTCCTGGCCTTGGTAAAACTTGTCTTTGATTGGGATTTTGATTGAAAAGATGTTAGGCCACTTCCTCATGTGTCTAAGAAGCCGAGACAATCTCGATTGAAGCCAATTCCAAAATTTCATACTCAATCTTCTAGAAATAGCACTCGATCACTTTAAGTAGTCTCCTTACGCAAAGAGTGAACGATCTTGCCCTTGTATTTAAGCCAGTCTGTCTGCAACAGGGGACGAGTGCAGTGATTTCTTCATACAATCGGGGCGGGCAGGAAGATAAGCTAGGCGGAGTAGTAGCTCTGGAGCAAATTCTTCGATTGGCATGTATGAATCCTAAAAAAATCCCGAAGGTCTAGTCTAGAAAAAACCCGGTGGTTTAGCTTTTTGGTAGGAAAGGTGGTCAAAGGAAGAACCCTTTGAGCTCTACTAGCTTTCCGACTCTATAAAGAACACTTGGCTTTCCCGCTATTTGGCCCCTTTACCCCATCTTTTTTGCTTGCTATGGGTGTGATTGCTGCTCAAAATAGTCTTTCTTTGCCGGTTTCCAAGGGTTAAAACCGACAGAATGCCCTGGTAACGTTGCACATCAAAAATCGCCAACATGAACACAAACGAAATCTTGAATTGCGTATAGAAACAAAACGAAGCACTTCTATTCTCGGAGCTGAGGTATATGAAGAATGGCTTTTTGGTCCCTTTTGTCCAGTGGTTAGGACATCATCTTTTCATGTCGAAAACACGGGTTTGATTCCCGTAGGGGATAGGTACTCATTCCCGACCGCTTTCAGTTAGTGTTCATTACTGAGTGATCGCTCACTATCTGGCTGGAAAAGGTGGTTCGGAAGCCTCCTCTCTCCCAGCAAGCAAGACGAGATCACCATTTCTCTCAGTAATGGGCTTCCTTGAATTTTTCCTTAGCCTTAGATATCCTTTCATAGATTCTTGAACCTCTGACAGATAGAATCTCCATGCATGCGTTCTTTCGTTCCGAACCTCCCCTCCTTAATATCTAATACATAGTTCCGTTTATAGAGCCTAAAGCTTCAACCATGGCATGGCAGTAAGCAGTAAGCTGGTCTAGTCTCTCGCCCAAAAGAGGTTCTACTGATGAACAATGAAGGGATTAAAACTAGAATTCCAATTGAGTATGAATGGGTTTTGGTTCCAGCTTTATGTGGTGATTGTGGTGTTATCGGGCACAAACCCGAGCATTGTAAGGCTGCGAAGAAGAAAGCCAAGCAAGTTTGGGTCCAAAAAAGCTCTCAAAATATATCCAATCCAAGAGTTGAAGTGCAGGTAGGGACTGACGTTTCTGATCAACTTGTCGATGTGATCATTCGACAAAGGCAGTACTCTTCTAGTCTAGGAGGAAGAGAATCTCACAAGAGAGGTTACAGGTTTTATGTGCGATAGCTATTCCGCCCATTTCATCAAGATAAACAAGACATATTCTATCATACGTTGTTCCTGCCAAGAAAAAAAGTGCAGTACCAATAAATCCATGAGAGATTATTTGTAAAGGGCTCCCCTCCACTTTTTGGGTGATGGGGAGTCTCATGCTCAGTAGCTCTATGAGAGAGGGCATCCGTTCCTGCCTTCCCCCAGAAGGTAGTCACTGCCAAAGATACATGAGAACATTATCTATGAATATAATCCTGCAAAAGTCAAATAAAGACGTTCAGGCGCTTTAGTGTCTAAAAAAAGGTTGGAGGAGTTTTCCTGTCAATTAACTACTGATCTCATTGCCATGATTCATCATACTGATTTCACCATCGCCAGCACCTTTCAAGAAATCGCTGGAAGCAATGTACTAAAATACAAGGGACCAGCGAAAAATCTGGGGGAAGGCATAATCCGCGAGCGGTAGGAGTCAGTGAGACTTAGCAAGTAACCCGTGACATAGAGGAATTCCATGTTGCATACAATACTCATTAAAGCTGTTAGAAGTAAACTCTCAACCACCATCACTTCTGAAAAATGTTATGGGTTTCTCAAAATGCTTGGTTATAAGTGAAAGGTTCAAAAAAAAGGCAGTCATTGGCTTGGAAGTTGTTTTTGTTGTTAAAAGTAGTCCATGCTGGTAGGGGGAGGTAAGAAGAAGGAGAGAGGCAGCCCTCGTTAGGCGTTACACTCCTCAAGGGCTCAACGCTACTTTGGATCCTTTTGCTAGGGAGCTATAGAGTTCCTAGCTACTAAGAGAGCTGTAGTTACCGAAGCTAAAGGCTTTAAAAAAGGCTTTAGCTTAACAAAAGAAAGAGTTTCATGTCCTCAAGTAGGAGGGTATTAGGGCCTATTAAAAGTATAGGATTTCTTAGGCAAAAATACCCATTTCATTGAGGGCCTTCCAAGTAGCAATTGTCCTTCGGAGGCAGAGGACTCCCCTTACTTCCTTTCCAAGAGGAAAAGGGCGGGAAGGATCAGCAACAAGCTACAAGAACTGCAAGCAATCACCGAGCAAGAAAGACACTTTACAAAGCATAGAATAGATCGAGGAAATCAAAACCATTGCCTGCTTGTCAGGCTAAATTCCATCCGATCTTCTTTGAATGCTTATATACATAATTTGTTAACCCTTCCCCATTGGGCACTTAGCTCTTTATGGAAGATCTTACTAGACTCTTGTACTCCCTAACGGCAAATCAGTTTTCGGTTTATAGAGAAAGAGAAGAAAGTATTGCAGCTCACCTCATGCTTCCATCAAACGAAGCACTCGGTTCCCACTTTGTTAACATAAGACATAAGGAAGGTCTTTCAAACAAAAAAAGTCCTACTTCATTCCAAAATGGTTTTGTCCCATTTCCTGAGTTACACGAATTCCGAACTTTTTTGCTTATGTGATGTGCGAAATCAGTTTACTTATAGTTGCTTATAACTACTATCTATGTAGACAGAGAAAAACATGGGTGCTTCCTATATATTAGCATTCTTGAGTGCGGGTTGAGGTTAGTGCTTGGGGCTCGACTGGATGGCATGGGTAGAGCTATCTTGCCTTCCTTCATACAGTACGATGCGCTCTTATCACCTCCGGTGGCACGATATGCCTTCGTTGATCTGTTTTGACAATACAGATGAATGTCTCTTTCTCCCCCGTTAGTCGAACCACTTTATTTATGGTTTAATGCTTTTATTTCTTCCTTGAAGCAGTCAGAATAATTCTAATCAAAATATCAGTAAAAATAATACACCAAGTATAGTGCGACCTTTTATAACAATAACTCTAAGTCACATGGAAACCAGAAATGTCTCTCAAGAAGTAGGGAAAATCTTTTATGGAGCGTTTAAGTGTACGTCGGTGGTTGTATCAAAAGAGAATCATAAAGAAAAGGGCTTTCATTTTCACCCAGTAGCGCATACCACTAATGCCTCTAAAAACACCGCTAAGAGAAAGATCGGAGAACTGTATCCGGAGTTTGAAGGGAGACAATGTGACATCAAATTCATGAAAAGGGTGGCGAGCCTATCTTGCTTACATAACCAAGGAAACAAGGAACCCCTAGTATGGGAGGAGTTCTCAAGAGAGAAAATCTTTGGAATATCGGAGGACTCTCAAAAGAAAAGAAAAACAGAGACTACCCCCAAAAAGATTGAAAATTCCATCGTTATGTTGGGTATAACACTAAGAGATGTATAGCTATTAGGCATTTTGTTCAAGACCTCATTGAGGAGGATAAGATCCAACTTGATGGGTATTTTTTCCACAAAAAAACAACAAGCTAGCCTTAATCAGACTTCTCATCCTTATGTTATGGAAACTTTGACAAGCAGTCTACGGCACCTAAATAGCCGTTAGTGATGATTCCTTCTCCGATGGTTATTCTTTTTTTTTTAGCACAAAATCCGAATAGGATTGAAAGGATATGAATGTCGAATGGTCCCTATACACAAGTGTGGACCCCAATTTCAATTAACCTATCGTATCGACGAGTACCTCTGTTTATAGACTTGTCTCTTCCCATTGCCCTTCGAAAAAGGTAAATGTCTTTGATCTTTTCAAGTTGTAAGTCAACGTGTCTCTGATGCCACTCATACAGGCCCTTCTTTGGAAGTAGGCTTAGCTACAGGAAAGGTAAAGGCCTTACCCAATTCCATAACTAGAATTGCGGCCTTATAGCTACAATAACTATAATAGTCATTTGTTTAACACAAGGTTTACGACCTACTCAAAACTAAGAGGGGATTCCGCCTGCTACTAAAATCCCTCTTTTTGCAACAGTTGCGTTATTCTATGCAAGAAGAAGACTTAGAAAGAACAAAGAAGTTTGGATCCGAAGGAAAAAATATGCAAGTGGTAGTTCAGTATTAGCTGTCCCATTTGGTCAATCTCATCCCGCACAAGAAGGATTTTTATCTAAGCCTGTACCCGGAAGCAAAAGCAAAAGGGAATGTCGAACTAAAAATCGTAGTGAAAGCGATGCGTTCTGTAAGGGCTTGAATTAGCGAGCAAACCAACCGTACCCACCAACTGAGCCAAGGTTATAGGTCGACAAAGCGTCCTTTTTGATTTGACATCACAAAGATTTTGACTATAGAATAAGGTTTGGAACCCTTGATTCCTTTTTTTAAAACTCTTGTAAAGTGAAAACAAACGCTTTATAGAAGCCTCTAAGGCCGTTATTCCTGACCTGAGGAAGGACTGGAGAAAGGCCTTTACCGATTCTATATCTCTATAGAACCTTTTTTCTTTTCGTCTATTATTGATTATCTATTTATTATCTTATCCTTAGTAGAGGTCTAAAATTCTTTTTTTTGAAATGCAAGGACTTATATAGCACCCCACGGAATACCTATTTGATCCACCTAGCCTGCCTCAAAGGGCTCGGCCTTATGTTCAAGGAGTGACTTGGTTGAGCTCTTTTTTAAGTGAACAACTGCTTTTCTAATAAATACATTCCATTCAGACGATTCGGTGGCTGAGTTGGTCTGACTCAGGAAGCTCCCTCTAAAGCAAAACAAGTTGTAAGTCAATTTCAAGTCTGCCTTTCCACTAGAAAACTCACTACACACCACGTCACTTTTTACTTAGCAAAGAAAGACAAGCTACGAACTACTGTTGCCCCTCTATAAGTAAAAGTCTCTCATTCAGCTATAATTTAAGGAAATTTAAAGAAGCGAAAAGGGCCAATACTAGCAAGAATTGGACTGCCTAGCTGATAGGTTAGGTCGCTACATCAGGTATTGGATATCTGTCTCAACTATAGGAAATAGCATCAGTGAGGAAAAGGAAGATAATGCAAGGATTCTGAAGATGAAGAAGCTTGCATATTTATCAGAGAGATTAGTTTGACCTGCTATTGGAGGCCGGTCGTAGAGTTGGTTCGTTGACAACGGCAACTCGTGGGTCTGTGTTAAATGATGGAGGCCTGTGTAAACTTAGGTCTAACGATCTTCCTGGTCCTTCGGGTTGAGGAAGCTATCCTAGTTGTGACCCTGGTTGAAACCTGGTGAACCGGGCATACTATTTCCCAACCTTTTGTGAACTTTGCTTCTCTTATGATTTTTGCTACTTTGTTGAGTTTAGTGATTGATATCGTTTAAAGTCTCAACTAATCCACTCATGGAGTACTAGTGGTATAATAGTTGTGTGGTAGTTGAGACTCTGCCCCTTCTTCTTTAGTAAAACCAAGCCCAACTATTGATTATGCCAAACATAGCTTTAGAGGCTCTTATTAGATAAGGTGGCAGAATAGAAGTCTCACTACTAGCTTTTAGTCTTAAGCAGGCAGCAGCGGTCCATAAGCGTGAAATTGAGTCTATGAAAGGTAGACTCATTCACAGCTGAACTTGTCTCTATTTTGCTATTCCCTTTGGTTTTGAGGCGAAACTCACTAAGTGGAGGCCGGGGCGGATCGGAGACTTCTAGGTATGAACTTCTAAATCATTTGGCTGTTGAACTTGCCTTCTTTCTTGGTGCCCCATGAAAGAGGATTAGAGCCAAGAGCTCCCCTCCGCTTTATGGGCGATGGGGAGCCTCATGCTCAATAGCTCTGTGAGAGAGGAATCCGTTCATTACTTATCCGAAAAGTAACTCTCTGGCCCAGCCCGCCGGGAAGTATCTTTCTAAGCCGAAGGCGAGGAAAGACTTGTCCTCCGGAGGAGCTGCCTTTAATGTCCTTAGTACCGTTCGGGCCCTTACTCAATTCCCTAGTAGGAATTGTGGGAGGCAGTGGGGAAGGATAAATCATTTCCCCCCTGTGACCCCCCTATTCTAACAAGGAACGTTTCCCCTCCGTCATTACGCTTCTCCTCCCTCGGGGAGGTAAAGCAAGATAAGAACCATTTTTCTATAGTTTAGAAACTAAGTGATTTCTATACCTATGTTGCAATTTTTTTTTTTTAGACCGATAGTTGGTTGAAGAATAAACATAAAGGTAGGTTTTAGTTCAATTCATGATGTGGTATGACGTGGTATACCTAATCATTTGGTGCTTTCTCTGTCTTTCAGGCTAAGGCAACTAAATTGGTCACAATAGGAAACCCATCAATCTTGGGTTTCAGTTCTTTGATCGAGTTGAGGTTTTTCTTCTTCCAGCGAAGTCCTTTGCTAGGGGTAGAGTGGGTCCATTCCTTAGGAGGTTACATGCTCAAATGTGAGAAATTGTGAACAAGCTCATGTACATCCAAAGCTTCTTCAGAGCACTTCTCGGTGGTAAAAAGAGAGCGATGGGGGACTTCACCTTTATCTTTTAAAGAATAGCCTTTACAGCGCTCAAAGGATATCAAATGATCAATTCACCATTGAGAGAATTAACCCCAAAAATATTAATATTGTGGTATTCTAAGGAAGATCAAACAAGAACTTGATGAGCAAAATCCGCTGACGAAAACAAAAAGAGCACTTTTTTCAATTCTGAAGCCTAGCGTCTCCTGATAACACTCTATCACCTTAATCCATTCTTTCGTTGAGGGTCTTGCACTTTTTCCAACCCTCTATTTACATAGCAAAGAAAGGCAAAGGCTCTTGCTCGAATGCGTGACTGCGGCGCGCCTATCGCCCTGGCACGACACTCTAAAATTCATATTGGGTTGAGCAAGAATATTGCGACTAGGAAGATGAAGAATGGAATTGAGAGCATAGTCTCAATAAAAAGAATTCAAAACCAATCTCCGAGTGGCGGATTTGGATGGAGTCTCGCAGAAGAAAAGTTTTTCCTTCCCCTCCGGAGGCCATCTCGTTTTGAGCTAGTATTAAACTGGATAACCCTCGATCTTATCTCTGAAGAAAGGTCACGTTACTTCCTCAGTCATCGACTTTAAGTTAACTACAACCTGTAGCCTCAATGTATTTACCTTCTTCTTGTTTGTTCTTACTAACCCATGTGTATAATAGGACCTTAAGCTACAGTAAGGATAGTAAGGGTAGCTTGTATACCTTATTTGTTAGGAAGTATCTCAATTTTATGGGTATTTTTGTCTCTGAATTCCTTGAGTTTAACTAGTCTGTAATACCCTCCTACTTGAGCTTCTTATTACTACGGTTTCTATGTACTGGCTTTACTATAAGTAAAGCATTCTCCTGAGCTCCCCCCTCCCAGGGGGTGAGGGTTGTCTCTCTGCTTCCTTCCACCTCCAGGGGGTATGGGGGAAAAAATGGCTTTCACCGAATTTCCCCAATTATCTCCCGATATGGAGCCAAGTTCTTCGAGTATAGCGGCCAGGCACCTCATTTGATTCGACTGAACCAAGGACCAGTGAACAGAAACAGACGAGTCACTTTGGGTTTCGAAGCCAGAATGTCAACCCCAACTACAATGTATCCCTCGTACAACTCAAAATGCCTTCTCGGATGTGAACAACCAGAGTTGTCTCCCTATTCCATGGTCAAGCGTAGTATCCTCTCGGATAGTACTCCCACGAATGGTCTCTGGTCACCTACGTAATTACAAACTCGACTTGGTCTGTGTTGTAATAGTAGCTCCCCCGGAGGGAAGAAGTTCCATGTATAATAGCCCTGTAGGGCATAAACATAATACCTTGTAATACTCGTCCTTATACGACTTGTAGTAGTGGAGGGACCCTTTGTATGGGTCCCAAATAGTACTAAGGCCTGTCCCAGCTTTCGACGAAGGCTCAGATTAGAACGACATGTTGGGAAGTTTTGTTAAGCGCCTAAGCCTCTGAGGGTGGTGTCCTCAAGCATCGAGTAGCAGCGTGCCATACTTGAAGAACCTGGCTCTATACTGGGACTTGTTCTTACGAATGGTCAAAGTGGCAGAGAGTTTAAACCTGCCTTACTATGCTGTTAGGAAACTAAGGTCTTATTAAAGGGATGTTTTACGGGGAGTTATAAGTGTTATTCTTGTAGCGAGGTTGGTTAGAACCGAGCAAGGAATGAGTTAATTAAGAGGCTTAGGCCATTAACCCTTGGACATACAAATGCACGGGTTGGAAGTCTGGTGCTCCCATTACTGTCTAGAGTGCGCGCTCCATACCCACGGATCACGAACTCTAGACAGACCTTAGTACCGTTTGTGCCCCATATAAAAGGTCACTGCGCTCCTAACACATAACAGTAAGGTCTATCTAATGTACTCGCAAAAGCTGCTTTTTCTCCCTATGAACCCTAGAGGTGAAGGAAAGTAGAGAGGAGGCCCTCGCTAGTCGGATTGTAGCTGCATTGCTCAGTTGCCCTCCCTGGCTATTCGTAGGGAGCGGGCAGTGGTTCCTAGTATTATAACAGGATTCTCTTAAGAAAAAATCATGTTAGAAAGCCCTTAAATAAGGGACCATTAGAGCCTATTAAAACTCAAGGATTTCTTAGGCAAAAAGGGTCATTTATTTAAGTTCTTCCAAGCAGCAGTTGTCCTTCGGAGGTAGAGGACTCCCCTCACTCTCTTTTCAAGAGGAAAGGGCGGGCAGGATCAACTACAAGCTACAAGAACTACAAGCAACAAGAAAAGGTAAAGGTCTTACTCTATTCCTTCCTAAGGTTAGGAATAGTGGCCTTAGAGCTACAACTACGAGAAGACAGCACTTAAATTAATTTTAGGTGAAGATTGACCTGAACTAGGACTTGAATATGAAGAGCTTGGAAAAGCTTATCTATTTCTTAATCAGAATCTTGATCTCTTTTTTCAACTTCATCAGTTGGCATTGGCGCTTTTTTGAATTGTTATGACTGAGGAATTACAACAAGCTTCTTCTCCACATTGTTTGCATCCCAATTCCAAGATGAAGATTCATCAACACAGACACATACTTCAGACAGACGCCAGCGATAATATGTGGGCCGCCTACCTCTTAGAGAAATAGATGGAAAGAGTGGATACAGAAGCGACATGTTCAAACGATTTGAGCAAGACTACCATTCGACATTCAAGGAGATTATCGTACTCAGAAGAGGCCTCGAAAAGTTTGAATTTCACTTTCTGGGGCACTAATAGCGATACACATTCCCAGTGTCTCGATAGCTCATAGGTTGTTCTACGAAAAGCAACGATGGTACCTATTCGAGTTAAGGAGCTAATCTTTCCCGCTATTCCTAACTTTAGGAAGGAATAGAGTAAGGGGAGCCCCTCAATTAGGGCTAGTGAGTTTTAGACTTAGGCTTAATCTCGTATGTACGAGATTAATCTAAGTGCTGTCTTCTCGTAGTTGTAGCTCTAAGGCCATTATTCTTAACCTTAGGAAGGAATAGAGTAAGACCTTTACCTTTTCTTGTTGCTTGTAGTTCTTGTAGCTTGTAGCTGATCCTCCCCGCCCTTTCCTCTTGGAAAGGGAGTAAGGGGAGTCCTCTACATTCGGAGGACAACTGCTGCTTGGAAGAACTTAAATAAATTACCCTTTTTGCCTAAGAAATCCTTGAGTTTTAATAGGCTCTAATGGTCCCCTATTTAAGGGCTTTCTAACATGAGTTTTTCTTAAGAGAATCCTGTTATAATACTAGGAACCACTGCCCGCTCCCTACGAATAGCCAGGGAGGGCAACTGAGCAATGCAGCTACAATCCGACTAGCGAGGGCCTCCTCTCTACTTTCCTTCACCTCCTGGGGTTCTTAGGGGGGAAAAATGACTTTTATGAGTACATTAGATAGACCTTACTGTTATGTGTCAGGAGTACAGTGACCCTTTATATGGGGCACGAATGGTACTAAGGCCTGTCTGGAGTCCGTGATTCGTGGGTATGGAGTACGCACTCTAGACAGTAATAGGAGCATCGGACTTCCAATTGGTGCGTTTGTATGTCCTAGGGGTAATGGCCTAAGCCTCTTAATTAACTCATTCCTTGCTCGGTTCTAACCAACCTCGCCACAAGAATAGCACTTATAACTCCCCGTAAAACATCCCTTTAATAAGACCTTAGTTTCTTTTCCACTTTGATCATCCCTAAGAACAAGTCCCAGTATGAAGCCAGGTTCTTCAAGTATGGCACGCCGCTACCCGATGCTTGAGAACACCACACTCAGAGGCTTGGGTGCTTAATGGGATATTTATTCTTTCAATCTCTATTTCAGTTGTAGGGTTAGCTTGTGACTTCTCAGAATAGATAAATTGATTTCCAGTTCGTTCCACCATCCCGACCAGTGAATCATTAAGATTCATTTTTGAATCAAATCTTTTGCATTCACAGGTTCCATCATCCCCATCGCTTCTTATTTAATGGTTAGGTCTAAATTCTACAATGGAGCTAATGATGAAATTCAATTTGTTCTTGAGTCAATTTTCTCAATCTTTATTGGCTTAAAGCTCTTGTTGATTTTTGATCTATAAGAAGATTCATTCAATTATGTTATGGATTAATCAATAGTGATGCTTTATTACACTTCCTTTAATGATATGAGATGCCTCAGAGACCTTATATATTAGAATTATAGATCATTGATATTCTAGTAAAGGTAAAGGCCTTACCCAATTCCATAACTGGAATTGCGGCCTTGCGGGAAGGAAGAGAATGGTTTCCCTTCCCTCGGACCCCTATCCCTTCCTCTAAGGGCTCCCCTTACTCTATTCCTTCCGATGTAAAGGTGCCAGCTGGCCAGAGGAGAGTGAAGGGCAGACATAGATTCAAAATAACCCTACTTTAATTTTTCATTTCCTATTTCAATACCTGCCACAGACTATTCTATACTGGGGCTATCAACTTCCACTGGATCTCAAGCCATGTTGGAGTGAACGGCACACAATCGACAAGCCATACATTATTTCAAGTGCAAAAAAAAGAATTTGACGATCTGATTCTGGAGTAGAATACATGTCCACAGAATTTTCTCAATATCTTATTTCCAGAGGCAAAAAGAAAGAAGAGGTTTGAATATGCTGGACCGATAGGGAGAGGAAGAAAGGGAAGATTTTTCTTTCTTTCAATCCAAATAAGAAAACAAAGAAAGCACTCAAAAATGAAAGTTTTATAAAGAAGTGTTAGTAAGAACTAGCATTATACTTTTTCCCCCCTTTTTTACTTTTCCTTTCTCCTTTTGTTTGTGCTTCCACCCGGGCTTTTCATTCTATTTTATATAGACCCGAGGAATAAATTAATAATTGAAAGGTGACCCGGCATACGGAAAAAAATCCAAGATGACGGCTTGCAAAAGACAAGTAAGGGACGGGGAGAGAGAGGCTAAGTGAAATAATATACTAGTGCTATTATATAATCTTATGAATCATGCACGACACACTTTTTTATATCTCCTCCGTCTACAAGGTGAACAGCTTAGCTTACAGCATAGCGTGTTTATAATCAGACTGGCTGGTACATTGGCCTTACCGTAATAAGTCCGAGAGAGTCTTTGATTAGAACGCTCCATATCTCATGACACGCGGAGCGTGGCATTTTATTTTAAAAAGTCCGTATAACTTCAAAAGATTCATTCTTTATAAATAAAGTCAAAGGGTGCATTGTCTCTTTGAGTGAAGAAGAGAAGGGCTTTATATAGACATTCTTGAGCCATATTCGTCGCCCTAGGCTTACCATTATTTTATTTCGTTCTATTGATTGGTTCTAGCTCCAAAGAAGATATACATGGAGCTATGTCGACTTACGTACGTCTCGTTGATTAAACAATCAGGTATACCACGCCACGTATCATCCCCTCTTTCCATAGAGGAAAGATAAAGAAAAAGAAGAGATATAGTGATAAGACCATGTTTGTTTCTACTTGACGTTATTTTCCTCGATTTTTACATAAGGTAGCTTGCACTAAGGATCTAATCAGAGTCAAACTTTGATTCAAAAAAAACCTTTTAGCCGAAGTACAAGTCTACTTTTTGATCTTTAGTAAAGGCAGATTAAGCCAAAAAATCTTTTTTTTGAATCAAAGTCTCAACGTCCTCGTTGAGAGTCGCTCTGCGAGATGTCCAATAGTCTCTGACTTGGTCTTCGAATCATAAGTCTTAGCCCGTTCCTGGCTTGCCTCACTTTCATGTTAGCCTTTCTACTTGACTAAGTAGTATTTCACTCGTGCAGTGGGTATATAGGCTAGCCCATGGTACGGTCAGATATGATATACTCAACTTCTTCTGTAGTATGTTCATCTACAAGATCTGGTGGTGCCCTCGTGGGCACGTTCCTCTCTAGGTCGGTCTAGTCTAATCGAAGTCAACTGACTCATATGGAATAGGGGGTGAGTTTTCACCGAGCTGGTCGCTTGAGTCTATAGGCTACCTCTCATATCTGCTTTTTCTACAAGGTCTACTTTCAGATTGGGCCAAGCATGATGGTTGTTTAAGTAGGTTTAGGCTAGGTCGTTGCGCTCCTACCACCTCTTGGCAAAGTAGGCTGATGGGCAAGCCCACTTCTCTCGTAATGGTGTGCGGCATCAGAGGCTGTTGCCCCGTGGCCAACTCGAAGGGGCTGAAGTTTGACGCAAAGCTTTTTGGTTGTTAAGTTATAGCAACATTGAGCAACATCCAAGAGCTCCGGTCCTTCTGGTTTGCAATAAAGTGGCTTAAGTAGCCCTCAAGGAGTCCGTTTATTCTCTCTTTCTGAGCTTTCAAAGGTATACCAATCGTAGGTATCTGACCATCAGATATCGACAGTCGTCTTCTAACATTACCGACATTTTGGGTTTTCATAAATTTCACATAAGATAAAGGCTCTTTTCATCATAAGAAATAACCTAATTTCGCATTGCATTACCATAACGAAAAGAAAAAATCATTAAAAACAAAAAAGAGATTGCTCTTGTGACTCATAATGAACCTTTATCGGTGGAGGAGTGGAGGAAAAGGAATAGCGATGGATTCCTATAGAGCATCCAGGAATAAGCAGATTCAATCAGATGACGAATTCTTACGTGGTCCAAGGAAATCAAAGGTCCGCTTCCACGATTTCATCTATATTGAATCTCTTAATATCAGAATAGCTTATATAGTCATGATTCAATTCAGGTCCACTGACTTTTGATTAATTTCTCATTTTTTGGATCTGATTTGGAACAATGGAGAAGTAGGAAGACTTTGGTGATTCATAATGGGGTATCTAGAATATCTATGTCCCCGGACATAAAATATGAATAATGAAACATGAGAAAGAGTATACCCTGTAGTGACATAGCAGTTCTCCTAATCAACTACTTATCATCATAATGAACATTCCACTTAAAAATAATAATAAAAAATGACTCGTCATGCGGTTACCTTTTTTCATATTTATATCCTCTGCATAAAAATGAAGATACTAAAGTTCGTCAGAATCTCTTTTAAATAAGAGAGACAGGAGTTTCGTGGAAAAAAAAGCCCTTTTATCGGATTTGAAGCGATGGCTTAAGCCTATTTCTTAGGGCATTTAAAGAGCGTGACTCTTTAGTTAATAAGGGCCCATTTGATTTAATTCATGAATTAGCCCACTATGAGTCTACTGCATATTAATTAGATTTATATAATAATATATTATATCATTCGTGTCTCTGTTACAAGACGGAGAAACTAAATGGTTCGAATGAAGAGAAAAAAAATAAGAATTTTTAGGTTGTACACCTAATTTTCTTGGGATTGTAGTTCTATCGATTAGAGCACTGGCGTGTAAAGGCGGAAGCTACGGGTTCGAGCCCCGTCAGTCCCGATGGATTCAATAAATACATCAATTCATCTCTCTCTTTTTTGAGAAAATGGGGACAGGAAGCAGAATTTCATTCCCAACGGGGGATCTTTTTTGTTTTTTCTATCCTTTTTTGTTTCGCATTTCTCATCAAACAAATAAGGGAATTTTCATTACTTCAACTAGTACCGATTGATGGGAGAGAGACATATGTGGATAAGTACAATTCATTATTGGCATATTCAGGATTCCAAGAGAGACTGGGTCTGGTTTTTCGACCCTATCCATGTAATAGAATAAAAGTACCTCTTTTTCTCGGGAGCGCATACACAAATGGAATTCGTTTCTTGTACGATAGAAAATGAATTTCACCCTGATATAATACTTTTCCATATTAAAAAATGATTTCCTTTTTTTGGCTCTTATTTTGTCTAATCTCAATTACTATACTATTTTCAAATTAGAAAAAAAAAATCTATCTCATTCAAATTGCACACGGAGCTTTTGATATATGCATCCTAGTACTAATCCAAGGAATAAGGATATTCAAACAAGAAAGATCAAACAAGGTTTAGCAAGAGAATGCAAACTTTTCTATTTTTCTAGTTAGAATTGATTGGTCATACATATCAAATAATAGAATATGAATGACTTTCTATTCACTCAGTTTTTGGGTTATAATCATTATGTAGGAGAGATGGCCAAGTGGTTTAAGACGTAGCATTGGAATTGCTATGTAGGCTTTCATTTACCGAGGGTTTGAATCCCTCTCTTTTCGTACCTTCACCTACTTAACTAATGTTACTGACCGAAATGTATCAAATAGCAATGGAAATCATTATTCCAATAGTTAGACCTTTCATTGTTAGGAATGCAAGTAAAATACCTGTATTTGGCATTCCAAACTTTTTTGCACAAGAGTCGAATTATCCGTCGATCCTGGGGATGGGAATAGTCAAATGAGACCTGCTACTTAGGTTCAATCCCGATGCAAGGGGGATCTTTAGGAACAAAGTGTGGTGAATCAAGAGGAATGAGCTACCTTTGATACGGACAAATTATCCCCCACCGATGAAAAAGGCTAATCTAGAGGGATAGGCGAAAACTCTGCTGCTCCCCCCAGAGGTTCATCATGCAAAAAGATGCCACAGGAAGGCAAGAGGGATTGAATCGGGTTGAGTAGGGGAATCGGAAGCAAGCGACCAGAAAGGGAAGAATAATACACTCGCCCTTGGATAAGACGCATGGGCGGAAGAAGGAGATTGATACTCTTTTTCCTACCCCCAAATAGATCAGTTGATGGATAGAGGTTCATCTTGCGTCGAATATGCCACTTCAGACTCTCTTTGGACAGGAATCATTACCTTCGAGAACATCGACTCATCTCACAACTCATCTCTTCACTGCGCTTTGAGGGAGGGACACCGACGCCCACTCTAGCAAAAACTATACGCATCGAATGAAGGTTACTGGCCCGAGAAGTAATTTTAACCCATTGAATCACGTATATTGCATTATCACTTCAAGCTTAATTGTATATTTTACACAAATTTAGTGCAATATAGGTTCTGAAGAAGAAATAGCAAAAATGGCCACAAAAGCCAACACTTCAACCAGAAGTTTAGCACAATACTAAAGGAGGAAGGTCGAGCGACTTTGACATGAGCAAATCGAGATTGAATTTGGCCAAACGAAGTGTGGAAACGAATTCAAGACGCTGAAAAACCTTGAAGAAGCTTTGGTCAACTTTAGGTCAATGCATGAATAGTAAAGTCAACGGTCAATGCATGAATAGTAAAAGTCAACGTGTGAACAAAGACCGATTGAGCATGAATAGTAAAAGTCAATGCATGAATAGTAAAGTCAACGGATGAATGGTAAAATCAGTGCGTGAATAGTAAATTTTGATGACATCACGCTGACACAATGATGACCTAAGCGATGACGTCATGCTGACACAAAGATGACCTAGGCACTGACGTCATGCTGACACAATGATGACATCACGACGTGAATAATACTCGTGAATAATACCGAAATTGTCCTATAAATACACCTTCCTTATTTTATTTTTCTTGTACCATTTTTCTCTTATTAGCATAGATTGTGTTACTCTAGTATTTGTGAGGTGAGTTTTGAGTGTTTTAATTATTATTCTTAGTTTTGTGCATAGTTTTAATCCCGAGGGGAGGGTCTAGTGAGCTATCAACATACCGACATCATAACGGTCTACCGAAATTCGTACAAGACGATAAGTATTCTTTTATATCGATTTACGTTACGATTTCTTGTACTTTAATGTTTATCATGACACACTAGACCCGAGATTCGGGGTGGTATGTGTGAGGTTATTCTTGTACATATGTTGTAATTCAGATTTATTAAAGTCTCGTATTTATATTTTTAAGTATTCTTTGATTAATTATACGTATACTTGTAGTTATGTTATATTTAATTGAAAGTACATATACGCCCGGTTTTGTAAACCAGTAGCAATACGAGACTACCTCGGATGGATTCTAGTCTGGTTGTACCGACACCTCCAGGTTACATAAGTGAAAGATTAATTAAGAGATTAGAAATCGTTAGGTTGTACCAACACATCAGTCTTGTACTTACTTACTGCAGCCCAGGAATAAAAATGTCGTCTATGTGAGGCTCGACCCCGAATAACGTGTATTACCTCGATTTACATACCCTGTCTTGGTTTTCGTGCATACTTCGTCATTCATGCCTTAACCTAGAATGGTGTGCCCTAATCCCCGACTAACCTGCGATACCTAGATATATGTACCCTAACCTCGATATACGTGCATTATCTCATTTCGTGTGCCCTAACCTTGAACTGCGTACCTTAACCTAGATATAGAGTCGTACCTTGATTTGCGTGCATTGCATTGAATTACGTGCCTTGCATTGGTTTACATGCATTTACCTAGGATTGCGTGTATTAGTCTAGAAGTATGTGCCTTAGTCTTGAAGTTCGTGTCTTACCTCGTAGTTCGTGTCTACCTTGTGATTCGTGCCCCGTATTGATTTCGGTGCGTGCCTCGTAGTGCGTACCCTAAACCTCAAACTGTGTGCCTACACGCTAACCAATAAAGAATCCTACACAAAGCACTAGACTATTAAATAATCCTACACAATTCACTAACCAATATTATATTCCTAATTCAAATCTCTACAAAACCCACTAACTATAAAATATTATATTCTACCCAACATTCTCTTACACCATGTCATGCTTTTCCTTGCACCTATGCACTATTTTACTAACACCCAAGCTCACTTTCTTGTCCCTCTCAATCCACATGCTAAAACAATTCAAAAGATGCTCAAAAGATGACACAAAATTAGATTTTTCAAAGCTCAAGGGCTGACACATAAGCCAATGCTCACAAACAACTCTTCAAACATTCATTTTTCTCTCAAAACTCTCTCATTCTCTCTCATTCTCCCTCATTTTCGACCATGGCTGCTCCTTGAGCATCCAAGACCTCAAGCTCACTCTCAAGATCTCTTCCAAGCTCGGCCATAGCAGCCCAAGCAAGCAAGAAGCAAGGAAGAAGCCCTTTGTGCATTTTGAAGAGCATTTGAGCATCCTCATCTATTGTCTTGCTAAGGTGAGGGTTAATCCATTTTAAAAAGCTTTCAAAAACCACATGCAAGCCTTCATATGTCTATATTTACCTCTGTACTTGTGATATATGTGTGTACTTGAGCTTTTGTAACCATGCATGACAAGATATTTGGCTAGAACTTGAAGATAGGACGAATCACGAAAAATGGCAGTTTTCTGACTTGTTGGAATGAAGACAATTTGGCTAGGTAAATGATGTTGAAATTGTGTGAAAATTGGTAGGTGACTAGTGTTTCCAGTTCTGAGCATTTTTTGTAGAAATAGGGTAAGGCCAATTTTGAATCTAAAGCTTCCAAAATGGCAAAATAACAAAAGGTGTCTAAATCTGGATATATGAGAGAGGTTTTGACAGATTACTGGCTCTGTAGAACGAAACATTTTTGACCTAGTAATTGTTGGTGAAATTGCATGAAAATTGGTAGGTTACTAGATTCTGCAGTTCTGGACATGTTTTCCAGAAATAGACCAAAGCCAATTCGGAATCTAAAATCCCTAAAATGGCCAAATATAAAAAGGTGTCGAAATCTGGAAAATCTGGAAAATAGTGCAGGTTTTTGGCAGTTTACTGACCTTGTAGAGCGAAACCATTTTGGCCTAGTAAACGATATTGAAAATGTATGAAATTTTGTACATTTCTATACTTTTCAGTTCTGGACATTTTTGTCAGAAATAGACTAAGGCTAAATCTGACCCTAAGGCCCTAAAAAATGACAAGTATTGAAATGTGTACAAATCTGGACAGTTTTGCGCAGTCTCACGGTTTTGGTTATAACTCTTGAATCCAAACTCCAAATGATGCGAGGTTTGTTTCTAGATTTAAATCACTCATTAAGCTTTAATTTTGACATTTTTCTCACTGGAATTGGAGATTTTGTGCTTGTCTAAATGATTGTGGAAAAACAGACCATTGCAGTGAGGTTTGTATCTAGAGATATGCTTTGAAAATTATTGTAACTTCTCTTGTGGTATTAAATGCTTGGGATTGTGGCACTTGGATATTGTGTGGACTGTTTTGGATGTTTGAGAATGTTTTAATTGATCAATTCATGGCTTGGGTTTAATTATTTGTCAACTTGATGCTTAATCGCACGTGTAAGCATGAAACGAAACCCTATCGTCTATGAAAACTCATTAAGCGATGATCCTATGGTTATTGTGTTTAATTTTGTGATTAGTGGGCTGCCTAATAAATGTTAAGTATGCTTGAAATGGTTTAATAGTTGCTTGTGGTGTTTAGCGAACGAAACCGACTTGAGCATGGCCTAGCAAACCCTAATGGCCCCGTAGGTTCCCGAGTCATAAACCGTCCTTTTGTGAATTATGAATGATATTGAGGAAGGTTAATAGGCTGCCCGTATATGTCCTTATAGCCCTAAATGTGATTTCGATGATTACATGTTGACAAGTAGACCTTTCTTGTACTCGGTCCCACGTAGACATCGTTGTATGCTTGTATAAATTTATTACTTGATTGCGTGAACCCCGAAATGAGTTATATGACTTGATTTACATGTGTCACATGGCTGCCCGTTTAATGTTCATATAACTCTATGTGTTTTACAAAGTGAAAATTCATGTTAAGCATGCCTCATTCGTTTACTTGGCAATATGTGATCTTGAAATTGCTCGGAGGCAACCTACTTTGTTGACCTCCTAATGTGAATTGTTAAAAGATATTCTATGGCTTATTTGAACATGATTACTTGGCTGCCTGTGGAAGTTTAATTGTTTTCAAATTGATATATGAAATAATTACATGTTTTTACAATGCCTTATATGCCAATATGTCAAAATGTGATCATATACTTGCTCGGAGGTAACCTACTTTGTTGACCTCCTAATGTAAAATATTAAATGGCATACATGTGCATTGCATACAAGGTTGCAACCTTTCATTCTGGCGTGGTAGTGTTCACGCACATCGGGCTTGCCGGTGCAACCATGACTACCATTGTCTAATTCCCTCTCTCGCTTGGGGGCTAGACTTCCTTGGAGAGTTGGGTCGTAGGATTTTGGGGTACATCCGGAGTACACCCATTTTGCGTGATAAGGGGATGTTTTGAAGTCGGCTGCAACAACTGATATTGGAAATGAATTGAGAGCAAAAGCTCACCGTATCATTTTCACTATGTGTATAAGTACTCTCGCTTGGTTCCTAGAGGACCTCGGGGAGGAAAGACGGGTAATTGTGTTTCTTTACTTTTATATTATGTTATATACTTACTAGTGTTATATGTCATGCTTTCAAAAAGGGTTTTTCATAAGTTAATTAGAAAAAGAGTTTCAAAACGTATTTCTCGTTCCCCCTCGCTGAGTTCATAAGGACTCACCATCGTTTATCATCTCAGGTGAAGAAGACCAGGAATAGGTACCCAAAGGAAATGTGCTAGTTGATGAACCTTTGGAACAACTATGTGCATTGCGTGCTTTTCGTGAACATGGATGCTATTAGGGATATTTTGTTTATTTGCGGACTCTTCATTTCGTTGATGTAATTGAGCCCGTTGTAATTTGGGTCTAATTTTGAATTGTACTATCTATAACCGGAGAAACTCTTTATTTGGTTGTTTGCTTTCGTTTTCTTAATTAGTAGTTATCGTAGGCATTTAAACCACTAAATGAACAATCAACTAAGTTAACTCTATCTAATTTCACTTAGGTACTCACCCGTACCCTAAAGGATAATAGGTACTTGTATAATAGTAAATTGACAAATAAATGGAACATAATTATCAAGCTGGGCTTTTTAACCAAATGAGACTTTTAAGATAAATTAGTAGGCATATCGGTTGATGACAAAATAGGAATCATAGAGGGAATCGAATCAAGGATTGGAAGTTTTGAGGCGTTTTAGAAAATAGGTCCAACCAAAGGTCTTAAATATAGCCGTCATGCTACCGGATTTCTGGAAAATCTTTTGGAGTTCTAAATCAACGTTAAATATTAATCGTGAGAAATGACCAAGTCGTACAAATAGCGTAAAAGAATTAGGCCATTCTCTAGTCTAGCCTCCATAGGTCGGGTTGGGGCGTGACACCTTATAGAAGAATGGTATTACAGCTTAGTTTGCTAACTAGACAATAGTAGGGTTCAACTCTCGGACCGTAGGTAGAAGCCCTAAAATAAATACGATGTCTTGTTTATGTGTGTGCTAATGTGCTTAATTGCTTTGTGCATTGAATATTATGTGCCTTTGTGGACTATATGTATTCTGTATCATGCACACCGATATGTCCTCAATAATGCATGCATGCTTTTATACTCCTTCCTTGATACATGTTCATGTTATATAACCGTGAATGACTGTTTATACACATAGATAGTTAAGATTAGGACTTTCAGGGAAGTGAATTTGTGCAGGACGAACAAAAGGCTCGGTTAGAGATTTCTCGCATCTTCACAGGTACTCGATGGATTGTATGTATTATTGGATATACATGTATATAAAATGCGTAGCACGGGTATAATTTTTGAGGTAAAATTATCTCCTTATCTTTGGAATACCCATACCTATGATTAAGTTATCAATTTTATGGCTATGAAGTTCTTGATTCCGTTAAACCGATCTTCTAATTATGGTTCAAGTATAAAGTTTAATGACATACAACTTCGCTTAAGATATAAGAGCATGCTATTAAATACGTAGAGTAGTGTATATTCTCATGTGCTGATAGTGGAAGTTGACTTGGAGGTTTTTTTTGAATCCATTTCTCACATCTTAAAATTGGCTTGATAGACTATCTAAGAAGTTAGCAATATACTCGTACGATTGAATCCTTACTTGATTGGAATTAAGCATTGATGAATTTGATATGGTGTATACTAGTAAGTTTCAAGTTCACTAAATGTTGAGATCATGACCTAGAAATTAAAAGATGAATTCGTGGAAGTTGACGATAGTTACTTTTAGGGGTTAGATTATTGAGACATGGATAGGATATTTGAGTGACTTAACAATAGATAACCTCAAGACATGTAGGCAACTCTGGAGACCGAATTTAACAAGGTTGATGATTCTTTAATATAACAAGATATAAGGATGCTGGAATCGAGGAATTCATATAGCTAGAACTCGTGTTCGGAAGACTACACCTAAATGTTAGGTCGAATAGAAATGTAAGGTATTGTATTATGCATTAGATAACTAACGTTGCTAAAGGTCCTAAGTTGAATATGGGTGATATTTAGAATCATGGTATTAATTTGGTGCCTCTCGGATTTAGTTGTAATTATGCAAGTAAGTCAATCTATGCATTCGTTGTTTGGATACCCTAGAGGATGTTAGGAAGCATATATCCCTAAGTAATACCGATGGGCCCGGTATATAAACCATGGAAATGATATTAAGCATCTGGTTGCAAAGTGGAGTCGTTAGGGTATGATTAGTAATCCTAAATAGCTAATAGTGAGTATGCATGATGATTCATAGTGAACCCTAGGACCTAAGGTCAATGAGACTTGATGCTCTTAGCTAGTTGAACATGTAAATGAAGAGAGTAAGATTCCATATAGTTAAGATAGAGATGAATTAGAGTCATGATGACCCAAGAGACTACTGTTAGACAACCGTATTATGTGCACCATTTCACGTCTAGAAACTAGCCGTTGGTAGACTTCGAATCGTGGTCGTTAAATGGAGGGCAAATCTTGTAGTGATAGTTAAATGAGTCGTTGACTACTTTTGAAGTTCTATTAGATTATATTGTGGTTATAATTCTTATGTTGACACAGCCTTGAAATTATTTTGTGTAACAAGCTACTTGGATTAGTATGGTAAGTATCTTATGAGCTGGATCATTTCGGTACCCATTTATAGTCCTAGGATTGTTGTTGTACGACCGGTAACCTAGTAGAGAATTGATATCACTTACATGGCTATGAACCTACCTTAGTAACATTAATGTTGGAGATATATTGGCGGGCATTAAGTGTTCGAAGGAATGACTAAATTGCTAAGTGAGTAGGACCATTGTCTTCTTAAGTATGACGTAACCTTGGATTGAGATGAGTGGAATTTATTTGATGTTGAAACTATTCGTCTTAGGAGTTTTGGATAAGATTAAAAGAAAATTCTGAAGCCTTGTGACTTGAAAATAGAGATTTGAATAAGGAAATAAATTGTGGATCACAAGCTGATGAAGTTTACTTGAAAAGTTAAACTAGTGCCACATGATTAGTTTACCCATGCAACTTCAATGGCAATTTGTTGGTGGTACTTAATAAACCTTAGAATTCGAGTTTAATAATCTCAACGGTCTTTCTCCTTGATTACGAGCGTGAAGGTTAACGAAGTTGGGAAAGGATGTTAGTGAATAGGAGCCTGTAACCGGGAGACTAGTCATTAGAAGATTTACTAATCCAATGTACTTTCAAGATAAGAACTATGATACTATCGATAGATGACGACTTGAGATGGATTAGTTTGTTTGGTGAGTTCAACCTGAAAATAGGGTCGTATTGTGAAAATAATCCATAACATGTGTATGTCCTATGTGTTAACAATTTTGAAACTAGTTGGTAGGATATATAAATCTAATATAGACCTATCATCTTGAAATTGGTGTATGTCACCATAGGATCATGGTATTATTGTGATATTCCTTTTGAGATATGAATGCAAGATTGACACAACATAAGTCATGATTTTGGAGTTATAGTTATATGGTTAGAATACCGATGCAACTTTGATGACTATGTTTGAAGACTCTAACCTTAGTTAATGAACTTGACCTTAAGATCAAATGGAGAATAGAGTTGTTCAAAGGAACAAACTGTAAATGTAGGGGTCACACCGAATTAAATGATTGGAGGAACATAGGAAGCGAATTGGTTGTGGTAAGAGGGATCACTGAACACGAGACGACCTAGAGTGGGAAATAACAAAGGTCAGAATCCGTTTAAATGACCTCAACAGGTAAGAATGAATTTTGGGATGAAATTCTTTTAAGGAGGGGAGGATGTGAGGCCCGACCCCGAATAACATGTGTTACCTCGATTTACGTGCCCTGTCTTGGTTTTCATGCATGCTTCGTCATTCGTGCCTTAACCTAGAATGGTATGCCTTAATCCCCGACTGACGTGCGATACCTAGATATACGTACCCTAACCTCGATGTACGTGTATTACCTCGTTTCATGTGCCCTAACCTTGAACTGCGTACCTTAACCTAGATATAGAGTCGTGCCTTGATTTGCATGCATTGCATTGAATTACGTACCTTGCATTGGTTTACATGCATTCACCTAGGATTGTGTGCATTAGTCTAAAAGTACGTACCTTAGTCTTGAAGTTCGTGTCTTACCTCGTAGTTCGTGTCTACCTTGTGATTTGTGCCCCGTATTGATTTCGGTGCGTGCCTCGTAGTACGTACCCTAAACCTCAAACTGTGTGCCTACACGCTAACCAATAAAGAATCCTACACAAAGCACTAGACTATTAAATAATCCCTACACAATCCACTAACCAATATTATATTCCTAATTCAAATCTCTACAAAACCCACTAACTATAAAATATTATATTCTACCCAACATTCTTTTACACCATGTCATGCTTTTCCTTGCACCTATGCACTATTTTACTAACACCCAAGCTCACTTTCTTGTCCCTCTCAATCCACATGCTAAAACAATTCAAAAGATGCTCAAAAGATGACACAAAATCAGATTTTTCAAAGCTCAAGGCTGACACATAAGCCAATGCTCACAAACAACTCTTCAAACATTCATTTTTCTCTCAAAACTCTCTCATTCTCTCTCCTTCTCTCTCATTTTCGACCATGGCTGCTCCTTGAGCATCCAAGACCTCAAGCTCACTCTCAAGATCTCTCCCAAGCTCGGCCATAGCAGCCCAAGCAAGCAAGAAGCAAGGAAGAAGCCCTTTGTGCATTTTGAAGAGCATTTGAGCATCCTCATCTATTGTCTTGCTAAGGTGAGGGTTAATCCTTTTTAAAAAGCTTTCAAAAACCACATTCAAGCCTTCATATGTCTATATTTACCTCTGTACTTGTGATATATGTGTGTACTTGAGCTTTTGTAACCATGCATAGCAAGATATTTGGCTAGAACTTTAAGATAGGACGAATCGCGAAAAATGGCAGTTTTCTAACTTGTTGGAGTGAAGCAAATTTGGCTAGGTAAATGATGTTGAAATTGCATGAATATTGGTAGGTGACTAGCTTTTCCAGTTCTGAGCATTTTTTGTAGAAATAGGGTAAGGCCAATTTTGAATCTAAGGCTTCCAAAATGGCAAAATAACAAAAGGTGTCTAAATCTGGATATATGAGAGAGGTTTTGACAGATTACTGGCTCTGTAGAACAAAGCATTTTTGACATAGTAATTTTTAGTGAATTGGCATGAAAATTGTCAGGTTGCTAGATTCTGCAGTTCTGGACATTTTTTCCAGAAATAGACCAAAGCCAATTCTGACTCTAAAATCCCTAAAATGGCCAAATATTAAAAGGTGTCGAAATCTGGAAAATCGGGAAAATAGAGCAGGTTTTTGGCAGTTCACTGACCTTGTAGAGCAAAACCATTTTGGCCTAGTAAACGATATTGAAAATGTATGAAATTTGGTAGGTTGCTATACGTTTCAGTTCTGGACATTTTTTTCAGAAATAGACTAAGGCTAAATCTGACCCTAAGGCCCTCAATAATGACAAGTATTGAAATGTGTACAAATCTGGACAGTTTTGCGCAGTCTCACGGTTTTGGCTATAACTCTTGAATCCGAACTCCAAATGATGCGGGGTTTGTTTCTAGATTTAAATCACTCATTAAGCTTTAATTTTGACATTTTTCTTACTGGAATTGGAGATTTGTTTATTGTCTAAATGATTGTGGGAATACAGACCATTGCAGTGAGGTTTGTATCTAGTGATATGCTTTGAAAATTATTATAACTTCTCTTGTGGTATTAAATGCTTGGGATTGTGGCACTTGGATATTGTGTGGACTGTTTGGGATTTTGGCACTTGGATATTGTGTGGACTGTTTTGGATGTTTGAGAATGTTTTAATTGATCAATTCATGGCTTGGGTTTAATTATTTGTCAACTTGTGGCTTAATCGCACGTGTAAGAATGAAACAAAACCCTATCGGCTATGAAAACTCGTTAAGCGATGATCCTATGATTATTATGTTTAATTGTGTGATTAGTAGGCTGCCTAATAAATGTTAAGTATGCTTGAAATAGTTTAAGAGTTGCTTGTGGTGTTTAGCGAACGAAACCGACTTGAGCACGGCCTAGCAAACCCTAATGGCCCCGTAGGTTCCCGAGTCATAAACCGTCCTTTTGTGAATTATGAATGATATTGAGGAAGGTTAATAGGCTGCCCGTATATGTCCTTATAGCCTTAAATGTGATTTCAATGATTACATGTTGACAAGTGTACCTTTCTTGCACCCGGTCCCACGTAGACGTCGTTGCATGCTTGTATAAATTTATTACTTGATTGCATGAACCCCGAAATGAGTTATATGACTTGATTTACATGTGTTATGTGGCTGCCCGTTTAATGTCATATAACTCTATGTGTTTTACAAAGTGAAAATTCATGTTAAGAATGCCTCATTCGTTTATTTGGCAATATGTGATCTTGAAATTGCTCGGAGGCAACCTACTTTGTTGACCTCCTAATGTGAATTGTTAAAAGATATTCTATGGCTTATTTGAACATGATTACTTGGCTTCCTGTGGAAGTTTAATTGCTTTCAAATTGATATATGAAATGATTACATGTTCTTACAATGCCTTATATGCCAATATGTCAAAATGTGATCATATACTTGCTCGGGGGCAGCCTACTTTGTTGACCTCCCAATGTAAAATATTAAATGGCATACATGTGCATTGCATACAAGGTTGTAACCTTTCATTCTGTCGTGGTAGCGTTCACGCACACCGGGAGGCATCGGGCTTGCCGGTACAACTGTGACTACCATTGACCAATTCTCTCTCTCGCTTGGGGGCTAGACTTCCTCCGTAAATTGGATCGTAGGATTTTGGGGTACATCCGGAGTACACCCATTTGGCATGATAAGGGGATGTTTTGAAGTCGGCCGCAACAACTGATATTGGAAATGAATTGAGAGCAAAAGCTCACCGTATCCTTTTCACTATTTGTATAAGTACTCTCGCTTGGTTCCTAGAGGATCTCGGGGAGGAAAGACGGGTAATTGTGGTTCTTTACTTTTATATTCCGTTATATACTTACTTGTGTTATATGTCATGCTTTCAAAAAGGGTTTTTCATAAGTTAATCGGAAAAAGAGTTTCAAAACGTATTTATCGTTCCTCCTCGCTGAGTTCATAAGGACTCACCCTCTTTTATCATCTCAGCTGAAGAAGACTAGGAACTGGTACTCGAAGGAAATGTGCTAGTTGATGAACCTTTGGAACAACTATGTGCATTGCGTGCTTTTCGTGAACATGGATGCTATTAGGGATGTTGTGTTTATTTGTGGACTCCTCATTTCGTTGATGTAATTGACCCCGTTGTAATTTGGGTCTAATTTTGGATTGTACTATCTATAACTGGACAATCTCTTTATTTGGTTGTTTGCTTTCGTTTTCTTAATTAGTAGTTATCGTAGGCATTTAAACCACTAAATGAACAATCAACTAAGTTAGCTCTATCTAATTTCACTTAGGTACTCACCCGTACCCTAAAGGATAATAGGTAATTGTATAATAGTAAATTGACAAATAAATGGAATATAATTATCAAGCTAGGCTTTTTAACCAAATGAGACTTTCAAGATAAATTAGTAGGCATATCGGTTGATGACAAAATAGGAATCTTAGTGGGAATCAAATCAAGGATTGGAAGTTTTGAGGCGTTTTAGAAAATAGGTCCAACAAAGGTCTTAAATATAGCTGTCACGCTGCCAGATTTTTGGAAAATATTTTGGAGTTCTAAATCAACGTTAAGTATTAATCATAAGAAATGACCAAGTCGTACAAATAGCGTAAAAGAATTAGGTCATTCCCTAGTCTAGCCTCCATAGGTCGGGTTGGGGCGTGACAGTCTAGGCATTCCCTCTTGCTCTGATCTCCCCTACGCCTAGGACGTTGTCTAGGCCAAAAGCCATAGTTAGTTACTGTTTGCATTTAGTTGTTTCTTTCTCGTTGTTGATACCGGCAAGACCCAGCCAGATGATATCTGCTAGTTGGTAGTGTGAGGACTCTTAGTACCTGGATACCCAAAAGGGGGCGCTCGTTAAAAAACAATAATTTTATTTTGTTTTTTGCTCTCCTTTAGCAGCGGGAAATGAGTCTATCTATCTGCCTAGCTTTGGTAGATTTCCCCCAATGCAATCCACAGAAATTCCACGAATCCTTTGGTAGATAAGTCCGACGACACAGTTGCAGTGCATAATTTTGTTTCTCGTCTGGTGGATTTGATCTATAGTTTGGGGGCAATACATACCAAAAGGTTCGAATAAAGAACGTACATAAGAGTATATAACCAACCCACCATTCTGTATAACCTATTCACATGAAGCGGTTGAATGCATAAGAGGTTTGTAAGACCTTAGTCGAGATGCATAGGGGAGTCAACCTACGAGCACGGAAGAGTGTGGTACCACTACCCCTCTCTAAGTAAAGGTAAGATTCTTAGCCCTGTTGATGACTCCATCTAAAATACAATAGGGATAGTTTTTTTCGGCTGCTCCTTTCGTATCTTGAAGAAAGTAGGCTTAAGTAATAGTAATTGGGGTCAGGTCAATAATAGCTATGCTATTGCCCTACTAGTTTAAGGCCTCTGCCCGATCCCGATTGCGAGTGGGATTCGATCATGGTCGATAATACGGTCGAAAAGACTAGCGAGCGAGATGGTTGTTAATAGTACTCCCTATCATTGAGTTTTGAATTCTAACATTCTACAATTATACCGATGTCTACTAAAACCTACGGGTGGGTGCTCCGCAAGAGCGGCAGTAGTGAAGATTGCTACTAAAGAAGGGAGAGGGTTTCCTCTCCTTATCAGTTGAGTTACTTCATACCTCTACTGCAGTTAGGTTACCTCGCTACTCTAGCTTTTTGTATATGCATTTCGAGAATGTGCAATTCCCTTGAATCGTACTACCACTTGTTCCACTGGGAGGGAGTGGGAACCAAAAAAATTCCTACGACGAACCCGAGCTCTCCTATCCCTATAAAGTGAAATAGACCTTTATTACTATATAAGAATTGCACCAGCGACGTCCTTTTTCAGTTTGCTCTGAGTCTCTAGCGATTGAATCTCCTTATCTAGTTCTTTGACCCTATCCATCAATTCTTGAATCTCAACCACTTCGCCATTGCTACATCAACCTCTTTCACCAAATAGCCTAGCTTTGCCCTAAGAAATCGACAGTCAAATTTTCTTCTGAATCCTTAATGTCTTGCAGAGTATCCATATCCATTGGTTGCTCAGCGCCATTTCTAACCAAATAGAAAAAGTCTACCCAATCATTTTTCATCAGATCATCTACTTGTTCAGGTTGCTCAGCGCCAAAGTTTTGAAACCCCCTGGGCTTTGAGGAAACAATTGCAGAAAATAGGAGTAAGCTAAGGCGGCCCATTCCTTGCAGGACTTCGTCATATCCTTACTCTTCATATCCACTTTGTTTAATATTGAGGAAGGAGGAATTGAGCTTTATAGGTAAAAAGACAGAATAGTGAAGGTTGTGGCAGAATCAGTTCTTAGTCATCCTACCAGTGGGCAGAGGTGGTTTCCAACTATAAGAGATTATGCAAATAGATTGTGGAGACCCAACCTCACTTTCTAGTATACAGACCCTCTACGTGTATAATGAAAAAAGAAAGTCAATACTTCTCTCGGCTCCACTAAGCACCTGGTTGATCGTCTCACTTCAACCTGAACAATCACAACTAGATATATTCTGTGAATAGTCTCTTTCTCAGCCAAAGTTTATTTTGAGACCTTTCCATGACCTTGGGAAGCAACTGGCTCTCCTATGGGAACTGATTAGATAAGGTGTTCACAATGTTCAATTGAATCAAAGAAGTCTTCCTTTGGTTCTACCTTTCTCTCTGGTTGAGTACTTTTCTTCTATGTAGTGAATTCAAGAATAGTACGATGTAATGGATTCAATGACAGCGTCTCTCTTTCGGTCTTGATTCGATTCTTCCATGGGATATGGAGGTTGCATGGCAGGACTCCCAATTGATTGAATATTTGATTTCAGATCTAAAATGGTCGAGGTTTGAAGATGCTCGGCTGATAGGGAGAGAAATAGAGTTGGCTCGATAGAGGAACGAGCACAATGGTTTAACTGCTAGGATCCCAATCGGCCTGCATCAGTGAAAAATAGAACTATCGAATCATGGGTGACTCGGTTTATTGGGATGGGAAGAATTGCTTAATTGGCATTTCTTTCCTTCCCTAAATCGATCCACTAGTAGGTAGCGGTAAGAGAGATCCATTATGGTAGGATGGACCATTCTCGAATTCTGGCCGGCATTTCTATCAATCGGCAAAAGACTGATGCATACTGGGAGGGTACGACTTCAAGGGATGGACTCAATCGGACAGCCAACCACTTGCCATTTTGGTAGGAGATGAAATCCAAAAGACCATTATTAGCGTGTAGTAGATTGGCCCGAGTACGTAATAGGCCAGTCGAGAAGAAATTCCATCAATAGATTGAACGGTAGATAAAGGATCAGAGGATGAAAGGGGTAGATCTACCTAATATAGACCGATAACGGATGGTCCCCTATCTGTGCTCTCTCTCTCTTCTGTCTGTGTTACTGGCTTTCATGGATCGGTCACCCCTTTGACTCGTCCTAAAAGGGATAGGGATAAGGATTCACAGGTGAGGCAAACATTGAATTCACGAAGGAAGGGGAATGTGTAGCTAGATTGAACCCAAGGATAGCTTTGATTGGCCTGGCCTCTGGTGGTAGCCTAATCGAAGAAGTTGAGCTTGTGCCCAAGCCCACCTTTTTCTAAAATCTCAACGTGGGATAGAGGAGGTTTAGAATCCTCATCGCAAATTTTGTATGGGATATCCACAAAGGATACCAAGGATGGTCGTGGATCAATACAGGTTCGAGAAGAATGGACTAAACTTAATAGGTTTTACTACGGAAAGCTCCTCGCTACACAAATCACCTTACCGTATTCGTTCAGTTGGGTCGTTACGGTGATGAAGGCTGGCACAATTGACCGGAACTGGAGTCTCATGAGGGATTTAGCAGTTCTGTGGATGCATATTCAGTCAAGCATATGTGATTGAGTCACCCGTACCTGAGATTGAGAAACATTCCTTATACTAACTGAGTCTCCTCCCTTTCACGAGCAGTGGAGACAATGTTTCACACCTTGCCTTCACTAACTAAGATGACAAGTGTATGAATGAAGTCGAAGCAACAAGTGTACTTCAGAACTCTTCTCCACTGCTTCGTAGCCAGAGCAGACATGTGGAGTTCACTGGAAGGGAGAATGGCGGGAATGATTTCTTGCAATGCAACAGAACTCAAAGCTTGTTTCATAGGCTGTACTCATACTCACCAGCTACACAAAACTCGTCTAATAAGTTTTCGTCAAGTCTACGTGGACTTTCTCGTTAAGTTTGAGTGCTCGAGTGAATTTATGAATGAGCTATAGACAGAACTTCGTAGAGCCTTTGGAACTCATATCCATAAGCGTGAAATTGAGTCTACGAAATGTAGACTTCATTCACAGCTGAACTTGTCTCTATTTTGCTATTCCATTTGGTTTTGAGACGAAACTCACTAAGTGGAGGCCAGGGCAGACTGCAATTCTAGTAGGATTAGTCCTTTGTTCTGACCCAATGTTCAGTTGGGGAAGGGGCACTCTTTCAGAAAACCACACCTAAAATTTATGATGACCCACCAGTCTACTTCCATTCGTCCTTGTTTCTTGTGGTGGAACCTGGCATTCACCCTCTCAGAAGTGATTATTTCCAAAACAAAAAAAGACATCTTACATTTTTTCCCTTTCCCACAAAAGAAGAGTCAAAGTATAATAGTCTCGCTCTCATATGCTAGTCTTCCTCATCTCTTTCGTCGGTTAAGTGTTGGATGGGGAATGAATTTGTCGGTGATGTCCCCGGACCTCCCAACTTCCCTATCATGTCCGAATTTAATCAGAGAAGACCTACCCAAGTACCACCTTGTTATCATAAATGTGAATATCCCGGACAATCATAGGAAAGAGTACCTGAAAAAAGGGACAAGAAATCACAAAGGTAAAAAGACAAGCAAAGACAAGCGTAGCAGGGGGTGGGGCATCCTTCTAAACTAGGGACGCATTAAGCCCAACTAGGAAAACAAGTTTGGGTAGGACAACTCCAGGTCCGGTGAAAGGATTCGAACAACAGACACCGGCGGTTACTCACCGAAACCGTGAAGGGACGGTGTATACACAAAATGACAGCTTACCGCAAGTCCCTACACAAGAGCTTGTTGACCATAGTAGGGATGGCCGTATTGTACTGCTTGGGTGATGGCACAATATGCAGGTTCCTCGTATGAAAGTCCATCAAGCTTCCTTGCACTATGTGGAATAGACTATTATTGGATTCGACACACCTATAGCTAAAGGAACGTACAACAAGCCGTAGCAGGTGGGAGGCTAATGTCCCGTAAGATACCATGGCCCACGGTCAAGCCAGCGACTTCACCTCCCGCAGGTCGTACGTGGCCTTTCGCCAGAGTTCACGACGGTCTATTCCTTTTCCAGATTGAGTTGATAGGGGCCTTTGGCTAACGTATGTTTAAGGGCCTGTTAATCAACTACCTTCTTATCTAATGAGGTTTTCAGTACCACGAGTCCGTCAGTCGTTGTGTGGTGTGGGTGGACTCGATTTCTTCTGATTTTAAACAATCCTTCTTTCTCATGTTTCACCATATGGATTACCTAAGTTTTGGTTTCCTCTCACAACTCCCTTCGGTCTCCTTTAGCTCTGGTGGGCGTGCTTCTATAGTTCTTCTGGCCTTCCTTCATGTCGTAGCCTTAGCTTATTGACGAGTCTTGCATTAGATTAGATACATACAACATTTTCTTTGACTTATACCTTGAAGAAGAACATTCTTTGTTTGAGTTTGAAGTCATTACCTTGCGGAAGCCACCTGGGCGAGACCCTTCTCTTCTTTATTATTTCCATATGGTATGTTGAATCACTTGTGAAGTTGACTTCACTTGACCATGTCTGCTTCAACTTTACCCTAGACTCCTGTCGTGTAGTGTAACAAGACTAACAAGTAGTCGAGTAAATATATGAACGAGCAACTATTAGTTGCAATACCTTTCTATTTTTGGATTCTTCCTCCACTCACCTTCACAGGCTAATATAGTCTACTACACTCTTTCTTGGCTAGTGTAGTAGACTATATTCTAGTAGGTCATTCAGAAGGGCTCCGTAACATTTTGGGGCCTAACGTTGTGGTTATTTCCTTGATTGACCGAGAAAAACAAGTTCCAGAGGCATCTTCCATTCATATCGATTTGGGTTTTTTCGCACCATATTTTGATCTGCCTCTTCTTCGATCCAGAATTCCCAGCAAATCTTTGACACCTCGAATAAAATGGAATTTCACACCTGGCGAATCTTTGACTCTACCTCCTCTTATTAAGACCATAGAATGTTCTTGCAAATTATGACCTTCGCCTGGAATGTGAGCAAATATATCATGTCGATTGGTCAACCGTACTTTGGCTATCTTACGTTGAGCTGAATTAGGTTTTTTCGATGTTCTCGTTGAAACACGTAGGCATAGTCCTTGCTTTTGGGGACATTGATCCAAAGCTCGAGTACGGTCTGTGCGCCATTTTTCTTCTCTACCATGACGAATCAATTGATTTAATGTAGGCATCGCTCTTTCCTTTGTCCTTCCCCCCGATTTTTTCCCTATCACAAGTGGTTACTCCTGATCTGAAGCACCCCTTTTCCATTCATACAGAGATCCAATCATCAAAATCAATAAAAGGGCCATCATGGACCAAGATCCAAACGGATCAATCTTATTGGGAGGTACTACCCAAGGAAAGGAAAAGGTTACTTCCGGATCAGGAATAATAAATAAAATTGAAACAATATAAAATCTTATATCAAAATGACTTCTGGCATCACCGGAAGGATCGAAACCACATTCGTTGGCCGACAATTTTTTTACATAGGTCGAACTATTGGAAGCAAATGGAAAAGGAACACCGAGTGGGATCAAAGAAACTAGCGGACTAATCACCAAATAGATACAAATAGGTGCAAATTATGACATCACCACAGACCACTTTATTCTTTTGTTCTTTACTCGCGGAGCGACATACCAAAAAAAAGAGGGACTTGTTCTTACTCTCCCAATTCAGGAAAGTTGGAAAAACCAATAAAGACACGGGATTTTTTTGGCGTCAAAGTGGCTTTTTATCTTAAGATATTTCTAGTTGGATGAAAACGGTGCCCCTAAAGGCATTTATTGAGATGTCTCTTTACCAGTGAAAATGCCGACATCTACTCGAAAAATAATAGTGTCAGATTCAAGACCAGTGTTATCCCCTTCCCCCTGCCCTGCTCTTGTAGTCGTGTCAATAAAGGAAGATTCCATTTTTTGATATTCAACATCCTTCCAGTTGATTGATTCTTTTGGATTCCTCCTATAGAGTAAGGCATTAAGCCTATTTGACAGAGTGGTGAGGAAAGTAAGTAAGCTCCTTCTTGCTTCCTACTAATAGCATATTCTTATCATGTGCATCTGAGAAATGTGCCATTTGCATTTTTCCTTTCCTCGTCCATGCTAAGAGTAATCGGGGGCTTAGCTAAACCTTAGATGGGGCCTTCAAGAGCCCTTTTGGGGATATCATTGGCTTTATCCATCATATCCTAACAGTGGTTTCCGTGCATTCATATGCAGCCTTTCTCTTATTAGACGATGCATACCCCTTCCTCATTAACTATGTCAGGCTTCCCTTTCTAAAGAAGTTTTTATCTATTACGAGAAGTTCCTCCAAATAACTAATACAAAGAAATAAGGATAAGAATGAATGTCACGTATGACGCTGCTGAAGGACAAAAGCCTACCTCGAATACTCAAGAAAGGAGTGGCTAGACATGCAATCAAAGGATGAAGAGACAGGCAAGTAAAAGGAATAAAATAAAGAAAGAAACATTAACCTTAACCATAATATATGTTGCTTACGGCACAACAGAGCCAGAAAAAGAGCTAACTCTGAGAAGCTACCTTTTTGAAACACTAGTCAAAGTTAATTCACCAGAAGTTTTTCCTCTTTTTACCTTTAGGGGATATCTAAAAAGCAGTATCTGTCCCATTCTTCCACCGCTCTATCTTGGTAGACTAGGGACGCTCACTGCTCCGGCTAAGGAAAGGAAGAGACTTTATAAACAGAAATACGTAGTCGCACGAGCGGATGAGAAAACTACTCACATCTCATATACAAAAGAGAGGAATGGTATTGCATCCCTTTCCTTAGGTAAAACAGTTTTCAACTTCGATCTTCTTTCATGTGCAAGGGTTTCGATAACTCTTTATAGATGTTATTTCCTCCTGGACTCAAGAAAGGAATTCACAAATGACTGAGTGACTATATCATGGGATTAGTACAAAGGGTGGCTACAAGTACTCATACTAAATAAAAGACCAGTAAGACCAACAGCAGCGGCAAGAGCCTTTGAATAGCGGCGTATTCTCAATCTATGTCAATTTCTTCTTTGGTAGCTATCTTTTTTTCACTTGGTTCCTGACTGACTATCCACCACGTCCTCTTCTCTTCCAATGCCTCTACCTGCTTTGCTTAGGTTTGCTTAGGCCTAAAAGCAGCCTTTTAATCACCTTTCCCTTTTGCCCTGGGAGGAAGGGTTCTATTAATAAAAAGATTCCTGGGTTTGGGATCGATTTCAACTCGGAGATAGCCGGGTCTATAGTAAGAGCCACTTTGTGAACATCATCGGATGACATAGCTAAGGTAGCCGCAATAGAGCTATTGTGCCTTAAGCCCGAAATTCTTCCTTCTAGTCTACCAACGTCATTCTTTGCTTTTGAAAGAGAAATTCGCCTCGTGAAAATTGCTGCCAGATGCGGATTCAATCAATAACTGTGGTTACGCCTTCAAACATCTGTGCAGCAGATTCGCTAATGCTAACAGGAATCGTAAAAAGAGAAAGATCATTCAACTCCAAAGAAAGGGAACTTCTTAGGTTAGGGCATTTCCTATTCCTATTGCCCGTACTAAGCCTAAAGCACCAACAACGGATAAGAGAACTGTGACAAAAGAGCAATTCTTGTCCCTTCGAACTTCATTATCTGGCAGCCTACATTCTTCTTTCTATTCAAAAAGACTTAGAAATAGAAGCCCTTTAAGTGACTTTTCGGGGATCTTCTACTTAAAGTACGAGACCACTAAAGGCAACTTCTTCAACGTTGGTAATTCTTGGTCACAGCTAAACAAGAGAAAGAGAATCTATCCTTGTTGCGGTAATGCAGATTCCAAGACTTGGTTCAAACTTTCAAGCAGTCAATCAAGCAGCACTAACTGCTATTCCATAGATAGCATAGAGCTCTTACACAGCACCTAATAGGCTAGCTCCACTATAAAGGCTTGATTTCCCCGTAAGAGAAGTTGAATCGGAATCTCTATCACTCAAAGCTTCGCTTTCCCTTCTAACTATGCTTTCTGGGGCTTTGTATAGCTTTACCAGGAAAGAGAAAGAAGATGTGACCAAGAAGGGCTTGAGTTGAAAGAATGGCTCCTGCTGAATCACCCGAGAGTTCAAGAGATAAGGATGAGGATCTGAATTAACTTCTTGAAGAGGGAACAGTAGGCGCAAAGGAAATGCTTGCTTTAGGAGTAAGTACCAGGTTCAAGTCTTCTTAGGATTATGCTGGAATTGTCTTCTATTAATCTAAGGGATTTCACTGAGAGCAAGAGTTATTCATGCTCTATAGCTAGAATAGATAGATTCAAGGAGCAAAGGGAAAGCAAACCGATCAACCTCACCACATAAAAGATTGGAACTCATAAGAGAGCGAGAAGAGTCGATTTGAACAAGAAGAGCTTATTCCATTCCGAACAAGTGCTAAAGAAGTGACTCTGTATGGGATCGATCGCCCTACTTCTTTACTCTTTACCGCGTTGGGCCGAGATCAAAATGACTTAAAAAAAAAGGATACCACCAAACCTGACTGAACCCATTACTACCTGAAAGCTGATACCATTAGAGAAGAGCAAGAATTTTACTTTTTCTACTTCGCTTGTCGGACATGAATTCTTTGACTCAAGATCCCCTTGCCTTATGCCCTTCCTTGAAACTAGAGTTCAAGTAATCATCTACCTTTTTGTAAAACAAAGATTTCATTGAGCCTAGCTCGCCCAAGAGTACTTTCGGAGAGTTGACTGAATCCCTTCCATTTTCTCTAAAGCATGACGGACTTTCAAGTCAAGTGGAACTCTTTTTTAAATAAGGTGAAAAGCGCTTTCGTTGCTATTCATTTTTTTCATGAGTCTTTTTTAGTAGAAATCTATCCATCGATTGCCTCAACAAAAAGGTCTTTCTCTTTCTTCTAAGGTGTACCGCTCATGAGGTTTCCCGACTGGTACTAACCGAAGTAGATCTTAAACCAGCGAAGAGTGAACATTGCACGTCAACAGGTTTCGACGAGGTAGTGAAACTCGGCTCTTGCATGAGCAGCAGATCATGTCAATTTACATAGTGAATTTCTTGCGTATCCACCCTGAAAGCGAGAGAGAGAGGTGGTGGGAAAGGAGAATCAACAAGATAGGATGCTCTGTCCCAACTAACAAGAATAGGAAGATTCTATCTTCGAATCTTGTGCTTGTGACGGTGATCATTTCTGCCACGTCATGGAAGTATTTAGTGCTTTCTGTTTCAATGGGGCCTTGCCCCTTTTAACTTTCTTTATGATATCGGGGAATTTTGTCTCTTGGTCTGGTAACTCCATAAAGGGTTGGTGGGTGGAGGTAGAGCCTGACGCACCAATGTCGATGAATCAAAGGTGTCTGTTTATGGTGTGGAATAGGAACAACAAGAATGGAACCGCTATCGCGTGTCCTATCATCCGCACGGAGCTTTTTTTATTCATCAGTATGGGTAGGTAGAGTCCTTTGCTCGGGTGAAGCTGTTCTTGCTTTGAGCTAACTTCATCAGATATGAATTTTTCCCTGCTAGCAATATAGGTAATAATGTATAGTATGCACCTATGACTGAAATACTAAAGTATGCCTTTCTTTTAACAAAGGTGATTTGGCCCATTTTTTCTTTAGAGCTACTTTTGAACTACGTCAACCCTGGTAAGAAGGAAATTCCATATCACGACGGCCTTCCGGCATTCATTCGTCTCAAAAGAAAGAGCTAGTGAACCACACCAATTCCATTCCTATTCTCTCAAAAAGAGCAGGATATCTGCCATCAAGCTGCCTCTTTACCTTTAGAGCGAGAGCCTTCCGAGACCAATGCTATCAAGAAGAAGGAAAAATAGACTTTATGGAGCCTTGAGCTAAACCATTGACCTTGTGCCAGGTTTTCGCTCCTAA